>OZ038381.1:117019789-117619789 GCA_964036045.1 Eutreptiella sp. 'Long Island Sound 2002'
GTTGGTTTTGGTGTTGTGTGGCATAGGCTTTAATTGTGTGCGCATAACATTGTGTTTGTGGCTGCAGACGCAGGTATGTTTGTGTTTCTGTTTGTGGCTGTGGTTCTGGGCTTGCGTGAGGTCGTTGCCATGGCTGTTGTGGTAGCTGTCGTTCTTGATGTGCTTATGGTAGTGGCTGTGGTTGCGGCTTTGCTTGTGGGTGTGGGTGTGGGTGTGGGTGTGGGTGTGGGTGTGGGTGTGGGTGTGGGTGTGGGTGTGGGTGTGGGTGTGGGTGTGGGTGTGGGTGTGGGTGTGGGTGTGGGTGTGTGTCTGCAAGCTGTGTTGTGTGTGGATTTGGTTGTGGTTGTGTCAGTGTGTGTGGCCTTGGCTGTGGCGAAGGCTGCAGTTGCAGCTTTCACTGTGGCTGCAGCTGTTCTTTGGGTTCTGGCTGTAGCTGGGGGGGAGGGGGGTAAAGGACTACAAAGAGGGGGGCTCAAATCACCATCCACCCCCTCCCAAAAAAGACCCCACCAAGTTTACAGTGACAGTGTACAGTGACAGTGTACAATGACAGTGTATAGTGGGAGCATACAGTGCGTGTAGAGTGACAGTGTAGAGTGCTAGTATAGAGACTTGGGCCTTGTGGCGGACGTACTGTCTGTGGGGATACATTCTATGAGACCTTGGGGAGTACAATGTACAGTGTACAGTGTACATTGACAATGTACAGTGATAGTGTATAGTGACAGTGTGCAGTGGCAGTGTGCAGTGTGCAGTGACAGCGTACAGTGCCAGAATACAGTGTACCATGTACAGTGACAGTAGACAGTGACACCATTGACAGTGTACATGGACAGTGTACAGTGACAGTGTACAGTGACATTGAACCACGAGTGAGCCCTCACTGAGTGCTCACTGAGCCATTTGGCGCGCTCAGTGAGCGCTCATTGAGCCATTTGGCGCGCTCACTGAGCGCTCACTGAGCGCTCAGTGAGCGCTCCAAATGGCGCAGTGAGCGCTCACTGAGCGCACCAAAGGGCTCAGTGAGCGCTCAGTGAGGGCTCACTCATGGTTCACTGTCACTGTACATTGTCACTGCACACTGTGTATTGCACACTGCACACTGCACACCGTGTGTTACAAATTGCACACTGCACACTGTGTATTGCACACTGCACACTGTGTAATACACTCTGCACACTGTGTATTGCACATTGCACAGTGCACACGGTGTGTAGTGTGCACTACACACGGTGTAGTATGCCGTGTGTGATGTAATACACACGGCACACCGTGCAATGCACACTGCACACTGTGTCATGCACACTACAACCTGCACCCTGCGTATTGCACATTGGGTATTGCACAGTGCACCGTGTGCAGTGTGCAATACCCAGTGTGCATTACGCAAGGTGCGGTGTGTAGTGTGCAATACACAATGTGGAGTGTGCATTACAGTGTGCAGTGTGCAATACACAATGTGCAGTGTGCAATATAAAGTGTGCAATGTGCAGTGTGCAGTACACAGTGTGCAGTGCGCACTGCACACTGTGTCATGCACACTGCACACCGTATAGTGCGAGCGTTCGGGCGCTCAGTGTGCAGTGTGCAATACACAGTGCACAGTGTGCATTACAGGGTGTGCAGTGTGCATTACAGTGTGCACTGTTCAATTTGTAACACACAGTGTGCAGTGTGCAGTGTGCAGTGTGCAATACAAAGTATGCAGTGTGCGGTGTGCAATGCACAGTGTGCAGTGTGCATTGTGCAATACACAGTGTGCAGTGACAGTGTACAGTGACAGCGAACCATGAGTGAGCGCTCACTGAGCGCTCACTGAGCGATTTGGCGCGCTCACTGAGCGCGCCAAATGGCTCAGTGAGCGCTCAGTGAGGGCTCACTCATGGTTCACTGTCACTGTACACTGTCACTTTACACTGTCCCTGCACACTGTCAATGGTGTCACTGTCTACTGTCACTGTACATGGTACACTGTATTCTGGCACTGTACGCTGTCACTGCACACTGCACACTGCCATTGCACACTGTCACTATACACTGTCACTGTACATTGTCACTGTACACTGTACACTGTACACTGTACACTGTACTCTGTACAATGTACTCCCCAAGGTGTCATAGAATATATCCCCACACACAGTACGTCCGCCACAACGCCCAAGTCTCTATACTAGCACTCTAGACTGTCACTCTACCCTCACTGTATGCTCTCACTATACACTGTCATTGTACACTGTGACTGTACACTGTCACTGTAAACTTGGTGCGGTCCTTTTTGAGAGGGGGTGGATGGTGATTTGAGCCCCCCTCTTTGCAGTCCTTTAACCCGCCCCCCCCCCCCCCCCAGCTACAGCCTGAACCCAAAGAAAAGCTGCAGCCACACTGAAAGCTGCAACTGCAGCCTTCGCCACAGCCAGGGCCACACACACTGACACAACCACAACCAAATCCGGACACAACACAGCTTGCAGAAACACACCCACACCCACACCCACACCCACACCCACACCCACACCCACACCCATACCCACGCCCACAACCAAAGCCGCAACCACAGCCACTACCATAACCACACCAAGAACGACATACCACAACAGCAATGGCACCCAGAAACACCGCCACAACCACAAACACAAACATACCTGCGTCTGCAGCCACATACACAATGTTATGCGCACACAATCCAAGCCTATGCCACACAACACCAAAACCAACAACAACATCCAAAACAACAGCTGCAACACCCACACACACACAGACACACACACCTGCGCGTACACACATTCACGAATCCACATACACACACGAACCTAGGCAACTAGAAACCAAAGAACGCAGTCACACACTCACAACCACTCACGCACAAAGCCACCTTCACTCACGCATCGATCCATGCAACCCCCCCCCCCCCCCCACACACACACACAACCAGACATACAAATACACTAAATGAGAGAAACCAAGAAGAAACAAACCATCTACAGCTGCGCACATGCGCATGGGCACAACTGCACACGCATGCAAGCACACACACGCACATCCACACACATAATAGCACAACATACCTGCAAAGGTCAGCGTCGTTGCCGCCACCATCATGCATGTGATGCCATGGCCAAAAAATAGGAAAGGTAGGACAAAGGGGACGGGACAGGCAAGAGAACAAAAGGGCTACGCACGAGGGAAGCGGGGGAACGCAGCATAGCGAAAGGGGAGGGGAGGGGATAAGGAGGGAGGGGGATCAACGTGTTATGGTGTAGGTCAAGATGGTTGTATGATCAACCTCACAAAAGCGAGCAATGTCCTTTGTGCCCTATTTGTGCTTCATGGTGTGTGTGTGTGTGTATGGGGTGCGTGGGTGCGATTGTCATGAGGCAACAAGGAACACCCTCGCAAATGGTTAGGTTCATATCCCCGAACCCCAACCCCGTAAGCATCTCTCCCTAGCCCTTCACTTCACATGGTTCAATGTGGCCATGTGTTTATGTACACGCAAGATAATTGCACACAAGAATGAATGTGGTTGTCAATTTGAGCATGTGCATGTGTGTGTGGACGTGTGTATGGTGTATGTGTGTGTATGTGTTTGGATATTTGTGTCCCTGACGAAGTGTGTGTGTTTGGATGTTTGTGTGTTTGTCGCCACGGGTACATGTATGCAAGTATGTATGTGTGCATGCACGCTCAAGTTCTTGGAGAAAAGACGTGGTGAGAACTGCGGACCGATGTTGGTGTGAAAAGGGTGAAGTGTGGGCCAGCAAGGCTAGGAAGAGAGGGCGGAAAGGGGGAGAAACTCCCGAGTGTGCCCTGAGTGAGCCCCCAATTAGCTCTCAGTGAGCGCTCACTGAGCGCTCACTGAGCCATTTGGCGCGCTCACTGGGCGCTCACTGAGCGCTCAGTGAGCGCTCAGTGAGCCGGCGCAGTGACGGCTCAGTGACGGCTCGGTCGGGGTGCTCAGTCAATTGAGCCGTCGAAAAATAGAAACCCCCCCGGTCAAATCCTGTTGGCCTACGGATTGGTGTCCCTTTGGGGACATTCCAAAACCCCAACCCACCCCCGAAAGCCACAACTTTTCACATTAAACCCCTTGCAAAACACCACTTAGCCCCAAATAAGCCGTTTCAGCCCCAACTGAGCCCCAACCTCAAATTTCCAAGTGAGCCGCAGGTACATAGTGTGCCTCTCAGTACCTGTGGACCTCGCCGATGACGTCCGAGGCCTCCATGAGCACCTTCTCCGACTCCCGGACACGCACTGACCAAAGGCCTGACGGGGCGTAGTTAACCACATTGATGGCCCCCGGGATTGCCGTCCATCGGAGCTGCAGATCCGGCACCCTGCCCCGCCAATAGTCTTTTATGGACCTGCGCCTGTTGCTCCTGAGGACAGCTCGGAGCTCTTGCACGCGTGCCTCGAGTTGTTGGAGCCGTCGGTCCACAGCAGCGTGCAAGTCCTCCACAGTGGCGGGGGACAAGTCGGGGTCCACCTGTCGGAGGTGCTGGAGCAAGGCAGCCGCCTCCCGGGAGTGGAGCCCGGCCGCTGCCGCGTCCCGCTTCCACAGCTCATGGGCGCGCCACGCTAGGGCCTGCCGATCCAAGAGAACGTGAGCCGGAGATGCCTCCGTCTCGGCCTCTCCATACGGATGCTGCGGATCCATGCCGGAGGGCCTGCGCACTCATGTCACCCTAGACACATCATCGCGGAAGGCGTAGAGCAAGTCAAAGACCGCCTGCACCTCCGGTGTGCCCATGGTGGCAGTGTCCCGGTCCGACGAGAGCCACTCCCGTAGCGTCCGATCCTCACAGGCCTTCTACAGCACTGCCGCCGCCGACTCGCGAACCCCCGGGGAGTCCGGGCGTATGGCATGCAGCCTGCCTTGGGCGTGTGAGTAGGCCAGCCTTGTGGTCCTCTCCTTGTCGGCTACCGCCAGCGGAATGTCGAGGACCACGGGGCCATGGTCAGACCCCAGCGACGCAAGAGACCTTCCCGGCGCCAGGTGCGGGCGCTCATGCACTGCCCACGGGACCAGTGGCGAGTTGAGCAGGAAGGAGCCCAGCCGATGCCCTGCTCTCGTGGGCCGTAAGTCCTCCTCCGTTGCCGCTCCCGCCCTGTGGAACCCGCATTGCTCCCACAGAGCTTGGAACCTCTTTGTGGTGGGGTGCCCCGGGGACTCCAGCCACACGTTAAAGTCTCCTCCGAGGAGCACGGCCTTCGTGCCTCCCGCGCTTTTGGCTGCCGTGTACAGGGCCACGTCGGCACAGAAGGACGCCTTAAACGCCCAAGAGTCGCCACCACTGCCCGGGCCGTGGACGTTGATGACCGTAAGCTTGCCACCCGCGGTCACCACATCAAGGGCCATGGCCTTGCCCGGCAGAATGTCCACCATGTCTCGAAACTCCTCCGTAGCGAACACGTCCGCCCGAAAGGCAATCAAGAGACCGCCACGCACCGCCGCCGCTGACGCCGCCTGGGCATCCACCCCGAGAACGCATGGTACCCATGGTGACGCCACAGATTCTCCGAGTGCACCACGCCCTAGGGGTCCTGCAGGCCCGTCTCCCGGAAGGCACCCATGATGGCGCCCTCACCCTTCATAATGCCCGCCGCTACGCCTCACCGTCGAGCATACCCGGAGCCACGGGTACGCCGTTCCCACGCATCGAGCCCTAGACGTTCCAGGACACCGCCGCCCGGGTGTCGGAGGCGGGGCCCCTTCATGGCTGCGCCGCCAGATCAGGGTCCCCCGCCGGATCCGGGTCATCGGATGGAGGGGGACCACCCGCGCCTGGCGCGGGCGGTGGGTTTGAAGACCCCTGCGCACGAGCAGACACCGGCCCCTGCCGTCCACCCGCAGAGGGGGTCGCCGCCGGTCGTGTTCGACAAGACACGGCAGCTAACCGCGCGGCCCAACTGCCCGACGCACTAGCCCCCGCACTCCCCGTCGTAGACATTGCCGCAGACCCGCTAGCCCCACTCGACGTTGCCGACTGCGACGCCCCTTGCTCCCCCGCGGGACGGGCCCTCGCAGGCAACGCGAGCCTCCTAGACCTTGCTTGGGCCGACGCAAAGGGCCCCGCTTGCCCCCCAGGCATAATGCCGGCGATCATGGCCATCGCCTCGTGCCGTTGAGCCGGGTCGGACCCGTGATCCCGCGTCAGATGGTCCGGGAGGTCCTTGGGTGGAGGTGGGCGGGCCGGCAGTGTTTGCCGGCCCGCCACGAGCAGTGGCCAGCACCCTCCAGTCGGGACCAGGGCAGACATTGAGCTCCTTCGACCCACGCTGCTCCGTGGCCAACTCGCCTCCGAAGTGCCGCAGCAGTATCGAATGTTGGTGTAGCTCCCATACTGGTGGGGGTGGCTCTTCTTGGGAGGCGGCTTTGGCGCTGCCTTCGGAACCGGCTTTGCCGGGGCGGCCGGGGGACTGCAGGCAGAACCAGCGGTACACTGGGCAGCTGCGGCACGTGCAGCATCCCCCCCACGGGAAACTGCTCCTCCACCCAGCGGCGCTAGGCATCGGCGAACTTCTCCCAGTCGCCCTCAACCTTCCACCTATACGCCGAGAACGCGCGGAGCCACGGCCCCATGTTCTCGGCCATAACCAGGCGGAGGGCATCTCCTCTGCTATGCCTGCGGAAACGGACCGCGGCCGAACCTACCACGGTCCCCTGGAGGTACAGCGCATTGCCTTCGTCGCCACTCATGGCACCAAGGTGCAGAGCCTCCAGGTTGGCGGGGCGGATCGTGAGCGCCGTGTTCTCCCCACGATCGCACACGCGCAGCGCTGAGGAGTGGGGCTCTTGCGCCACAACGACCAAGCACTACGCCCGCGAACCAGCGTGCAACAGCGCCAGCGAGGCCGCAGGCCGGTTGCTGGACGACTGCGCGGCCCGTGCCTTGGGGAGGGCCGTCGCCTGACACTGCAGCGCCCTGCACATGGCAGCCGCATGCTCAACCTGCCACATGTTGCTCGGGGCTACGAGCCAGATGTCCTTCCCCTGGAGCCGCGGTGGCTGCATCACTTCCATGAACACAGCCGGTGCCTGCGGGACGTCCCCGGTCGTGAACCTGTACGCCCTGCACACTGGGCCCAGCGACCGGAGGCATTCCCTAAGCACCTTGTCGCAGGCCGGGCTCCTGGACTGCTGCCTCCTGAGCCGGCTCGGAGTAACGACAACCCATTCCAGGGCCCGTTTGTCCACCCGAACACAAAACCAATACTCCGCCCCTTCCAGCACCACTAGCTTCCTTGTGTCCTCTGCGCCCACGGTATGGGTGGGGGGCACGCCCTCCACGTGCAACCAGCGACTGGCGTTCTCTTCCCACGGCTAGGGGGGCATGCAGCCGCTGCTGCTGCATCGCGTCCTTCACGTGCTGCAGGGCGACCGTCATCAGCATGGACATCCCTCCATCTGCCGCAGCCATGCTCGGCAGGGCATGCCGCATACGCGCCTCGGGCAGCCCCACGTGGTGCGGGATATCCGCCACGTCCAAGGGCGTGCGGGGCGCCAAAAGGGCTTCCGGCACCGCAGCGGGCAACCCCCCTAGCGACGGCAGGCGCGCGATGGGCCCCATATCCCTGTTGAGGGCAACCGCCGCCACCCACCGCCTGTGCAACGTGGACAGGAGGTTGTCCGGCCTCGTTACCCGGAGAAGGGTACCGAAGGCGGACATGAGGGCACACACGCCACACTCCTTACTGTTGCCGGCCGGTTGCGTCACCTGCGCCGCTTGGGCCGTCGCCAACAGATGTTGTGCACCCGGCCACTCCGCCCTCTGGCCCCTCGGTGCCATGCGCATGGTACTGAGCGCCATGTCCCAGGTGTGCGGCCACTGGGGCGGGCTTCCTGCCACCGTAGGCTGGCCCAGCGGGTCAACGGTCAACCGCATGTCGGGGGCCGAGAGGTGGTGGGCGGTCTAGTGCCGCATGCGCGGCGTTTCTGACCGATCGAGGTACACGACCTCCGAGCCGCCCAGCGCGACGTACCACGCAATGAGGAGGGCGGCCGCAGTCTGATTGTGCCGCTGGCCCTCCCACCCCTCCCTCGGGAGCATCATGGCCTGGGGGGCCGGGCACTGCGCCACATCGGCGACCAGCGCGACCGCGTCGTCGCTCAGCTCCGCCGTTGGGTCCGCGGCCACCAGGAAGTGGTGCCGAGGCCCGGGCGCGTTCCTGGTGGCATACAAGCCCTCTAGGGCGCTCCGCATCTTGGCCGGCAAGGGGGAAGGCGTTTCCGCAGTCCCGGAGCCAGGATAGTGCACCTGGGAGATGCTGCCCCGCTCCTCCTGACCAGATGGTGGCCCGCAGGATCGGCAGGTCACGCCAGATAACCCTAGCGACCGGGTCACGCCACGGCCGCGGCCTTTCGGCCCCCCACTAGAGGACAGCCAACACCACGTGCGTGGTCACGGGCTCAACTGTGAGCTGCAACGCTACCCCTCCATCCATCCCAATCACCGTGCCCTGCGGGGCAGTGAAAACGTGCCCCCTGGTCCCCCGGATGGTCACCCCACCCCACATGACCGCCACGATTTCCCACGTGGGACGGGGGCCGGACTTCTTGGGCAAAACTACCACCGGCGGGCACGGGCTGTTGGCGGCCCATACGCGCCGTTACACCCCCACCAGACGCTCGTGGCCGGGGGGCCGGAACGTCCTGTGCCACGTGTCGGGGAGTTGGCGGTGGACGGCGGTCCACACGTCAGCCCCATCACCACACGTGAACTGGAGCCCCTTGAGGATGTCCCTCTCCACGGTACTGGGGAGGCGGGCGGAACGAACCTCCATCCCCTGTCTCAGGTGGAGCCCCGGCCCATCCTCATCCTTCAGCAGCCGGACCTCTGGGTCCGCGGCTGCGAGCCGGGCGGCCACTGTGGGAAGGTGCAGGGAGATAGTCCACCGGTGGGCTGTGACAGGGTCCTGTGGGAGGTCTGGGCAGGCCGCCATAGCACTACCATCCCTGGCCCAGTTGAGCGCCGTGTCCCACCATTGCGCCAAGGTACAAGGTGCCGTTGGCAGCGACGAGGAGAGCTACGTCACAACCGCTTTAGCCTGCCACATGTGTGGGTCCATGCCGGCAGGATGTGTGTGCCACGTGCACACCCACCCCAGGTTTCGCCTCGTGGAGGGTGACCATGTCCCTCCACGGGACCACTTGGAACGAGGTGAGCAGGGCCGCCATGCCACACGGCAGCGCTACCGCCCACACGGTCCTGCCTCCCCAGGCCACCGCGTACCCCACTGCCGGGAGCCCCCCTCCCTGCACCCTCTCCACCACTACACGCATCAGCGTCTCGTGGCGCTGGGTACGGCTCAGGACGAGGCCCCCCACGCGGGCAATGGCCTGAAGGATTATGAGCAGATCCTAGGGTACTCCCTACGGCACCGGCGGCTTGGGGTGGGCGTAGCAGCAGGCATCAGCCCGCATGCACCATCCCTTGGCCCAGTGCCTGCAAGTTTCCACGTCCCCCATCTTGGGCCCCGCCCTGTCCGCCACCCCTGCCTCCTGCGGCTCCAGCTCGTGTGCTTCCTTCACCCCCACAATCTCAAGTCCCTCATCCTCCTCCATAGCTTCCCGCGCCTTGCTGCACTCCCGGGGTTGGTCGTCTTCTTCTATCGCCTCCGTCGCCGGCGGCGGGCTGGCCGCAGCCATGATCCTCGCCAGGGCGGGCTCCACGTGGGCCTTCACGTCCACCTCCTGGGCAGTCTCGGACAAGCCCGGGTCCGGATCCTTTTCCGGCCGTCGCTCCTCCGCCGCGGGCCCCTCATCCTCCGCTATATCACTCTCATGGCCCGCCGCCTCATCCTCCCCCACCGTGACCGGGCGCGGTTCGGGTCCTTGGTGGCCCGTGCCCGACTCTTGGCGCGAGCCCACCACCACCAGCAGTCCGGGGTCGCCGCCGCGGCTCACGAGGCGGTAGGTGGTGGAGGTGGGGACAAGGACGGCACTGTCAACGGCGAGCAGCATGTGATTGTGCTATTCTCCCGGAACGCAACCTCCACGCCCCCGAGGTGCATCGCCACCAGGAGCGCATGGGACCCCAGCGCTGGGGGCGCGAGGGCCTCACGGCGAGCTCGCGGCGCCATGCGTCAGCCCCGCTCCTCCAAAGGGCCACGTACAGGCCGCCGTCCCGACGCACATCGTCCAGCCCCGCCTCCTCGAGCAGGCGCCCTACCGACAGGCGCACTAACAGGGGGAGGATTTCCTGCGGCTCAGCCGCCCGGACCGCACCTAGGTGGTGATCCACAACCGCTGCATCCCCTATTTGGACGCAGCGGACGGCTGATGACCCCCCTCATGAGAAGGTTCATGGCAGCCCTAGCACGCAAGGGGTTGGCCGCGGACTGGCAGCTTGGAGCCATGCCGGGCTCCACGGCGGCTGCCCCGGTGTTCCCGGCCCAGCGCAGGCTGCAGCGTGGACAGGAGGCCTTTAACGTCTCCAAGGCATTTCACACGGCTCCGCGTGGAGCGCTGGTCTTCTCCTACGCCACATGGCGGTCCCAGAGGAGCTCATCAAGCTCTTCCACACCCTCAGTTGCGGCTCCACGGTGCGCACCATCACCGCACATGGCCCCATGCCGCGCATCCGCCTCCACAGGGGCCCGCGGCAGGGCAGCGCGGAAAGTGCCGTGCTCTACCTCGTCCTCTTGGAGCCCCTGTTGTGAAGCCTTGTTAGCAAGGCTCATGGCGAGGCTCACCATGTTGTACCACCCATGGTGCAAGCGCATTGTGAAGACCTCCTTGTGATAGCGCACTCCTTGCCGCAATTCCTGAAGTATGCGACGGCGATCGCTCGGTACCTGGCGGAGATGGTCATGTCCCTCAACGTCAGCAACTGTGCGTGTGCCACCACCGCTGGCATCCCCTCGATCATGGCATACCTGAACCCGAGTAATGCGGCAGCCCCCTAGGTCCGCTTACAAGCCAAGGGCACGGTACCGTACCTGGGCCTGCGCCTTGATTCGAGGGGGATAGCGTCCATGAAGGAGAAACATGTGCTCCGGTGTGAGGCTCTCCTGGGCTGGTGCAAGAACACATTGGGGCCGGCGTCGGTGCCCCATGAGGTGATGGCGGCTGTGGTTGGCGGCATCGTGCGGTATGTGGTGCCGTACCTGTCACATACGGCGGAGACAGTGGTAAAGCTAAACGCTAGCATCAAGGCTGCAGCCCTGCAGTTCGAGAACCTGCCCAAAGACCTGTCCAACGTGGCGGTGCGGTCTGGTCATGGACTTAGACTGGCGGACGTCTAGGTCATATGCCGCGACTCCATCGGGGCGACCCTGGCACAGCTCACGCACCATCGGTCGGCTACGGTCCGGACTGAACTGCGAGCCATGCTCCGAGACATGCACTGGCAATACGGTGTATGCGGGCAATTCCTGGTACCCTCCACGGGCAATTCCTGGTACCCTCCACGTCGTTCGCAACGCATGCGGGGAGCAGGTGGGTAGACAGGGTGCTCCGAGCAACGGGGACGTTGAGAGTGGGGCTCCTCATGCCGTCGTCAATGTACTCGTGCGTACACGCCCATCTGCCGCAAGTGCAGTGTGCAGGCCGGAGGTGGGCGTCCAGATCCTACACCTTCAAGGGTAGGGACATCTGCGTACTTTCCGGGCCCCGCACGGATGCGGCGGTGCACTCCCTCATGGATCCTCAGAATGACCTTCTGCACGCGCGGCTTCCGTGCCGTGAGCCTGAGCACTGGGCGGTTGAGCTCCAGGATTGTCACGAGGACGATCTGCACCTTCCTCACACGGGGGTTGGGCCCCCTCAACTGGACCACGTATGGTTCACAGGACTCCGCGAAGTGTTCCGGCCACAGGTGCCCGGTCCCTTGACTCATCGTCCGATACACCCGGTGCGCCGTAAAAGGCTAGCAAGCGCACTAGACAGTCCGCTGCGGGGGACGCATATGTGGTAGGGGGGCACAGCGATGACAGCTGGGACCCGGGGAACCCGGGGACGTCCATGCCGTTTGTCCCGCTGGCCGCCCTCATGTTCCTGCCGGTAAACGTCTTCGACGGTTACCGGCAGCAAGACGATCCGGCGTCGGTCGCCCTGCTTACACCACATACCGGGGGCCGCATAGACCCCCCGCCCCTATGGGTTGTGCACGGGCCGCCCGTGTTTCGCAGGGCGAGCGAAGTAGTGCGTGGATGCGACGAGTGGGCAATCGTCCTCCTCCTACCAAGTGGTCCCGTCTCGGATGCCGATGAATGCCCGGTCCCGGAGGTGGTCCGGATGGGCAACGTGCCGCACGACCCGCACGTCGCCGTCACATCGTTGCGTGACGCAGGGGTGTTGGAAGAGGGAGGGCTCCGTGGTCGTGTACCAGCCTTCCTGCTCCACGGCTCTGTGGGGGGCACAGTATACCACGGCCCTTGACTCCGTCAAATCTGTCTGCGGGTGCGATGTGACCTGCCGACCGCATGCGATGTATCGGCCGAAGGCTGCCTTGTCCCCGTAGTTGACGGCCTCCAGTGCGGCGCCCTTGGGGAAGGGGGTGCAGAGCCCCTACTGGAATGTGGCGTAGCTGGAACCCCACCGGTACTTATGGGTGCCGGCGGCGACCAAAGTCACGTCATCTGACGCGGCCCCCCAGGAACACGGGGCCACCAATGTGGTGGTGGCGAGCCATGGGAGCCCCACATGGACGGGAGCCATCCGTGGCAAGGTCCCCGAGGCGGAGATCATCGGAGCGGAGGCGTACGTGCTGCACACATCCCCGTCAAAACTTGTACGGTACACATAGTGAATGCCTCCATCATTGGGGCGCACCTACGCAGGGCGCAGGAGGCCCTTTACCGCGGCATCAAGGGGCCGACCTCACATCTGGTCAACTAGCGTGCGTTGAATTGCATAGTGGAGGGACTACGGCGGCTGCCACGCAGAATCGGGGGGCCGCATCATTGGGTGGTGAGGCAGAGCTCGCACTTGGCAGCAGTCCCGCTCGAAGAGCCGGACTTCGCAGCGGCACATTCGAAGGCCCCACCTGTTTATCTCCTGTTGCCCAAGGAGCATGCAATCCTCTTGGTGCCTAGGGACGATAGGGAGCTCGCGCCACATGTACCCACCATGGAGGCCCTCCAGCAGGTCAGGGAGATGGAGTGGCGCTCCTTGGCAGCACGCACCAGGGCCCATACACCGCTGGCTTGTGCTTGTGAGGCGGTACCCCTGGGAGCGGTGCACCACGGCCCAACACACAGGAACCTGCTACGGGCGCGTGACGGCCGCTTGTCCACCATGCAAGTCATGCGGCAGTGGAGGCAAAGACTCTCCCGCGCAGCGGTCCCGGCCCACCCCTGCATCGTCTGTGGGGGACCCGAGGAGGACATTGGCCACATGCGCTTACTGTGTGCGCGGGGCGAGGAGGTGGCGCGGCTCCTGTGTGGGCGCGTGGAGGAGTTCATTGCGGAGCTTCCCCTGGCGGACAGGGAGATGGAGTTCTTGGCTTCGAAAGAGCACGGCTGCAGGTGGACGGAGTCCCTGGTGGCGGGCGTCGTCCCCGGGGACTTGAAACGGCTCTTCGCGACGGTGCGGGCGGCGTCATCCAAGGGCCCCGCGAAGGCCAAGCTCTTCATGGAGGACATGATCGAGATTGGGGAAGATGTGCACGCCCGGAGGAACCATCGGCTCACTCAGATTATGCAGCTACCGATGCAAGATGGAAGGAGGGCTGTGTACGCGTTCCTGCGAGGGGCCACCCCCTTCTGTTAGCCAGCGGGGAGGGTCCGGCAGCAGCCGCTGTGGAACCTGTTCGACGGCCTCCCCGGCAACCTGCAAATGACCTTTCACAGGGCGCACTTGCATGCGCCGTTGGTGTCCAGGTTGTACATCACGTACGAGGAGGCCATGTCCTCGTTCTCCAACTGGATGGCGGCGGTGGCACAGGCCTTCAGCCAGTGGATCGAAGCCCTGGGTCCAGGACGATCCTGCATTCCGGGAGCGGCCCCGCATGGTGCCTGCACCCTCTTGGGCCACGGTGCGTGGTACCATGGTGCAAGGCCCTGACGGCAAGAGTGAACCCTGGCTTCAGGTGTTCGCAGACCATCCGGCTGTTGGAGTCATCATGGGCTGGCCTCGTGAGTTGCTGCCGCTCCTCCAGCAACCTCTGTGCCACCTCCCAGTTTTGGCAGTGGCCACTATGCTCGACGTGGGGGCGATGTGGCTGTATGACCGATAGCTGCGAAGGGTCATCCCGGCGGCGACGGGGCAGCGGTCCATGGCCGTACTAGTGGGGTCCAAGCAGCTTGCACGGATCCAAGGGGACGATGCGCAGGGCCACATCACGGATGCGCTGTTTTCTCTGTCGGAGGGAGATGACAACGTGGCTGCCGACGCCCGTCACACGATAGATGCCTTGCGCCTGAAGGCGGTCGTCGAGGCTCCGTCGGGAGGAGAGCGCATGGTTCTCGTGTCTCCCGGAGGCCCAAGGCTGGCCGGAGTTGATGTCATCGGGGAGATCGTGCACGAATATGGGTGGGAGCTCCTGACGAACGGCGCGCGAACCTCAAGGTGGTGTGATGGCCCCGGCTAGTGGAGACCCTCCCGAAGATGTCGAGGGGACGGCCGATTCTTGGCCCACCGTCCACATGGGAGGAAGCTAGACGGGGCGTGCTCAATTGTGCCACTGCGCGAGCGCTGGCGGGTGCGCTGCTTCGCCACCAGGAGGCGTGCTGTGATGTGTGGCAGGACCTGTGGTCGCAGTGATGTGGAGGCGGTCCCATCGCGGTCGGTGCTCCCGCTGCGGTGGTGCGGGTGCGGGGAGACGGCGCCGGTTTGGGTACATCAGTGTGCGTCCACCCCGCTCTGTGGGTTGTGTCCGGAGCGCGCCAGTAGGGGGTGGCCCAAAGCAAGGTGGGCGCTGCGTCACTCTGGGCGCCTGTCGTCAAGTGCGTGGAAGGCGATTCAGGGTGACCTGAGGAGCGTCCGGGTGGATGGGTGCCCCCCCGACGGCGGCCCTGCCCCTACTGCTAAGGTGGGCGACTCGCGGATTCTTTGGTTGTGGCATCACTGGGGATCTGGTGAGGAGGCTGTGGGAGCCAGGGTTAATGCAGCTTGACAGGGTATGGGAGGTGTGGGTGCGCTTGCCACCGTCCGCTTACTGGGCACGACAAAGGCGGCCCCTCATGGGAAGCAGTCTCCTCTTAGCCTGGGTGTGCGGCAACGGCAGACAGGGTGTGACGGCCAACGCAATGTGACAGGTCGTGCCGGCCTAAAAGTGAGCCGTACTGCCCCCGTACACGAGGTTCGACAGGAGATGTGGTGCTTGGCCCGCCTGCCCCGGGTCGCCGCATACTACAATGAGATGTCATGGGTCGTCCCGACCAGGGTAATAAGGCCCAAACCCCTGTAGGGTATTCCCATGGCACCGGGGTCTCTACCGGCGGCCCGGTTACGGCAGTCACGGGGGTGAATCCTTGGGTTACTCCGAGCGTTGTCGGCGTGGAAGCGAGAAAGATCTACACCGCCTCCCGCGTTGCAGTGAGCTAGATGGGGAACAACCGGCGGATGGCGCCTGATACGGCCGAAGGGGCGTTGGGCCTGCCCGTGACCCCGGGAGGGGATCGGTGCGGGTAAGGAGGCGCCCCCTGGCCTCGAGTTCAGCGCAGGGGGATAGAAGGGCTGCTTGTGGGCCCGAAAGCGGCAATGTGAGGATGGGTGATAGGGAAAGTGTGAGGGTACGGTGGACCGTATGGTGGGTGTACTGGGGAACACGTGGCGGTATGGGAGATGGTGTGATGGGAGTCGTGGAGGGTGCATGGCGGCACTGGGGACTGTGTACTGGGGATACAGGGGCACACATGGCAGTACTGGGGTCAATGTGGTGGGAGTACTGGGGACGCTTGGCGGTACCGCGGTGTCCCCCTGACCCCTTAAACAACTCACTGGAATTGCTGGGGCATCCCCTAGCCCGATAAACAAACGAGAGGGACAGCGCCTGCAGGCATGTACAAAGCCTAACCGTCTGACCTCGGCACGCGGCTGGCGGTCGCGGTGATGCGTGCGTTGGCGGTTCACAGGTCGCGGCGGCAATAAAGCGGGGTGGCGGTGTGGCCCGGCGGCGGTGCGGCACGTTTGAGGCCACCATCTGTATATGTGTAGCCAACCTGGTGGCCTCAGTCACCGAAAGCTCCTGGGGGGTACATATCTGGGCGGCTCGTGAAGTATTGTAGAAACTGAGGGAGAGGTCAAGGGGGTGACGCACGGGCCAATGCTATAAGTAGGTCTGTTGGTGCCGAACCTGCGGCTTGGACGCTGCTGTGGCGGAGATGGCGCAACCACGGGAGGTGGCCAATCAGTGCAGGTAAGGGTCAAGGGTAGGCGTGAGGGCAATGTATGTGGGCCAGATGAGGCGAACCCGGTCACCACGGCCTGGGGCGAGCCTCTGGTGGGTACCCCTACAGGGGGTCGATAATCAAGGTACGGCACCCACCAGCCTGGGTCCCAGCCAGCGATATTCACGGGTTGTGCCTCTCGCGCCGCGGGGCAGCCGGCGTCCCCCCTGTGTACCCTCGTGGTATATTATGCGTGGGCATGTACAAGTACCACGAAGCCGCTTGGGTCATGATCTCGGACATGGGTTACCGGCACTGTATATATCTGGGGTGTGGGTGCGACTATAAGCTACGGAAGGCCAAGGGTTACTACAGTATGCTTTTGTGCAGTACTGGAGGGGCCTACGCTAGGTTCACGACGTACACAATGAGGACCATGGAACGATGAAGGCTGAGGGCCAATCTAGGCTGGAGCCCCCCGGAAACCCTGACTGTGTATGAACGGGCTTTTGCGTGTGCGCAGCTGGCAGTGAATTACATGGGGTCACAGGTGGTGGACGTCTCAACGGTGGCGGACGTGGGCGTACAACAAGGGGCCCTCCTTGCTTCGCCGCATGCGTGCTGCTTTGTACCTTGGTTGCTGCTTTGCGCCCATAGGAGGCGCCCTTGCTTTCTGCTTGTTGCTATGCTGCTGTGTTGCCCTGCCTTGCCCCTTTACCCCCGGCGGTGCAACGGGCCAACGCCCGTCGCCGTCGCTAATGCTAAAGCTCTGCAGCTGCCATTGCCCCCAAAGCCTGGTTGGCCGGTATCCCTGGTACTCTGAGTCCTCCGTCATGATGTGGGCCACCTGAGGCAGCGATGGTACCCACGGGATCGAGCAAGGCAGGAACCACCTGTTGGTGCGAGATGCCCGGTAACTCTAGTAGTCGGCATGATAAGTGGTTATGACTATGACTATGACTAGGTATGTATGTATGTATGTATGTATGTATGTATGTATGTATGTATGTATGTATGTATGTATGTATGTAATGTAATGTATGTATGTATGTATGTATGTATGTATGTATGTATGTATGTATGTATGTATGTATGTATGTATGTATGCATGTATGTATGTATGTATGTATGTATGTATGTGTGTATGCTGTATGTATGTATGTATGTATGTATATATGTATGTATGTATGTATGTATGTATGTATGTATGTATGTATGTATGTATGTATGTATGTATGTATGTATGTATGCATGTATGTATGTATGTATGGATGTATGTGTGTATGTATGTATGTATGTACGTATGTATGTATATATGTATGTATGTATGTATGTATGTATGTATGTATGTATGTATGTATGTATGTATGTATGTATGTATGTATGTATGTATGTATGTATGTATGTATGTATGCATGTATGTATGTTGTTGTTGTTGTTGTTGTTGAGGGCACCCAGCACGTGCCGGCGGGAGAAATTGCCAGACACGCTCTCCCTGGGCAGGGCGCAAGGGAGCAGTCGGCCGGCGTCACGCTGGCCGGGCGTGTGCCGACGACGACCGAGGGGGGGGGGGGGGGGGCCGTGGTGTGGGGGGGGGGGGGGGCGCGTGTGGAGGAGGGTGGGGTCACCTGAGGACGTCACCCTGGGGCCCTCCCCCGTCTCGCGGGGGGAGAGTCACTCGTCCTGTGCGAAGCGGCTGTGGCGGGGGCGGAGGGTGGGGTGGTGACCTTGGGGTGGGGAAGGCACGCCCGGGTCCACGGACAGTCCGCGCCTTGCCCGAACATCCCGCCGAGGTGGCCGTTCCTCGTGTGAGGCCGTGGCGTGGCCGGGGGCGCTGGCCCGTGCTTCTAGCCTTCTACGGGGGCGAGGGGAGGCCTGGGAGTTGCGGTCTGCCGGCGCCTAGTCACCTCTGCTGGTGTTGTGTTGTGGCCGCCTCGTCCCCGGTAGTGCGGGCGCGCGCGCGCGTCGGTCATGGGGGAGGGAGGGCACAAGGGCGGGAGCACAAGAGCACGAACATGGGTTCACTGTCGCTGGCGTGCTGTGTTCGGTTCATGTGATGTTCCCTGGTGCCTGTCCCTGTGCCCTGCGTACGGGAGGCCGCGCGGCACAGCCGGCGGGGGGTCGCAGCCCGGGCCGTGCGCGTGGGTAGCGGTGGGCGGCCGGGTAGGACGTGGCGCCATGCGGGTGCAGGGCCCGTGGCGGTCGCGGGGGGTCGCGGGCGGTCCAGCCGGCGGTCGGCAGTGGCCCTGAGCGTCCCACACAGTGGGGTCGGTGGGCGTGCCGGGGGAGGGCGAGTCCTGCAGGTCTTGCTGCGGAGGGCGCGCGCGCAAGGGCGTCGGCGTGCCCGGTGCGGGCCCCTCTGCGGGCCGAGGGACCTGCGGTGAGCTGGTTGCGTTGCCTTGGGGCTGAGGCCGGGGCCGGGCGCATGAGTAGCGGCGGGCGGCCGAGTGGGCGCGGGGGCCTTGGCGGCCGCTGGGAGGCGTGGGCGGCCCAGCCGGCGGTCGGCAGAGGCTCCAAGGGCCCCACACCGTGGGGCCCGGGGGCGCGCCGGGGGCGAGTGCGCTGTGCAGGCCAAGCTGCGGGGGGCGCACGGGCAAGGGTGTCGGCGTGCCCGTCGGGGGCCCCCCGAGGGCCATGGGACCCGCGGCTGGCAGGGAGCGCTGCTCAGGGGCCGAGGCCGGGGCCGGGCGCGTGGGTAGCGGCGCCCACGGGGTCGAGTGCCCGAGGCGAGTGCGGGGCGGTGCGTGCGGGCCGGCCGGAGGCCGGTGGCCTCACTGGGAGTCCCACACGGATGGGTCGATGGGTGTGCCGGGGGCGTACGCAGCGTGCAGGTCAGGCAGCAGCGGGCGTACGTGCAGGGCGTCGGCGTGCCCGATGAGGACCTCACTGAGGACCGAGGGGTTGGCGGCAAGCAGTATGCGATGCCCGGGGGGGTGGCGGCGAGGAGCGGGAGGATGTCCGCGGCCCGCGACGAGGGGGTGAACACGACGTGGGCCGGGTGCGGCCCCGGGAGCGGTGCCGGGGGGAGCGGGACCGCAGGAAGGCGGTCTACTGTGAGGCGCCAAGTGGCGCAATGGCGGAGGAGCCAGACTAGGGCGATGCTGTGGCGCAGTGTGTGGGGCTTGGTGCTGGGCGGCGCGGGGACGTGCGGCAGGAGGGGGCGGGGCGGGGCGGTGACGTGGGAGGGGGCACGGCGGAGGAGTGACGCCAGCGACGTGTGTGTCGTGCTGAGGGTGGAGAGGAGCTCGCGGAGGAGCTCTTCCCGGCCGGCGCTGTCCAGCAGAGGGGGGGCGCCGTGGGGGGAGGAGGAGTGCCACATGCCAAGCAGGCTGAACCCCAACTGTGTCGGGGGGCTGGGTCGCGGGGCGGCTGGGAGGCGCTCGGAGAGGTACACTGCGGTGGTGGCCGTGCGGAGCTCGAAAGGGGTGACGAGGCGGGGGGAGTGGCCGGCAGTGGCTGCCAGGATGGGCGGGTGCGTGAACAGGTGCCACGCGAGGAGTAACTGCAGGGCGTAGTGGGGGGGGCAGTGGTGCTGGAGGTGGGCGGCGGAGTCCGGGTAGGGGCGGTGGCAAAGGGGCACGTCACGCCTCCGTAGCCGGGGGGGTGGTCCTGGGAGTGAAGTAGCCGGAGGTGCATGATGCGGTGGAGGGCCAGCGCCGGGATCTCGGCGCGTTCATACGCGAGGCGGAGTAGGTGGGAGGACCAGCCTGGGGGCAGGGGCCGGAGGTGCAGTGCGTGGGTGCGGGCGGTGGTGGCCGCATACGCTGCCTCTGCGGCGCGTGTGGGGTTAAGGAAGATCGCGCCCTCATGGAGCGCCACGATGCGGCCGTGGAAGGGTGCGGACCAGGGGAGGGTCCACGGGGAGGCGGTGCGGAGCCCGCGACGGGCTAGGCTGTCAGCTTCGGCGTTGAGGGTGGCGAGGAGGCTTGCGGAGCCGGAGTCGTGTTGTGCGGGGAGCCAGGCCTCGTGCATGCGGAAGGAGGCGGAGAGGAGGGCAGCCCGGTATGGGATGGAGAGGGCGGAGGAGGGGGGCGGGCCGCGGGTGAGGTCGCAGAGCTGGGAGGCGGTGGAGTCCGAGGCGAAGAGGGCTGCGCCGGACCAGCCGCGGAGGGTGAACATGGCGGCTATCTTGGCGATCCACTCCGCGTCGGTGGAGTGGCCGGCAAGGGCGTGGAGGCCGAGCCAGCCGCGGTAGAGAGTGCCGTGGAGGGGGTGCCAGAGGAGGAAGCCGGCGCCGAGGCGGGTGCCCTCTTGGCTGCCGTCGCATGCGACGACGACATAGGGGAGGGAGCGGAGGGGGGCCAGCGAGCCGGTGTGGTGCTGCGGGGCGGGGCGTACTCGGGGGGAGGGGAGGAGGTGGACGGTGATGTCGAGGGGAGCGAGCGCCTGCGCCAGGGCGGGGCCTTCGGTGAGCTAGGGGGTGGGGCGGCGTGGGGAAACGAGGGACGCCGTGGCGGCTACCGCGAGGGTGTTGGGGCCCCAAGAGGCGCGGAGGTAAGTGCGGAGGAGGTTGAGGGGGGCCCTGTACGCCAGGAGGGGGGCGCCGGGACCGCCCTGCGGGAGGGGGAGGTGGAGGAAGGCCGAGTGAGCCCAGGGGGGCAGACGGAAGGCGTGGCGGTATGCATTGTTGATGGCGACCTGATGGGGGCGGAGGGAGGGGGGGGGATGAGTACGCCCGAGGTGACGTAGTCGAGGGGGGAGAGGCCGAAGGCGTGCAGGGAGCGGAGCTGGAGTATGGGGCAGGCCTCGCGGTTGCGGCTGGCCTTGCGTGCCCGGTCGAGGGACGTGCGGGTCTTGTTGATGACGCGGAGGAGGGGGAGCTCGGGGAGGATGGGGATGCCGACGACTTCCGGGGGGGCGGTGGTGGTGGTGCCGGTGTGCTGCGGGACGTCGGCGGTGACGAGGGTGGGCCAAACCGGGCGGGAGTCGATGAGGGAGAACTCCTGCTTGTCGGGGTGGATGATGCGGCCGGCGCGGCGTGAGCACTCGCGGCAGTCAGTGGCCATGGCTGCCACGTCCGTGAGGGAGGGGGTGATGAAGCGGCGGTCGTCGCTGTACGAGAGGTGGGTGGCGGGGAGGGATGCTCAGTGGCCGGGGACGGTGAGGGGGAGGGTGATGGAAGTGTTGGGGCGCATGGCCCTGGTGATGACCAGGCTGGGGGCCTGGTAGTGGAGTTGGGCGAACCTGTCCCCTTGGTTGCCCCCCTCCTCGGTGCTGAAGGGGTGGGCGAACCCCTCGCGGGTGGCCACGCGGATGACCAGGCGGCTGTAGAAGCCGTCCGCCCAGGGGCCAAAGTCCCACGTGGCGCGGAGGCGGGAGCAAAGGCGGGAGTTGTCTTGGCGCAGTACCCTGAGGTACGCGTCAGACTCGTCCCAGTCGCACATGGCGCAGGTGCCGTGGGTGGAGAGGGCTGTGTAGGTGGCGGCGCGGGCGACGAGGGCGAGGCCGAGGGCGGAGTGGCCTGGGCGGTAGGCGAAGGAGGCGGGGGTGTAGGTGGAGGTGAGCTCGAGATCGGCGGCTAGGCGGGTCGTGGCGATGCCGGACGCCGCGCCGGAGACGCCCGACTCCACGTCGACGGGGCGGAAGGAGCGTGTGAGGTGACGGGGGAGTGGCTTGGTGGGCTTCCCCTTGTAGAGGCCGTAGCGGACGGTGTCGTTGGAGACGCCCGGGGTGCCGGATTCGAGCTGGAGGAGGAGGTGCAGCAATCCGAGGTGGACGCCTCCGCCGCTGCGGAAGAGCGCTGCGCGCGCCACGTTGTGAGTGGACACGGCGAGGGAGCGCTTGCCCATGCGGCGGTGGGCGAGGGAGGCCGTGGTGATGAGGGGGGGGGACTGGCGGGTGAGAGCGTACGCCCGGAGGGAGGCGGGGGATTCTGGTCGGGCGTTCGCGCGGAGGGCGTCGCGGAGTAGGGGGAGAGTGAGGTCGGTGGGCGGGTGCAGGAGGGGGAGCCAGGGGTCCGGGGTGCAGCGGGCGGCGAAGAAGGCGTGATCCACGGAGACGTGCCGGTTGGCCGTCTGGGACCGGGACTGTGCCGTGATCTCGGCGAGCCGTTCCTCGCGGGTCGTGAGGGTGGCCCCTGGGTGGGGGAGGATGCCGTGGAACGGTTCCAGGGGAGGGGAGGGCAGCCGGAGGACCGTGCGAGTGGCGGAAGTGATGGAGGGGGAGGAGAGGACTGCAGCGCGAGAGACGAAGCCGCGGGCAGCCGATGCCTCCCGGAGGGCAAAGGACTAGGCGGCGAGGTCTTGCGTGGAGAGGGGAAAGGTGAACCGGGCCAGGGACCGTAGTAGCGTGGGGGTGTCAGGGGGGTGCGGGAGCAGCTGGTGCGCGAGGGAGTGGTGGGCGGCGATGTAGTGGTCGGGGAGGGAGGGGGTAAGGGAGAGCCAGCCCCACGCCAGGTCTAGGGCGGCTGAGAGGGAGTCCATGTCCTCGACAGTCGCCAGGCGCCATCGGAACAGACGCCACGAGTGGGCGTCGCAGGAGCGGTGGTGCAGGGTGACCTGCGCCAACATGGCCTCCGCGCCCCCTCCCAACCCGCCAGCCTCGTCTACGACGGCCAGCACTGGATTGCCTCCGCGGTCCCCCTCTCGCTAGGGGGCCGGGCCCTCCTGTTCAACGCCCACCTCCCCCCACGCCTCTCGTACTCCGAGTGGGTCTCCGAGGTCAAGCTCATGAACCACCTCCGCTCCCGCGTACGGCCCGACCTATGCGTCCTCCTGGGCGACTTCAACAGCACGGGGGCCCTAGGCACCCCCCTGGCCTCCGCACTCGGGGCCCTAGGCCCGCTCTCAGCCTGGCACCGCCTGGTCCCCCCAGCCACTCCCACCAACTTCACCACCCGCCACGGCTCCCCCCGTTCCACCGCCATCGACCACATCTTCGCCACCGGTCCCATCGCCTCCCACACTCACCACGTCCTCCCCTGCCACACCTCACACGCCATGGTGCCAGAGCCAGGCCGTGCGGAGGCCTAAGCCCTGGCCGGAAGCGGTGCTGTAGTGGGCCTCGTACCTCGGTGGGAGGGCGGGGCGGGCCGAGTCTAAGTCCCAGAGTTCCTGTTCGGCGACCACGTCGGGGGACAGGGCCTCGAGCCAGGTGCGGGCGAGGGAGACTTGGCCGGCGATGCCGCCCCAGTTGTGTGTGAGAAAGGTGAGGGCTGTGTCGCGGAGGGGGGTGCACGCCTGGTCACGGGGGTCGGGGAGGGAGAGGACGAAGGCGGGGGTCGGCTGGAGGAGGCGGTCGGGGGGGGGGGGGCGCAGGGGGCGGCCCAGGGGATGGCGGAGACGGGGACAGCCCCGGGCAGTAGCATGCCCTGGAAGCCGACCACACAGCGGGCGGCGATGTCACGAGTGCACACAGGCGGGGCCTTGTGGGGGGAGGTGCAGAAGAAGTGAGGCCAGTGTTCGGTCGGCGATGTGGGGAGGTCGACGAAGGCGATGTGAGGCGTGGGGCGTCCACAGTCGGGGCAAGCGGAGGAGGTGACGAGCGGGGCGTCGGGGAGGGCGGGGTGCAGTGCCCACGCTGAGGTCGGGCCTGACGAGCGAGTGTACGCTGGGGACGGGGGGAGGGGGGTTGTAGGCAAGTGGGCGGTGTCCCAGAAGGCGGTCCACTTGGCATCCACGTGCAGGGGAGGGGTGATCCAGAAGGAGGGGTCACCGCGCTGGCGGGGGAAGGAGGCGAGCCAACCGCACACCGTGGGGAGGGCGGAGGCGAGGAGCGAGGGGGGTAGCGACGTGGAGACCTGGGCGGCGTGCAGGAGGTCTCGGAGGGGGCCCGGGGGGAGGTCGGCGGCCGGGGGGAGGCCAAGGGGGAGAAGGTCAGCAGAGTGTGCGCACACGGGGCAGCGCGTGAGGGCAGGGCGCCGCAGCGTGCCGCAGTGAAGGCATATACGGGGGGCGGAGGCCGGTGGTGGAGCGGGTGCGCGGGGGGGGGGGGGCACGGGCGTGGGACTGGGGACGGGGCTCTGGGGCGGAGAGAAGGTCAGCCCCGGCGCGGTGGGCGTCGAGTGGGCGGGGGAAATGGGAGGCGGGGAAAGTCGCCTAGGCTAGGGTCGGGAGGTCGGGAGCGCTGGAGGCGGGGAGCGTGTCCGGTAGGGCGAGTTAGTTGTGTCTGCGGGCACTGGGGAACATGGCGCCGCGGACTGCCCTGCCTGACGAGGGGGCCGAGGGTGTTGTGCGGCCATGGTGCCGCGGGGAGCGCCGGGGGGAGGAACGGGGGGGTGACTGCTGGCGGCTGCGTTTGGCGGGGCGGGGCTGAGGGTCGCCCGGGACGGGCGGGCGGAGGGAGGGTGGGGTGTTGAGAGTGGCAGTGGGGGCGTGCCAAGGTTGCCCATCGTCCCGTCTGCCCCGGACCGTAAGGGACCAGCCCTCGTTGTGTTGGATGACGCGCGTGGGCAGCGAGGCGAAGAGGGAGGTGTGCAGGGCGGGGGCGATGTGGGCGAACGCGTGCCCGCGGCGGGCGTCGGCGTTAGTGACGTACACGACGGTCTGCAGGTTGTGGGTGAGGGTGACTGCCATGGAGGGGTGCGGGCCTAGGCGGAGGCCTGAGACGCGGATGACGCCGGTGGTGGCTGGCGAGGAGCCGACGGGGGCGAAGGTGGGGACCGAGGAGGCGGGGGTGGCGCCGGTGGCGGTGGGCGCGGGGGGGGAGGGCAGTTTTGGTGTAGGAGATGAGCTCCTGGAACTGGGCCGGGGTGGAGAGACGGCCACACAGCCGTGCGATGGCTGCGCGGAGGGTGTCGGCGGAGGGGACGTGTTGGAGGTCCTGGTAGGCCTCTATGGGGAATGAGGGGGCGCTGGCGATGGTGAAGGCCGCCGTCAGCCAGGGAGTGTCGGCATGGGCCTGAGCGGCTGTGTTGAGGGGCTGGATGGCCTGGAGGGCGGGCAGGGAGGCCGCGGAGGAGGCGGCGGCCCCGTACCGTTGGGAGACCAGGGTGAGGAGCTTGTTGAGGTGGAGGCGGAGGGTGGGCTTGTGGAGGTCGGGGCAGGAGTGCCAGGCACCCTTGGCGGCGAGCACCAGGCTGGCGGTGGACGTGGAGACCGAGAGGTGCTGCACGGTCCTAGGGGGCAGGTGGCAGCTCTTGCCCATAGCCACAATGCACATGGCCGTGTGGTGGGCGTCGGCCTCGGGGACGGAGGAGAGGCCGTCAAGCAGGGTCAGCGTGTCCTGGGAGCTCGGGGTGGGGCCAGCCTGGAAGAGTGTCTCCCAGTCTGACGGGGGTGGTGCGGCCGGCTGCGGGGGCTGGGGACGTGGCGGAAGTAGGGACAAGGGTTGTGAAGCGTCGTGGGGCGCAGGGGCGGCGGCGGGGGCGGGGGCTCCGACCCCGCAGGGGGGTCTTCCGCTTGCGGGTTAGCGCGGCGGGCGGCTGCGGTGATGGCGGTGGAGATGTTGGGGGTGCGAATGGAACCATCATCCTTCCGATGGTTCAACTCGGTGTACCACCGTTGGGCGGACAGGGGGCAAGGAGCGGGGATACGGACGTGGGGGCTGGCGGGGTCGAAGACGCAGTTGAGGGGGGGGCAGGCCAGCCGGGAGCCGGTCTGCTGGGCCGCCCAGGTTGCTAGCTAGTGGAGCAGGGCAACCCGGGCGACCTTGGGCTTGATGGCCTCCTCGAAGGCCAGGAGGTCCAGGAGGCGGCGGAAGGGGATGGAGGGGGGGAGGTCGGGGGTGAAGGGGGAAATGTGGGCGAGGGCGGCCGAGGCGAGAGTGGCCTGGTCGAGGGTGGAGGCACGAGCGCCCCAGTCGATGAGGGCGCTCATGCAGGAGGCGTAGGGGAGCCACGAGGCATCGTGGTGGGTGGTGAGGAGGGAGATCTCGTTCTCGGTGAGCTGCTCGGTGAAGGCGAACCACCAGAGGAGGGGGCTGGCTTCGATGGGGGAGCCGGCGAGGGGGATGGAGAGGACGTCCACATTTGCCGGCATGTGGCGCGCAGAGGCCAGCAGGCGTGGGGGTTGCTGGGAGTCCAGGGCGATGGACAGGAGGGGCCAGGCGTCGGCCGCCGTCAACTATTCGCGCTCGAGGTCGGGGGACAGAGATGAGAATGGGTGAGCCATGGTGCCTGTGGGGAGCGGAGCAAGGGAGGATCCGACACACGGCGTGCCGGGGGGGGGGAGGTCCGTTGCCGGCTGTGGGCGCCGGTCATGGCGTGGGGTGGGGGTGGGAGGGGTTGGTCGGGGTGGGCGGGCGGGAGGAAGGGAGAAGCCGAGGCAAGCGCTCATGGCCAGGAGGCTCCGGCATGCAGAGCGAACAGTGCTACCGGCAGTGGCGCAAATGTAGAAAGGGGGGGGGGGGGTCAGGTGCGGGTGGTGGTCGTCGCTGGGCGTGGGTGGGGGGGGGTTGGGCGGGGTGGGCGGTCCAGAGCTGGGCTCTGGGGGTCGGTGGCGTGTGGTGGTGGTGGGTGTGTCCTGCTACCGGTGTCCTACTACGAGGAAGTGATGAGGGTGAAGACTGCATGGGGACTGAGGCCGGAGAGCCTGGGGCGGGGGAATGGGGCGCTGGCGGCGGGTTATCCCCGGCTGGGATGGCCGGGGTGCCCTGGGGCCCCGTGGGGGCGCAGGCTCCCCACGTCGGCTGGGTGCGAAACCTCGGCCTGTTCTTCCGTCACCGAAGTTCTTAGGATTCGACCCCAGGAACTTACCCGCCGCGGGGACTGTGGGCCGGGACGGCCAAGGGGGATGATTATGAAGAGGAAGTGGGGGGCCAGGATGAGCCCGGCGGTTGGCACCTGCCTTCGGCCTGGGGGAGGCCGATGCCCGGGGCTATTACCTCTCCCTTGTGCCCGGTGGCGGTGTGGTACCCCCCAACCGGCGGCTGTGCCCGGTGCCGTGGGCACAGACCCCAGTTGGGGGCGGGTATGAAGCGCCCGGTCGCCTCGCCCCCCCTGCACAACAGCCCGCCAGGCGCTGCCAGGCCTCTAGCGCCAGCCGTTGTGGGGGGGGGCGCTCGGGGCAGTGCGGGGCCCCTCCGCTCTCCTGGCGGCCCGCACTGTCCGTATAATGCAACAAGGGGCGGCGCGGGCTCAAACCGCACGCGTGGGCCGCGCCGCCCCAGTCGGGGTGGGGGACAGGGGGGGGACCGGGGGGGGACAAGGGGTCGCGGCCAGTGGAAGTAGGGTGGCGGGGGCTCGAACCGCGCACCGGCGGGCCCCACCACCCTCCAGTCGGGCGTCGCTGCGCCAGGGGTTCTGGGAGCCCCACCCAGGGGCCGTCGGCCCCCCCCTTACGGTTAGTGTGAGGAGGGAGAGGCAAAGGCCACTCGCGGCCATGACACATGGTGCATAGGGAGGGAGGTATGACTCACGCCACGCCATGATGCATGCAGCAGGGGGAAGGAGGGGCAAGGCCTGGACCCCCACCGAGTTTGGGGGGTCCCCTTCTCAGCCAGGTGTCCGCCCGTCGGCGGCTGCGGAAGCCCACCTCGGTGGCGACGGCTACCTGTGAAGAAGGAGGGGGGGGTGCGGAGGGGAGGAGGGGCATGGTGTGCATGCGGGGAGGGGGGGGGGGGGGTGTGGGCCGGTTGGCAGGCGCGCGCGTGAGGGGGTGGGGTAGCGGTGTGCTCAGCCGCGAGCGTCACCGTTCGGCTGACCGGGGAGGAGGGGCGGCCGGGGCTGGCCAAAGTCGGACGGGGAGCCCGGGGCGCCCGCGGCGCTGGAGGCCACGGTCAGCGGAGGGGCCCACACCCCGCTCGGCGGGGACGAATCCCGCCGAGCATCATCCACGGGGGCGAATCCTGGTGGAGGCGGGGGGAAGCGCCACGCCGTCCCCTCGCGGCCGAACCGGACCGGGACGGGCCCCGCCGGAGGGATACCGGGAGGCGGGCGGGGCTGGGCACCGGGGCTCCGGGGCCCGGGTCCCTGGTGGTTGTGGACCGGCGCGGGGGAGACCGGGCGGGCCCCTGGGCTGCGGCTGGTGAGGGGGGGGGCGTGGAAGGGCCGGGCGGGCTCGAGGGCGAACCCCGAGAGGCCCTCGGGGGCTGGGCGAGGGCTCCCGAGGGCGGCCGTTCCTTGAAGGGGGGGGGGGGGTTGCTCCCTGCCCGGGGGACGACGGGGGCCCCTCTTGAGCGAGGGGGGGGGAGGGCGTGTATCGCCCGGTGTAGGGCCATGTCGATTCATGGCCGCGCGGCATGGGACTATATCCCCAACCCTCCGCGCCGGGGTCCCTTTTTTGGGGGGGCTGAGGGGGGGGGGGGGGGGCTGGCGGTCGTTGTGTGCACCCTCCCGTGCGGGGGGGGGTCGCCGGTGGGAGCTCCGTCCGGCTTGGCCGAAAATACCCGGTGGCGTCCCCTGGGCCCGTGGGCCCCTTCGAGGAAGAACCTCGGATTCGCCGGGGGGGACTCCGCTACATGTATGTATGTATGTATGTATGTATGTATGTATTTATGTATGTATGCATGCATGCATGCATGCATGTATGTATGTATGTATGTATGTATGTATGTATGTATGTATGTATGTATGTATGTATGTATGTATGTATGTATGTATGTATGTGTGTATGTATGTATGTATGTATGTATGTATGTATGTATGTATGTATGTATGCATGTATGTATGTATGTATGTATGTATGTATGTGTGTATGCTGTATGTATGTATGTATGTATGTATATATGTATGTATGTATGTATGTATGTATGTATGTATGTATGTATGTATGTATGTATGTATGCATGTATGTATGTATGTATGTATGTATGTGTGTATGTATGTATGTATGTATGTATGTATGTATGTATATATGTATGTATGTATGTATGTATGTATGTATGTATGTATGTATGTATGTATGTATGTATGTATGTATGTATGTATGTATGTATGTATGTATGTATGTATGTATGTATGTATGCATGTATGTATGTATGTATGTATGTATGTATTGTTGTTGTTGTTGTTGGGGGCACCCAGCACGTGCCGGCGGGAGAAATTGCCAGACACGCTCTCCCTGGGCAGGGCGCAAGGGAGCAGTCGGCCGGCGTCACGCTGGCCGGGCGTGTGCCGACGACGACCGAGGGGGGGGGGGGGGGTTCCGCCTTCTGTCTCTGGGGCGGGGGGGGGCGCGCGTCGCTGTGAGAGGGACCACCTGTCCGTGTGACCCTGGTTCTCTCCCCCGCCGTGGGGGGAGGGCGTGCGCGCCTGTGTGAAACGGAGGCGGGATGGGGGGCGGGATGGAGGGACCACCTGTCCGGGGACCTGCGGGGCCCCGGTTCCCCTTGCTTCCAGCCGCCACTCCCCCGCGACAGGGGAGGGGGCTACGGCCTGTGCGGAGGTGGAGTAAGGGGGGTGGAGGGGGCGGGGACTATGTATGGTCTATCCCCTGGTGCCCGTCCCTGTGTCCCGTGTGCGGGAGGCCGCGCGGCATGGTCGGCGGGGGGGTTCAGGTCTGGGCCGGGCGCGTGGGTAGCGGCAGGCGGCCGAGGCGGAGGCGGCGCCATGCGGGTGCGGGGCCCGTGGCGGTCGCGGGGCGGTGTGGGCGGACTGGCCGGCGGCCGGCGGTGGCCCTGAGAGCCCCACTCCATGGGGTCGCCGGGCGTGCCGGGGGCACGCGTGTCGCGCAGGCCTGGCCGTGGGGGGCGCGTGTGCAAGGGCGTCGGCGCGCCCGATGCGGGCCCCTCTGCGGGCCGCGGGACCAGCGGCAAGCTGGAAGCGTGGCCTGGGGGCCGAGGCCTGGGCCGGGCGCGTGGGTAGCGGCGGGTGGGCGAGGCAGAGGCGGCGCCATGCGGGTGCGGGGCCCGTGGCGGCCGCGGGGCGGCGCAGGCGGACCGGCCGGTGGCCGGCGGCGGCCCTAAGAGCCTCGGTCCATGGGGTCGGCGGGCGCGCTGGGGGTGCAGGGGCGTGGTGCGGTGCATGGGCGCAGCTGTGCGGGGCGGCGCAGGGGCGCAGCAGTGTGGGGCCGCGCAGGGGCGCGGTGCGGGGCTGCGCAGGGGTGCAGCGTGGGCCTGCGTAGGGGCGGTGGGGGCACGGCGTGCACGTTGGGGGGGGGGGGGGGGGCTGTGGGCTGGTGGGTGGGTGCGCGCGCGAGGGGGACGGGGGTGCGGTGAGCTCAGCCGCAGAGCGTCACCGTGCGGCCGACCGGGCGGAGGAGGGGCTGGGGCTGGCCAAAGTCGGCCGGGGAGCCCGGGGCGCTCGAGGTGTCGGGGGGGCCGCGGTCAGCGGTGGGGCCCGCACCCCGCTCGGCGGGGACGATTCCCGCCGAGCATCGTCCACGGGGGCGAATCCTGGTGGAGGCGGGGGGGAGCGCCACGCCGTCCCCTCGCGGCCGAACCGGACCGGGACGGGCCCCGCCGGAGGGATACCGGGGGGGCGGGCGGGGCTGGGCACCGGGGCTCCGGGGCCCGGGTCCCTGGTGGTTGTGGGCCGGCGCGGGGGAGACCGGGGCTGTGCAGGGGCGCAGCAGCGTGGGGCTGCGCAGGGGCGCAGCGTGGGGCTGAGTAGGGGCGCAGCGTGGGGCTGCGCAGGGGCGTAGCGTGGGGCTGAGCAGGGGCGTAGCGCGGGGCTGCGCACGGGCGCAGCAGCGTGGGGCTGCGCAGGGGCGCAGCGCGGTGCGGCGCAGGGGCGCAGCAGTGTGGGGCGGCGCAGGGGCGCAGCAGTGTGGGGCTGCGCGGGGGCGCAGCGTGGGGCTGCGCAGGGGCGCAGCAGCGTGGGGCTGCGCAGGGGCGCAGCGCGGGGCCGCGCGTGGGCGCGGCATGGGGCCGTGGAGGGGTGCAGCAGTGTGGGGCTGCGCAGGGGCGTAGCAGCGCGGGGCTGCGCCGGGGCGTAGCGTGGGGCCGCGAATGGGGCGCAGCGGGGGGCTGCGTAGGGGCGCAGCAGCGTTGGGCTGGGCAAGGGCGCAGCGTGGGGCTGCGCGGGGGCGCGGCAAGGGGCTGCGCGGGGGCGCGGCAAGGGGCCGTGCAGGGGCGTAGCAGCGTGGGGCTGCGCAGGGGCGCAGCGTGGGGCTGCGCAGGGGCGCAGCAGCGTGGGGCTGCGCCGGGGCGCGGCATGGGGCCGTGAAGGGGCGCAGCAGCATGGGGCTGCGCAACGTGGGGCTCAGTAGGGGCGCAGCGCGGGGCTGCGCAGGGGCGCAGCGTGGTGCGGCGCAGGGGCGCAGCAGTGTGGGGCGGCGCAAGGGCGCAGCAGTGTGGGGCTGCGCGGGGGCGTAGCGCGGGGTTGCGCAGGGGCGCAGCGTGGGGCTGCGCAGGGGCGCAGCGCGGGGCCGTGGAGGGGTGCAGCAGCGTGGGGCTGCGCAGGGGCGCGGCGTGGGGCGGCGCCGGGGCGTAGCAGTGTGGCGCTGCGCAGGGGCGCAGCGCGGGGCTGCGCAGGGGAGCAGCAGAGTGGGGCCGCGCAGGGGAGCAGTAGCACGGGGCTGCGCAGGGGCGCAGCAGCGTGGGGCTGCGCAGGGGAGGGCAGCACGGGGCTGCGTCAGGGTGCAGCGAGGGGCTACGAATGGGGCGCAGCGGGGGGCTGCGTAGGGGCGCAGCAGCTTTGGGCTGCGCAGGGGCGCAGCGTGGGGCTGCGCGGGGGCGCGGCATGGGGCCGTGAAGGGGCGCTGCAGCGTGGGGCTGCGCAGGGGTGTAGCATGGGGCTGAGCAGGGGCGTAGCGCGGGGCTGCGCAAGGGCGCAGCAGCGTGGGGCTGCGCAGGGGCGCAGCGCGGTGCGGCGCATGGGGCAGAGCAGTGTGGGGCGGCGCAAGGGCGCAGCAGTGTGGGGCTGCGCGGGGGCGCAGCGTGGGGCTGCGCGGGGGCGCAGCGTGGGGCTGCGCAGGGGCGCAGCAGCGTGGGGCTGCGCAGGGGCGCAGCGCGGGGCCGCGCGTGGGCGCGGCATGGGGCCGTGGAGGGGTGCAGCAGTGTGGGGCTGCGCAGGGGCGTAGCAGCGCGGGGCTGCGCCGGGGCGTAGCGTGGGGCCGCGAATGGGGCGCAGCGGGGGGCTGCGTAGGGGAGCAGCAGCGTTGGGTTGGGCAGGGGCGCAGCGTGGGGCTGCGCGGGGGCGCGGCAAGGGGCTGCGCGGGGGCGCGGCAAGGGGCGGTGCAGGGGCGTAGCAGCGTGGGGCTGCGCAAGGGCGCAGCGCGGGGCCGTGGAGGGGTGCAGCAGCGTGGGGCTGCGCAGGGGCGCGGCGTGGGGCGGCGCCGGGGCGCAGCAGTGTGGCGCTGCGCAGGGGCGCAGCGCGGGGCTGCGCAGGGGAGCAGCAGAGTGGGGCTGCGCAGGGGAGCAGTAGCACGGGGCTGCGCAGGGGCGCAGCAGCGTGGGGCTGCGCAGGGGCGTAGCAGCGCGGGGCTGCGTCAGGGTGCAGCGAGGGGCTACGAATGGGGCGCAGCGAGGGGCTGCGTAGGGGCGCAGCAGCTTTGGGCTGCGCAGGGGCGCAGCGTGGGGCTGCGCGGGGGCGCGGCAAGGGGCCGTGCAGGGGCTCGGCGCGGGGCCGCGAAGGGGCGCAGCAGCGTGGGGCCGTGTAGGAGTGCGGCGCGGGGCCGCGTATGGGCGTGGCATGGGGCCGTGTAGGGGCGCGGTGCGGGGCCGCGCAGGGGCGCAGCAGCGTGGGGCTGCGCAGGGGCGTAGCAGCGCGGGGCTGCGCCAGGGTGCAGCGAGGGGTTGCGAATGGGGCGCAGCGTTGGGCTGCGCGGGGGCGCAGCGTGGGGCTGCGCGGGGGCGTGGCAAGGGGCCGTGCGGGGGCGCGGCGCGGGGCCGCGCTATGTATGTATGTATGTATTTATGTATGTATGTATGCATGCATGCATGCATGCATGTATGTATGTATGTATGTATGTATGTATGTATGTATGTATGTATGTATGTATGTATGTATGTTGTTGTTGTTGTTGTTGTTGTTAGGGCACCCAGCACGTGCCGGCGGGAGAAATTGCCAGACACGCTCTCCCTGGGCAGGGCGCAAGGGAGCAGTCGGCCGGCGTCACGCTGGCCGGGCGTGTGCCGACGACGACCGAGGGGGGGGGGGGGTGGGGGCCGCCATGTCGGGGGGGGGGGGTGCGCGCGCAAGGAGGAGGGAGGAGCCACCTGTGTGTGTTACCCTTGAGCCCTACCCCCGCTGCGGGGGGGAGGGTGACCTGACCTGTGCGAGACGGAGGCGGGGTGGGGGGGCCGGCTGGAGGGACCACCTGTTCGGGGACCTGCGGGGCCCCGATTCCCCTTGCTTCCGGCCGCCGCTCCCCCACGACAGGGGAGGGGGCAATCTGCCTGCGTGCCCCTGAACCGCACGAGCGCGGGCGTGGAGGGGCGCTGCCCGTTTCCTGTGGGGCCTGCACATCACAGCTGGTGCGGCCCTGGTGTGCGGGGGTTCCGGTGGGGCCTGCACAGCACAGCTGGCGCGGCCCTGGCGTGCGGGGGTTCCTGTGGGGCCTCCACAGCACAGCTGGTGCGGCCCTGGCGCGCGGGGGTTCCTGTGGGGCCTGCACAGCACAGCTGGTGCGGCCCTGGCGTGCGGGGGTTCCTGTGGGGCCTGCACAGCACAGCTGGTGCGGCCCTGGCGTGCGGGGGTTCCTGTGGGGCCTGCACAGCAGTGCTGGTGCGGCCCTGGTGTGCGGGGGTTCCTGTGGGGCCTCCACTGCACAGCTGGTGCGGCCCTGGCGTGCGGGGGTTCCTGTGGGGCCTGCACAGCACAGCTGGTGCGGCCCCGGCGTGCACGGTGTTCCTGTGGGGCCTGCACAGCACAGCTGGTGCGGCCCTGGCGTGCTGTCCGCTTCCCGTGGGGCCGGCAGAGCACAGCTGGTGCGGCCCCGGCGCGCGGGGGCAGGAAGTGAGAGGCGTGGGTCCCCGCCCAGGGTTCTGAGGTCCCCTCCCAGGGACCTGTGGTCCCCCCTGAACGTCTCCTGTGAACGAGGCAGGGGCTGGGGTGGGGGCAGGGGGGGAGGCGTTGCACGGAGGGGAGGAGGATGACTCATGCCTTATGAGGCCGCACTGGGCCGGTGCAGGGGGGCGAGAGGGAGGAGCAAGGCCTGGGACCCCTGCCGGTAGTGGGGGGGGCCGACGATGACCTGGAGCCATGCTGGCTGCGACCACGGTGGCCTGCTGAGGTTGCCACGGGTTACCTGTGAGGAGCGATGGAAGGGAGAGGGCAGGGGGAGAGGGAGGAGGGGGCAGGGGGGGGGGGGGCAGGCGGGGGTGAGGGGGGCTGGGTGTGGGGGTTGGCGGACGTGTGCGGGGGAGGGGTTTCGGTGAGCTTAGCCGCTGAGCGTCACCGTGTGGCTGACCGGGGCGGAGGAGCGGCCGGGGCTGGCCAAAGTCGGCCGGGGAGCCCGGGGCGCTCGTGGTGATAGGGGGCCACGGTCAGCGATGGGGCCCGCACCCCGCTCGGCGGGGACGAATCCCGCCGAGCATCATCCACGGGGGCGAATCCTGGTGGAGGCGGGGGGGGCGCCTCGCCGTCCCCTCGCGGCCGAACCGGACCGGGACGGGCCCCGCCGTAGGGATACCGGGGGGGCGGGCGGGGCTAGGCACCGGGGCTCTGGGGCCCGGGTCCCGGGAGTTCGCGGGCCGGCGCGGGGGAGACCGGGCGGGCCCTAGGGCTGCGGCTGGTGAGGGGGGGGCGTGGGAGGGCCGGGCTGGCTCGGGGGCGAACCCCGAGAGGCCCTCGGGGGCCGGGCGAGGGCTCCCGAGGGCGGCCGCTCCCTGGGGGGGGGGGGGGGGTTGCTCCCTGCCCGGGGGACGACGGGGGCCCCTCTTGAGCGAGGGGGGGGGGCTGGCGTGTATCGCCCGGTGTAGGGCCATGTCGATTCATGGCCGCGCGCCATGGGACTATATCCCCAACCCTCCACGCCGGAGTCCCTTTTTTGGGGGGGCTGGGGGGGGGGGGGGCGGGCTGGCGGTTGTTGTGTGCACTCACCCATGCGGGGGGGGGGGGGGGTCGCCGGCGGGAGCTCCGTCCGGCATGGCCGAAAAAACCCGGTGGCGTCCCCTGTGCTCGTGGGCCCCTTCGAGGAAGAACCTCGGATTCGCCAGGGGGGACTCCGCTATATGTATGTATGTATGTATGTATGTATGTATGTATGTATGTATGTATGTATGTATGTATGCATGTATGCATGTATGTATGTATGTATGTATGTATGTATGTATGTATGTATGTATGTATGCACCATCAATTTTCTTTGCGCTCTTGTTCGACTGGAGTCGTCACTCCTAATGCTCTGAGTGCTCTATTTTCTTCTCCCCTGACCCTTGACCCTGGACCTTGGACCCTGGAACCTGAATTGTGTTCTCTGCGCTCTCTGCGCAATGTTAACGTCGCCCTTGGACCCCGCGCCCTTTGCCCAGACCGCTGCTCACCTCGCTGTGCACACTGTGCACTCCGTGTAACTTCCAACCAGTGAACATGCGAAACAGGTCACACTGATCAAAGGCCCAACTGGCCCAACAGCCATGTCGCTCTCACTCCCCTGTCTTCATTTGTTCACGGTCCCCTGCTTGCCCTGTGTCCCCAAGATCTGGGCACACTGTGTAACATCCAACCAGTGAACATGTGAAACAGATCATACTGATCAAAGGCCCAACTAGTCCAACAACCATGTCGCCGTCTCTCCTACCATTACCTGTTCATTGCCTTTTGCTCGCCCACCCTCGCTCTTGGGCTCGCTGGATGGCTTCCCACGCCTTGCCACCCCCCTGGAACATAAAGAGTCCAACATGTGAAACTAGTCATATTGATCAAGGGCCAAACTGGCCCAACAACCAGGTTGTCCCTGAGTCACTAATGACTATTGCTGACGACAACGAACCCTGAGATGATTCACTCCCCATTGCAACCGGTTCTGAGCCCAAAGAAAAATCCGACGCTGCACCCGTGTCCGCCGTTGACAGGATCTCAACGGTGGAATCCATCACCATCTGGACCTGCTGTCGTTGCATACATACATACATGGATACATACATAGATACATACACACATACATACATGCACACATACACACATACACACATACATACATATATACATACATACATACATACATACATACATACACACATACACACATACATACATACATACATACATACATACATACATACATACATACATACATACATACATACATACATACATACATACATACATACATACATACATACATACATACATACATACATACATACATACATACATACATACATACATACATACATACATACATACATACATACATACATACATACATACATACATACATACATACATACATACATACATACATACATACATACATACATACATACATACATACATACATACATGATTTGATTTGATTTGATTTGAAAAATCTGCTTTGTCTGGGTTCGGACCAGTCCCCTTCCTAGTTCCACAGCAAGCCTCCCCTACAACCTACACACCGAACACAAAGCAAATCAAATCTTTGAACGAGTGTGACTTAGCAAGGATGTGACTGTCGACCCAGGCCACTCCCTTCTGAAAGCACGTGTTATGTCGACTTAGTACATGTGTTTCCCCTTGCCTTTGCCACCTTGCTTACCCATGGACCCTCCTTTGCTTCCCTTAGCCCCAGAATAGGCATAGTGGTATGACCCATAAGTCGTGCTGGGAGCCCATGTCGATCTGTGCCTCCCAGAATCTGGCTGATACCTGTTCGCACGCCCTGAAGAGAGACGGTTACCAAATTTGCATGTCTAGAACAGGTTTCAGAACAGGCGGGGGGACACCACGGGAGTGAGAGGCATCAGAAATAGCCCACCCCAGTGACAGACACGACTGTTCTGTCCGCACCATAAAACGCCACAACTGGAGTCCCGAATCCTGGCGAAGCCCCTCCCATGGCCATTGCACACCCAGGAGGCACCAATACACACCCTCCCCCCCGAGTCGTCTCCTCATGGCCTCTCTGACGACAGAATGAAGGTTCCCTTGGCATTCGCTGATCCAGACGGAGGGGAATTTCGAGTGCCGGACCGTCATCTTATTTGTCCCCCTGCAACTCACCAGAACATGCCCTACGTATCCTTTCCCCCTGACAGACGAGAAAAGAACCCAGAGCAGGTTGGAGGGAGTGTGACTGTCCAGATGTGCAGCTGGCGTCTGAAACCCCAGCAGCAGACCTGAGTTCATTCCTGCAGTCCACTGAGAATGAAACAGAGGGCACTGAAGCCGGACATTATCTGTATCGTACCCACCGTGTACCATGGCATACGCGCTCTCTAGGACTTGATAAATAAGGATATGTGGTTGACTGACACCCAATTTGGAGAGAACCAGCGAAATACCCCTAATTGGGCCTAACCCCAGCCATATGGGCCACACAGGCTTCACCAATTTTGAGGAATCGGATATGGCAGCTCCCTTCGCAGGATGACACCACACGATGAACAGACCCGGATGTCCCAAAATCTCAACACCCCCCCATCGAAGAGCGATACGGTCACGGGGAATGCCCGCAGCCCACAGAATTTCGCACACATGTCCAGACCAAGCAAGAACCCGCACTTTAGTAAATACACATTCGTGGAATCTATGCTGTGTTACCGAGTGGCACCACATGGAGCACAGTGAACATTCCGCTTCTCTGTGCTGCCACTCCCACTGGTCTGCTGACGCATACACACTCCAAGCCCTTATGTGTCCGCAATGCTCTATTCCTAATGGCTGCAGCTGCACCCAGCACTTGAGCCCTGAGACCGATTCGGGTAGCACCATGCGCCATGATCTCTCCGGAGGGGTGGGTGAGCAAGAGGAAGAGACGCTGAGGAGAGCATCATCAGATTGACTAAGCACATGACGTTTGAGGTCGACAATCAATCTGTCACCTTGGAATGGAAGAATGGAATCTCTGTCCAGCCATACATCAAGAACTGAGACCTCGTGACGCTCACCGCGCGCACCAGCTTTCGCTTCAAAGTCCATTTCTGAGTTGAACGATGATATCAAGTCATCAAGTTCCGTATCGTGCTGTGCGTGCACCCAACCCATCTGAACCGGAAGATGCGTCAAGACAAAGTGCGCGACAACCCTGTCCATGATTGATGCAGTTTTGTCTGCCATGTCTCTGGGCTGCAGCGACTGCACAGCTGACAAACAGTCAGACCACACCCAGATTTCTTTTAAGCACACGCCACGGGAGGTGACAAATTCGGCAATGGCAACTACCGCACAGACAACAACAAAGGCTTCTACCAACTTGGTGCTGAGACCAATAGCAGAGAGGGATACACTGTATTCCAGCCAAACATGGCCCTGAGTGTCCACAACTTTTGCCGCTCCCCCCCAGCAATCCTTGAGGCTTGCATCACCAAAAACATACAAAACCGTAGGAAAAGCATCCCCCCGAGGCGGTTTCACACACCACTTAGCCCCTTGACCTGACCCGAGTTTGCGAAACTGAATGCCCAAGCTTTGGAGCCTGGACTGAATGCGCTGAGAGTCGCTGTCAAAGCGATGTAGGCACGGGTTCGACTAGTGTGCCCACGCAGATTGGGCCAGCAGGGCGTTGGGCCCATTTAGAGACTTAAACAGTTCATTGATGACTGTGACCCAAATGACATGATCTGGGGCAACTCTTCCTAGAATGGAAACTATGCAGGCACGTGGAGTATTGGGAGCCAACCCAAAGACCAGTCTGTACACCCTGCATATGGACCCTGTCACTGAACTGATTTGCACGTCCGTTGGCACATTCACACAGCAGCGAAACACAAGCTTGTTGACTACAAGTCCTTCTATCACAGTGTGTGCCACACCCACCGACACGGGCCACCCTCGCAGCCTGCTGATGACCGTTCGAGACCACCTTGTAATGACTTTCTTGATGGTAGGGAACCCTCCTAAAATATTAGCGTTTCCCCCCAGGAATTTTATGTGTTGGTGTCTACTGGTGGACCACACTGGCTTGTCATCCCAGACGACCGATTTGCTGACACTGCAAACTGAGCCTTGCTTGACCTGAAGTACTTGAACGTTCATTTTGGAGCTATTGTTGCGTTGTCCGACGCAGTCAATAATAACACGAAGGTGGTCGGCCATTCGCTGTCTGTCGTCTATGCTAGAAAGCCCCACTGTGTCGTCTACATAGCCCAGAGAAGCAATCATTTCTACCGAGGGAGGAACACATACCGGAACCCCAACCCCTAGTTGATGCATGGCAAGATGTATCAAATTAACCGCAACTATGTAAAAAAGTGGATCTAAACCCCCCCCTTGAAGGACACCCTCCACTTGCCAATACGACTCTGATAGGCCCAGGGCAGGAACTACGCATTGCCTGAAGGACATGTAGTGATGAACCACTTCATGCACAACGCCACGTAGAAACGATACATATTAGCAACCCTCAGAATGGCTTTCGTGTTGATTTCATCAAGGGCACCAGAGAAATCCAAAAACATCGTCGTAACATCACCTCGCACCGCCAGGGATTGGGTGATCACTGTGTGTAGCATGCGGCGCAGGGCCTGTGCGGAAGACCCTTTAAACCCTGCATTTTGTCTACAACCACACGTACTTGGTGCTGTGGCCAGCTGAATCAAAGGGGCATACAGTTTAGCCTGTATGCGAAATAGGGCTGAGAGAAGTTTAATAGGCCTAGTATTGACATTGACATTGTCACCCGCAGATTTTTTTAGAGTAAGGTGTAGAGCCGAGAAAACCTCCAAACGCCAGTGATCAAAGGGAAGTCTGAGTATCTGAGTCACTCGGAAGAGGGACGCCAGCCCCATCCATTTCACTAGATTTGGTATAAAACCATCAACCCCTGCCGTCGCACTGGTCAGTTTGTGCCGGATACGCAACAGGGACTCTACTAAGACCTGCATCACTTGTGAGAGAATCAGGTACCTGCGGGCCTCGATTGCAATAGGGGTGAGGTGCAGCACATACCTGTGGCGCATGACAGTCTGAACCTACTCAGGAGGAACAATAGTGGAACGCACAAGGTATCTCAGGACACACTCCCTAGGCAACACCTGCAGGATGTCCCTACCCGTCACCAGAGATTGAGAGGATGTGTCCGTTACCTGATGTAACGCAATGAACGGGTTTGCTGCTTGTAACTTCAGCACCTTCATGGTTCGCCCCGTGAGACCTGTTCCTGACGCAGCTTTCCAGTCACTAATCGCCGTAGACCAGTATTTGGAGGACAATCTGAACTCTAGGGAGCGCTGCACTCTCCAGCCCTGGCCGCCTGTAATGGCCTTGAGAGACGCAACTATTGATTTCAGCTCCGAGTGGACCTCTTCAGATTCAAGACTACTCACCACATGGTTGACGACCGAGATACACTCTCTATAGGCCTGCAGCCAGCTAGACGCATCACTGATGCCGAGACTCATGGCTTCCATGAGATTGGAAACAATCACTCTGCTGTCATGGTCCCAATTGCGAGGTTCAACTGGGCGCATCAAAGATCCTGTGGCTCCTGCCTTTGCTGTCTGACACCCTTGAATCCAAACAACTGGGTGGTCGCCAACCTCTCTCAGCCACATACCGCAGGATTGCCCCGAGACTCCTTTTATAATGCAAAAGTCCTTGGGAAGATGAACCCTCCCCTGCATGAACGCAACTCGGGCACCCAGAAACTTAAGAAGGGCAACTGACAATTGATGTGTGCGGATGTCCCTATTCCAGTCACCCCCCACGATGAGCCACGACACTGGTAGCTGTTGGAGACCGAAAATTAGATGCACCAACTGTTGATTGTATAACAGTTCGTCAGACCTCTATGCCATGTGGACGCTACCCAGGACCCCCAAACCCCAGGCATTGTGGACCACCACAAGAAAAGAGTGGTCAGTATCCAGAAGAACATTTTTGAACTGTGCCCAGGATGACAAAACCCAGACTTCTAGGCCTTTACCAACATCGCAGTGATCAGAGGAGCGATGCCAGAAGCCATCAATGTGTCGCCTGTCTAGCTTTTTCACTGAGCCCCAGGTTTCTTGAATGAACAGCACCTTGGCATCTGAGGTGACACACATCTCAACCACTTCATCCCACTTGGTCCTGCGTATTTCAACTGACCTATTTAACCCTCGAACATTAGCAGACAGGCAGCCCCACAGCAAGGCAACAGGGTTGGCAGACTCAGGAATAGGAATGGAGCTCCACGCTTGCACTTCATAGTACTGCAACGACCACTGAGGGGGGGTCCGATTGAGCCAGACATGTAACATCATGACACATTCCTGCGGGACGCATCGACACAGAACTTTTTCTGTCCGCCATCCCCGAGACAGAGGATCCCACTCAGTCACTCTGCAGACATCCTGCCACCACCCAGCGGTGTCATCCACAATCTCTTTGCGGTGTCTTGCCACTGCCTTTCCTGACTTGACTAGCACTTGGTGCTGTCGTCCCCATTGTAAAAAATTGACCAGCACCCAAAGGGGAAGAAAACACTCCGGTTCAACAAAATTCAGAGGGACTGGGGCCGCCAACAGGCCCATCCTGCCCAAAACAACTGCATTGGTACACATGTGAAATTTAGTATCGCCACACGCCATGGTTGCTGACCTTACGAGGGTAGCATCCGCAGGTGCTGAGGGAACACCGAGCAAAGCCACGTGTCTGGACCCCACCGTTTCTACCTTCTTAGTGAAGCCTGTCCATTGAGGACTCATGATGCGGCAAACTGACACTTTTCGATCACCTCGTATCAAAACCCGATGGTGTTCAGCATCACTGCGCTCAACAGTAGGAGGGGGAACCCCGTCACTGGCCAACCGACCCCACGATGCGTCAAGGCCTAGGGCAATTGAGGACACTTTAGAGTAGTCCCCCGTTTTTAGCTTCTTACGCACTTTGTTGACCTTCGCAAGCGTTTTGCGTTTTGAAAACTCCTCAGCTGCCCATTCAGGCACGTCGTAGAACCTATGATTTCTGTGTTTCACTGCTAGTTCTACACACTCCTTAGCCGAGAGCCAGTGTTCCGGCGAGTCGTCATCCTCTCCTACCACGGTGGATTTTACTGAGGCATCGTAAAATTTGGACAGAGTCCAGATGGCGTGAGCAGACACAACCTCCCTGAGTTCATCAAGCATTCCAGGCGGGGGAGAATGGAATCTAAGGATCCCCCCTAACTCCGGTTGAAAGCCCCAACCCCACATGGACATGAAGGGATGAGAGGGGGAGAAGGGCGGAAACAGACACCACACCGGGGATTGCATTTTAGACGGCGAGAGAAACAGACCTGAAACCGGTGTACTCACAGGAGCCTCTTTGGCACGCGCAGGCTGAGGAATATGAGAGCCAATTTTTCGCAGTCCTTCAACCAGTTGTAATTCCTTCACCTCAATGAGGTCTGGGCGGCCCAATGGGTCCCTGGATGCTCTGATGCGCAAGCTGTCGCGGTACTTACCTCCCAGGATGGGATCTAGTCTGCTGGACGGAACAAACATGACAACCTCACCAAATTGGGACAGCATGTCCCGATAGACTCTGTAGGGAAGAGACAACTGACCGAAGGCAGCTTCACAGCCCAAAAAGGATTCAGGGGCATTAGTATGTTCAAACCAAATGAGCAGAATAGGTTTTAAACGATCTGTGGTGGACTGCGACTTCTCAACAATAACTTTGCCCAGCCCAGACCCAGCCTGCCTTTGCTGTACCGGCGGTGAAACATTATCAGAGATGGAGGCACTAGCCTGTCGTGGCTCAGTGGAGTTACTGCCCTGTGCAGTGGAAGCCGTTTCATCCAGCGTTAGTGCTCTGACTACTCCCTCTACCCGCGGTTTCTTGGAGTTTTTTGGCTTGGACGGAGAGGGATTGGACGCATCTGCAACTGAAGAAGGACTGGAAATAACGTTGCGTTTTCTAGTAGCCTCTGCAGCTACTTTGGCCTGCAGGCGATGCCCTTCCTCTTTTGCCTGCCTAAGAGGACGCATCCACTTGAGCAACGCTACCAGGACACCCTTCCAGAACCTGCCCTCAACCGGTGTGGCTGACTTCAACCTCAGCAAAATATTACTCCTGATCCCCGAGGTTGCCAACAACAACACTTCAACAGGAACATCCTCACTGTACATCTCAGCAACCAAGGACTGAAGTTTATCTTCCTCATTGATCGAAAGATCATCAACGGTGTTGACCAGGGAGATGGCACCCAAGACATTAGCGGACTCCGAACCTTGTTCCTGCGGGACTACGTCTCTGGGTTGATCTGGAGCTTCTGAGAGAGCGTCGGATTCACTAAAAATTTCCTTGTAAAAGGCTGACCAGATAGAGCGAAGTTCGGACTTGGCATTGAGACGTGCAGTGCTCTATTCGGTAAGCATGGGTCTGTCTGAGACTTTTGCAATGGTGGCCAGCATGGCATCCAAAAGGGAGTATTTTGAGGAGATGTTTGAGAAGCTTTCCGGTACTCTCTTGGATTTGACAACCTGGCGGCAGATGTCCTTCTCAGCACCATCCGGTAACTTGCCCACAAGGGAACTCCAGGAATTAGTCTCGATGTCGGGATGCAGTTTGAGGACCTCATCCAACACAGTGTTGTCAATGGACCCGGCCAGAATACACATTGTCATGATCCTCGCCCTGACGCTGTCTGGTTGAACCCACAGGCCCACCGGGTCTTCTACACGGTCCCCATGAGAGGGTAGCCATCGCAATTTTGTAGGGGTGCCCCCCTTTTGAATGTGACCAAACTCCAGAGAAATAGTTGTCATGGGGCTGAACATGTGGAGTGGAGAGAAAAACAAAAAGATTACCTCTGTGGGACTGGTACAGTCACCGATACTCGCTATCTGCATGCCCCTGGGCCTCAGGCAGTTGCGCTCTGTCTGGCATACCCCACACTTCCCACCGACGCCGATACTCACTATCTACGCGTCATAGATGCTGTCATTGTCGGGTGGAATTACCCTGCGAGTGATATCAGCTTTTGTCATTCTGGGACGTCGATACTCACTATCTGCACGTCACAACAAATCAGAATTGTAACGGCTTGACTATGATTCAATCACACACGGCCCCCACTTCCTGGTTACCTCCTTTCCTTATTCGTGTCCCATACCTCCATACCTTGCCCTCCCAACAGCCTAACGGCGGACACAGACAACTGACGACGACCAACAATGAAAGTGAGGAAAAACCAAGCGCTATAGGCCCGTAGGCTCCCGAAGGGTGTGAAGAACCGCATCAGGCAGTCGCGCAAATGAAAAACAAAACACAGTGACAACCCGTGCCCTTGACTGCTGACAGACTTTTCTGGCTGACGCTGTCTATGTCATCACCGCATGAGAAACCAGAAGCAATCTGGAAACTGTTCCTAGTGTTTGTAATAGGTGCAGCAGCTCGCACAAAAAATAAAATTTTCCGAGTTGTTATCTACTCCCTGACCTGTCACAGTCAAATGTGTGGAAGCCGAAGCTTGGGGGCAGACAAGGTGGGGGTTGCCCTAGCGGGGAGGGCAGAGAGGAAATTACAGCTTTTTATTTTTAGAACCCACGACGCTCTTTCAGACCTCTTGGTTGCCCAGGTGTCCTCTCTTCCCCCCCCTGTAGGGCTGAAACTGAACCCTGGCTACCCGGGCACCCAACCTACAGGCAGCACACTTTAACTCAGAAATAATGGTCCCACATGAAAATAAAAACGAAAATTTTTCAAAGCGGCGCTGCCTGCGGCCCACAGAAAATAGTAAAATTGTGAGATACTCACTCGGGGAAGAGGTCAAGAGCGTGTGGGGGGTTAAGGGGACTTTTCCGCCTACACATGGTCTAAGTCTCCGGGTCCCCCCATGACAGGGGGACCTCTATCGTGATGGAACTGTCACTCTGGAGCCCCAGCCCTCTGTGGATGCAAAATGAGCAGGAAGGGAAGAGGAGACCCGTGATCCTATGGGTGAGAGGGGAGGAGGGGGTAACATAACTGAGATTCATCTGCAGAGTCCGACATTGTGTGGCGGACATGTTGCTACAAAATAAAAACCGACATTGTTGTACCGCTGCTGCCAGAGGGGTAGGCCAGCGGTGCTGTACATCGTCTGCCGGCGGGGCAGGGGTCACCCCGGTGCCGTCTCCACCTCCAGCGACCCCTGTGATAAATCCGTCCCCAGCCCAGACCCGGACATCTGGGAGGGGAACCTGTCCACCACCCTGATTGTACCCCACCTTTTTGACTTTCTGATCCCCATTGAAGAACCCCATTTAGTACCCCAGGTTGAATACCCCATTGACCACCTGATATTCCCATGATGGAACCCCAGGGAGATGAACTCCAGCTTGATGGATTCTCCTCTGAGCCCCCCCCGGCAAGGAGGCGTCCGACTGACTCCTAGGCTCCTTCCGACATCGTATTCTGTCGAAACCTGAAAAGGAGTAGAAACCGTAGTGGATGGTATCCTACCTACAAGGAGAGAGGAGCAGGAGCCCCTATTATTGTAACTGTACCTGAACCCTTTCTCTGACTACTACCTCTGTCTACCCTATTGGCGTTGATCCATGAACATTCCTACCTTTACCCTGTGAGGCCCGAAGATGTGGAACTGGTTAAGGATTACATACATACATACATACATACATACATACATACATACATACATACATACATACATACATACACACATACATACATACATACATACATACATACATACATACATATAGCGGAGTCCCCCCCGGCGAATCCGAGGTTCTTCCTCGAAGGGGCCCACGAGCCCAGGGGACGCCACCGGGTTTTCACGGCCATGCCGGACGGAGCTCCCACCGGCGCCCCCCCCCCGCATGGGAGGGAGCTCACAACAACCGCCAGCCCCCCCCCCCCCCCCCCCGCAGCCCCCCCCAGAAAGGGACTCCGGTGGGAGGGTTGGGGATATAGTCCCATGCCGCGCGGCCATGAATCGACATGGCCCTACACCGGGCGATACACGCCCTCCCCCCCCCCTCGCTCAAGAGGGGCCCCCGTCGTCCCCCGGGCAGGGAGCAACCCCCCCCCCCCTTCAAGGAACGGCCGCCCTCGGGAGCCCTCGCCCAGCCCCCGGGGCCTCTCGGGATTCGCCCCCGAGCCAGCCCGGCCCTTCCACGCCCCCCCCCTCACCAGCCGCAGCCCAGGGGCCCGCCCGGTCTCCCCCGCGCCGGCCCACAACCACCAGGGACCCGGGCCCCGGAGCCCCGGTGCCCAGCCCCGCCCGCCCCCCCGGTATCCATCCGGCGGGGCCCGTCCCGGTCCGGTTCGGCCGCGAGGGGACTGCGTGGCGCTCCCCCCGCCTCCACCAGGATTCGCCCCCGTGGATGATGCTCGGCGGGATTCGTCCCCGCCGAGCGGGGTGCGGGCCCCATCGCTGACCGCGGCCCCCCGACTCCACGAGCGCCCCGGGCTCTCCGGCCGACTTTGGCCAGCCCCGGCCGCTCCTCTGCCCCGGTCAGCCGCCCGGTGACGCTCTGCGGCTGAGCTCACCTCACCCCCTCCCTCTCACACGCGCGCCCACCCACCAGCCCACAGCCCCCCCCCCCCCCCCCAGCCCGCACGCCGTGCCCCCACCTCCCCCCCACTCTCCCGCCCCTCCTCTCTCAGGTAGCGAAGCCCCCGAGGTGGGCTGCCGCAGCCGCCGACGGGCGGCCGCCTTACGAACAAGAGGACCCCCCGCACGCGGTGGGGGTCCAGGCCTTGCACCCCTTCCCCCTGCCACACGCATCATGGCGTTGCATGTGTCATACCTCCCTCCCTATGCACCATGTGTCATGGCCGCGAGTGGCCTTTGCCTCCCCCACACCGGAGCCGCACGGGGGGGGCCGAAGGCCCCTGGGTGGGGCCCCCAGAACCCCAGCAGCTGCGCCTCCCGACTGGAGGGTGGTGGGGCCCGCCGGTGCGCGGTACGAGCCCCCGCCACCCTCCATCCGCCTGCCGCGACCCCTTGACCCCCCCCCCTGTCCCCCACCCCGGCTGGGGCGGCGCGGCCCGCGCGTGCGGTACCAGCCCGCACCGCCCCTTGATGCATTATACGGGCAGTGCGGGCCGCCAGGAGAGTGGAGGGGCCCCGCACTGCCCCCAGCGCCCCCCCCCACGACAGCTGGCGCTAAAGGCCAACCGGCGCCTGGCGGGCTAGTGTGCAGGGGGGGCGAGGCGACCGGGCGCTTCGTACCCGCCCCAACGGGGGTCTGTACCCACGGCACCGGGCACAGACACCCGTTGGGAGGTAGCCACACCACCACCCACCACAGCACCACGGCCACGGGAGGAAGGGAATAGCCCCGGGCAACGGCCTCCCCCAGGCCGAGGGAAGGTGCCGACCGCCAGGCTCATCCTGGCCCCCCATTTCCTCTTCATTGTCATCCCCCTTGGCCGTCCCGGCCCACAGTCCCCGCGGCGGGTAAGTTCCTGGGGTAGAACCCTAAGAACTTCGGTGACGGAAACACAGGTCGTGGTTTCGCACCCGGCCGACGTGGGGAGCCTCCGCCCCCACGGGACCCCAGGGCACCCCGGCCATCCCAGCCGGGGATAACCCGCCGCCAGCGCCCCAGCCCCCATCCCCAGGCTCTCGGGCTTCAGTTCCCCTGCGTCTTCCTCGCCACATCCTCGTAGAGAAAGGCTAGGTAGCAGGCCACACCCCCACACCACCCCACGGCACGCCCCCCACGCACCCCACGCCGCCCCCGGTCGCCCACCAGCTGCGCCCCAGCGCACCCCCATGCCGCTATGCCCCCGCACAGCCCCCCCACCAATGCGCCGCCCCACACAGCTGCTGTGCGCAGCCCCACGCCGCTGCGCCCCTGCGCAGCCCGACGCTGCTGCACCCCTGCGCAGCCCCACGCTGCTGCACCCCTGCGCAGCCCCACGCTGCTGCGCCCCTACACAGCCCCACACTGCACTCCAGCGCAGCCCCACGCTGCTGCGCCCCTGCGCAGCCCCACGCTGCACTCCAGCGCAGCTGCACGCTGCTGCGCCCCTACGCAACCCCACGCTGCACTGCAGCGCAGCCCCACGCTGCTTGCCCCTACGCAGCCCCACGCTGCACTCCAGCGCAGCCCCACGCTGCTGAGCCCCTACGCAGCCCCACGCTGCACTCCGGCGCAGTCCCACGCTGCTGCGCCCCTACGCAGCCCCACGCTGCACTCCAGCGCGGCCCCACGCTGCTGCGCCCCTACGCAGCCCCACGCTGCACTCTAGCGCAGCCCCACGCTGCTGCACCCCTGTGCGGCCCCACGCTGCGCTCCAGCGCAGCCCCACGCTGCTGCGCCCCTGCGCAGCCCCACGCTGCACTCCAGCGCAACCCCACGCTGCTGCGCCCCTACGCAGCCCCAGGTTGCTGCGCCCACGCTGCTACGCCCCTGCACAGCCCCACGCTGCTGCGCCCCTGCACAGCCCTGGCTGCTGCGCCCCTGCGCAGCCCCACGCTGCTGCACCCCTGCGCAGCCCCACGCTGCCCTCCAGCGCAGCTGCACGCTGCTGCGCCCCTGCGCAGCCCCACGCTGCGCTCCAGCGCAGCCCCACGCTGATGCGCCCCTACGCAGACCCACGCTGCACTCCAGCGCAGCCCCACGCTGCTGCGCCCCTTCGCAGCCCCACGCTGCACTCCAGCGCAGCCCCACGCTGCTGCGCCCCTGCGCAGCCCCACGCTGTACTCCAGCGCAGCCCCGCGCTGCTGCGCCCCTACGCAGCCCCACGCTGCACTCCAGCGCAGCCCCACGCTGCTGCGCCCCTACGCAGCCCCACGCTGCACTCCAGCGCAGCCCCACGCTGCTGCGCCCATGCGCAGCCCCACGCTGCACTCCAGCGCGTCCCCACGCTGCTGCGCCCCTACGCAGCCCTAGGTTGCTGCGCCCACGCTGCTACGCCCCTGCGCAGCCCCACGCTGCTGCGCCCCTGCACAGCCCTGGCTGCTGCGCCCTTGCGCAGCCCCACGCTGCTGCACCCCTGCGCAGCCCCACGCTGCACTCCAGCGCAGCCCCACGCTGCTGCGCCCCTACGCAGCCCCACGCTGCAGCGCCCCTACGCAGCCCCACGCTGCACTCCAGCGCAGCCCCACGCTGCTGCGCCCCTACGCAGCCCCAAGCTGCATTCCAGCGCAGCCCCACGCTGCTGCGCCCCTGCGCAGCCCCACGCTGCACTCCAGCGCAGCCCCACGCTGCTGCGCCCCAACGCAGCCCCACGCTGCACTCCAGCGCAGCCCCACGCTGCTGCACCCCTGCGCAGACCCACGCTACACTCCAGCGCAGCCCCACGCTGCTGCGCCCCTGCGCAGCCCCACGCTGCACTCCGGCGCAGCCCCACGCTGCTGCGCCCCTACGCAGCCCCACGCTGCACTCCAGCGCAGCCCCACGCTGCTGCGCCCCTACGCAGCCCCACGCTGCACTCCAGCGGAGCCCCACGCTGTCGCACCCCTGCGCAGCCCCACGCTGCACTCCAGCGCAGCCCCACGCTGCTGCGCCCCTGCGCAGCCCCACGCTGCACTCCAGCGCAGCCCCACGCTGCTGCGCCCCTACGCAGCCCCAGGTTGCTGCACCTACGGTGCCACGCCCCTGCCCAGCCCCACGCCGCTGCGCCCCTGCACAGCCCTGGCTGCCGCGCCCCTGCGCAGCCCCACGCTACTGAGCCCCTGCCCAGCCCCAGGTTGCTGCGCCCCTGCGCAACCCCACGCTGCCCTCCAGCGCAGCCCCACACTGCTGCTCCCCTGCACAGCCCCACGCTACTGCGCCCCTGCGCAGCCCCACGCTCCCCTCCAGCGCAGCCCCATGGTACTGCGCCCCTGCCCAGCCCCACGCTGTGGCGCCCCTGCGCAACCCCGCGCTGCGCCCCTGCGCAACCCCGCGCTGCGCCCCTGCGCGGCCCCACGCTGCCCTCTAGCGCAGCCCCACGCTGCTGCGCCCCTGCGCAGCCCCAGGTTACTGCGCCCACGCTGCTGCGCCCCTGCACAGCCCTGGCTGCCGCGCCCTTGCGCAGCCCCACGCTGCTGCGCCCCTGCGCAGCCCCAGGTTGCTGCGCCCACGGTGCTACGCTCCTGCCCAGCGCCACGCTGCTGTGCCCCTGCCCAGCCCCACACGCTGCTGCTCCCCTGCACTGCCCCACGCCGCTGCGCCCCTGCGCAGCCCCACGCTGCCCTCCAGCGCAGCCCCACGGTACTGCGCCCCTGCCCAGCCCCACGCTGTGGCGCCCCTGCGCAACCCCGCGCTGCGCCCCTGCCCAGCCCCACGCTGTGGCGCCCCTGCGCAACCCCGCGCTGCGCCCCTGCGCAGCCCCGCGCTGCGCCCCTGCGCGGCCCCACGCTGTGCCCCTGCGCAACCCCGCGCTGCGCCCCTACGCAGCACCGCACTACTACGCCCCCGCGCCGCCCCAAACCTTTGCGCTCCTACGCATCCCCACGCAGCGCCCCTACGCAACCCCACGCTGCTGCGCCCCTTCACGGCCCCATGCCGCGCCCCGGCGCACCCCCACGCCGCTGCGCCCCTGCGCAGCCCCACGCTGCTGCGCCCCTGCGCAACCCCGCACCGCGCCCTCGCGCAGCCCCACGTTGCGCCCCTGCGCAGCCCAACGCTGCTGCGCCCCTGCGCGGCCCCAAGCCGCGCCCATGCGCGGCCCCACGCTGCACTCCGGCGCGACCCCACGCTGCGCCCCTGCCCAGCCCCACGCTGCGCCCCTGCGCAGCCCCACACTACTGCGCCCCTGCGCAGCCCCACGGTTCGCCCCTACGTAGCCCCACGCTGCGCCCCTGCGCAGCCCCACGCTGCGCCCCTGCTCAGCCCCGCACTGCGCCCCTGCGCAGCCCCACACTACTGCACCCCTGCGCAGCCCCATGCCGCGCTCATGCGCGGCCCCGCGCTGCGCCCCTGCGCAGCCCCACACTACTGCGCCCCTGCGCAGCCCCACGCTGCGCCCCTGCTCAGCCCCGCGCTGCGCCGCTGCGCAGCCCCACGCTGCGCCCCTGCGCAGCCACACACTACTGCGCCCCTGCGCAGCCCCACGTTACGCCCCTGCTCAGCCCCGCGCTGCGCCCCTGCGCGGCCCCACGCTGCGCCCCTGCTCAGCCCCGCGCTGCGCCCCTGCGCAGCCCCACGCTAGTGCACCCCTGCGCAGCCCCATGCCGCGCCCATGCGCGGCCCCGCGCTGCGCCCCTGCGCAGCCCCACACTACTGCGCCCCTGCTCAGCCCCGCGCTGCGCCGCTGCGCAGCCCCACGTTGCGCCCCTGCGCGGCCCCACGCTACTGCGCCCCTGCGCAGCCCCATGCCGCGCCCATGCGCGGCCCCACGCAGCGCTCCTCCGCGGCCCCACGCTGCACCCCTGCGCGGCCGCACGCTGCACCCCTGCGCGGCCCCACACGGCTGCGCCCCTGCACCGCACCACGCGGCGCCCCTACGCAGCCCGGGCACGGAGCAACGCCCCCCCCCCCCCCTTCAAGGAACGGCCGCCCTCGGGAGCCCTCGCCCAGCCCCCGGGGGCCTCCCGGGGTTCGCCCCCGAGCCCACCCGGCCCTTCCGCGCCCCCCCTCACCAGCCGCAGCCCAGAGGCCCGCCCGGTCTCCCCCGCGCCGGCCCACAACCACCACGGACCCGGGCCCCGGAGCCCCGGTGCCCAGCCCCGCCCGCCCCCCCGGTATCCCTCCGGCGGGGCCCGTCCCGGTCCGGTTCGACCGCGAAGGGACGGCGTGGCGCTCCCCCCCGCCTCCACCAGGATTCGCCCCCGTGGATGATGCTCAGCGGGATTCGTCCCCGCTGAGCGGGGTGCGGGCCCCACCGCCGGCCGCGGCCCCGCTGACACCTCGAGCGCCCCGGGCCCCCCGGCCGACTTTGGCCACCCCCGGCCGCTCCTCCGCCCGGTCGGCCACACGGTGACGCTCTGCGGCTGAGCTCACTGCACCCCCGTCCCCCTCGCGTGCGCACCCAGCCGCCAGCCCACAGCCCCCCCCCCCCCCCCCCCCAACGTGCACGCCGACCCCATGGAGTGGGGCTCCCAGGGCCGCCGCCGACCACCGGCCGGTCCGCCTGCGCCGCCCCGCGGCCGCCACGGGCCCCGCACCCGCATGGCGCCGCCACCGCCTCGGCCGCCCGCCACTACCCACGCGCCCGGCCCAGGCCTCGGCCCCCAGGCCACGCTTCCAGCTAGCCGCTGGTCCCGCGGCCCGCAGTGGGGCCCGCATCGGGCGCGCCGACGCCCTTGCACACGCGCCCCCCACGGCCAGGCCTGCGCGGCGCGCGTGCCCCCGGCGCGCCCGCCGACCCCATGGAGTGGGGCTCTCAGGGCCACCGCCGGCCGCCGGCCGGTCCGCCCACACCGCCCCGCGACCGCCACGGGCCCCGCACCCGCATGGCGCCGCCTCCGCCTCGGCCGCCCGCCGCTACCCACGCGCCCGGCCCAGGCCTGAGCCCCCCCGCCGGCCGTGCCGCGCGGCCCCCCGCACACGAGACACAGGGACGGGCACCAGGGGATAGACCATACATAGTCTCCGCCCCCTCCACCCCCTTACTCCACCTCCGCACAGGACGTAGCCCCCTCCCCTGTAGCGGGGGAGTGGCGGCTGGAAGCGAGGGGAACCGGGGCCCCGCAGGTCCCCGGACAGGTGGTCCCTCCACCTCGCCCCCCATGCCGCCTCCGTTTCGCACAGGCGCGCACGCCCTCCCCCCACGGCGGGGGAGGGAACCAGGGTCGCATGGACAGGTGGTCCCTCTCACAGCGACGCGCGCCCCCAGGTAGCCCCACCCTCCTCCACACGCCCCCCCCCCCCCACACCACGCCCCCCCCCCCCCCCTCGGTCGTCGTCGGCACACGCCCGGCCAGCGTGACGCCGGCCGACTGCTCCCTTGCGCCCTGCCCAGGGAGAGCGTGTCTGGCAATTTCTCGCGCCGGCACGTGCTGGGTGCCCTCAACAACAACAACAACAATACATACATACATACATACATACATACATACATACATACATACATACATACATACATAGAACGAAACATGAGGGCATACAACCATACAACCATGCATGCGTACACACATAGAACCATGCATACACACATACGTACAAACATAGAACGAAACTCACGGCATGCAACCGTACAACCATGCATGCATACATACATAGAACCATGCATACATACATACACACATACATACACACCTACATACATGCATGCATACGTACATACATACATACATACATACATACATACATACATACATACATACATACATACATACATACATACACACATACATACATACATACATACATACATACATACATACATACATACATACATACATACATACATACATACATACATAGAACGAAACATGAGGGCATACAACCATACAACCATGCATGCGTACACACATAGAACCATGCATACACACATACGTACAAACATAGAACGAAACTCACGGCATGCAACCGTACAACCATGCATGCATACATACATAGAACCATGCATACATACATACACACATACATACACACCTACATACATGCATGCATGCATACGTACATACTACAACTTGTGTACTCATATACTTTGCAAGGTAACATGCAATATGATCGGCAAAAATGGACAAAACTTTGGGACCGGCAAAAAATGTCAAATTTTCCAGGCTCTTAGCTTCGGCAATGCCCATTGAATCCCCCTAAATATCGCCACCGATATTGGATGCGCCTCTCGGACCGTCAAGCCGGCTCAAAATTTCCAGGCGTTTAGCTTCGGCAATGCCCATTGAATCCCCCTAAATATAGCCACCAATATTGGTTGCGCCTCTCGGACTGTCAAGCGGGCTCAAAATTATCAGGCGTTTAGCTCCGGCAATGCCGAGCAAATCCCCCTAAATATCGCCACCGATATTGGTTGCGCCTCTCGGACTGTCAAGCGGGCTCAAAATTTCCAGGCGTTTAGCTCCGGCAATGCCGAGCGAATCCCCCTAAATATCGCCACCGATATTGGTTGCGCCTCTCTGACCATCAAGCGGGCTCCAAATTTCCAGGCGCGTGCCTGCCGGGCAACACCCAAGATCGTGAACAAAAACTCTTGTGTCTTGGGAGCTCTGCTAGGTTCAAAACTTCCAGGCAATTTGCAAATATACCAAGAAAAAATCTGAAAGACCGTAGGAATCATCCCATGCAAAATTTGGGGCCGCACCAACAAGCATTCCGACCAATGGGTGCCATGAAGTGTCGGAAAATTTGCAAAATGGAGGGCGGATGAGGGAAGCATAAAAACCTTCTATGCAGTGCTCATTTGCGACATGTGATACAAAGCACATGGAGTCGGGACCAGAAAACACTTTTTCGGCTAAAAATCAAAAAACCAAAAGATTCATGATTTTCGACCCAAAAAAATGGGGGGGTCGATTTTCCGACGTTCTTGACCCCCCCCCCCTCCCTCAAAAGCTCCAAAAAGTGGGTTTCAAGTGGGGGGGTCAGGGGGGTTCAGACCAAAAACTCATTGAGGGATGCGTTTATTGGACAAAATAATCATTTTACAAGGGGTTAAACCAACGATTCAACCACTTGAGGTAGGGTACGCGAATAGCCCCAAAAAGGCCCAAAAGGAGGGGGGGTATGTGGTGTTTTCCCCTATATATGGGCCTGCCTGGCTTTGATCTAACAACTTCTGCAACGTGATTTTCAGATGCCACATAACAGTGTACCCACCGTGATACCGGCTAAGTGCTCACTGGCAAGGGGCCATATGGGGTGGGGGGGGGGGGGGCAACTGCGGGTACCCGGAGTTGGGACCCAACACCCCTGCCATGGGTTAGGGGGTCCATATATAAGAAAAAACATTTCTTCAGGACCCAGCTCCAAGTACACACACAGCGGCCACATTACGCAAAAAAGTTTTGACCCCCCCACCCCACCCCCTAAGAAAGGGGTACCCGGGTAGGGTGGGGCACAGGGTCAAAATCCAAAAAATCATTGGGTGATGATTTTTTGTCCTAAAATGATGATTTTACAAGGGGTTAGACGACAGAAACCATACCTTGGGGTATGGTACGCGAACGACCCCCAAAAAGGGGGTATACAACGCCCGCACCTGCGCTTGATCTGACAACCTCTCTTCGAGGTGATTTCCTGCTTAAGTAGGCGATCCATGTCATCACTCCCGAACCCAATGACCGTGAGTTGCATGTGGAACCTGACCACAGTGCACACATACACACCAAGAGATTCCATTCCGATGATGTAATCGCGGTGTGAATGAATTCCAGCCTGTGGAATGCGGTGTGCGGGGTGTGCCATGAGTGCCATTGGTGTGCCCTCATCCAAGACAATTTCGCCTCAACCCCCGACTCAGACAATGGGACAGGAACAGGCCCGTACTGAGCAAGGAATGGACCAGGGGTTGGGGTCACCGACCATGCCCCCGTTTCAGTCAGTGCCTTTTCGGGGTTGCGCGGTGCACGCTCAACTTTCCGGAAGCTGCCGGTTTGCTGTGCGTGTTGTGCATATAAGTATGCCAGGGGGGGCGTTGGACAATTTTTGCCCTGGCTGGGTCGCGGCTGCAATCTTCTCTTGCCAGGGCAAGCAGTGAGTGTACAAGTACACTGCCCGGGGCAGTGTACTTGGAACCGGCCAGAGTGCGGATTGGTTGGCCAACGGGAGGGAAAGGAGCCCTGGCATGGTGCTTCCCTTTCTCATCTTAGCCTCAACACTGCATGGTGCATCTTGTGCATCCTTTGCTCCCATGTTGCATATCAGGAACAATTATTTGGAGGGTAGATATCAGCACAGTAACAAGCTGGGATGATCACCTGAGCCCGATAGATACCTAAGCCCCATCCCAAAAAGCCCGCTCCTCCAAGCTTTGCATCGCCCAAACCCAGGCAAAATCAGGCTAACCCATACACTCACCCTACCCCCATTCCCCACCATGGTAGCCGGATCACCAAGGCCTGAACATGGACGCAGGCAGACAAATGATTACACACTCACACACTCCGAACCGAAGACTCCCATTTCATTGAGAATGCAAACCCCAACTGACAACAACATGGAAAATTGCTGCATGGGGCTGTGTTAGGAGCAAGCTGGTGGGCTTGACCGTGGCATGACACCCTGGTTTGCTCACCAATCCCTACATAGCCATCCAACGAGTTCAGGTTGTGAACGCTCGAGACTATTGAGTTGGTCATACTCACTGCTCAGCCTCGGAAGAGACAATTGCACCAGGACCAGGACGAGGCCCGTGACCTGCAACCCCAATAGCTCAAATCAGGGTCCCGCTTTACCGTTCTCCAAGGGCATTAGGTTCATGGTTCGATCTTGGCAAGAGAATGTGTTTTTGTATGCTAAGTTCATGCTTCAAACTTGGCAAGAGAATGCGTTTTTGTCCGCGCGCGCATAAGCGATGCCAGCCCTTTTGCGTTTGTATCACTTCAGGTCACATCCTTACGGCCTACAACCGTTCCTGGGCGTTTGTGTGCGACAATGAGAACCTGATCTACAAATGTTTCGCATTCGACATCAAAAATTGCCGCAACAAGAAACATGACCGGCTTCATTCTCACTTGGCTTGAGCCATAAGGCGCACCTGCCTCTTATTTGCGGATTTGCCAGTCGAAATGAATTTCCGTGGCTTGAGGTGTGGCTGTCCGCAGTATTCAACATTTATGGTTGTAGTAAACCCGGCATCACTATCAGCATCACTCCCTTCCCACTATCGCTCACCTTATCCGCATTCGATCCGGCCGCAACGTCCAGGATGTGCCAAGAATAGAGGTAGGCCTTCTCAATGCTTTCCCACATGATGGAGCACCCCAAAAGACCAGCACCACCCCTAAGATGAAGCACAATGCGGTGCAAGAGAGCAAAAGCTCAACAGCTTGAAAAGACATGGAATCCATTCAGCCAGATTGCATTGTGCTGATGTTGGACATCTGGTTTTGTCCTAAATTAACATCTTGCTCTGTTGCCACAAGTTCTGTGTGTGTCCCTGACTGCATGTGCACTGAATGCCCTGTTGGTACCAGCTCTTTACTAAGTATCACAGTGCCTCGCACAGGAGGTTCCAACTTCTTCAGACACACCCCGAAGGGTTGCGACAACCATTTCCAATGGTACCCTTTGAATCTGCAACCCTGGATGATGGTGGGCATTTGGTAAAACCTAGTACGCGCTGTAGTAAAACATAGTAAATGTAGTAAAACCTAGTAAAATTTTTTTGAAAAAAACTGTTTTAAAACGATTTTTTTTTCTGGGTAAAAAAAGCAAAAACTTAAAAAAAATTTCTTACTAGGTTACTAGGTAGATACAAAGTTGGACTTGAATTTGAACAAAACAAACAAAGTTTATGGGGGGGGGGGGTCAACGGTAGGTGGTATTTGTGTTTAAGGGCATGGTGCCCCCTAGTTGATTCCAGGCCACTTGTGTAAATGGTGCCCCACCTGGGCCAAACCGTGTATTGCAAGGTTAGCAGAAAGGAAATCAGGCTCAAGAAAAGAAGGAGGGTTTATATCATACATATGGGTGTTCTGCCGAGGGGGGGGGGGGGGTCAAACAGTTGCAAATAGTAGGTAGTCCGCTTCGGGCCAACGGTCGGCTGTGGTACCTTGGTCCGTTGGGTATGTTGGAACCTTCCCCCCCTATTTTGAGTGTGCCAAATTCAAAAATCAAGGTTTCGGACCGCAACTCAACGATATGTCAACGAGTGCGGATTTCGGCCTGCCCAGATGTTGTGCTGTAGAGGTACCGGTGAACCATGTTGAACCATTACTCCAACATATACATATCATCACAAAACCAAGAAATGAAAGAGGGTAAAAAGATGCATTTTTTTTCTTCTGCCCTCGACAGAGCCTCGCCACCGTCACCCCATGATCTAACCCTTGTTTTTTTGGATTTGGCACGTCCGAAATAGGGGGGGAACAATTTTTTCCGCGTGACAGTGACAATATTTGGACAAAAATCCAAAAACAGTGAAATCACCTCGCAGAAGTTGTTAGATCAAAGCCAGGCAGGCGCATAGAGGGGAAAACGCCACATACCCCCCCATTTTGGGCCTTTTGGGGCCTATTCGCGTACCCTTCCCCAAGGGGTTGAATTGTTTGTTTAAACCCTTGTAAAATCATTATTTTGTCCCCAGTGAGTTTTTGGTCCGGACCCCCCCAACCAACCCCCCATTTGAAACCCACTTTTTTGAGGTTTTGAGGGAGGTGGAGGGGTGGGGGGTGGGGGGGGGGGGGGGGTCAAAAAATGACCCCCCCTTTTTTTGGGTCGAAAATTATGGATCTTTTGGTTTTTTTCGATTTTGAGCCGAAAAAGTGTTTTTAGGTCCCGACTCCATGGGGTTTGTATGGGGCAGAGCGGGACGAGCGCTGATGCAGTTTATGCACTTTCCAGCCATTTTTGCTATGTTGGCGGTTTTGGCGACCTCAGTGACCCCGTGCTACCCGTGCCTCTGCCGGTCAGGGCATCTGCCTGTCCATCCCTTCGCCTCCTCGCAGCCCTACTGGGCGCAAGAGCACATTAAAACGGCCCGGACCAACCTCAACCTTTGGGGTTTGGGAGGCATCACGGAGGGATCCGCTCCGGCCACGGTCGCTCGACCTATGCCTCAACGACGTGGTCCGCTGCGCGGGGTCCCGGCCGGGCGCGGTGCGGGTGGTGGCGGCCGCCGGCCGCAAAAAGGCGGCGCACCCACCGGTGCAGCCCACAGCAGCGGCCCTTTGGGCCCTGCTCCCCTCGACGACGGCGGTGCAACCGCTCCGCCTCTACCAAGGCGAGTCCCAGGATATGATCCGGGAGTGGGGCATCGCCCAGAGCACGCCGGGGAGGCACCCGGCAAAGTGGAAACAGCCCTCCCAAGAGGGGGCTCTACGGTGTGTGGCCTTGGTGGGCTGCACGTCCACGAGGCCCACCTCGCGGCTGCGGCCGCCTTCACGGCCCATGGCAACGTCCAGTGGGTCATGGCCGTGGTGCACGTCCAGGGGGGCAGCAAGCTGGCCCCCACGGTGGCGGCCCTGCTGCAGGCCCTCCGCAGGTCGAAGACCACCTTGGCGGTACCGGGCACGGCCCTGCAGGGCGTGGTGCGCACCGAGCACCAGCCCTGGGAGACGGCCGACCCGGAGGTCGTGGACCCCGCGCCGCCGGGGCACATCCTACAGCTCGTCTGGGAGCGACTCCCGGAGGATGACAACCGGGAGACGGCGGAGCTCCCGGACATAGATCCGGCACCGCTAGACGCCCTGCCGTCCACCGTGGACGTCGTCTGCGTCCCGGACCCAGCAGTCCTGGCGGATGCCGACATACGCTCCACGTGGGGTCCTTCGGCAAGGACCACGCCTGGCGGCACCTCAAGCCGCTCATGGGGGCAGCCCTGGCCCACCCCCCGCCCATGCAGGCTGCGGTTAGGGGGTCAAAGGTCGAGGTCTCGGCGGATCTCCCTTTGTCGGTGACCCCGCTGGTGGTGCGCGCCAGCGGCAAGGCCCAGGGGGTCCACTTCCAGCCTTGGATCGTCACGGGCGCAGCCTGCCAGCATCCCGCGTTCGTGCTGTGGTTCGAACGGCCACCGGAGCGCTGCGGGCCCTCCCCGGAGGTCTGGAAGACCCTCGCCGAGGACCAGGAGCTCCACTCCAGGTTCGCGGGGCTAGTGGACGGGGGTGCCCCCAGCAACGTGGGGGTCCGCGTTCGGGGGGCCAAGCCGGCAGACCCCAAGGTGGTGGCGCACATCGCCGGTGTGTCGGGCGCTCGAGCCCCGGCGCAGATGGGCCTAGCAGTGGACGAGTATGCGCAGCTGCGGCGCTACGCCCAGGAGGCATTTGGGGTGGAGGTGCCCATCCGCGTCCACCGCTGCACCCAGCTGGCCCACAGTACCCTCGACCGGCCAGTCTTTGACCTTGAGCTGGAGGGGGTGCCTGAGGACTGGCACGGTGCCCGGCTGGGCGCGCCCGACACCCGCCTCCGGGACCGTCTCTGGGAGCGGACCACCCGCAGCTCCCGCCAGGGAGGCTACCAGCCCGTGGGCCCCAGGGCCCGGATGACCGGAAGGGACCGGGGAGGGCCCGCAACAGCTGGTGACGACCTGAGAGGCCCTAGACCACACGGGGGATTTGGCCATGGCCAATGCGGAGCCATGAAAACAAGCACTCTGGTCTTCGCTGACGTTGAGCTGGAGGTATAACGCTTTGGTTGATAATTTGTCGTGTCAGGGTAAGTTTGTCAGTTTTGTCCTTGTTTTGGTTCAGTTGATGGTCAAGCGGAGGCTTCGTCATTTGTTGCAAGCCCTGGCGTTGGCCATGCTAACCTCACTCCCTTGACCAATCCCTTCCTTCCCTCGCTCACGCACCAAGAAAACAAGCAGAGAAACCAAGAGCGAAGAGGACAAAACACAATCAAGGCGATGAAGAGAGAAAGAGAGAAGACAAGAGTGATGGAGAGGAAAAGAGTCTTAGATGCGGGGCCAAAAGCAGCGAGCATCAAGTGACTTGATAGGTAAAACCACAAGCCGCACACCCACACTCAAGGCAACACACACCCGCGAAAGGCAGTGTTGATTTCTTCTCCCTCGGCACTAGCTTGTGCGCTGGTTGTTCACGACCCATGCATGTGTTAATTTCGGTGCCATGTTCATACTTCAGTTTTGGTACGCCAGGGAAAATGGAGCATTCAGCGGGATTGCAATTTCAGTTCCGATTTCAATCAGCAATTCATCTCAGCAATCATGTCAGTGTCATTCATGTCATCAGTGTCATCCACCATACATCATTCATCATTCATCACTTCATCAATTCATGAGCAGTTCATCAGGAGTTTATCGATTCATCATCATTCATCATCTCAGCCATCATTTCTTCTGCTGCCATCATGTAAAATCACATTTCACATGACTTCAGTGTCATTGCGTCATCATTCGTCATCATCATCTGCAGCATCACTCCATAACTTATTATCACTATCTACTGCCCTTTTGATGGTCATGCAGCGACAACTCCAGTGTATGCATGGCATGCTGCGATGTGCCAGGTTGATAGGGCAAACCACAGCCAGGTTGATAGGTCAAACCACAGCCGCAAAAAGAGTCACTGTTTTATGGGACACATCTGTAAACCCCAAAGTTGATAGGTAACACCACAGCTGTCGAGGGTAGACATGAACCAGCAGTGAGCTGCCAACCACTCGTGAGCGAGATAGGTAATTAAATCGCTTGACCAGCACACAGGGTACACAGTCGGCTGGGGTGTGGCAACACCCACTTAGTTGCGCTTGCCGCTGCAGGACTGTTGTAGGGATGCTTCAGAGTGCCCTACTTTGTGGTTGTGAGTTTTCAGGTCCAAGCATGTGCCAGGTGTGGCCGACCGCCTTACTCTGTGCGTATCGGCCTCACCCCCGTGGGTGCGTCCTGGTAGGGGGGTGTGACTGCGGTCGCCCACCAAAGCCAGGACTTGGACCTCTTTGCCCCTCCTCATACGGCCATTATGCCACGGCAGAAGGCGAAGGGATAGAAGGCTTTGCCAAGTGCCCCCTCGGAGGTGAAGGGAAAGTACGCCTTGCCAAGTGCACCCCATGTTGACCCTCCCACTTCCAAAAGCCGTACTCAAAGAACCATCCCGAGCGAAACAACCCTTTTTGGGGGTGGGAGATTGGTTGACGGACAAGGATATCTTGTGTTGGTTGAACCAAGAGCTGTGCCACATGGAAATTGATGAGCCATGTGCATGGGCTATGGTAGTTCTCTATATCAAGAGACTGTCCAAGTGCATGCGGCTCGTTGAATCCGGCATAGCAGTGGACAACCTGGCTTGGTGCGGTCGCCACATTTTTGCTATTAATACCGATGACAGAGAAGGGGCGCATTGGTTTTTGTGTTTGTTCGATGGTCGTGTCCAGTTGGAGCTTTTCATTATTTTGGTTAGGGAACCCCTACGCTGCATTCATTTGATCAATCCTTGAGGCCCTTTTGGTGTACCAGTGGTGGAGCATATAAGCATGCTGTAATATTGGCCCCATGCCAGTGCCTATAGTGGTGCCACTAGCGTTGGCCAATGCGGTGTAGGACCCTTTTTCTTGAGCCTTATTTTGTTCTCAGTGCTAGCACGCCCCATGTTGGTCATGGCCCTGTCAAGACTCTTTCTTTTTGCCCGATTTTGTGTCTAGTGTTAATGACACCATGTGAAACTATGTTACACAGGCGGAGTCCCCACAAATTGGTGGCCACACAAAGTACTAGACGTCGACGAGGAGGACGAAGACATTCTCTGATGATGTTATTCCTCCTCCTCCTGACCCTTTGCCTGCATGCGGTGAACTGCCCACAGTGGCTGACAAGAGCCTGGGTGGTGAACAGCGGGGGGGCGGCCACACGACCACGCTCCCTGGCGCCCTACCGGGCGAGCCCAGTGCCGGTGGCCATGGGAACGGCAGCGGTACTAGCCCCGGCGCCCCCCCCCCCTGGGGAGGCCCCAGAGTCCGGACCGCCAGCCCGCCAAGAGGGTGTCGATACGCCCACAACCCACGAGGGCGCCCCGGGAAGAGGCGATGGCCCTGGCTCCCCTCCGGGGGAGGGAACCTACCCGGGCAGTGGAAACGGGCCCCACGCTGAAGTGGGGGAGTGGCGCTATTGCAGGGGGCACAGCCGCCGCGGCGCCGCGGCTCACCCTCACACCAGGTGCGACCGCGACGGCCGCCGGCGACCCCCCCCCCCCCCCGGGGAGCGAAGGGGTCCAATGGGCTAACGGGAGGCGTGCACCGCCAAACCGGGGAGCAAGGGGGACGGGGGACGCAACAGCTAAAGGCAACGGAGGACCCACGCCCTGGCCTGCCAGCCCTGGCGCCCGACCCGACAGAGGCGCTGGATGTGACCCACTGCTTGCGTGTGGCGGCCCGCCCACGGCGGCTGACCATGGCCTGGGTGGTGGACTGCGGGGGGGCGGCACCGCGACCGCGCTCTCCGGCGCCCTGCCGAAGACGCCAGGTGCCGGTGACAGTGGGAATGGCGGGGGTACCAGCCCCGGCAACCTCCCCCCCCCCTCGGGGGGCCCCACGATCCGGACCCCCGACCCGGCAGGAGGGTGTCTATACGCCCACAGCCCACGAGGGCGCCCCGGGACGAGGCTATGGCCCTAGCTCCCCTCCAGGGGACGGAACCAGCCCGGGAAGTGGCAAGGGGCCCCACGCTGCAGTGGGGTGGTAGCGGTGTGGCAGGGGGCGCAGCCGCCACGGCACTGCGGCTCCCCTCGCGCCGGGCGTAACCGGGACGGCGGCTGGCGATGCCGCCCCCCCCCCCCCCGGGGGAACGAAGGGGTCCGAGCAGCTGTCAGAAGACACGCACTGCCTAACCGGGAAGCGTGGGGGGCGGGGGACGCGCCAGCTAAAGGCGCCGTAGGGCCCACGTCCTGAACTACCGACCCCAACGCCCGACCCGACAAAGGCGCTGGCCGTGGCCCTCGGCCTGCGTGCGGCCGCCCACCCACGGCGGCTAATCGGGGCGTGGGTGGTAACCTACGAGGAGTGTGGCAACGCGACCGCGCTTCCTGGCGCCCTACCGGCCACACCCAGCGCCGGTGACGGTGGGAATGGCGGTGGTACCAGCCCCGGCGACCCCCCCCCCCCCCCCTAGGGAGGCCCCAGGGTCCGGACCCCCAACCCGGCAGGAGGGTGTCTATACACCCACAGCCCACGAGGGCGCCCCGGGGCGAGGCGATGGCTCTGGGTCCCCACCGGGGGAGGAAACCAGCCCGGGCGGTGAAAGAGGGCCCCACGCTGAAGTGGGGGAATGGCGGTATGGCGGGGGGCACAGCCGCCGCGGCTCTTCGGCTCCCCCCGGGTGTGAACGGGACAGCGACCAGGGAACCCCCCCCCCTCCGAGGAAAGCAGCGTCCGAGGGGCTGATCGGTGTGCACTGCCTGACCGGGGAGCAAGGGGGGCAGGGAACACGGCAGCTCAAGCCCCCCCCCCCCCCCCTCCACCCCAGCCCCGGCCCCTTGGCAACCAACCCTGGCCCCCCTTCAACCTACGACCAGCCTTTTCTGCAAATGGCGCGTGGACCCAGAGGACGCGGAGAGGGACAAGGCCGGGGGCGAGGGCGCGGGCACGCGACCATGGCCCCGCCCCCCCCCCCCCCCCCACCTGGCACCAGCGGCGGCACCATGCCCTCGCCCTGGTTTGCAGGAGGTATTGCCAGGCCGCCCTGGTGTTCCCCACCATCCGCCAGCAGCGGGGATGGGCCAACGCAGTCTGTGCCCTGGCCCCCATTGTGGGGCTGCTCCCTGGGGTCCTACGCCTCCAGGACCTCCTGGCATGGGCCTGCAATGGGTGGTGGCACTGCGGTCACTGACCCGTGGACAAAGGGGTCCCGATCACCGCCGTCCAGCGCCCCGGCGGCCCCGAGTTCGGGACCAAGGGGGCCACTGTGGGCCAAGCCCTGCAGTGGAGGTACCTCTAGGTCCTCTACGCGCGCACCCCCCGGCCCGACCGCCGCAGCGGCCGCCTCCCCTACACATGGCGCCGGTACCTGGTGCCGATGTGGCAGGAGGAGACAGCCGTGAAGCTGTGGCGGCCGACCCGGCACGGCACGGTGCAGCGGTGGGATGACGTCCCCCACTGCTGGCTCCACCGTCTGCTCCGCCGCCTTAGCCTCTTCGAGGGGGAGACGGCCGCCGGCAGGACCCACATGGTGGGGCTGGACTGGTGAGGCCGGACGTGGGACAAAGACCCCGCCCGCCCGCCCCCCCCCCCCAGCCGTGGGCCTAAGGCAACGTGGCCTACGCGGTCAACGCCCTCCTCCCTGTGGTCACCAATGTGTGGTGGGACGCCCTGCCGGAGCCGGAGGAGATCCAAGCCACGGCCCGGTGGCCCGACGTCCTCTGCCGCACTGTGCCGGGGCCTGACGGGGACCGCCTACACGACGTCTTCCGGGAAGCTCTCCGCCTCGCCGGGGACTATGAGAGGGGCGGCCCCTCGCGTGCGCAGCCGCCCCCCCTCCTGCTTGCCGGTGGTGGAACACCCCTTCCCCCTACGCCGCCCCCTCCACCGCCGGGTGACGACCGGGTCCGACTGCGTGACCACATCGCTGCAGAACTGGGGTCGACGATTAACCTGCAGGCATGCTTGGCTGTTTCCCTGTCCCCACTTCTTGCGCCCCCTGACCATTGGCGGCCAAGTACTTTGGTGGGGTGGGTGTTGCCCCCCCCCCCCCCCCCGGCGCTGCCCCCCCCCCCCCCCTCGTGCTGCTGCGATGCGGGGACGTCGAACCCCATCCAGGGCCCATGCGTGTGGCGCTGGCGAATGTCACATGCCTGCGCCTCGACTGGCACACGTCGCCGACTGGCGGGCAGACGTAGTGCTGATCTCCGAGACCCGCCTCACGGCGGTAGCATAGCAGGTGATGCGCGCCTAGGCTCGGGCCTCGAGATGGCAAGCATTCTTGGGGCGCCATTGGAGTCCCGGGGGGGAAGGGGGCATCTGGGAGGCACCGGCCGGGGGGTGGGAATCTTGGTCCGCTAGGGCGTCCCCGCCAGGCAAATGCTCCCCCCCAAGGGGGCACCCCGCAACGAGGCCGACACCCTTGCCCAAACCCTGTGGCACTCCACCCGCTAGTGCCACGTCTAGGTGGGCGTGGGGCAAGGGGCGGATTCCCGGCATGCCCAGGTGGCGTACGGCGTCTCGGCCCAGCCGGCCCTTAACCGGACTTTCTGGGACCACGCCACGCGGTACGTGACCCGTCATGGGACGGCCCCGTAGCTGGTGGGGGGGGGTCTAAACTTTGACCTCGATTACCCGCTACGCCATCCGTCCTGGCATCCCTCCTAACCGGCCGACTAGTGGACGCACACCTTGAGATGGCGTCCGCTCTAGGGAGGGGCCCCCTCTGCTGGTACCAAGGCCTGGAGGGCACATGCCCCTCGCGCATTGACGGCCTGCTCGTCGACACGCGGCTGGCAACTCTGCTCCATGCGGCGGAGCGGCCGCCGCGTGGGGCCATTCCGGGGCACACCCCGGTGCTTTTTGACCTCCTCCCGCCGGGGGTATCACAGCGGGTGATTAAGTTCGCCAGCCCCAAACTTGTGGCGCCGGCCCCGCGTGAGGAGCATGAACGGCTCCTCCTCTTGCAGCGCCTTCTCCACCCGCTCGAAGGGGTGGCGAGCTGCCCTGTCAACCGGGGACGTGGACCAAGCCTGGGCGTTCTGGACCACAACCGAGGAGGAGACCCTCCTCGCCTTGGCCTGCCCGGACATCACCCCGGACTCCCTCCGTGCCGGGGCCACGCTCCCGTTGGCCCCCTCCCACCTCCCCCGCGGCAGGGGCACGGACCACTTGCTCCGGGAGGTGCGCCTATAGCCCAAGCCGCGTCGGAACACCGGGGGTCCGCTCTGCTGCCCAGTGGCGCATCCAGGCGGCCAAGAGACCCCTCCGAGACGTCCTCTATTGGTTGGAGCGACCAGCGCGGGGCACGGGCGCATTGCCGCGCAAGGTACAGTAGGCTTGGGCGGCGCTCCAACGTCGCCTGGGTAGGCTCCGCACGCTGGGCTCGGGGTATGTGACCTTGGAGCTCGATGGCTCGCACAACATGCTGGCCCCGCTGGCATCACTCCGCCGCCTCCGCACGACGTCGGCAGGAAAGGTCCGGGCCAGGCTCCGGGCGGAGAACAAGGACCGCCTCCGTGAGTGGCGCGCCTGGCTGGAGGAGGCCTAGTCCTTTGAGCAGGGGGCAGTGTACCGGTGGCTGCAGGATGAGGACTACACTCCGACGGTCACCTTCCTCTTCAGGCCGGATGGCATTGCCACGGCCAACGTGGCGGAGATGGATGGCCTCCTGCAAGAGACCTGGCGCCCCATAAATCGCAAATATGCGACTGACCCAGAGCCGGACCAAGCGGCTTTCCTCCGCCGGTATGGGCACCATGTCCGGCAGGTCCCCATGATTGCCTCGCAGCTTGACGGCCCTCACCTACGCAAGGGGCTCTCCAACATGAAGCCCTCGGCACTGGGGCTGAACGAGTGGAGCCTGGCGGACCTCCGCTCCCTCCCCCACAGGCTGCTAGGATGGCTGGCGGACCTCCTGCGCGACGTGGAGCGCCTTGGCAAGTGGTCGGCCCGCCTGGCCGAAGGCTACACGGCGCTCATCCCCAAGGAGGACCCGCCGGGGCCCCTAAACACCCGCCCGCTCACGGTCTTGTTCATGGTATACCGGCTGTGGGCGGGTGTGCGCATGGTGGACGCTATTGCGTGGCACGAGTCCTGGCCCCACCCGGCGGGCTTTGGCTTCCGCCTCGCCATAAGCACCTTGGACGGGAGGCGGTGACACAAGTACGCCTAGAGGTGTGTCGCCTCCGAGGATGGGCCGTGGCGGGCATGAGCATCTACTGCGTCAATTGTTTCAATCTCATCCCCCAGGCGGTCATTGTTGGCCTGGGCGTTTGAGCTGGGCACGGACCCGGGCATGGGCCGTGCCCTCGGGGCCATGTACAAGCAGCTCCGCCGGGCCTTCAACATTGAAGGGGCCCTCGGCCTGTGCTGGCAGGCCACCAACGGCATCCTCTAGGGGTGCCCCTTGTCGGTGATCCTGGTGAATGTGCTCACCACGATCTGGAAAAGGGAGGTTGACTCCCTACGCCGGCAGGTGTGCGCCTCGACATCCGCCCTCCCGCCGGTCCTAGACGAGGACGCAGCGGACGACCTGGAACCGGCAGCCCCGCTCCCCCTCAAGGATGCCGGCCCCGGCTACGCGGCGCTGGGGTCGTCGGGCTACGCGGATGACACCCAAGCAGTGGCCATGGGCGCGGCCTCCCTCCAGGAGACGTTCCCCGCGACGGAGGAGTGGCTGCAGGTCACGGGGCAAGACGTCCGCGCGGACAAGTCCTGCTCCTGGGTCCGGGGGGAGCAGGGCGCCCCGGCGGCGCTGCTCCGGGGGGTCCCCATCGCGCTGGCAGCAACCTTCCGCCAGCTCGGCGTCGACATCGCCATTGGGGGCTCCAAGACCACGGGACCGCATCTGTCCCGGCGCCTGGAGGCGAGGCGGAGCGCCGTGTGTCCCCTCACCCACCTCTCGACATATGACCGGCGAGAGCGGGCCATCAGCACCCTGGTCACCCCGCTAGCGCTCCATGGGATGGCCGTGGCGCCAGTGGCGGAGCCCGACATGCGGGGGTTTGGAGACCGTGGTGGTGCGGGCCCTCTGGGGCGCAGCGCGCTTGTCTCAGGCCAAGGAGGTCATCTTCACTGTCCTTTCCAAGGGGCATTGCGTGTCCCCGATCATGCACATGCGCCTCCTCTGACTAGCCCGCTAGGCCGGGCGGCCGGGGGTCACCCAGGTCTTCGCCCAAGCTATTTGGGAGTGAGGGGGCCGCCATCCCGGGACGGGCCCGGTGGGGCGAGCGCTCCGCAGGGCGGCCTCCCTTGGCTAGACCCCGCAGCAAGGCTGGTGGTGCTGGGACGTCCCACGGCAAGAACATCCCCACATGGTGCTGGAACGAACAACATAGAGGGTTAAAAAGGGCAGGAAAAAGCTGGGCATTTTGGAGGGGGATTTTTGGAAAAAGCTTAGCACTTATGGTCACCAAATGGGACTCGTATCGCATGGTAAATTTCAGAATTCGACACCAAAATTTCTTCCGAGCTACCCGGGGACGGTTGCCTGGAAGGTCCATAGAACATTCCAAGCGATATTGGTTGCGTTTTGGGTCCCCAACTGGCTGCCAAAAATTCCGAGCATTTTTTCGGGCAATTTTGAAAACTTCCAGGCGATTATCAATTGAAAGGTTGCCACGTTGAGAGAGGGCAATGTTGCCCACCCATATACCTGACCTCAGCAAAGCAACATGCAAAAAAGAAAAGAATACTTCTCCTTGATTCGAACTGTGAATGCTGTACTCCCCTTCACTGAGCATATGCACGGGACAACCATCACTTGACATGGCGTCCACATCCAACACCCGCTCCCCCTGACTATGTACAGCCGTACGCCGATACTTCTTGGGTTGCGGTTGAGGTTCAGGGCTCTCATGAGATGATGATGAACAATCTGACTCTGCGGCACTAACGTTAGAACCGCCAAACACGTACCCATCATCATGCTTAGAATCATCATCCTCGGGACTGCTACTACTTTCACTATCACTGATGTTGCTCCTGCTGCTGCTTTGCTACTGTTGCTGCTACTACTACTGCTACCTTTAGAAAACACCAGTTGGTGCTCAATGTCGCTATCAACAATGGGGATGCGCAACAACTTTGCCTGCCTCATTGGTTGTACGCGCTTGTGGTTGCTCACATCACTTGTACCTTGAAATGGGGCAGCACTGTCCTCCGCCTCCGAAGCACGAACCATAAGAACGGAACTTGGGTTAGAATCTAGTGGTCCGTGGACGGGCCCCAAATCAGATTTACCCTTACCCTTACCCTTGCCCTTGAGATCTTTACGCCATGCGGCATAGGATTTGAATTTGGACCGGCTCTTCAAAGCCATGGTAGGCCAACTTTGGACAGCTTGCACCTCAAGTGGGAACCATTGACGTATACCACGCTTGGAGCCACAACTCCCACACACACAAGCCACATCAGTTTCCGGTTCTGCACTTGGAAAAGTGCAGTTAACCGAATTGGTTGCTGGGTGCACATATAGCTTGTAGCCCCTTGCTTCTTGACAAGTCATCAAGTGCCGTAACAGGCGTTAGAAGACTGTCTACCATAGTGCATGGACAGCAACCATGCAAGCCTCCAAAACAAGGTTCCGATGGACAGGGGCCCAAATTTTGGCAGTGGGGACACTCTTTTTCTTACGCAAAAACTTTTCATACAGCTCATGTTGCAAACTTTCACTAATATTGGCATCCTGCCTAGTACTAGTACCAGGGGTATATCTTTTGGCCACCCGGAGGTCCCGTCCCCCTGCCTCATCAGAATATAGCATCGGGGTCCACGGGTTAAACCAAGTGTGGGACCACCCATGCATATATTGGGTTGCAGTGCAACCTTCTTACGCAAATTCCGGAATGATGTGCACAATATATGTGTACACCAAACCCTAGCTAGCCATGCTGCAGTTGCCGATGTAGTGCAACCATAGCACAGGTGTACTATGTGGCAAAAGGCCAAAACCAGAGAATGGAAGAGCAATGGGAGGACCATGCCCCCCGCCAGTCTTCCCATCACAGTGCGGGCCTCTCGGCCAGTTAAGGTGATGCCTGCTTGGAACCTTCCTCGCACAAGGCGCCGGTGCTCCCTGCTATGAGGAGGCGAAGATCCAGGGTGGTATCCCCTAGCAACTTGAGCAATTACCTTCAACAACTCATGCTTGTACCGTCCGGGCACCGTCCGGCCAATAACACCAAGGGGTCTAGAGGCTCCTCCTTTCATGTTGTGGAATACTGGTTGTATAATGTAAACCTGTGCCAGGTAGGATACACCCTGGAACTTGTGGGAACCGCGCACGTCATTTAGACGCCCCCCCCCCCCTTGTGTAGAAACAATGTGGAAGCCCCATGCTTATTGACCAAGGGGCATGCCACGCACCCATTCTGCCGATACTCTGACCACAAATGGTGGTGTTCTGCCGTCACGCAACGAAACCGTACATGCAACACCCGCATTGCAATATACATACAATTTTTTTTAGTGCAATGCGGGGCACTGGTGTGCAGGCCCACCCCAAAAGCGCCAGCGCGAAGTTCCGCGCCAACTGACCTGGAGGCATTACTGCCTGCGAGGTCGAAAATTTGTACCCCCGCAGCATGCACCGCCGCAACCGGGCCGTGCAGCTGCATGCCCCCCCCCCCCTCTCAATCACGTCCCATTAGCCAGAAGGTGGCACGGTGGAGGCAGGCATTTTGGGCAGGGGGGACTTGAGGAGATGGCACTTTTTGGCGTCCCCCCATGGGGCACGCATCCGCGCTAGCAGGCCCGCTGCCTTTTTGCTGTGGGCAGTGGCAGCGTCCCTAAGCTTGTGGTCCTTCTCAATAAGGCCAGCCCCACCCTCCCCATTCCCCCCGCACGATTCCCTAACCTTAAACTGTGCGGCCTTAAATTTCCTCAGCTCATCCTCGGACCTCGCCCTAAGAACCCTTACCTCCTCAGCAGGCTTCTTGAACTGGGTTACCACCTAGTTGCGCACCTGAGGGGTTACCCCCAAAGAACTGCAAACCCCCACGCCATTGTCCCCAATGGCTTGCTGCAGCAAGGCCATCGCGAAAGCGGGGGGGGGAGGACCCCAAATTTTTGAACCCTCCCCAGGGTTCGCTTACTGGTGATGGCAGCCTTAGTGTGCCAGGCCACCCCAAGGCTGGACTGCCACCCAGTCTCTACTCTTCTTGGTGCAGAGGTAAAGGTAGTGCTGCACTTGCACCGCTGCCACGGCCACGCCCGCCACTGCCGCCACCAATGCTTCCGGAGCTCCTGCTTCTTCTGGCGCGGCGGACTGTTGAACAGCAGCTTCTCATGCTGCTTCTTCTTCCGCTGCTGCCCATGCTGCCTCTTCTGCAGCTCCTGGTGCTGCTTCGGGGGCGGGTGGTCCCCATAGGGGGGCTGACCCCAACGGCGATGGGGCTGAAGGGGGGGGCCCGGAGGCGGCCACAAGGCGGCGGAAGGAAATTATTGGCCCGGCGCCAGCGGCACAGTTGGAGCGCGCAGCCATGGCACCAGAGATAGCAGACATTTAGAAAAGAGGCCTTGCCAAAACTGTGCATCCTCTGGGCCGGGGGGGGGGCTATAGGGACTTACGCAAAGACACACACTTACCTTGTGGCTGGGGGTGTGCACTTTTCACCCTTGGCTTGCAACTATGTGTCCATGATTGACAGCTTTGCGCGTTTTGGTGTAGACTGGTTTGGCTTTGGGGGGCAGGGGCAAAGCAAACTCTATACCCCGAAGGGGGCCATGGGGGGGGAGTTGTTGGCTGCAGGTGTGTCCTGAATACCTCGCCCTCTGGGGGGGAGGGGTGACCACTTTTTCCCAAACCCCCTCCGGGGCCTGGTCGCATACCCGCCACCCCTGAGTCCCCCCCAACACCTCAGTGACATGCGTGCCACTGATAGTGGCTTTAAGCACACTATGGATGGTGGCGTGGGGTGCTTCATAAAAGGCGTCATTGATGATGACCCTTGACACGTCAAATGGGATGTGTATAAAAGAGAGGGGGGGGGGACTGAACATTACATGTGATGATTTTTTACTACGCTTTTTGCGCTTCGCATCTTCAAACTAGGACAACACATCATTCTGTGTCCACTTCAGCTCGCGAATCATTGGCTCAGGGTGGGTTGAAAGTACAAACTTTAGAAATTTATAATGGTCACGGAGACGCTCATCTACCTCTTCGGCGAACGTGTGCTCTGTGTTATATTTGGGTTCAGGGCGAACTATACAAAGATTCCTATACTGAATGCCGTAATTTGTTTCGTGCTTGGAGGGAGTTGTCTTGCCAACAGCTTCCCTGGTGGTAAAAACTCGATTCTCACCCTTTTTATGCACGAGCATAGCTGACAACGTGTCTTTGGGTGAAATGGCGTATTGCTTAGGTGTGACCGTATCGAGAAAAGCCCTTAACATTCGGGGCTCAATTGTCTCAGGTGACTTATGCCTCAGACATAGTACCGCCAAGGCATGTTGAAGACGAGACTGTATGTCCCCGGGTTCAGGTATTTCCACATTGACAATGTCAGCATCAATCATCTCTGCCTCAAACTCCAAACCTCCACCGTCCTTGGGGGCCTTGGGGTCTTGGGGGCCCGAAGAGGATGCACTGCCCTGACTGGCGTTGGACATGTCTATTGTAAATGCCGCAGCATAAAGTGCAACGTCACACAAGAGCACAAGGTGCATAGAGGCGCAAGCAACACAATGGACGCAAATCTTGTTCACGAACAATTGTAAGTACCAAGAATGGCACGCAAAGCATGTGGAAGCAAGGAAAGAAAGAAAGCCCCTGAATGCCTCCTTCTGGAGCCGGCGAGTAGGTTGAGGCAGGGATCTTCGGTCGTCTTACCCGATTTGGCCTAGTGTTATCTGACATAGAAAATTGACGTCTATAGAGTGTGCAATTGACAAAAGACACCAATCTTGTTCACAAATATTTGTAACAACCGGGAATGGCACGCACGGCACGTGGAAGCAAAGAAAGAAGGAAAGCCCCCGAATGCCTCCTTCTCGAGCCGGGGAGTAGCTCGAGGCAGGGATCTTCAGTCGTCTTGCGGGATTTGGCCTAGTGTTTGCCGGTCAGGTAATGGACATCCACAGAATGTGCATTTGAAAGTGGACACAAGACACAAATCTTGTTCACAAATATTGTTCATGGACCAATGCAGGCAAAGCAGGCATCAAGCATCCAACTAAAGTTCCAATAGGTTCAAGTTCCACATATGCCACCAAAATTTCGTCCGAGCGTTCCATGGAACCTCGGCTAGAAGGTCCCTAGAACATTCCAAGCGATATTGGTTGCGTGTTGGCACGCGAGCTGGCTACCAAAACTTCCGAGCGGTTTTCCGGGGGTCGTACCCAGCCGTATCTAAAATGGGGGAAGCGACCCAACCGAAGCATATCGCACGCACCTCGCCGGGTATCCCCCAAGATTGCCACCCGTGATGGAAGAATATTGCTCTCTCCTGCAATGTTCTATGCTAGGCACCGGTGGTACATGTGCATGCACTTTGTGCAGGAGCCACGCAGCTAGCTCGAGGGACGACGAGAGGGACTGAAACATTTCTGTGTCCACCAGGTGGCGAAACAAGAGATGGGGGACGGGAGGAAAAGGACGAGGGCGGGGGGTTGTGAGCGGCCATGAGTTTGGCCGTAGTGCATGGGGCCGTATGTGGTGCCTTGTGATGTTGTAACGGAAAGCAAAATTTTAAAAACCACCAGTCCCAAGTTTGCAAGACTACCTCCCCTTGCCGTCCTGATGCCGTAGTCCCCCCCCCCCCCCCGCGGGCCGTGTCGTCCTTGTAGGTCCACGTGAGAAGGGTGTTGAGGCTCCAAAACGGTGTGGGCGCACACCGCGCCCAAACCGCCTCCAAGCCGCGCGGCATTAGCTGCCGACATTTGGAAGAATTTGGAAACTTCTTGGAAATTTTTGGAGAGATTTGGAAACGTCTTGGAAACGCTTCGAAACCCCTTCGAATATTCTGGAAACCTTTGGAAACGTCTTAGAAACTGTGGGAAACGTTTGGAAAATTCTTGGAAAGTGATGCAAACGTTTGGAACCGTCTCGGAAACGTTTGGAAGCGTTTGGAAACTTCTTAGAAACTTCTGCACATCCTCCTCCAAGTAGAAGTTGTAGCTTGAATGGCAAGCGTCCTTGCAACGATCCAGGCGGTATGCCCGCGCGACCTCCGCGCCACGTAGGTCAGCGCGCGGTGCAATATCCGAGTACCACCACTTGCCACTCCCCATCCTCCGGGGCATAGGCCAATAGCAGCCCGAGTTCCTCCCATGAGAAACAACGCCCGTGCCGCTTCTCCGTCAGCCGAAGTCGAGGCCCCCAACCTAACGCCGGCGCGTGCCCGGTAGAGCACTCGTTGCACAGCCACGGCGATGTCCTTGGGAAGGTCCCCTGAGTGGGCCTCCATGAAGGCCGCTTTGGAAGCGGCCCATGGTCATGCAAAAACGGAGGATGCATGCACCCCTACCCCTTGCGCAACCACGGCCGCAGTCCCAGAAGTCGGGCCAAAACGGCGGTTCAACACCCACCGCGTGCTTAGACAAGGCCGTGCCTGCGCATGACACATGTGACAGCAAAGCACACGCGGGCCACGAACCTTACACAAAGCGTGGTACAATGCACAAACAACTCTCCAAATATTCAGCTTGTCCTTACTTACTGTCGGGGTATCAGGTGCCGTGGAATAGAAGCCCTTTCCAACCCTACGCCTGATCTTGAAAGATTGGACATGCTTGCCTTTCGGAGCTGGCTTTGGTGCAAGTTTTGCGGCAGGCTGAGACACACATTTGGGCTTCCCTTTCTTTGGCACAAAGATATCATCCACAACATCCTTTGTGAAGTACACCTTGTCCTCAAAATCATGCCCCAATCCCTGAACACCACGGGTGGCTTCCCATTCCGCATGTACTTCAAATGGATGTAGTTGTCCCCATGACGAGAGAGACCAATAATGGTAGCAGGCGCATGTTCACGAGTGCTCCAAACGTATGTGACAGCCCAACCGGCAATAACATTGTTAGCCATGGTTGAAAATCGCATCACATCAAGCAGCATGGGGTTCCAACGTGTGGTACAATGTTGTTACGAACAGAATGCACCATCAGAGACATGACTGAGCCCCTCTTTCCCTATACAAACGCTGTACAAGCACCCCATCCTCCATTTTGGACCACAAAAACAATGGTCCCAAAATTTGCTGAAAACGGCGGTTCAAACAAAACAACGCCCACACTGTGCTTACAGAAAGCCGTGCATGCGCAAGGGGGGGGGGGGGTAGGAAGACCAAGCAGCGCTCCAGCACAACGTGCGGGTCTCCTAAGCACCCCCCTAATTCCAGGCTGAGGACCGTCTCCTGATAGCGGCGACGGGCCACTGCCTACCCCTACAATGTGCCGCGGACACCCGCCTTCACCCCCGCCGCCGCAAACTTGTCCCACACACCCATATTGAAAAGTGAGCCCACCATGGGCGATATTGACACACTAATGAGGTGTGTCACCAAGGGCTGGTCACCCCCGACAACCAACTCAGCGGGCACCCACTTGGTGCCCCTTCAGAACTTGTTGCAGTCGTGCACCGACTACAACACCTACGAACCAAAAGGAATTAATTTTTAAAATAATTTTTTAAGTTAATATTAGATTAAATTTTCAGTCGACGTGAATTTTTGCGAAATATTAAGTATTAACCTCCAGAATTTACCGCGAAAACGAAAGCGAAAGAAAACCATTGTATACTTGCAAGTTCTTGGATCATATTGTTGCTAGCGCGGCCATGTCCTTAGCCCCGCATACGGCCATGCCAATCACCCATAGGTAGGCGGGTGTTCGGCCCAGTGCGCCATGGTTGAGGAGCCCAATAGAAAGTTGGGTCCAACTTCCACCGCCGCACGGGTAAGCATCCCCACAAAGGAGGAGCGTGAGTGGCCACTTCCAATCGATTGTGTCAACCAGGGGTGGACGCGATTGGATGTAGCGGGCACACGATTGCAACGGCCAAGAGCGGGCGCTTATGGGGAAATCCGCCACGGACATGTGTCGATTAAGTGCAAGCGGCTTCACCAACTCCTTCAGTGTGTCCATGAAGTGGTCACGTGAAGGGATGGGGCGGGGGAATGGGAGGCCCATTGCGGCGGTGTACGCGGCCCCCTAGTGGGTCATGAACTCCGACACATGCCGGAAGCCGCCCTTGGGGACATTCAAGTCCATAAGTAAACCGATCAAATCGGGTGCCGGCAAGAGAACGGAGGCATATTGCGCCACGGCCTCTATTCGCTTATTGCGGATGACCGGGAGTTGGGCAACCTCGGTGGCGTTGTACCACTTGGCGTGGGCCACAGGGGATGATGGCACCCACTCACCAAGTAGTTGGGAGAATAAAGGGTCCGCAGCTATGGGTATAAAGTCTGAGTCTGAAGTCTGATTTGGCATGTCATGTTGCGGACCCACCATTAGAGCACATCCAAGTAAAAGTCTGATACAAGTGCGCCCCCCCCCCCCCCCCCCCACACACAGGAACTTGAGTTCAAGAAAATGGTTACAGCAGTGCAGACCCCCCCCCAAGACACATAGCAACTTCAGAGGACAATGGGGATAAAAGTGCAATACCCCACCCCCCACAGACACACAGGCACTTCACCTCAGGAAAATGGTGCGTCAGGCAAAATAGGTTGGAATGGACAATGTGGACAAGGGAACACTAGGAAAAGTCTCATACAAGCCACCCCCCCCCCCAAAAAAAAACACAACCACACAGTTCAAGAAAATGATGGGCTGGGTTGGGGAAAAAAGGGAGTTTGAAAATCCGGAAAAGGCAATTTTGGGAGCAATGTGGCAGAAGTACCCCCCCCCCTCCCCGCCCAAAAAAAAAAACACATACCTCTTGAAAAATGGGGCGTTGGGGAAAATATGGAAAAAGGGAAACCCAAGGGAAATGGGAAAACCGTACTGATGCTTGCTAATGTATGAATGGACCTGCAGAGAAGGAGAACATGGGGATTGGCACAGCAGGCATGCAAAAGCACAATACCACTGCAACCCCAACACTGTCATTCATCAATGAGTCCGTCCATGTCATCCACCGGCACTTGGGAACATGGTTGTGAGGTGCTGGGAGGTGCAGCAGAACGGGTAACACGATCCGTTGGGGGGACCCAGTCAGAGTCCATTTGGGCTAGCAAAGGCAACACCTCCTGCATAGCAAGTTCTCGGGCTTGTCCCCGGGTCTTGCTATTTGGCACCTTCACACCCATGCTTGCCAAGCAATCACAGATGCGAGCCCGTGTCCAGTCACGCAATGTGCCTGACTTTGCAGCACATACCAACTTGGCGTGTGCACGGGCCAAGGCACGCTTTGGGTCGGGCTTCCGTGGTGCCACTGCCTCCTCTTCATTGTTATTTTGAGCAGCCTCAGCTGCATCATCCACAACCTGCACCATTGCCTCACCACACGGTCTGGGATCCTTGACGAAGCACATATGGCAAACCCAACATGTGTTGCACCAGATGCGCACAGATTGCCTGCACACTGCACAGTCCATGCCCCTTCGGAAAGTGAAGAAGTCATGGTTGCCGCCATGCTGAGCACGACTACCATCTGGTTCGACCAAAGTGCCCTCAGTGTGCTCAGACGGGGCTTGTCGGTCAGCGCGTCTGCGTGTTGCGCCTTGACAAGCCAGTGGCACTTCCGACCCCCCAAAAGATGGCAAAATGTCACCATCGTCTGCCACTGCAGCCTCCCCTTCCAGGCACTGCAACATGGCCGCTTCCACTGATGTACGTGGATCAATGCGATGCAAAACCCTATGCTGGGGACGCACATCGAAGCGTGCATTGGCTGCTCGCTTGCTGGCTACCTCGACACCCTGCCCCTTCACCCATTGCCGCAAAGATGGCAGATTACAATGCAAAGCCATGCACATGCTAAGGACATGTGTGTCCTCCATATCATGCATACTGTTGGTGAACCTCCCACGCAACGAAATGGCACGCTCAACAGCAGCCTCAGCAGGGCAATATGTGCGCAGCAATGCCAAAACACGCCAAACATTCACCCATTGGACATGCTCCCGCTCCGGCGTCAAGGCCTCCCACATCCGGGACATGGGGGTCTTGGCGAACGTCCGCACGACATGCTCCTTGAAGGATTCCCACTCTTCCAATGCACGAGCAGCATTAACATGCGCAGCTGCCAGTTCAGCATGGTGTGTGCCCATGAACTGCTTCAGCAGATCCACTCCAAATGTGGCTCGATCAGCCGCTGGTAGAGCGAGCCAACGGCCGTGGTCAAGCAATACAGCACACTCATGAACACCCCGGGGGTCAATGGTCCCCTATCCCTCCCTGATGCCAGCAAGCAGTATGTCTGTGACTGCCCGTGCCTCTTTGGCTGGAAAAGGGGGGCTGGTTGTGCACCTCTAGCCATCGGTATCAAACCGGACCAATTCAACGCCATGCCATGCACCTGTCACAGTTTGCTCTTTGAATTGAGTCCACCCTGGTCCCTCCTCCCTCCCCACCTTTTCCACCCGTGCCTGTAACATTTCGGTTGCCTTGGTCAAGTGGGCACCTGTTGGTGCATGCAACTGTGCAACGTTGTTGAAGCTGCGCGTACCGTGTAGTATGTCCCCATATACCACTGCCCATGACAGCAAACCTGCATCATGGCAATCCTCCCACACATCCTCCTCCTTGGTGGTGAGGTGCGTTTTGGAATCCAAAAGCCTCGCCACCCATGGCACATTGGCCAAGAACACCTTGTTGCGACGGGCATTTGCCTCGGATCACCGGATACAATGACTAGCAGGGATCAAACGCAACCCGCTGCGTGTATTTGGTCTGGTGTTCTCTTAGGCACACCTCTCCAGGTTTTTCCACTGGCGCGCACCGTTGTACAATGCACGTTGGCGACCCACAGCTGCCAGGTAGTCAGCATGCACTTGGCCGGTAGCCTCCAAGGCAAGGCCTAGCTTGCGCTGGACCACATGGCATGGCTCACCCAAGGGGGTTAGCAAGGACAACCACTTCACAAGCATGGCAAACACATTGTGCTCCATTGCCGACACATCAACAGCTTGCCTTGCACTGGCATCACGCACACCAAGGTTAGAGGCACCATCCACCGCAAAAGCCACAACCTTCTGAGCCCACCAGGCACGGATCAGGCATCCAAGACAGCACCACTGCCTCCACCTGTGCCGTCACCTCTTGTGCCTCCCCTGAAGCCACATCCACCACACCAAGGAACACCTCACACATTCCCCCCGGCCCAGTGCCTGGAAAGAGGAGCAGGATGGCATACCCATTGATGTGATGCCGTTGCCGGTCATATCCATCCAACAACAAGGCAATGAACAATGCCCTTTGCAAAGTCTCTGACACACCATCTTGCATGGCGCCATGCATTGCGACCATGGCCCTCTCAACTATCCATCGCCGAGAGGCATGATGGCCCGGTTCGGAGGTCAACGCACAATGCAGAAGAATGCGTTCACTGATTGCACGGATGGATGTGCACATGCGGAGGCCAATGTACACCTCCACCAAGCGCGACAAAATGGCTGCCACCGCATCGCTCATAGGTACACCGAGGTCCATGCCCTCACCCCTAATGAACACAGTGCTCCTCTGTGCCACATTGACTGCACATGCAGATGCACTGAGGCACAGTGCCCGAAAACGTTCTGCACAATGCACCCGGAAACTCTCCTCGGCGGCCAAGTGGTGGCGGCGAGGATTATCAATTTTCATGCGGCTGCTGGTCGTGCCACGTGACACACCAAGGTGACCCTCCACGACATCTTTACGCCATTCCTTTGGTGTAGCGATCATCATACGCATGCCCATGCCATATGTTCCATTCACCAAGGCTGTAGCAGCCTTCGGTGGCCGCTTCACCCCAGGACAATCCGTTTCAGCGGCCCATGAACAACATATGCACATTACACCCCCTTGAACAGTGAACTGCAACTGCCAATGCTCATCCACAAACGCTTGCAGTGTCTTTGGCCCTGCTGTCTATTGCCTGGGGGCTGCCCCCATCATCACAGAAAAAGCATTGCTCCCCGTTGCTGCCAATGCAGCATATCGGGCTCTATCCTGTTCTATGGACTCGGAAACAGACCGGTGCGACATGCCCTGACCTGCATGCCTCTCATCCCACTCCTTCTCATGACGTGCCCGGAGATGAGCCTGGTGAACTTGCACACGGACCTGCAGATGCTGTTTCACCCGTAACCTTTGCTTTTGTACAAGCTTTGCCACAGCTTCAATAAACTCGGGGGTGGGCTGCACATCCCCCACATGTGTGGCATATCCGGGGTCACCCGTTGGCAGCGCCATGGCTGGCAACTGGGTGTTACTTGGCACGCTCGGGGCATGCCTGTTGACAGTTGGTGTTGCAAACTGTGAGGGGGAGGGTTGTGCGTCCCCAATGTGGTTGGTAGACTGTGGGTCACCTGTTGCCAGCGCCATGGCTCGCAACGGGGTGATACTTGGCATGCTCCGGGCATGCCTGTCGACAGTTGTTGCTGCAGACTGAGAGGGGCCATCACGTACACCACGATTGCTTTGCGAACCGCCCTGAGACAGACCCACCATCTCCGTGGGAGTACGCTCATACAATGGGAATGTCACCTTTCATGAAGTGGCTGGGGGCCGTCCCCTGCTCACGGACGCATCATCACACAACCACCATACATCGCGAACTAAAATGTGAGCAATAAAGTGCCCTTGCTCCCTAGTTGGTCCAACATGTAGCACCATGGCCCGCAGGGACCAATGGTACCCATTGATATCCACAAACTCATGATCCACCGTCAAGCTATGAAGCTGTTGATTGTGGACATGGAGTGGAGCCCACTTGTTGAACACTAGTGAAGATAGTACAATGGCCTCCTGGATATCCCCCCCACAGCCACATGGGGGGGCGTTTGAAGGGCGGCCCAACGAACGGCCCCTCATTCCGTCCCTCATTCGCACCCGCACGCTCTGGCCCTGGTTAGTAACATGCAACACTTGGGCAGGCATTCCCAACTCACCTCCAGCCTGGTGGACTTTCACGTCACACACTGGGCACCGCTGCCACCATTGCTCATCAGACAAGCAGTCAGACAGAGAACGAACACCAGCACGAACCAGTTTCGGTACCATGTGCTTCCAACACTCACCCATCTCGGACTGCTGCATCCACTCAAACTTGGGAGCCCACCTGACACATTGACACCGACCACTACACTGGCACACAGTAACAGTTGGCTGTCCCTCATCCGCCAGCAGGCGTGCAACGGCATGTGGACGGTACACAGCACCTGTCTTACCTGCCACAATGTCACCCCAACGTGTAGCCCACACCGCCACATCATCTGGGCACTCATCATGGAAGGCCTCCTGTCCCCCACAGGCTAGCAGGAGGCATTGCAACGTTGTACCAAGCCAACACCAATTGTGACTTGGGGGGTTCGCCATGCCACATGGCCGTTGCCGTGCTCCACCTTGCGGACCGCCACTAACCTGCACGCAGGCGGAAGGCATGTTGCTGCAAGAACTTGCGGTGCGAAGCAGGCAGTCTGCCACTCTCCACGGCCGTAAAGCACCACCAATCGCCTATCCCCCTTCCATGGGCAAGTAGCATGCCATGCCCCAGTGCGGACCACTACAGGTTGCCTATCGACACGGTACCTATGCCCCGGACGGCTAATGCCATCTGGGCACTGCCTTCTCCCTGGTCTGCCACGCGGACCACTGCCAACGCCTCCCTCTTCACCCCAGATCTCACCACCCAGGTGCCGCCCCGTGGAGAACACTGCTGACCACGGGGTACTATCAAAACCATGTTGATGGGGAGCTGTCGTCTCATTGCATGACAGCTGTATTGTAGTCCATGTGAACCACTTTGGTACCAACTTCCTTGCAATGCGGTTCACCATCATCACAAGGGGGCCATGCTCCTGTGTCCCTTGCACAAGCCGCGACCGGCGACAATTCCCTTTCGCTGTATGTCCTTTGCTCCCACCGACACGCAACTGCAACCTTCGCAAGGAGAATTGCCCTAACGTCTCTCTAGTGTACAGCAGTGTCCCCATTATGCCATGCAAGACACACAAAGGTGCTACCTGCAACGAGCGGTCGTAGCTGGCGCCCCGGTAATGTCCTCCCGGCCGCAGCCCATCACGTTCGGCCTCACCAACGACGATCACGCATGCTTGTTCACAGGCTTCCTCCATCTCCTGGATTGTATGGTACACTTTGGCTTCTCCCATACCCGGACTCCAAACTGCAGCAGACGTCACAACAGTGTCCGGGCCAAACCTTGAATCCATTATTTTTTGTGTGTTTGTACGCAACAACACAACCTTCCCATCGATGTGGTGGGCGAGATGTCGAAAATGGTCGGGCCTTCCCCCCAAGGGCTTCCCTTCCCAATTATTCGCTTCCAGGGCCCTACAAACACTTAGAGCACTCTCCTTAACCTCTATCCCACACCGTTCCCTGTACATTGTGGTTGCCTGGATTCGGAGGTCCACTCCAGTTAAGGGGGTCTCACTGCGGAGCGCATGGAGGCTGAGGGCAGTTGCATAAAAAAAACATGCACCAGCGACATACTCATCACGTGCCAACCGTAACTTCAGTTGCCGGATGGTAGGCACCTCCCTACTGGCAGAAGCCCTGATTTTATCCACCTCAACCTTCTGGTTAGGATTGTCACAGTCAATTGCTGCGGCCCCATCCGCCCCTAGCCGCACACGCTTTGCAGCAGGCATGGGGTTGGGATCCCTAGGCATTGCTTCCTTGCCTGAGGGGGGGCTGTTACATGGCTCCGAGCCATCCGTGCTGGACTGACTAGGTGCCGCGACAGTGCATGCCGTCCCCATACTGCTATCCATATTTGGGGATGACATTTCACTATCTTGCCCACTCAATGAAACCTGTGGTGGGCGCTGTGCTAGGGGCACAGGGGATCCCTGATCAAAGAGTGACTCAGCACCGCAACCGGGGTGTGGCGTGAAGCATTCTTGTGCAGCACCTGGCCCTATGTTCTCCATTACCTCTCGGCCCTGGTTCTCATCGTCAGCATGCACACCACCTGCAACTTCGGGTGCACCTGGGGGTCCACATCACAGCACACAGGCTGGGACGTTGGACGAACTTGGATCACCTCTGCGGGGATCCTGGCCAGCAGTCATAGGAGTTGAGGCAGGGGGGGGGTGGGGGGGGGGGTGTTGCTGTGCTTCACCAAGGGTGCCAGCTGTGCCTATGGCCTCCTTTGTGCCCCCTTCCAGGTGCATAGCACATGCATCGTTGGGTGTACCGTTGTCATCAGGGACACCGACAGATGCATCTTGGGATCCGAGTCGCAGCGCACAGGCTGGGACGTCAGACTGGCTTGGATCACCAGGTGTCGGGGGTCCTGGGGGGGGGGGGGTTGCACCCCAGCGTCTGCCATGGCTTCCAATAGAAGCTCCATGGCCTCCTCCCCTGCATCATCTGTCCATGCATTATTCACCACACGGACACCAGCATGGAGGTATCCCAAGTGGTTGCGGGGTACCTCGGGGCTGAAAGGGGTGCACCTCAGTATCACATCGCTACTCTCTTGCATGGGAATCCGCATGGACTCTGCAAAGTGGCGTCCCACCGTATAGGCAGCCACCAGGCTCTCCTGTGACAGGGGCTCCCGCCGTTGCTCCCCCAAGCCTTGCATCGCAATGCGGACACACCGGGCAATGCCATGGCACGTTGTCATCAGTGCTTGGTCGAACTGTTGCTGTCTCGTCAGCCGCACCGTCATAGGTGCTCGATTGGGTGGGACGCTGGGTTGAGGTCCGGGACTGCAAGTGGACGTTGAGCCTTCGGGCAACAGGGAGCTCCGTCGACTACCCCCAGATCCAGGGGTCCCATGGCCAGTGGGACCTGTGCCGCCGGCTGGCGCTGACACTCTCTTTCGACCACCCCCGGATCCTGGGGTCCCCTGTGCTTTCGATCCCTTCCCGTTGGCCGGCAACAGTGAGTTCCGGCGGCTCGCACATGCCACCAAATCACTTGTGAATGGCCGTGCTGCACTTGCTGCCTGTGGGCAAAAGTATTGCATTGTGCCCAAGGGTACTCTCCGTACTTTCTCCACATACATCCTCTCCGGAGTGGGTGTGGGGTACTTGGTCTCCCCTCTCCAGAAACGCCATGAGTCCACAAGTGGCAAGGCATACACAATGTCATTCCATGCCTCTAGCAAGCAACTTTGCTAACGCTCATGGGGTGTCCACCAATGGCCCCTCGTCGACTCCCCACTTTCCCACGGTCTTGCTCATACTTTTTTAGCCGGTCCCAGAGGCCTGAGGCTACCTTCTGGTACTCCACAACAACACCTTCATCCTCCCGCGTGCACTTTGGACTGCCCTCTTGGCTGTACATCAGGCGGCACAGTGCTGCAAGTCCATGGGTATGCACGACATCAAGGGAACATGTCGCCATGTGCATTGCCAACTTCCTGTAATAGATGGCCTCCTGTTCTGGTGGGGCATGCCACCCTGCCTCGCCGAGGGCTAGACGGAATCCCATTTTCATCTGGGCAGCTTCCATGGTGTCCCATGGGGGCCATTCAGGATGCTGGGCCATTTGTAGGAGGCTGCCTCACCACGGTTACAGGTTGTGGCCTCTTGCGTGGTCCACAAGGTGCAGTTCCATGCGCACTTGTTGGTGACCACAACTCAGGAGGACAATCTGGTCCAGGACCCCGATACTCGAAGTGGTAGGCTGCTTCCTCCTTGGGTTCCTGCGCGGGCCCACTTGATGCCACCGCGTGGTATGAACGTAGACCCTGGTCGAGGCGCAACGGCCGGGGACCAAGGGCAGACTTCTGCGCCTCAAGGGCTAGCAGTAGCTGGGTAGGGGTGAGGGACGGACGATGACCGAGGTCGAGGCGCGGCGGCCAAGGACCAAGGGCGAACTCGTGCGGCTCGGCGGCCTGCAGTGGTTGTGGTGGGGTATGGACGACGACTGAGGTCGAGGCGCGGCGGCCAAGGACCAATGGCCAACTCCTGCGGCTCGGTGGCCTGCAGTGTGTGGGTGGGGGGACGGCTAATGACCGTGGTCGCGGCGCTGTGGCCAGGGACCAAGGGCCAACTTCTGTGGCTCAAGGGCCAGCAGTAGGTGGGTTGGGGGATGCGGGATGCCCCTGGTTGAGGCGCTGCGGCCAGAGACCAAGGGGCAACTCCTGCAGCTCAGAGGCTAGCACAGGTGACGTACAGGTATCTGGGTCGTAGACGCTATGGTCAAGACCACAGACAACTTCTTCACGTGATTGGTGAAGTTAGTGGCAGAAAGGTCGTAACAAAGTCTGCACGAAGAGGGGTGAAATATTTCACGGAGGGCCGAAATAATTCACGGAGGGGCATAAACAATTCACGGAGGCATCAAACAATTCACGGAGGGGCATAAATAATTCACGGAGGCATCAAATAATTCACGGAGGGGCATAACCAATTCACGGAGGCATCAAATAATTCACGGAGGGGCATAAATAATTCACGGAGGCATCAAATAATTCACGGAGGGGCATAAACAATTCACGGAGGGCCCAAATAATTCATGGAGGGGCATAAATAATTCACGGAGGGGTGAAATAATTCACGGAGGGGCATAAATAATTCACGGAGGCATCAAATAATTCACGGAGGGGCATAAATGATTCACGGAGGGCCCAAATAATTCATGGAGGGGCAGAAATAATTCACGGAGGCATCAAATAACTCACGGAGGGGCATAAACAATTCACGGAGGGCCCAAATAATTCATGGAGGGGCATAAATAATTCACGGAGCAATCAAATAATTCACGGAGGGGCATAAATAATTCACGGAGGCATCAAATAATTCACGGAGGGGCATAAATAATTCACGGAGGGCCCAAATAATTCACGGAGGGGCATAAACAATTCACGGAGGGGTGAAATGATTCACGGAGGGGCATAAATAATTCACGAAGGGCCCAAATAATTCACGCAGGGGCATAAATAATTCACGGAGGCATCAAATAATTCACGGAGGGGCATAAATAATTCACGGAGGGGTGAAATAATTCACGGAGGGGCATAAATAATTCACGGAGGGGTGAAATAACTCACGGAGGGGCATAAATAATTCACGGAGGCATCAAATAATTCACGGAGGGGCATAAACAATTCACGGAGGGCCCAAATAATTCATGGAGGGGCATAAATAATTCACGGAGCAATCAAATAATTCACGGAGGGGCATAAATAATTCACGGAGGGTCCAAATAATTCACGGAGGGGCATAAACAATTCACGGAGGCATCAAATAATTCACGGAGGGGCATAAACGATTCCCGGAGGGGTGAAATAATTCACGGAGGCATCAAATAATTCACGGAGGGGCATAAACAATTCACGGAGGGGTGAAATAATTCACGGAGGGGCATAAATAATTCACGGAGGGCCCAAATACTTCACGGAGGGGCACAAATAATTCACGGAGGCATCAAATAGTTCACGGAGGGGCATAAATAATTCACGGAGGGGCATAAACAATTCACGGAGGGCCCAAATAATTCTTGGAGGGGCATAAATAATTCACGGAGGGGCATAAACAATTCACGGAGGGCCCGAACAATTCACGGAGGGGCACAAATAATTCACGGAGGCATCAAATAATTCACGGAGGGGCATAAATAATTCACGGAGTGCCCAAAAAAAATTAACGGAGGGGCATAAACAATTCACGGAGGCATCAAATAATTCACGGAGGGGCAGAAACAATTCACGGAGGGGTGAAATAATTCACGGAGGGGCATAAAGAATTCACGGAGGCATCAAATAATTCACGGAGGGGCATAAACAATTCACGGAGGGCCCAAATGATTCACGGAGGGGCATAAACAATTCACGGAGGGCCCAAATAATTCTTGGAGGGGCATAAATAATTCACGGAGGGGCATAAACAATTCACGGAGGGCCCGAACAATTCACGGAGGGGCACAAATAATTCACGGAGGCATCAAATAATTCACGGAGGGGCATAAATAATTCACGGAGTGCCCAAAAAAAATTAACGGAGGGGCATAAACAATTCACGGAGGCATCAAATAATTCACGGAGGGGCAGAAACAATTCACGGAGGGGTGAAATAATTCACGGAGGGGCATAAAGAATTCACGGAGGCATCAAATAATTCACGGAGGGGCATAAACAATTCACGGAGGGCCCAAATGATTCACGGAGGGGCATAAACAATTCACGGAGGGCCCAAATAATTCACGGAGGGGCATAAATAATTCACGGAGGGGTGAAATAATTCACGGAGGGGCATAAATAACTCACGGAGGGCCCAAATAATTCACGGAGGGGCATAAACGATTCACGGAGGCATCAAATAATTCACGGAGGGGCATAAACAAATCACGGAGGGCCCAAATAATTCATGGAGGGGCATAAATAATTCACGGAGGCATCAAATAATTCACGGAGGGGCATAAATAATTCACGGAGGGCCCAAAAAAATTAACGGAGGGGCATAAACAATTCACGGAGGCATCAAATAATTCACGGAGGGGCATAAACAATTCACGGAGGGGTGAAATAATTCACGGAGGGGCATAAATAATTCACGGAGGCATCAAATAATTCACGGAGGGGCATAAACAATTCACGGAGGGCCCAAATAATTCACGGAGGGGCATAAACGATTCACGGAGGGGTGAAATAATTCACGGAGGGGCATAAACAATTCACGGAGGGTCGAAATAATTCACGGAGGGGCATGAATAATTCACGGAGGGCCCAAAAAATTCACGGAGGGGCAGAAATAATTCACGGAGGCATCAAATAATTCACGGAGGGGCATAAGCAATTCACGGAGGGCCGAAATGATGCACGGAGGGGCATAAATAATTCAGGGAGGGCCCAAATAATTCACGCAGGGGCATAAATAATTCACGGAGGCATCAAATAATTCACGGAGGGGCATAAACAAATCACGGAGGGGTGAAATAATTCACGGAGGGGCATAAATAATTCACGGAGGTGTGAAATAACTCACGGAGGGGCATAAATAATTCACGGAGGCATCAAATAATTCACGGAGGGGCATGAACAATTCACGGAGGGCCCAAATCATTCATGGAGGGGCATAAATAATTCACGGAGGCATCAAATAATTCACGGAGGGGCATAAATAATTCACGGAGGGCCCAAATAATTCACGGAGGGGCATAAACAATTCACGGAGGGGTGAAATGATTCACGGAGGGGCATAAATAATTCACGGAGGGCCCAAATAATTCACGCAGGGGCATCAATAATTCACGGAGGCATCAAATAATTCACGGAGGGGCATAAATAATTCACGGAGGGGTGAAATAACTCACGGAGGGGCATAAATAATTCACGGAGGCATCAAATAATTCATGGAGGGGCATAAATAATTCACGGAGCAATCAAATAATTCACGGAGGGGCATAAATAATTCACGGAGGGTCCAAATAATTCACGGAGGGGCATAAACAATTCACGGAGGCATCAAATAATTCACGGAGGGGCATAAACGATTCTCGGAGGGGTGAAATAATTCACGGAGGCATCAAATAATTCACGGAGGGGCATAAACAATTCACGGAGGGGTGAAATAATTCACGGAGGGGCATAAAAAATTCACGGAGGCATCAAATGATTCACGGAGGGGCGTAAACAATTCACGGAGGGGTGAAATAATTCACGGAGGGGCATAAATAATTCACGGAGGGCCCAAATACTTCACGGAGGGGCACAAATAATTCACGGAGGCATCAAATAGTTCACGGAGGGGCATAAATAATTCACGGAGGGGCATAAACAATTCACAGAGGGCCCAAATAATTCATGGAGGGGCATAAATAATTCATGGAGGGGCATAAATAATTCACGGAGGGGCATAAACAATTCACGGAGGGCCCGAACAATTCACGGAGGGGCACAAATAATTCACGGAGGCATCAAATAATTCACGGAGGGGCATAAATAATTCACGGAGGGCCCAAAAAAATTAACGGAGGGGCATAAACAATTCACGGAGGCATCAAATAATTCACGGAGGGGCAGAAACAATTCACGGAGGGGTGAAATAATTCACGGAGGGGCATAAAGAATTCACGGAGGCATCAAAAAATTCACGGAGGGGCATAAACAATTCACGGAGGGCCCAAATGATTCACGGAGGGGCATAAACAATTCACGGAGGGGTGAAAAAATTCACGGAGGGGCATAAATAATTCACGGAGGGTCCAAATAATTCACGGAGGGGCATAAATAATTCACGGAGGGCCGAAAAAATTCACGGAGGGGCAGAAATCACTCACGGAGGCATCAAATAATTCACGGAGGGGCATAAACAATTCACGGAGGGCCCAAATAATTCACGGAGGGGCATAAATAATTCACGGAGGGCCCAAATAATTCACGCAGGGGCATAAAGAATTCACGGAGGCATCAAATGATTCACGGAGGGGCATAAACAATTCACGGAGGGGTAAAATATTTCACGGAGGGGCATAAATAATTCACGGAGGGGTGAAATAACTCACGGAGGGGCATAAATAATTCACGGAGGCATCAAATAATTCACGGAGGGGCATAAACAATTCACGGAGGGCCCAAATAATTCATGGAGGGGCATAAATAATTCACGGAGGCATCAAATAATTCACGGAGGGGCATAAATAATTCACGGAGGGCCCAAATAATTCACGGAGGGGCATAAACGATTCACGGAGGCATCAAATAATTCACGGAGGGGCATAAACGATTCCCGGAGGGGTGAAATGATTCACGGAGGCATCAAATAATTCACGGAGGGGCATAAACAATTCACGGAGGGGTGAAACAATTCACGGAGGGGCATAAATAATTCACGGAGGCATCAAATAATTCACGGAGGGGCATAAATAATTCACGGAGGGGTGAAATAATTCACGGAGGAGCATAAATAATTCATGGAGGGCCCAAATAATTCACGGAGGGGCATAAACAATTCACGGAGGGGTGAAATAATTCACGGAGGGCCCGAATAATTCACGGAGGGGCATAAACAATTCACGGAGGCATCAAATAATTCACGGAGGGGCATAAACGATTCCCGGAGGGGTGAAATAATTCACGGAGGCATCAAATAATTCACGGAGGGGCATAAACGATTCCCGGAGGGGTGAAATAATTCACGGAGGCATCAAATAATTCACGGAGGGGCATAAATAATTCACGGAGGGGTGAAATGATTCACGGAGGGGCATAAATAATTCACGGAGGGCCCAAATAATTCACGGAGGGGCATAAATAATTCACGGAGGCATCAAATAATTCACGGAGGGGCATAAATAATTCACGGAGGGCCCAAATAATTCACAGAGGGGCATAAACAATTCACGGAGGCATCAAATAATTCACGGAGGGGCATAAAAAAATTCACGGAGGCATCAAATAATTCACGGAGGGGCATAAATAATTCACGGAGGGGTGAAATAATTCACGGAGGGGCATAAATAATTCACGGAGGGCCCAAATAATTCACGGAGGGGCATAAATAATTCATGGAGGCATCAAAGTATTCACGGAGGGGCATAAACAATTCACAGAGGGCCCAAATAATTCATGGAGGGGCATAAATAATTCACGGTGGGGTGAAATAATTCACGGAGGGGCATAAATAATTCACGGAGGGCCAAAATAATTCACGGAGGGGCATAAACAATTCAGGGAGGCATCAAATAAATCACGGAGGGGCATAAACAATTCACGGAGGGCCCAAATACTTCATGGAGGGGCATAAATAATTCACGGAGCAATCAAATAATTCACGGAGGGGCATAAATAATTCACGGAGGGCCCAAACAATTCACGGAGGGGCATAAACACTTCACGGAGGCATAAATTATTCACGGAGGGGCATAAATAATTCACGGAGGCATCAAATGATTCACGGAGGGGCATAAACAATTCACGGAGGGGTGAAATAATTCACGGAGAGGCATAAACAATTTACGGAGGCATCAAATAATTCACGGAGGGGCATAAACAATTCACGGAGGGGTGAAATAATTCATGGAGGGGCATAAATAATTCACGGAGGCATGAAATAACTCACGGAGGGGCATAAACAATTCACGGAAGGGTGAAAGAATTCACGGAGGGGCATAAACAATTCACGGAGGGGCATAAATAATTCACGGAGGGTTGAAATAATTCACGGAGGGGCATAAATAATTCACGGAGGGCCCAAAAAATTCACGGAGGGGCATAAATAATTCACGGAGGCATCAAATAATTCACGGAGGGGCATAAATAATTCACGGAGGGGTGAAATAATTCACGGAGGGGCATAAATAATTCACGGAGGGGTGAAATAACTCACGGAGGGGCATAAACAATTCACGGAGGGCCCAAATAATTCATGGAGGGGCATAAATAATTCACGGAGCAATCAAATAATTCACGGAGGGGCATAAATAATTCACGGAGGGTCCAAATAATTCACGGAGGGGCATAAACAATTCACGGAGGCATCAAATAATTCACGGAGGGGCATAAACGAATCTCGGAGGGGTGAAATAATTCACGGAGGCATCAAATAATTCACGGAGGGGCATAAACAATTCACGGAGGGGTGAAATAATTCACGGAGGGGCATAAAAAATTCACGGAGGCATCAAATGATTCACGGAGGGGCGTAAACAATTCACGGAGGGGTGAAATAATTCACGGAGGGGCATAAATAATTCACGGAGGGCCCAAATACTTCACGGAGGGGCACAAATAATTCACGGAGGCATCAAATAGTTCACGGAGGGGCATAAATAATTCACGGAGGGGCATAAACAATTCACAGAGGGCCCAAATAATTCATGGAGGGGCATAAATAATTCACGGAGGGGCATAAACAATTCACGGAGGGCCCGAACAATTCACGGAGGGGCACAAATAATTCACGGAGGCATCAAACAATTCACGGAGGGGCATAAATAATTCACGGAGGGCCCAAAAAAATTAACGGAGGGGCATAAACAATTCACGGAGGCATCAAATAATTCACGGAGGGGCAGAAACAATTCACGGAGGGGTGAAATAATTCACGGAGGGGCATAAAGAATTCACGGAGGCATCAAATAATTCACGGAGGGGCATAAACAATTCACGGAGGGCCCAAATGATTCACGGAGGGGCATAAACAATTCACGGAGGGGTGAAAAAATTCACGGAGGGGCATAAATAATTCACGGAGGGTCCAAATAATTCACGGAGGGGCATAAATAATTCACGGAGGGCCCAAAAAATTCACGGAGGGGCAGAAATCATTCACGGAGGCATCAAATAATTCACGGAGGGGCATAAACAATTCACGGAGGGCCCAAATAATTCACGGAGGGGCATAAATAATTCACGGAGGGCCCAAATAATTCACGCAGGGGCATAAATAATTCACGGAGGCATCAAATGATTCACGGAGGGGCATAAACAATTCACGGAGGGGTAAAATAATTCACGGAGGGGCATAAATAATTCACGGAGGGGTGAAATAACTCACGGAGGGGCATAAATAATTCACGGAGGCATCAAATGATTCACGGAGGGGCATAAACAATTCACGGAGGGCCCAAATAATTCATGGAGGGGCATAAATAATTCACGGAGGCATCAAATAATTCACGGAGGGGCATAAATAATTCACGGAGGGCCCAAATAATTCACGGAGGGGCATAAACGATTCACGGAGGCATCAAATAATTCACGGAGGGGCATAAACGATTCCCGGAGGGGTGAAATGATTCACGGAGGCATCAAATAATTCACGGAGGGGCATAAACAATTCACGGAGGGGTGAAACAATTCACGGAGGGGCATAAATAATGCACGGAGGCATCAAATAATTCACGGAGGGGCATAAACAATTCACGGAGGGGTGAAATAATTCACGGAGGAGCATAAATAATTCATGGAGGGCCCAAATAATTCACGGAGGGGCATAAACAATTCACGGAGGGGTGAAATAATTCACGGAGGGCCCAAATAATTCACGGAGGGGCATAAACAATTCACGGAGGCATCAAATAATTCACGGAGGGGCATAAACGATTCCCGGAGGGGTGAAATAATTCACGGAGGCATCAAATAATTCACGGAGGGGCATAAACGATTCCCGGAGGGGTGAAATAATTCACGGAGGCATCAAATAATTCACGGAGGGGCATAAATAATTCACGGAGGGGTGAAATGATTCACGGAGGGGCATAAATAATTCACGGAGGGCCCAAATAATTCACGGAGGGGCATAAATAATTCACGGAGGCATCAAATAATTCACGGAGGGGCATAAATAATTCACGGCGGGCCCAAATAATTCACAGAGGGGCATAAACAATTCACGGAGGCATCAAATAATTCACGGAGGGGCATAAAAAAATTCACGGAGGCATCAAATAATTCACGGAGGGGCATAAATAATTCACGGAGGGGTGAAATAATTCACGGAGGGGCATAAATAATTCACGGAGGGCCCAAATAATTCACGGAGGGGCATAAATAATTCATGGAGGCATCAAAGTATTCACGGAGGGGCATAAACAATTCACGGAGGGCCCAAATAATTCATGGAGGGGCATAAATAATTCACGGTGGGGTGAAATAATTCACGGAGGGGCATAAATAATTCACGGAGGGCCAAAATAATTCACGGAGGGGCATAAACAATTCAGGGAGGCATCAAATAAATCACGGAGGGGCATAAACAATTCACGGAGGGCCCAAATACTTCATGGAGGGGCATAAATAATTCACGGAGCAATCAAATAATTCACGGAGGGGCATAAATAATTCACGGAGGGCCCAAACAATTCACGGAGGGGCATAAACACTTCACGGAGGCTTAAATTATTCACGGAGGGGCATAAATAATTCACGGAGGCATCAAATGATTCACGGAGGGGCATAAACAATTCACGGAGGGGTGAAATAATTCACGGAGAGGCATAAACAATTCACGGAGGCATCAAATAATTCACGGAGGGGCATAAACAATTCACGGAGGGGTGAAATAATTCATGGAGGGGCATAAATAATTCACGGAGGCATGAAATAACTCACGGAGGGGCATAAACAATTCACGGAAGGGTGAAAGAATTCACGGAGGGGCATAAACAATTCACGGAGGGGCATAAATAATTCACGGAGGGTTGAAATAATTCACGGAGGGGCATAAAAAATTCACGGAGGGCCCAAAAAATTCTCGGAGGGGCATAAAAAATTCACGGAGGCATCAAAAAATTCACGGAGGGGCAAAAAAAATTCACGGAGGGGTAAAATGATGCACGGAGGGGCATAAATAATTCACAGAGGGCCCAAATAATTCACGCAGGGGCATAAATAATTCACGGAGGCATCAAATAATTCACGGAGGGGCATAAATAATTCACGGAGGGGTGAAATAATTCACGGAGGGGCATAAATAATTCACGGAGGGGTGAAATAACTCACGGAGGGGCATAAATAATTCACGGAGGGCCCAAATAATTCACGGAGGGGCATAAATAATTCACGGAGGCATCAAATAATTCACGGAGGGGCATGAACCATTCACGGAGGGCCCAAATAATTCATGGAGGGGCATAAATAATTCACGGAGGCATCAAATAATTCACGGAGGGGCATAAATAATTCACGGAGGGCCCAAATAATTCACGGAGGGGCATAGACAATTCACGGAGGCATCAAATAATTCACGGAGGGGCATAAATAATTCACGGAGGGGTGAAATAATTCACGGAGGGGCATAAACAATTCACGGAGGGGTGAAATAATTCACGGAGGGGCATAAATAATTCACGGAGTCATCAAATAATTCATGGAGAGGCGTAAACAATTCACGGAGGGGTGAAATAATTCACGGAGGGGCATAAATAATTCACGGAGGGCCCAAATAATTCACGGAGGGGCACAAATAATTCACGGAGGCATCAAATAGTTCACGGAGGGGCATAAATAATTCACGGAGGGCCCAAAAAAATTAACGGAGGGGCACAAACAATTCACGGAGGCATCAAATAATTCACGGAGGGGCATAAACAATTCACGGAGGGGTGAAATAATTCACGGAGGGGCATAAAGAATTCACGGAGGCATCAAATAATTCACGGAGGGGCATAAATAATTCACGGAGGGCCCAAATGATTCACGGAGGGGCATAAAAAATTCACGGAGGGGTGAAAAAATTCACGGAGGGGCATAAATAATTCACGGAAGGGTGAAATAATTCACGGAGGGGCATAAATAATTCACGGAGGGCCCAAAAAATTCACGGAGGGGCAGAAATCATTCACGGAGGCATCAAATAATTCACGGAGGGGCATAAACAATTCACGGAGGGCCCAAATAATTCACGGAGGGGCATAAAAAATTCACGGAGGGCCCAAATAATTCACGCAGGGGCATAAATAATTCACGGAGGCATCAAATAATTCACGGAGGGGCATAAATAATTCACGGAGGGGTGAAATAACTCACGGAGGGGCATAAATAATTCACGGAGGCATCAAATAATTCACGGAGGGGCATAAACAATTCACGGAGGGCCCAAATAATTCATGGAGAGGCATAAATAATTCACGGAGGCATCAAATAATTCACGGAGGGGCATAAATAATTCACGGAGGGCCCAAAAAATTCACGGAGGGGCATAAACGATTCACGGGGGCATCAAATAATTCACGGAGGGGCATAAACGATTCCCGGAGGGGTGAAATCATTCACGGAGGCATCAAATAATTCACGGAGGGGCATAAACAATTGACGGAGGGGTGAAATAATTCACGGAGGGGCATAAATAATTCACGGAGGCATCAAATAATTCACGGAGGGGCATAAACAATTCACGGAGGGCCCATATAAATCATGGAGGGGCATAAATAATTCACGGAGCAATCAAACGATTCACGGAGGGGCATAAATAATTCACGGAGGGCCCAAATAATTCACGGAGGGGCATAAACAATTCACGGAGGCATCAAATAATTCACGGAGGGGCATAAACAATTCACGGAGGGGTGAAATAATTCACGGAGGGGCATAAATAATTCACGGAGGCATCAAATAATTCACGGAGGGGCATAAACAATTCACGGAGGGCCCAAATAATTCATGGAGGGGCATAAATAATTCACGGAGCAATCAAATAATTCACGGAGGGGCATAAATAATTCACGGAGGGCCCAAACAATTCACGGAGGGGCATAAACACTTCACGGAGGCATCAAATGATTCACGGAGGGGCATAAATAATTCACGGAGGCATCAAATAATTCACGGAGGGGCATAAACAATTCACGGAGGGGTGAAATAATTCACGGAGAGGCATAAACAATTCACGGAGGCATCAAATAATTCACGGAGGGGCATAAACAATTCACGGAGGGGTGAAATAATTCACGGAGGGGCATAAATAATTCACGGAGGCATGAAATAACTCACGGAGGGGCATAAACAATTCACGGAAGGGTGAAAGAATTCACGGAGGGGCATAAACAATTCACGGAGGGGTGAAATAATTCACGGAGGGGCATAAATAATTCATGGAGGGTTGAAATAATTCACGGAGGGGCATAAATAATTCACGGAGGGCCCAAATAATTCACGGAGGGGCATAAATAATTCACGGAGGCATCAAATAATTCACGGAGGGGCAAAAAAAATTCACGGAGGGGTGAAATGATGCACGGAGGGGCATAAATAATTCACAGAGGGCCCAAATAATGCACGCAGGGGCATAAATAATTCACGGAGGCATCAAATAATTCACGGAGGGGCATAAATAATTCACGGAGGGGTGAAATAATTCACGGAGGGGCATAAATAATTCACGGAGGGGTGAAATAACTCACGGAGGGGCATAAATAATTCACGGAGGGCCCAAATAATTCACGGAGGGGCATAAATAATTCACGGAGGCATCAAATAATTCACGGAGGGGCATGAACAATTCACGGAGGGCCCAAATAATTCATGGAGGGGCATAAATAATTCACGGAGGCATCAAATAATTCACGAAGGGGCATAAATAATTCACGGAGGGCCCAAATAATTCACGGAGGGGCATAAACAATTCACGGAGGCATCAAATAATTCACGGAGGGGCATAAACGATTCCCGGAGGGGTGAAATAATTCACGGAGGGGCATAAACAATTCACGGAGGGGTGAAAAAATTCACGGAGGGGCATAAATAATTCACGGAGGCATCAAATAATTCACGGAGGGGCGTAAACAATTCACGGAGGGGTGAAATAATTCACGGAGGGGCATAAATAATTCACAGAGGGGCACAAATAATTCACGGAGGCATCAAATAGTTCACGGAGGGGCATAAATAATTCACGGAGGGGCATAAACAATTCACGGAGGGCCCAAATAATTCACGGAGGGGCACAAATAATTCACGGAGGCATCAAATAATTCACGGAGGGGCATAAATAATTCACGGAGGGCCCAAAAAAATTAACGGAGGGGCACAAACAATTCACGGAGGCATCAAATAATTCACGGAGGGGCATAAATAATTCACGGAGGCATCAAATAATTCACGGAGGGGCATAAACAATTCACGGAGGGCCCAAATAATTCATGGAGGGGCATAAATAATTCACGGAGCAATCAAATAATTCACGGAGGGGCATAAATAATTCACGGAGGGCCCAAACAATTCACGGAGGGGCATAAACAATTCCCGGAGGGGTGAAACAATTCACGGAGGCATCAAATAATTCACGGAGGGGCATAAACAATTCACGGAGGGGTGAAATAATTCACGGAGGGGCATAAAGAATTCACGGAGGCATCAAATAATTCATGGAGGGGCATAAATAATTCACGGAGGGCCCAAATGATTCACGGAGGGGCATAAAAAATTCACGGAGGGGTGAAAAAATTCACGGAGGGGCATAAATAATTCACGGAAGGGTGAAATAATTCACGGAGGGGCATAAATAATTCACGGAGGGCCCAAAAAATTCACGGAGGGGCAGAAATCATTCACGGAGGCATCAAATAATTCACGGAGGGGCATAAACAATTCACGGAGGGCCCAAATAATTCACGGAGGGGCATAAATAATTCACGGAGGGCCCAAATAATTCACGCAGGGGCATAAATAATTCACGGAGGCATCAAATAATTCACGGAGAGGCATAAATAATTCACGGAGGGGTGAAATAACTCACGGAGGGGCATAAATAATTCACGGAGGGGCATAAATAATTCACGGAGGGCCCAAATAATTCACGGAGGGGCATAAATAATTCACGGAGGGCCCAAAAAATTCACGGAGGGGCATAAACGATTCACGGGGGCATCAAATAATTCACGGAGGGGCATAAACGATTCCCGGAGGGGTGAAATCATTCACGGAGGCATCAAATAATTCACGGAGGGGCATAAACAATTGACGGAGGGGTGAAATAATTCACGGAGGGGCATAAATAATTCACGGAGGCATCAAATAATTCACGGAGGGGCATAAACAATTCACGGAGGGCCCGTATAAATCATGGAGGGGCATAAATAATTCACGGAGCAATCAAACGATTCACGGAGGGGCATAAATAATTCACGGAGGGCCCAAATAATTCACGGAGGGGCATAAACAATTCACGGAGGCATCAAATAATTCACGGAGGGGCATAAACAATTCACGGAGGGGTGAAATAATTCACGGAGGGGCATAAACAATTCACGGAGGCATCAAATAATTCACGGAGGGGCATAAACAATTCACGGAGGCATCAAATAATTCACGGAGGGGCATAAATAATTCACGGAGGGGCATAAATAATTCACGGAGGGCCCAAACAATTCACGGAGGGGCATAAACACTTCACGGAGGCATCAAATGATTCACGGAGGGGCATAAAAAATTCACGGAGGCATCAAATAATTCACGGAGGGGCATAAACAATTCACGGAGGGGTGAAATAATTGACGGAGAGGCATAAACAATTCACGGAGGCATCAAATAATTCACGGAGGGGCATAAACAATTCACGGAGGGGTGAAATAATTCATGGAGGGGCATAAATAATTCACGGAGGCATGAAATAACTCACGGAGGGGCATAAACAATTCACGGAAGGGTGAAAGAATTCACGGAGGGGCATAAACAATTCACGGAGGGGTGAAATTATTCACGGAGGGGCATAAATAATTCACGGAGGGTTGAAATAATTCACGGAGGGGCATAAATAATTCACGGAGGGCCCAAATAATTCACGGAGGGGCATAAATAATTCACGGAGGCATCAAATAATTCACGGAGGAGCAAAAAAAATTCACGGAGGGGTGAAATGATGCACGGAGGGGCATAAATAATTCACAGAGGGCCCAAATAATGCACGCAGGGGCATAAATAATTCACGGAGGCATCAAATAATTCACGGAGGGGCATAAATAATTCACGGAGGGGTGAAATAATTCACGGAGGGGCATAAATAATTCACGGAGGGGTGAAATAACTCACGGAGGGGCATAAATAATTCACGGAGGGCCCAAATAATTCACGGAGGGGCATAAATAATTCACGGAGGCATCAAATAATTCACGGAGGGGCATGAACAATTCACGGAGGGCCCCAATAATTCATGGAGGGGCATAAATAATTCACGGAGGCATCAAATAATTCACGGAGGGGCATAAATAATTCACGGAGGGCCCAAATAATTCACGGAGGGGCATAAACAATTCACGGAGGCATCAAATAATTCACGGAGGGGCATAAACGATTCCCGGAGGGGTGAAATAATTCACGGAGGGGCATAAACAATTCACGGAGGGGTGAAATAATTCACGGAGGGGCATAAATAATTCACGGAGGCATCAAATAATTCACGGAGGGGCGTAAACAATTCACGGAGGGGTGAAATAATTCACGGAGGGGCATAAATAATTCACGGAGGGCCCAAATAATTCACGGAGGGGCACAAATAATTCACGGAGGCATCAAATAGTTCACGGAGGGGCATAAATAATTCACGGAGGGGCATAAACAATTCACGGAGGGCCCAAATAATTCACGGAGGGGCACAAATAATTCACGGAGGCATCAAATAATTCACGGAGGGGCATAAATAATTCACGGAGGGCCCAAAAAAATTAACGGAGGGGCACAAACAATTCACGGAGGCATCAAATAATTCACGGAGGGGCATAAACAATTCACGGAGGGGTGAAAGAATTCACGGAGGGGCATAAAGAATTCACGGAGGCATCAAATAATTCACGGAGGGGCATAAATAATTCACAGAGGGCCCAAAAAATTCACGGAGGGGCATAAAAAATTCACGGAGGGGTGAAAAAATTCACGGAGGGGCATAAATAATTCACGGAAGGGTGAAATAATTCACGGAGGGGCATAAATAATTCACGGAGGGCCCAAAAAATTCACAGAGGGGCAGAAATCATTCACGGAGGGGCATAAATAATTCACGGAGGGGCATAAACAATTCACGGAGGGCCCAAATAATTCACGGAGGGGCATAAATAATTCACGGAGGGCCCAAATAATTCACGCAGGGGCATAAATAATTCACGGAGGCATCAAATAATTCACCGAGGGGCATAAATAATTCACGGAGGGGTGAAATAATTCACGGAGGGGCATAAATAATTCACGGAGGCATCAAATAATTCACGGAGGGGCATAAACAATTCACGGAGGGCCCAAATAATTCATGGAGAGGCATAAATAATTCACGGAGGCATCAAATAATTCTCGGAGGGGCATAAATAATTCACGGAGGGCCCAAAAAATTCACGGAGGGGCATAAACGATTCACGGGGGCATCAAAAAATTCACGGAGGGGCATAGACGATTCCCGGAGGGGTGAAATCATTCACGGAGGCATCAAATAATTCACGGAGGGGCATAAACAATTCACGGAGGGGTGAAATAATTCACGGAGGGGCATAAAAAATTCACGGAAGGGTGAAATAATTCACGGAGGGGCATAAACAATTCACGGAGGGCCCATATAAATCATGGAGGAGCATTAATAATTCACGGAGCAATCAAATGATTCACGGAGGGGCATAAATAATTCACGGAGGGCCCAAATAATTCACAGAGGGGCATAAACAATTCACGGAGGCATCAAATAATTCACGGAGGGGCATAAACAATTCACGGAGGGGTGAAATAATTCACGGAGGGGCATAAATAATTCACGGAGGCATCAAATAATTCACGGAGGGGCATAAACAATTCACGGAGGGGTGAAATAATTCACGGAGGGGCATAAATAATTCACGGAGCAATCAAATAATTCATGGAGGGGCATAAATAATTCACGGAGGGCCCAAATAATTCACGGAGGGGCATAAATGATTCACGGAGCAATCAAATAATTCACGGAGGGGCATAAATAATTCACGGAGGACCCAAATAATTCACGGAGGGGCATAAACAATTCACGGAGGCATCAAATAATTCACGGAGGGGCATAAACAATTCACGGAGGGCCCAAATAATTCACGGAGGGGCATAAATAATTCACGGAGGCATCAAATAATTGACGGAGGGGCATAAACAATTCACGGAGGGCCCATATAAATCATGGAGGGGCATAAATAATTCACGGAGCAATCAAATAATTCACGGAGGGGCATAAATAATTCACGGAGGGCCCAAATAATTCACGGAGGGGCATAAACAATTCACGGAGGCATCAAATAATTCACGGAGGGGCATAAACAATTCACGGAGGGGTGAAATAATTCACGGAGGGGCATAAACAATTCACGGAGGCATCAAATAATTCACGGAGGGGCATAAACAATTCACGGAGGGGTGAAATAATTCACGGAGGGGCATAAATAATTCACGGAGGGCCCAAATAATTCACGGAGGGGCACAAACAATTCACGGAGGCATCAAATAATTCACGGAGGGGCATAAACAATTCACGGAGGGGTGAAATAATTCACGGAGGGCCCAAATAATTCACGGAGGGGCATAAACAATTCACGGAGGCATCAAATAATTCACGGAGGGGCATAAACGATTCCCGGAGGGGTGAAATAATTCACGGAGGGGCATAAATAATTCACGGAGGCATCAAATAATTCACGGAGGGGCATAAACAATTCCCGGAGGGGTGAAATAATTCACGGAGGCATCAAATAATTCACGGAGGGGCATAAACAATTCCCGGAGGGGTGAAATAATTCACGGAGGCATCAAATAATTCACGGAGGGGCATAAACAATTCACGGAGGGGTGAAATAATTCACGGAGGGGCATAAACAATTCACGGAGGCATCAAATAATTCACGGAGGGGCATAAACAATTCACGGAGGGGTGAAATAATTCACGGAGGGGCATAAATAATTCACGGAGGGCCCAAATAATTCACGCAGGGGCATAAACAATTCACGGAGGCATCAAATAATTCACGGAGGGGCATAAACAATTCACGGAGGGGTGAAATAATTCACGGAGGGCCCAAATAATTCACGCAGGGGCATAAACAATTCACGGAGACATCAAATAATTCACGGAGGGGCATAAACGATTCCCGGAGGGGTGAAATAATTCACGGAGGCATCAAATAATTCACGGAGGGGCATAAACAATTCCCGGAGGGGTGAAATAATTCACGGAGGCATCAAATAATTCACGGAGGGGCATAAATAATTCACGGAGGGGTGAAATAATTCACGGAGGGGCATAAATAATTCACGGAGGGCCCAAATAATTCACGGAGGGGCATAAATAATTCACGGAGGCATCAAATAATTCACGGAGGGGCATAAATAATTCACGGAGGGCCCAAATAATTCACAGAGGGGCACAAACAATTCACGGAGGCATCAAATAATTCACGGAGGGGCATAAGTAATTCACGGAGGGGTGAAATAATTCACGGAGGGGCATAAATAATTCACGGAGGGGTGAAATAATTCACGGAGGGGCATAAATAATTCACGGAGGGCCCAAATAATTCACGGAGGGGCATAAATAATTCATGGAGGCATCAAAGTATTCACGGAGGGGCATAAACAATTCACGGAGGGCCCAAATAATTCATGGAGGGGCATAAATAATTCACAGAGGGGTGAAATAATTCACCGAGGGCCCAAAAAATTCACGGAGGGGCATAAATAATTCATGGAGGCATCAAAGTATTCACGGAGGGGCATAAATAATTCACGGAGGGCCCAAATAATTCACGGACGGGCATAAATAATTCAGGGAGGCATCAAATAATTCACGGAGGGGCATAAATAATTCACGGAGGGCCCAAATAATTCACAGAGGGGCATAAACAATTCACGGAGGGGTGAAATAATTCACGGAGGGGCATAAACAATTCACGGAGGCATCAAATAATTCACGGAGGGGCATAAATAATTCACGGAGGGGTGAAATAATTCACGGAGGGGCATAAATAATTCACGGAGGGGTGAAATAATTCACGGAGGGGCATAAATAATTCACGGAGGGGTAAAATAATTCACGGAGGGGCATAAATAATTCATGGAGGCATCAAAGTATTCACGGAGGGGCATAAACAATTCACGGAGGGCCCAAATAATTCATGGAGGGGCATAAATAATTCACGGAGGGCCCAAATAATTCACGGAGGGGCATAAATAATTCATGGAGGCATCAAAGTATTAACGGAGGGGCATAAACAATTCACAGAGGGCCCAAATAATTCATGGAGGGGTATAAATAATTCCCGGAGGGGTGAAATAATTCACCGAGGGGCATAAATAATTCACCGAGGGCCCAAATAATTCACGGAGGGGCATAAACAATTCACGGAGGGGTGAAATAATTCACGGAGGGGCATAAATAATTCACGGAGGCATCAAATAATTCACGGAGGGGCATAAACAATTCACGGAGGGCCCATGTAAATCATGGAGGGGCATAAATAATTCACGGAGCAATCAAATAATTCACGGAGGGGCATAAACAATTCACGGAGGGCCCAAATAATTCACGGAGGGGCATAAATGATTCACGGAGCAATCAAATAATTCACGACGGGCCTAAATAATTCACGGAGGACCCAAATAATTCACGGAGGGGCATAAACAATTCACGGAGGCATCAAATAATTCACGGAGGGGCATAAACAATTCACGGAGGGGTGAAATAATTCACGGAGGGGCATAAAGAATTCACGGAGGCATCAAATAATTCACGGAGGGGCATAAACAATTCACGGAGGGGTGAAATGATTCACGGAGGGCCCATATAAATCACGGAGGGGCATAAATAATTCACGGAGCAATCAAATAATTCACGGAGGGGCATAAATAATTCTAGGAGGGCCCAAATAATTCACGGAGGGGCATAAACAATTCACGGAGTCATCAAATAATTCACGGAGGGGCATAAACAATTCACGAAGGGGTGAAATAATTCACGGAGGGGCATAAATAATTCACGGAGGCATCAAAAAATTCACGGAGGGGCATAAACAATTCACGGAGGCATCAAAAAATTCACGGAGGGGCATAAATGATTCACGGAGGGCCCAAATAATTCACGGAGGGGCATAAACAATTCACGGAGGCATCAAATAATTCACGGAGGGGCATAAAAAATTCACGGAGGGGTTAAATAATTCACGGAGGGCCCAAATAATTCACGGAGGGGCATAAACAATTCACGGAGGCATCAAAAAATTCACGGAGGGGCATAAACGATTCCCGGAGGGGTGAAATAATTCACGGAGGGGTGAAATAATTCACGGAGGGGCATAAACGATTCCCGGAGGGGTGAAATAATTCACGGAGGCATCAAATAATTCACGGAGGGGCATAAACAATTCCCGGAGGGGTGAAATAATTCACGGAGGCATCAAATAATTCACGGAGGGGCATAAATAATTCACGGAGGGGTGAAATAATACACGGAGGGGCATAAAAAATTCACGGAGGGCCCAAATAATTCACGGAGGGGCATAAATAATTCACGGAGGCATCAAATAATTCACGGAGGGGCATAAATAATTCACGGAGGGCCCAAATAATTCACAGAGGGGCATAAACAATTCACGGAGGCATCAAATAATTCACGGAGGGGCATAAATAATTCACGGAGGGGTGAAATAATTCATGGAGGGGCATAAATAATTCACGGAGGGGTGAAATAATTCACGGAGGGGCATAAATAATTCACGGAGGGGTGAAATAATTCACGGAGGGGCATAAATAATTCATGGAGGCATCAAAGTATTCACGGAGGGGCATAAACAATTCACGGAGGGCCCAAATAATTCATGGAGGGGCATAAATAATTCACGGAGGGGTGAAATAATTCACCGAGGGGCATAAATAATTCACGGAGGGCCCAAATAATTCACGGAGGGGCAAAAAAATAATTCACGGAGGCATCAAATAAATCACGGAGGGGCATAAACAATTCACGGAGGGCCCAAATAATTCACAGAGGGGCATAAACAATTCACGGAGGGGTGAAATAATTCACGGAGGGGCATAAATAATTCACGGAGGCATCAAATAATTCACGGAGGGGCATAAACAATTCACGGAGGTCCCATATAAAGCATGGAGGGGCATAAATAATTCACGGAGCAATCAAATCATTCACGGAGGGGCATAAATAATTCACGGAAGGGTGAAATAATTCACGGAGGGGCATAAACAATTCACGGAGGCACCAAATAATTCACGGAGGGGCATAAACAATTCACGGAGGGCCCATATAAATCATGGAGGGGCATAAATAATTCAAGGAGCAATCAAATAATTCACGGAGGGGCATAAAAAATTCACGGAGGGCCCAAATAATTCACGGAGGGGCATAAACAATTCACGGAGGCATCAAATAATTCACGGAGGGGCATAAACAATTCACGGAGGGGTGAAATAATTCACGGAGGGGCATAAACAATTCACGGAGGCATCAAATAATTAACGGAGGGGCATGAACAATTCACGGAGGGGTGAAATAATACACGGAGTGGCATAAATAATTCACGGAGGGCCCAAATAATTCACGGAGGGGCATAAACAATTCACGGAGGCATCAAATAATGCACGGAGGGGCATAAACAATTCACGGAGGGGTGAAATAATTCACGGAGGGCCCAAATAATTCACGGAGAGGCATAAACAATTCACGGAGGCATCAAATAATTCACGGAGGGGCATAAACGATTCCCGGAGGGGTGAAATAATTCACGGAGGCATCAAGAAATTCACGGAGGGGCATAAACGATTCCTGGAGGGGTGAAATAATTCACGGAGGCATCAAATAATTCACGGAGGGGCATAAACAATTCACGGAGGGCCCATATAAAGCATGGAGGGGCATAAATAATTCACGGAGCAATCAAATCATTCACGGAGGGGCATAAATGATCCACGGAAGGGTGAAATAATTCACGGAGGGGCATAAACAATTCACGGAGGGGTGAAATAATTCACGGAGGGGCATAAACAATTCACGGAGGCATCAAATAATTCACGGAGGGGCATAAACAATTCACGGAGGGCCCATATAAATCATGGAGGGGCATAAATAATTCAAGGAGCAATCAAATAATTCACGGAGGGGCATAAAAAATTCACGGAGGGCCCAAATAATTCACGGAGGGGCATAAACAATTCACGGAGGCATCAAATAATTCACGGAGGGGCATAAACAATTCACGGAGGGGTGAAATAATTCACGGAGGGGCATAAATAATTCACGGAGGCATCAAATAATTCACGGAGGGGCATGAACAATTCACGGAGGGGTGAAATAATTCACGGAGTGGCATAAATAATTCACGGAGGGCCCAAAAAATTCACGGAGGGGCATAAACAATTCACGGAGGCATCAAATAATTCACGGAGGGGCATAAACAATTCACGGAGGGGTGAAATAATTCACGGAGGGCCCAAATAATTCACGGAGAGGCATAAACAATTCACGGAGGCATCAAATAATTCACGGAGGGGCATAAACGATTCCCGGAGGGGTGAAATAATTCACGGAGGCATCAAATAATTCACGGAGGGGCATAAACGATTCCTGGGGGGTGAAATAATTCACGGAGGCATCAAATAATTCACGGAGGGGCATAAACAATTCCCGGAGGGGTGAAATAATTCACGGAGGCATCAAATAATTCACGGAGGGGCATAAATAATTCACGGAGGGGTGAAATAATTCACGGAGGGGCATAAATAATTCACGGAGGGCCCAAATAATTCACGGAGGGGCATAAATAATTCACGGAGGCATCAAATAATTCACGGAGGGGCATAAATAATTCACGGAGGGCCCAAATAATTCACAGAGGGGCATAAACAATTCACGGAGCCATCAAATAATTCACGGAGGGGCATAAACAATTCACGGAGGGCCCAAATAATTCATGGAGGGGCATAAATAATTCACGGAGGGGTGAAATAATTCACCGAGGGGCATAAATAATTCACGGAGGGCCCAAATAATTCACGGAGGGGCATAAACAATTCACGGAGGCATCAAATAAATCACGGAGGGGCATAAACAATTCACGGAGGGCCCATATAAATCATGGAGGGGCATAAATAATTCACGGAGCAATCAAATAATTCACGGAGGGGCATAAATAATTCACGGAGGGCCTTAATAATTCACGGAGGGGCATAAACACTTCACGGAGGCATCAAATAATTCACGGAGGGGCATAAATAATTCACGGAGGCATCAAATAATTCACGGAGGGGCATAAACAATTCACGGAGGGGTGAAATAATTCACCGAGCGGCATAAACAATTCACGGAGGCATCAAATAATTCACGGAGGGGCATAAACAATTCACGGAGGGGTGAAATAATTCATGGAGGGGCATGAATAATTCACGGAGGCATGAAATAACTCACGGAGGGGCATAAACAATTCACGGAGGGGTGAAATAATTCACGGAGGGGCATAAATAATTCACGGAGAGCCCCAATAATTCACGGAGGGGCATAAATAATTCACGGAGGGCCCAAATAATTCACGGAGGGGCATAAATAATTCACGGAGGTATCAAATAATTCACGGAGGGGCATAAACAATTCACGGAGGGGTGAAATAATTCACGGAGGGGCATAAATAATTCACGGAGGGGTGAAAGAATTCACGGAGGGGCATAAATAATTCACGGAGGCATCAAATAATTCACGGAGGGGCATAAACAATTCACGGAGGCATCAAATAATTCACGGAGGGGCATAAATAATTCACGGAGGGCCCAAATAATTCACGGAGGGGCATAAACAATTCACGGAGGCATCAAATAATTCACGGAGGGGCATAAATAATTCACGGAGGGCCCAAATGATTCACGGAGGGGCATAAACAATTCACGGAGGCATCAAATAATTCACGGAGGGGCATAAATAATTCACGGAGGCATTAAATAATTCACGGAGGGGCATAAACAATTCACGGAGGGGTGAAATAATTCACGGAGGGGCATAAATAATTCTCGGAGGCATCAAATGATTCACGGAGGGGCATAAACAATTCACGGAGGGCCCAAATAACTCACGGAGGGGCATAAATAATTCACGGAGGGGCATAAACAATTCACGGAGGGCCCAAATAATTCACGGAGGGGAAAAAATGATTCACGGAGGCATCAAATAATTCCCGGAGGGGCATAAATAATTCACGGAGGGCCCAAATAATTCACGGAGGGGCATAAATAATTCACGGAGGCATCAAATAATTCACGGAGGGGCATAAATAATTCACGGAGGCATCAAATAATTCACGGAGGGGCACAAATAATTCACGGAGGGCCAAAATAATTCACGGAGGTGCATAAACAATTCACGGAGGCATCAAATAATTCACGGAGGGGCATAAATAATTCACGGAGGGGTGAAATAATTCACGGAGGGGCATAAATAATTCACGGAGCGGTAAATAATTCACGGAGGGGCACAAATAATTCACGGAGGGCCCAAATAATTCACGGAGGGGCATAAATAATTCATGGAGGCATCAAAGTATTCACGGAGGGGCATAAATAATTCACGGAGGGCCCAAATAATTCATGGAGGAGCACAAACAATTCACGGAGGGCCCAAATAATTCATGGAGGGGCATAAATAATTCACGGAGGGGTGAAATAATTCACGGAGGGGCATAAATAATTCACGGAGGGCCCAAATAATTCACGGAGGGGCATAAACAATTCACGGAGCCATCAAATAAATCACGGAGGGGTATAAACAATTCACGGAGGGCCCAAATATTTCATGGAGGGGCATAAATAATTCACGGAGCAATCAAATAATTCACGGAGGGGCATAAATAATTCACGGAGGGCCCAAATAATTCACGGAGGGGCATAAACTCTTCACGGAGGCATCAAATAATTCACGGAGGGGCATAAACAATTCACGGAGGGCCCAAATAATTCACGGAGGGGCGTAAAAAATTCACGGAGGCATCAAATAATTCACGGAGGGGCATAAACAATTCACGGAGGGGTGAAATAATTCACGGAGGGGCATAAACAATTCACGGAGGCATCAAATAATTCACGGAGGGGCATAAACAATTCACGGAGGGGTGAAATAATTCATGGAGGGGCATAAACAATTCACGGAGGGCCCAAATAATTCACGGAGGTGCATAAATAATTCACGGAGGGCCCAAATAATTCACGGAGGGGCATAAATAATTCACGGAGGTATCAAATAATTCACGGAGGGGCATAAACAATTCACGGAGGGGTGAAATAACTCACGGAGGGGCCTAAAAAATTCACGGAGGGGCATAAATAATTCACGGAGGCATGAACTAATTCACGGAGGGGCATAAACAATTCACGGAGGGCTGAAATAATTCACGGAGGGGCATAAATAATTCACGGAGGGCCCAAATAATTCACGGAGGGGCATAAATAATTCACGGAGGCATCAAATAATTCACGGAGGGGCATAAACAATTCACGGAGGGCTGAAATAATTCACGGAGGGGCATAAATAATTCACGGAGGGGTGAAAAAATTCACGGAGGGGAAAAAATGATTCACGGAGGCATCAAATAATTCCCGGAGGGGCATAAATAATCACGGAGGGCCCAAATAATTCACTAAGGGGCATAAATAATTCACGGAGGCATCAAATAATTCACGGAGGGGCATAAATAATTCACGGAGGCATCAAATAATTCACGGAGGGGCACAAATAATTCACGGAGGGCCAAAATAATTCACGGAGGTGCATAAACAATTCACGGAGGCATCAAATAATTCACGGAGGGGCATAAATAATTCGCGGAGGGGTGAAATAATTCACGGAGGGGCATAAATAATTCACGGAGCGGTAAATAATTCACGGAGGGGCACAAATAATTCACGGAGGGCCCAAATAATTCACGGAGGGGCATAAATAATTCACGGAGGTATCAAATAATTCACGGAGGGGCATAAACAATTCACGGAGGCATCAAATAATTCACGGAGGGGCATAAATAATTCACGGAGGGCCCAAATAATTCACGGAGGGGCATAAACAATTCACGGAGGCATCAAATAATTCACGGAGGGGCATAAATAATTCACGGAGGAACCAAATGATTCACGGAGGGGCATAAACAATTCACGGAGGCATCAAATAATTCACGGAGGGGCATAAATAATTCACGGAGGCATTAAATAATTCACGGAGGGGCATAAATAATTCACAGAGGGCCCAAATAATTCACAGAGGGGCATAAACAATTCACGGAGCCATCAAATAATTCACGGAGGGGCATAAATAATCTACGGAGGGGTGAAATAAATTCACGGAGGGGCATAAATAATTCACGGAGGGGTGAAATAATTCACGGAGGGGCATAAATAATTCACGGAGGGGTGAAATAATTCACGGAGGGGCATAAAAAATTCATGGAGGCATCAAAGTATTCACGGAGGGGCATAAACAATTCACGGAGGGCCCAAATAATTCATGGAGGGGCATAAATAATTCACGGAGGGGTGAAATAATTCACCGAGGGGCATAAATAATTCACGGAGGGCCCAAATAATTCACGGAGGGGCATAAACAATTCACGGAGGCATCAAATAAATCACAGAGGGGCATAAACAATTCACGGAGGGCCCATATAAATCATGGAGGGGCATAAATAATTCACGGAGCGGTCAAATAATTCGCGGAGGGGCATAAATAATTCACGGAGGGCCCAAATAATTCACGGAGGGGCATAAACACTTCACGGAGGCATCAAATAATTCACGGAGGGGCATAAATAATTCACGGAGGCATCAAATAATTCACGGAGGGGCATAAACAATTCACGGAGGGGTGAAATAATTCACGGAGCGGCATAAACAATTCACGGAGGCATCAAATAATTCACGGAGGGGCATAAACAATTCACGGAGGGGTGAAATAATTCATGGAGGGGCATGAATAATTCACGGAGGCATGAAATAACTCACGGAGGGGCATAAACAATTCACGGAGGGGTGAAATAATTCACGGAGGGGCATAAATAATTCACGGAGAGCCCCAATAATTCACGGAGGGGCATAAATAATTCACGGAGGGCCCAAATAATTCACGGAGGGGCATAAACAATTCACGGAGGCATCAAATAATTCACGGAGGGGCATAAATAATTCACGGAGGAACCAAATGATTCACGGAGGGGCATAAACAATTCACGGAGGCATCAAATAATTCACGGAGGGGCATAAATAATTCACGGAGGCATTAAATAATTCACGGAGGGGCATAAATAATTCACGGAGGGCCCAAATAATTCACAGAGGGGCATAAACAATTCACGGAGCCATCAAATAATTCACGGAGGGGCATAAATAATTCACGGAGGGGTGAAATAAATTCACGGAGGGGCATAAATAATTCACGGAGGGGTGAAATAATTCACGGAGGGGCATAAATAATTCACGGAGGGGTGAAATAATTCACCGAGGGGCATAAAAAATTCATGGAGGCATCAAAGTATTCACGGAGGGGCATAAACAATTCACGGAGGGCCCAAATAATTCATGGAGGGGCATAAATAATTCACGGAGGGGTGAAATAATTCACCGAGGGGCATAAATAATTCACGGAGGGCCCAAATAATTCACGGAGGGGCATAAACAATTCACGGAGGCATCAAATAAATCACAGAGGGGCATAAACAATTCACGGAGGGCCCATATAAATCATGGAGGGGCATAAATAATTCACGGAGCGGTCAAATAATTCGCGGAGGGGCATAAATAATTCACGGAGGGCCCAAATAATTCACGGAGGGGCATAAACACTTCACGGAGGCATCAAATAATTCACGGAGGGGCATAAATAATTCACGGAGGCATCAAATAATTCACGGAGGGGCATAAACAATTCACGGAGGGGTGAAATAATTCACGGAGCGGCATAAACAATTCACGGAGGCATCAAATAATTCACGGAGGGGCATAAACAATTCACGGAGGGGTGAAATAATTCATGGAGGGGCATGAATAATTCACGGAGGCATGAAATAACTCACGGAGGGGCATAAACAATTCACGGAGGGGTGAAATAATTCACGGAGGGGCATAAATAATTCACGGAGAGCCCCAATAATTCACGGAGGGGCATAAATAATTCACGGAGGGCCCAAATAATTCACGGAGGGGCATAAATAATTCACGGAGGTATCAAATAATTCACGGAGGGGCATAAACAATTCACGGAGGGGTGAAATAATTCACGGAGGGGCATAAATAATTCAAGGAGGGGTGAAAGAATTTACGGAGGGGCATAAATAATTCACGGAGGGGCATAAACAATTCACGGAGGCATCAAATAATTCACGGAGGGGCATAAATAATTCACGGAGGGCCCAAATAATTCACGGAGGGGCATAAACAATTCACGGAGGCATCAAATAATTCACGGAGGGGCATAAATAATTCACGGAGGGCCCAAATGATTCACGGAGGGGCATAAACAATTCACGGAGGCATCAAATAATTCACGGAGGGGCATAAATAATTCACGGAGGCATTAAATAATTCACGGAGGGGCATAAACAATTCACGGAGGGGTGAAATAATTCACGGAGGGGCATAAATAATTCTCGGAGGCATCAAATGATTCACGGAGGGGCATAAACAATTCACGGAGGGCCCAAATAACTCACGGAGGGGCATAAATAATTCCGGAGGGGTGAAATAATTCACGGAGGGGCATAAACAATTCACGGAGGGCCCAAAAAATTGACGGAGGGGAAAAAATGATTCACGGAGGCATCAAATAATTCCCGGAGGGGCATAAATAATTCACGGAGGGCCCAAATAATTCACGGAGGGGCATAAATAATTCACGGAGGCATCAAATAATTCACGGAGGGGCATAAATAATTCACGGAGGGCCCAAATAATTCACGGAGGGGCATAAATAATTCACGGAGGCATCAAATAATTCACGGAGGGGCACAAATAATTCACGGAGGGCCAAAATAATTCACGGAGGTGCATAAACAATTCACGGAGGCATCAAATAATTCACGGAGGGGCATAAATAATTCACGGAGGGGTGAAATAATTCACGGAGGGGCATAAATAATTCACGGAGCGGTAAATAATTCACGGAGAAGCACAAATAATTCACGGAGGGCCCAAATAATTCACGGAGGGGCATAAATAATTCATGGAGGCATCAAAGTATTCACGGAGGGGCATAAATAATTCACGGAGGGCCCAAATAATTCATGGAGGAGCACAAACAATTCACGGAGGGCCCAAATAATTCATGGAGGGGCATAAATAATTCACGGAGGGGTGAAATAATTCACGGAGGGGCATAAATAATCCACGGAGGGCCCAAATAATTCACGGAGGGGCATAAACAATTCACGGAGGCATCAAATAAATCACGGAGGGGTATAAACAATTCACGGAGGGCCCAAATATTTCATGGAGGGGCATAAATAATTCACGGAGCAATCAAATAATTCACGGAGGGGCATAAATAATTCACGGAGGGCCCAAATAATTCACGGAGGGGCATAAACACTTCACGGAGGCATCAAATAATTCACGGAGGGGCATAAACAATTCACGGAGGGCCCGAATAATTCACGGAGGGGCATAAATAATTCACGGAGGCATCAAATAATTCACGGAGGGGCATAAACAATTCACGGAGGGGTGAAATAATTCATGGAGGGGCATGAATAATTCACGGAGGCATGAAATAACTCACGGAGGGGCATAAACAATTCACGGAGGGGTGAAATAATTCACGGAGGGGCATAAATAATTCACGGAGAGCCCCAATAATTCACGGAGGGGCATAAATAATTCACGGAGGGCCCAAATAATTCACGGAGGGGCATAAATAATTCACGGAGGTATCAAATAATTCACGGAGGGGCATAAACAATTCACGGAGGGGTGAAATAATTCACGGAGGGGCATAAATAATTCAAGGAGGGGTGAAAGAATTTACGGAGGGGCATAAATAATTCACGGAGGGGCATAAACAATTCACGGAGGCATCAAATAATTCACGGAGGGGCATAAATAATTCACGGAGGGCCCAAATAATTCACGGAGGGGCATAAACAATTCACGGAGGCATCAAATAATTCACGGAGGGGCATAAATAATTCACGGAGGGCCCAAATGATTCACGGAGGGGCATAAACAATTCACGGAGGCATCAAATAATTCACGGAGGGGCATAAATAATTCACGGAGGCATTAAATAATTCACGGAGGGGCATAAACAATTCACGGAGGGGTGAAATAATTCACGGAGGGGCATAAATAATTCTCGGAGGCATCAAATGATTCACGGAGGGGCATAAACAATTCACGGAGGGCCCAAATAACTCACGGAGGGGCATAAATAATTCCGGAGGGGTGAAATAATTCACGGAGGGGCATAAACAATTCACGGAGGGCCCAAAAAATTGACGGAGGGGAAAAAATGATTCACGGAGGCATCAAATAATTCCCGGAGGGGCATAAATAATTCACGGAGGGCCCAAATAATTCACGGAGGGGCATAAATAATTCACGGAGGCATCAAATAATTCACGGAGGGGCATAAATAATTCACGGAGGGCCCAAATAATTCACGGAGGGGCATAAATAATTCACGGAGGCATCAAATAATTCACGGAGGGGCACAAATAATTCACGGAGGGCCAAAATAATTCACGGAGGTGCATAAACAATTCACGGAGGCATCAAATAATTCACGGAGGGGCATAAATAATTCACGGAGGGGTGAAATAATTCACGGAGGGGCATAAATAATTCACGGAGCGGTAAATAATTCACGGAGAAGCACAAATAATTCACGGAGGGCCCAAATAATTCACGGAGGGGCATAAATAATTCATGGAGGCATCAAAGTATTCACGGAGGGGCATAAATAATTCACGGAGGGCCCAAATAATTCATGGAGGAGCACAAACAATTCACGGAGGGCCCAAATAATTCATGGAGGGGCATAAATAATTCACGGAGGGGTGAAATAATTCACGGAGGGGCATAAATAATCCACGGAGGGCCCAAATAATTCACGGAGGGGCATAAACAATTCACGGAGGCATCAAATAAATCACGGAGGGGTATAAACAATTCACGGAGGGCCCAAATATTTCATGGAGGGGCATAAATAATTCACGGAGCAATCAAATAATTCACGGAGGGGCATAAATAATTCACGGAGGGCCCAAATAATTCACGGAGGGGCATAAACACTTCACGGAGGCATCAAATAATTCACGGAGGGGCATAAACAATTCACGGAGGGCCCGAATAATTCACGGAGGGGCATAAATAATTCACGGAGGCATCAAATAATTCACGGAGGGGCATAAACAATTCACGGAGGGGTGAAATAATTCACGGAGGGGCATAAACAATTCACGGAGGCATCAAATAATTCACGGAGGGGCATAAACAATTCACGGAGGGGTGAAATAATTCATGGAGGGGCATAAACAATTCACGGAGGGCCCAAATAATTCATGGAGGGGCATAAATAATTCACGGAGGGCCCAAATAATTCACGGAGGGGCATAAATAATTCACGGAGGTATCAAATAATTCACGGAGGGGCATAAACAATTCACGGAGGGGTGAAATAACTCACGGAGGGGCCTAAAAAATTCACGGAGGGGCATAAATAATTCACGGAGGCATGAACTAATTCACGGAGGGGCATAAACAATTCACGGAGGGCTGAAATAATTCACGGAGGGGCATAAATAATTCACGGAGGGCCCAAATAATTCACGGAGGGGCATGAATAATTCACGGAGGGCCCAAATAATTCACGGAGGGGCATAAATAATTCACGGAGGTATCAAATAATTCACGGAGGGGCATAAACAATTCACGGAGGGGTGAAATAATTCACGGAGGGGCATAAATAATTCACGGAGGGGTGAAAGAATTCACGGAGGGGCATAAATAATTCACGGAGGGCCCAAATAATTCACGGAGGGGCATAAACCATTCACGGAGGCATCAAATAATTCACGGAGGGGCATAAACAATTCTCGGAGGGCCCAAAAAATTCATGGAGGGGCACAAATAATTCACGGAGGCATCAAAGAATTCACGGAGGGGCATAAATAATTCACGGAGGGCCAAAATAATTCACCGAGGGGCATAAATAATTCACGGAGGCATCAAATAATTCACGGAGGGGCATAAACAATTCACGGAGGGCCCAAATAATTCACGGAGGGGCATAAATAATTCACGGAGGCATCAAATAATTCACGGAGGGGCATAAACAATTCACGGAGGGGTGAAATAATTCACGGAGGGGCATAAATAATTCACGGAGGCATCAAATAATTCACGGAGGGGCATAAACAATTCACGGAGGGCCCAAATAACTCACGGAGGGGCATAAATAATTCACGGAGGGGTGAAAAAATTCACGGAGGGGCATAAACAATTCACGGAGGGCCCAAATAATTCACGGAGGGGCATAAATGATTCACGGAGGCATCAAATAACTCACGGAGGGGCATAAACAATTCACGGAGGCATGAACTAATTCACGGAGGGGCATAAATAATTCACGGAGGCATCAAATAATTCACGGAGAGGCATAAATAATTCACGGAGGGGTGAAATAATTCACGGAGGGGCATAAACAATTCACGGAGGGCCCAAATAATTCACGGAGGGGCATAAATAATTCACGGAGGCATCAAATAATTCACGGAGGGGCATAAATAATTCACGGAGGGGTGAAATAATTCACGGAGGGGCATAAATAATTCACGGAGGGGTGAAATAATTCACGGAGGGGCATAAGTAATTCATGGAGGGCCCAAATACTTCACGGAGGGGCATAAACAATTCACGGAGGCATCAAATAATTCACAGAGGGGCATAAACGATTCCCGGAGGGGTGAAATAATTCACGGAGGGACATAAATAACTCACGGAGGCATCATATAATTCACGGAGGGGCATAAACAATTCACGGAGGGGCGAAATAATTCACGGAGGGGCATAAATAATTCACGGAGGGCCCAATAATTCACGGAGGGGCATAAATAATTCACGGAGGCATCAAATAATTCACGGAGGGGCATAAATAATTCACGGAGGGCCCAAATAATTCACAGAGGGGCATAAACAATTCACGGAGGCATCAAATAATTCAGGGAGGGGCATAAATGATTCACGGAGGGGTGAAAAAGTTCACGGAGGGGCATAAATAATTCACGGAGGGGTGAAATAATTCACGGAGGGGCATAAAAAATTCACGGAGGGGCATAAATAATTCACGGAGGGGCAGAAATAATTCACGGAGGCATCAAATAATTCACGGAGGGGCATAAACAATTCACGGAGGGGCATAAATAATTCACGGAAGGGTGAAATAATTCACGGAGGGGCAAAAAAAATTCACGGAGGCATCAAATAATTCACGGAGGGGTGAAAACAATTCACGGAGGTATCAAATAATTCACGGAGGGCCCAAATAATTCACGGAGGGGCATAAAAAAAATCACGGAGGGGTGAAATAATTCACGGAGGGGCAAAAAAAATTCACGGAGGCATCAAATAATTCACGGAGGGGCATAAACAATTCACGGAGGCATCAAATAATTCACGGAGGGGCATAAATAATTCACGGAGGAGTGAAATAATTCACGGAGGGGCATAAATAATTCACGGAGGGGTGAAATAATTCACGGAGGGGCATAAATAATTCACGGAGGCATCAAATAATTCACGGAGGGGCATAAACAATTCACGGAGGCATCAAATAATTTACGAAGGGGCATAAACAATTCACGGAGGGCCCAAATAATTCACGGAGGGGCATAAATAATTCACGGAGGGCCCAAATAATTCATGGAGGAGCACAAACAATTCACGGAGGCATCAAATAATTCACGGAGGGGCATAAATAATTCACGGAGGGGTGAAATAATTCACGGAGGGGCCCAAATAATTCACGGAGGGCCCAAATAATTCACGGAGGGGCATAAACAATTCACGGAGACCTTGCTGTTCCGTGCACTGCCAAAATGTCCCACACAGTTTGTCATACGTTCTAAGGGTGTAAGTCGTTGCGCCAAGGCAAGGACATCACACCAACTTGGGTCACCTCATGGGGACCCTGGGTACGTCACGAATCGGGGGAGGGGCGGGGTTTCTGTAGAGCCCCTGACTTGGTTCATGACACCCTGAAGCACGGAAGCAAACACTGCACATAGATGAGAGGCGGACAATAGAGACTTGTGGCCGGCAACCCATGACGTTCCATGTACCATCCATTCTCAAAGTCCGATGTCCCACGCACACCTCCACATGCGCCACACTTGGTTAGGGTTAGGGTTAGGGTTAGGGTTAGGGTCACCGAGCTGGTGGAACCAGTCTTGGTTTTATAACCCTTTTTAGGGTCTAGGGTGGACCTACCAGGTTTAGCGGCAGCAGCAGCAGCAGCAGCAGCAGCAGCAAGCAGCAAGCAGCAAGCAGCAAGCAGCACGCGCGAAATGGGTAAAAATCAGAACTCCGTCGTGGTGCTTCGGATTTGGCTCAAATTTTCGTGGATGATACCTATGGGTCCGAGGGACAACCACACCAAGTATGAGCCAGAAACTCAACGGTGGCGGCCGGGAACGGGTGTCGCAAGTGGCGGACCTCAGTTTCAAAAACTGCAATTTAGGGTCAAAAACAGCCATTTTTGGGCCAAAAAAGCCCTAGAACCCTTTCAAAACGGCCAAACGAAGGGAAACGGTGGGTACACTCCATGTGCGGCTTGACTTTCCATGTCAACGAGTCCTTTGCGGCCCTGTAACTCCACCATATGTCCCGGAAACGCCCAAAAAGGCCCCCAGAAGCCCCAATTTTTGTGCAGATTGGCTGGCGGCAGCCACAAACCAAGAATAGGCCATATCTTTGGCTGCATGGCTCAAAATGCGATTCTGAGGGCACCTACTCCACCCGCAACCCCCCACTTTTTGTGGTTTCCGACCCTCAGAATTGCCCAAATGGACGCCTAGACCCCCGTACCTAGGTCCACTAGACTGCGGCAAGCTGCAAGCTCAAGCCCAAACAAGTGGGTGCCCAAATGGGTCACTATGGTCCAATAGGGGCAAAAAAGTGACTTTTCTCAAAAATGATCGTAGACCATGTGTGATGCTAAAACAAGTGTTTTTGGACCGTTTTGAGCTTGTGGTGGGCCATTTTGGTCCTCCGAAAATCCCAAAATGCCTTGAAGATGCGCTATTTTGGGACCAAAAATGGGTCAATAATGGGTCAAAAACGCATTTTTCCAAAACTCATCCTACACCATTTGGGGTGGCCAAACGGGTGAAATGAGCCCATGTTGAGGCCATTTTGGGGCATTTTGGCCCCTCACAAGTCCACAAAAGCCTTGAAAGTGGGCCTTGTGGTGAAGGGGATCACTTGCAAGCTGATTCCACTTTGTCAACGGCCATCAACGTGTGACTCATTGGTGTCCCTCACCATTCATATCTAATGTTCCTTCCCCCACCAGCTCGGTCCCAATATTCAGTCTTGATTAGGGTTAGGGTCACCGAGCTGGTGGAACCGGTCCTGGTTTTATAACCCTTTTTAGTGTCTAGGTTGGACCTACCAGGTTTAGCAGCAGCAGCAGCAGGCAGCAGCAAGCAGCAGCAAGCAGCAAGCAGCAGCACGCGCGAAATGGGTAAAAATCAGATTTCCGTCGTGGTGCGTCAGATTCGGGTGAAAATTTGGTGGATGATACCTATGGGTGTGAAGTACAATCACACAAAGTTTGAGCAAGAAACTGAACGGTGGCGGCCGGGAACGGGATTCGCAAGTGGCGGACCTCAGTTTCAAAAACTGCAGTTTAGGGCCAAAAACGCCATTTTTGGGCCAAAAATGCCCTGGAACACATTCAAAACGGCCAAACGAAGGGAAACGATGGGTACACTTCACGTGCCGCTTGACTTCCCAGTGTCAACGAGCTCTTTGCAACCCTCTAACTCCATGATATGTCCCGGAAACCGCCCAAAAAGGCCCCCAGAAGCTCCAACTGCCGACAGCCACAAACCAAGAATAGGCCATATCTTTGGCTACATGGCCCAAAATGCGATTCCGAGGGCACCTACTCCACCCGCAACCCCCCACGTTTTGTGGTTTCCACCCCTCAGAATTGCCCAAACGGACGCCTAGACCCCAATAACTAGGCCCACTAGGCTGTGGCAAGCTGCAAGCTCAAGCCCAAACAGGTGGGTGCCCAAATGGGTCAACAGGGTCCGAAAGGGGTAAAAATATGACTTTCCGCAAAAATGATCCTAGACCATGTGCGACGCTAAAACAAGTGTTTTTGGACTGTTTTGAGCTTGTGGTGGCCCATTTGGGTCCTCCAAAAATCCCAAAATGCTTTGAAAATGGGCTGTTTTGGGACCAAAAATGGGTCAAAAATGGGTCAAAAACACATTTTTCCAAAACTCATCGTAGACCATTTGGGGTGCACAAAAGGGTGAAACGAGCCCATTTTGAGCCCATTTTGGGGCATTTTGGCCCCTGAGAAGTCCAAAAAGCCTTGAAAGTGGGCCTCATGGTGATGGGGTTCAGGTGCATTTCACTTTGTCAAGAGCCATCAATGTGTGAATCATTCTTGATGTCCCTCACCATTCATATCTAATGTTCCCTCCCCCACCAGCTCGGTCCCAATATTCAGTCTTGATTAGGGTTAGGGCTAGGGTCGGGGTTAGGCTGTCCAATGTTCCACAGAGCGAGAGTCATGTCATGATTTCCGAGCAAAAAGAGGGATGCCAGGTGAAAATGTAGGCTTCTCTGCCGGTGCGACCATGCCAAGGACATACCGCTTCACATGATCCGGCAATGGCTTCCAACCAGAGTGCTGGGCATGTCCACGGTGAACAGCATGTGGGGCACACACATCGCGCCCCCCCTCACACTCTCTCACCCCATGGAGCAAATACGCCACATACACCCCCAAGGGTGTGCAGAAGTCATCGCCCAGGAAGCCTACCGTGTCCACGTGCTTGTAGGCATCCTGCCACACAGGCAGAGACACAGTGCGGTAGCCAGATGACCAGGGGGGGGTTGGAATAGGTTTGCGCATCGAGGAAGGGCTTGGTCAGCAGAAGCTGCACCGCCCTTTGCTCGTGGTCCGCCAAATCCTGTGTGTGGCACACTCTCTCCAACCCGTCAATGTCATGCCACCCCGCCCAGTCTGTGTCCTCATCCCTGATGAGGATGTAGGGCAATGCCCACTCCATGAAATCGGGGAGGGTCACCCCAAGGTGCTTTGGTTGTACGTCCCCCGCTTCCAGGCGCACCCGCATCTCCAGTGTCCCAACCCTCTTGTTGGCCATGATCCGCTCCCAGTCCAACAATTGGTCACTCTGGGGGGGGGGAGAATCCCAAGGGGTCAAGGGCTTTTGCATGCTTCCTCCACGGTTTCCAAAGCCACTGCCGCACCACCCCCAACCCCCCCCCCCCTTGAACTTGTAGATGACGCCCACCTCTTTTTGGGCAAGGGTGGGCTGTTGGTACATAACCCCCGGGAGCCGCACCTTCTGTACATTGTCTGAGGAAGGGAAAAAATCCTTGCAGTTCGGCAGCCATCACCCTCAGCCCACTCAACCAACCCGCAGTGAGGGGGGACTCCTTCGAACCCAGAAAGGCCCCGAAAAGATGCAGCTCGGATTGGGCCCTGCTGGTTAGTGTGTTTGCCCGCACCACGTCCCTCATGATCCCCGGCTCCAAGGAGACCAGGGAGGCAAGGACAACCGGAGCCTGCAGACCCTGGTACCGGTCCAGGGTGGCGATCATATGCACACACTCATATGCCTGGTCCCCATGCAGCCGGCGCCCTGCCTCCCACACACAGTGCTGCAGCCATAGCATCTGCGCATAGTGTGTGGTGACGATTGCCACTGACTTGGGGGGGTACACATTTGCACTGTGTGCATGCTCTAGAAAGTGCAGCACCAGCCAGGCCTCCTCCTTGCTCGTGTTCCCCTGATTGCGCATGGCCTCGTCCATGACAAGGCTCTCCCATGCTCTGCCAACCTCCCTTCTCAGTAACCCCAGCCGGGCGTCCGACATCCTGTACGGTGTAAGCTCCGATCTCCACTCAGGATTGTCTGTGCTGACTATGCGGATGCGTTGCCCTCCCAACACCGGGGGGGGTAGTGCTGGGGCCGAGGCGGGGTACCAGCCCAAAGACCCCCCCGTGAACAGCCCACGCACCACCGTTGCCAAAGGCACGTACATGCGGAATTGCTAGGTTAGGACACACGCAGTACACCTTGTACGGTACAGGACAAAGTGCAACACACTACTTGTGCTGAAGCGCTGCGAGTCACCATACTGCATCCCTGGTCCCTGGTCGAGGTGCACATTGAGGTTAGCAAAATGCTCGGACTGCGGCCATGCAATATGTTGAGCCGTCACCTTGCCCCCTTTCCCCTTTTTATCCCTTCCGCTTTCGCTGCAGCTGCAAGAAGAGTGATGGCACTGTATGGGCGCAGTTGACCGGCATCCCCACAAAACATGCACTGTGCCCCAAAAGCTGCCAAGTCCAGACCCACTGGGATGCTATGCCTCGAGGGCTCATCCACGAAGCTGAATGCGAACTGAGTTTGTGGGTCACCCTGTAGCAACAACTTCCGCCGTGTGGCGACCATACCAGCTGTTGCAAAGAGAACCCGGCAGCTGTTGAGGGCACACTGCAATGTGCCATTGCAGTCCGGATGATTGGCCAACGTCTCTTGGACTGTTGTTTGGTTGTACGGCTCCAAACCTGGGGGGGTCCGGCCCCTTGCAGCTCGGAACCCCATCCAGGGCACGGGGTGGTCCTTCAGGACCGCCTTTGAGAAGACAAGATCCTGTCCTGCCGATTGGATCACCCGCAGCATCAGGTTGTCGACCTGTGCGTTTGTTGGGGCGGTGACCAAGATGCATGCCCCAAGGAGGTTGTCGGCCGGTGCCCCCCCCCCCTTTCCTGGCAGTGTGTATCGAATCCGGCGCCTTGGGATTCGGGATGCATGGGTCGAAGTACCCCTGCTGCCACATCACTGCCTTGATGCAGGCCACCAGGGTCTCCGACTTCCCCGTGCCGGCCCCCCCGGTCATGGAGGAGACAACAGCACCCTCATCCAGACATTGCCGGACAGCCAAGGCTTGGGAGGGGTTCAGGTTATGATGCTCCACAAGGTGACGCAGAATCTGCTGGTCCTCGGCAGGGAGGCTGTTAGACAGCCGTGGTTCTTGCCGGGTGGCATTGAGCAACGCGTTCCAGGCCTCCCCCGTCCGTATCTCCTCACGCAACGACCGGAACGCTGCATCGTCAGGCAGGACACAGCTCCACCACCTGCGGATGTGCAAGATGGGCGGTTTGTTCGCACAAACAATGGTCACCATGTCACCGGAGGTGCCATCACCTTGCACCTTGCCAATCCAGTCCGGGTTTGGGGCCACGTCAAGGGTGGCGACATCTGGCCGCTTCATGTCCCATCCATGGATGAGACCCCCATCGGTCAGCTCGTAGTTGCCCCAAACTTCGAGCTCAGCAGACCATTCTATTACCTTGACCATGTTGCCATGCTTGTCCTCCTTCAGCGTCTCAACCCTCTCAAACCACAGCTCCCTCTGGGCACCTTGCTCCCATGCCCACCTCCGGGCAGCGGCGATCTCATGCACGGTACGGTGTGCACCAAGGATGCCTTGTGGACATACGCATCGCGATCAGCCCAACGGGTAGTGAATCCATCGGTTGGGTTCGTGTCGATGTCATAGCCCACGTGGGTAAGGGTTTCCGCAAAGGTCCGGGCCTTGTCTTTGGCTTGCGGCGGGCCTTGGCCTGTGCCTTGTGGGGGGGCCTGACCTTTGCCTTGCGGCGGACCTTGGCCTATGCCTTGTGGGGGGCCTGACCTTTGCCTCGTGGGGGGCCATGGCCTTTGCCTTGTGGATGGGCTTGGCCTTTGCCTGTGCCTTGCTGGGGGCCTTTGCCTTGCGTAGGGCCATGCCCTTTGCCTTGTTGTGTGCCTGTGCCATGTGCACGGCCATGCCCTTTGCTTTGCTGAGGGCCATGGCCTTTGCCTTGCTGAGGGCCTTTGCCTTGGGCAAGGCCATACCCTTTGCCATGCTGTGGGCCTTTGCCTTGCTGTGGGCCTTTGCCTTTGCCGTGCTGAGGGCCTTTGCCTTGCCAATGGCCATGGGGCTGTGTTTGTCCTCCGTTGGGGATGTTGTCTGGGTCGGGGCGCTGTGGCCGGGGACCGAGAGCGAACTCCTGCGGCTCAGAGGCCTGCAGTAGGTGAGTTGGGGGTTGAAAGACGACCCTAGTCGGGGCGCTGTGGCCGGGGACCGAGGGCGAACTCCTGCGGCTCGGCGGCCCGCAGTGGGTGGGTACGAAGAGGAACGACCACCCTGGTCGGGGCGCTGTGGCCGGGGACCGAGGGCAAACTCCTGCGGCTCAGCGGCCCGCAGTGGGTGGGTACGGAGGGGAACGACGACCCTGGTCGGGGCGCTGTGGCTGGGGACCGAGGGCGAACTCCTGCGGCTCAGAGGCCTGCAGTAGGTGAGTTTGGGGGTTGAAAGACGACCCTAGTCGGGGCGCTGTGGCCGGGGACCGAGGGCGCACTCCTGCGGCTCGGAGGCCCGCAGTGGGTGGGTACGGAGAGGAACGACGACCCTGGTGGGGGCGCTGTGGCCGGGGACCGAGGGCGAACTCCTGCGGCTCAGCGGCCCGCAGTGGGTGGGTACGGAGGGGAACGACGACTTGGTCGGGGCGCTGTGGCTGGGGACCGAGGGCGAACTCCTGCGGCTCAGCGGCCCGCAGTGGGTGACAGATGAACTCGTGGGTGTTGGAGCGAACACCCCAACTCAGATGTCCGGGTCAGAGACGCAACGGTCTAGACCCAAGACGCACTTCCTCGCCTCAAGGGGGAGGTTGGAAATAAAGGAGTGCCCGGACTGAGACGCACGGCGCTGGAGCAATGAACCGTACTGCGGGGTGGGGCACGGCCGCTTCGGGGCGGGCAGGCCCAACTCAGATGTCTGGGTCAGAGACGCGACGGTCTAGACCCAAGACGCACTTCCTCGCCTCAAGGGGGAGGTTGGAAATAAAAGAGTGCCCTATGTGTAAGAGACGCCCGGTGCACACTTGCCGAAGAGCTGGAAATTGGAACATTTCGCCGAAGTCTGTGGACGTTGCGGGGGGGGCTGCGCAGGCAGCAATGACCCAAACTGCGGCCTCTCCGGCGGGGGGGCGGACTGAGACGCACGGCGCTGGAGCAATGAACCGTACTGCGGGGTGGGGCACGGCCGCTTCGGGGCGGGAGCCAATGGGAGGAGTGAGGAGCGGCGGTGCCTGCTATACTGGGTCAGTGTCACCTGATCACTTGCTTGAGGAGGCAGTGGCCGACGAGGCACAGGTTGGGGGCCTGCTTGGGGATACGGGGGGGGTTTTGGGGTAGCACACAGGATTTCAAGCACCACTGCTGCATGCTCCGCGTCCCTCGAAAGGAAATGCGAACGGCTAATTCGCATGCCCTCCTGCCACACCCGCAAGGGGTTTTTCTTGGGCTGCTGAACCGCAAACCGGTACATCGCACGGCGGTTCAGCACCCCGTCCACGAAATACTGAACCCCACCCCCGTGATTCTCCCGGATGAGCTGCAATGTTCTGGCACTGTAGGGCCCGTGAACAATGGGTTTGGGGGGGGTGGGGGGGTCCTTGGGTACGTACTTGGGGGGTTGTGGGGGGGATGGCGGTGGAACGGCAGTGCACATCAGGGCCTCCTCCACGGCTTCCAGGGCTACCAGGTATGGGGTTGAGGTAACGTGGGGTCTCGGTGGAGGACTTACTGGCGTTGGAGAGGTTGCTGGTGAAGGGGGAGAGCGGGGCGGTGTTGGCAATGGAGGCTGGCGCGAGGCCAGTTCGCTGAGACACTTCTAAGCATCCGAATCCCACGGTGGCGAGGGGGGTTGGTCTCCAAACCGCAATAGCTCCGACAGATCCCCCCAACCACATTCCGGAAACGAAGGGCTGGAGGGGACGGAAGAGGCCACCCTAAGGGGGCTAGACGACGTGGCAAATTGCGGCGCGCAGCGGGTGGTGGGGCACGCCCAACTCCAATGTCTGGGTCAGAGACGCAGTGGTCTAGACCCAAGACAGACTTCCTCGCCTCAAGGGGGAGGTAGGTAACAAAAGAGTGCCCTATGTGTAGAAGAGGCTCGGTGCACACGTGTCTCCAATGCAATACACGCATTTCCCTTTGTCTCAGTAACAGGCACAACATGCAACAATTACATATACCAGGAGATCAGGACCAAGTGAAATCAAAACGAATTACCTCCAAGTTGTCAACCACCAATACACACATAGCACAGCCCCTTCTCAGGTTTTTTTTTTGATGACAGTGGGGCTGAAAATGGTTGCAAACTGCACAACCCACATCTACTAACAACAAATCGGGACGGGCTCGCAATACATGGATGCAAATACCAGGAAATCAGAATCCCTTCTCAGTTGTTGTCGGCGCATTCTTCATCGAAGGGGTCTGTGGTCGTAGGCGCCGGGGCCTAGAGCACACACAGCTAAAACACCTCAAGGATGTTCTGCATAATGAGCACATTCTGATCGAATGCAGCAACAAACATGTCAAAACCCCTTCTCAGCAGTTGGCAGCATCATCACTGAAGGGGTATATGGTCGTAGGCGCCAAGGCCTAGACCACACACAACCTGAACACCTCCGGGGTGTTCTACACAATCACATTGAAAGAACAGCAAAATGTCTGAGTGAGTGTGCTAGCGTGAGGTCCTGGAGCAGGCTGCAGAAATGGTGTCCTAATTATACCCACTTCTGCACCCTTGCTAAACCCGGCGGATGTCTTTACACGGTGCGATGGGGTACGCCCCACGTCTCTCCGCCCCTAGGTGCCCAATTTCTGTGCCGGCACCAGAAAACCTTGGGGAATACCCAGCGCTAACGCCAAGGTATTAGTTTTGTCTAACTACCTACCTACTGCAGGGGAGGGATGGCCAAAAGCTATGAGGCATGAAAACGCCTGTTTGCTATGTGGCCAAAACCTAGGCTACCACTGCAACTGCCCACCGAAAACCCTGTTAAAATTCCAGGAAACTGGCAGGACGATGACACACACACTGTAGGTCCTACACACCCTACTGTGGACCTAGCCTTCGAAGGATGACGTCATCCAGGCCTTCCACTCCTACACGCACACGCTACTTGGTGCTGCTGTCAACGAGGTCGTAGGCCCTACCGGCCTTCCTGTGAGAGAAGCAAGCAACACACAGCGCTGCTAAGCTGCTGTGGCCTGACAGGGACGCCATTACGCGTACCCCTGCCAGGGCTTGGAGGGAAGGAGTGCACTGGGGCGCAGCGTGAGTACGTGTCGTTCATGGCGGAGTCGTTCAGCATCTTCTCTGGTGGTTCCCCATTTCTTTGGTGTGATCTGCGCCCTTTTTGCTGGGCAAAAAATTGTGCCGTCGAAGACAGCAAAGTGCACCAATCACCCTGACCTACACCACCTGAGAGGTTCACATGCAGGCACTGTTTTGGGCTGAGGAACCTAACCACCCTCGCCGTATTATACGGGTCCTCGAGTGGAAAATAATACGCTGTCCCAAAACAGGTCCTTCGAAGAAAGCAAGCTTAAGGAACTCCGCCCGTTCTCTTATAGAACGTAGGGCGGAGCCCCTAGGTACCCTTGGTGCGCGTTTGAAACCCAATGTTGTTCCGGCCAAATTGTTCCAATGTTCTAGGCTATCTGGCCGGAACAAAAAAAGTTCAAAATTTATTTACCCCACAACCAAGCCTACCCGTACATGGTGGCAAAATATGTTGTTTGCTAGCCTTGGGGGTCCCCGCTGGTATGCTCATATTTGTTGCCCGGCGCGTTGCCACGTGAAAAAAACTTGTTTTCAAAAACAGTTTTTGTTAGAACACCATTGGAACACCGCTAGAACAAGTTATTGGAACGTCGCCGGAACAAGCACTCTACAACAAGAGCAAAGCACAAGGAAGGGTAAAATGGTAACATACATTGTTGTGTAGGGTGCCCCCGGGGGCCCATCGGGTTAGTCTGTTGTTCTCACCTGAAAGTCCTGCGTGGTCGGGGGCCCGGCGGGCGGCCCCGAACTCTTGTCACCCGCCCCACTATCCCCCCCATCCCCCTCACCGACCACCACCCCTTCACCCACCACCCCTTCACCCTCCACCCCTTCACCCACCACCCCTTCACCCTCCACCCCTTCACCCTCCACCCCTTCTCCCACCACCCCTTCACCCTCCACCCCTTCGACCTCCATCCTTTCCCCCTCCACCCCTTCGACCTCTTCCCCGACGCCCCCATCCCGGTTAGCCCCGGTAGCACCCAAACCTGCCCCCGGTCCCTCCCCTTCGTCTCCCCCGTCCCCGTCCCCGTTGTTGCGCTCGTCCCCCTCCTCGTCCGCGTCCGCGTCGTCCTCCTTGTCCTCCTCCTCGGCCGCCATCATCTTGGCGAGGAACTTCTTCGCCTGCGTCTTGGTTTTCCAAACCGACGCTCTCGGGATTGCGAAGAGTTCGGGGTCTTTGGGGAAGGCGATCCACGTCTCCCCAACCCCGGGGGGGCCACCCGCGGCAAGGGCTTCTTTGCCCTGCTCGATCCCCCACTGCCCATTGTCCCGAAAAACTACATACACTTGCTCCCCCGCTTTGTATTTGCACCCCCCCCCCCTCTTGCCTTTGGCTTGGCCTTGGGTTGGGGTTGGGGGGGCTGGGCCTTGGGTTGGGGGGGCGCAGCTCTCTTGGGAGCCTTGCGAGGGGGTTTGGTGGGCTCCTTGGCCGGGGGGCGGGGCTGGGGCTCCTCGAACGCCGAGGAGTCGGTGGTGGACCCCGAGGAGGAGTCCGTTGAGGAGTCGCCGGACGACTCCTCGCTGGAGGACTCCCCTGGGAGCCTCTTCCTTTTTTGGGGGGCTGGTTTTGGGGGCGCTCTTGGGTTCCCGCTTGGGGGGGCGTTGGGGTTTGGGTTTGGGTTTGGGTGCTGTTTGGGGGGCTGGGTGGGGGTTCGGGGGCACGCGGGCGGGGCGGGGGCCTCTGCGGCCACTTGTTGGCAGTGCGGCGGCGCTGGGGACATGTCGCCAATGCTGCCCCACCCCTCAATGCGCGTCGCCAGAACGCTGCCGCGGCCTGCCACGTAGTCCATCATGGCCGTGAGGAACTCGAGCACGGCGACGGGCTGCAAGTGCAACTGCTGAAGCAACGTACCCAAATAGATGGGCCGAGGATCGCTTCCTGGCCAACGAAGGATCACCCTAACGGCGCGCGGGTCCGAAGGGTTGACCTGGATGTCCTCCACCTACATGGAGGATAGCCACGATGAGTGTTCCAACGACGTTCCAATAAGCTGTTCTGGCGACGTTCAAAAGACTTTTCAAACGTTTTTTGGTGACAGATTGGAACGTCGCCAGAACAAACTGTTTGGAACGTCGCCGGAACAATGCACCAGCACGCCAAGCATGTGCATTTTTGGGCCCTATTGGCCATGTGGACATGCTTGCGGGGGGGCATACCCGCACGCGCGTGTCCACGTTCTCCTTGATCGCCGCCAACGCTTGCCGCAATTGCGAGGTCCGCGTGCGCTCACGTTCCACTAGCACTGCCCCAACGGCAGATTGTTGGTGCCGCTGCGCGTCGTCCTCGCACTTGACACGTAGGGCGCCAGGCCGCGACAGCGTTTGGCCAACGACGAAGCCATGGTATTTGCCTTCGTTCTCAACCACATAGATGCCGTCGCGGAGGATTCGGGTCCAATTGGCCCGAAAGAGGACGGTGTCCTTGCGGGGAGTGGCCCTCACCTCGCCAAGGCCGTGGTCGGCCCAACGCTCAAAAATGAGGTGCCAATGGCAACTCCCCGCACTGACAGAGCCCGCGGTTAGAAATTAGCCCCCCTGCGCCTTGCTGGGGAGCCAGTCGTTGGGGAGGGGTGCCGTGCGCCCTGTCCCCAACCCGGTCACCCAGGACACCGGGACCCCCCCTGGCGCGGACCCCTCCTCCCGGCGCCAGCGGCAATCACGCTGCTCCTTGCAGTGCAGTTGCTTGTGCACGAAGCGCTGCAGCAGCCAACGGAGCGTGTAAATGGTGGGGTGGGGGGCTCGTGGGACACAGGCGTCCAAGGCGGGGGGGGTTGGGGCCTACCATCTCCCTTGTCCAGGGAAAATTGACAGCTTTTGCTGCCAGGGATGAGCCAAGTCGGTTGCGCATCCGATCGGTAATGCGCAAGACGCCGCCGGCGTCATCCCCCCCCCCCTCCCCATCCCCATCCCCCTCCCCATCCCCATCCCCCTCCCCCCCCCCTCTTCTTCCTCTCTCTTAACCCCCGGGTTAGCCCTCCGCTCTTCATCCTTCTCATCCAGCACCACCTCACCCAGCTCCACAATGTCATCGTCGTTGACACCCCCTTCCTGTTTCACCTGCACCTCCCCACCCATGCCCTGCAACTCCCTTTCAAGCACCTCCACCGCCTTTTGCGCCTCCCTTACCCGCCGGTTCCCCTCCAGAACCCTCTCGCCCGCGTGCCCCCCCCCGGTGATGTACCCACGCCGCCGGCACTCCGCCAATTTCGCAGACCATTTTTTCACCCGGCGGCGGAGGCTTTCAACATTGCCCCTCGCCTCTTGCAGCTCCCCCAGAACCACGGCGTGCTCCCGAACCCCCCGCCCCCGTTACTCATTGAGCTCCCAGTCGAGGGCTCGGGCAACTGGGGGCGATGCGCTTGGAGAGGCGCGACTGGCGCGGCCCCTTGTGGGGCAGGCCGTGGCGCCTCCGATGGCCGGTGAGCGGGGGTTGCCCACGGAGGATGTTTGGGAGCGCCCTGAGGTGGGGGAGGGGCTGGCGAAGCCAGCGCAGAGCTGCTGCGTGGCTCGGACCGCGTGGCCCCCTGTGCCCCCAGTGGGGCTGGCGGGGGTGGTGCAGCCAGTGCTGCCCCCAGGGCCTCGGTCTCGGTCATCCCGTCCTGCAGACAAGGATGCCGGAGAGAGGCCAACCCTACCCAAACACCTTGTTCCGGCGACGTTCCAACAACCTGTTCCGGCGACGTTCTGGCGATGTTCCAGTGGCCGCTGGAACGTCCCCAGAACGTTGACGGAACAGGTTGTTGGAACGTCGCCGGAACAGTGGAAAATAGGCACAGTTCCACGCGCGCACAGGGCGCACTGCCTGCACTACGGCCCCGTGGGGGGGGGGGGGGCATCCACTACAAAGAATCCTAGCCCCTTTATGGGCATGGGGCACGAATTATCACTGGGGGTTCTTGGGTTTTCCCCTTCCCCTGGACAACAAAGAGTCCTAGCCCCTTTATGGGCATGGGGCACGAACAATCACTGGGGGTTCTTGGGTTTTCCCCTTCCCCTGGACAACAAAGATTCCTAGCCCCTTTATGGGCATGGGGCACAAATAATCACTGGGGGTTCTTGGGTTTTCCCCTTCCCCTGGACAACAAAGATTCCTAGCCCCTTTATGGGCATGGGGCACAAATAATCACTGGGGGTTCTTGGGTTTTCCCCTTCCCCTGCACAACAAAGATTCCTAGCCCCTTTATGGGCATGGGGCACAAATAATCACTTGGGGTTCTTGGGTTTTCCCCTTCCCATGGACAACAAAGATTCCTAGCCCCTTTATGGGCATGGGGCACAAATAATCACTGGGGGTTCTTGGGTTTTCCCCTTCCCCTGGACAACAAAGATTCCTAGCCCCTTTATGGGCATGGGGCACGAATAATCACTGGGGGTTCTTGGGTTTTCCCCTTCCCCTCAACAACAAATCATCCAATTCCTAAAGAGCAAAGAGCAAAAGGGACCTAGGGGGGAGCGGGGGGAGCAGGGCAGGCAGGGACACACAAACCCAACGCACTGATTTCCACTGCGCGCAAAGCGCGCCAAAGCATACACCCAAACCCAAACCCAAACCTAGGCCCAAACCAAAACCCGCACCCGAACCCACACCCAACCCCTAGCCCAAACCCAAGCCCAAACCCACACCCAAGCCCAAACCCACACCCAGGCCCAAGCCCAAACCCACACCCGGCCCCAAGCCCAAACCCAAGCCCAAACCCCCACCCCAGCCCAAACCCGCAAACCTGCATATTCTTGGTGGCCTTCAGAAGCGCCAACATCATTTGCATCATATCTGCGCTGACGGGCGCGGCCATGGATAGGAGCAGAAGAAAGAAGAGAGCTGAGGAACGGGGGTGGTGCAGAGGGGGTGGTCTCTAGTGCAGCCCTGGGAACACAAGGCACATGTCGAACAGCAGCATATTGGTGGAGATGAATGTGACAGTACAAGAAAACCCATTGCAACACTTGCCGCAGGGCGTCGGCGTCCGAATCAATGGATGCCTGCGAGCGACCGCAGCTGGCGGTCCCAGTAGCCGTTTGCCGGCCACCGCCCCGGGCACTGTGTTCGTTGAAAGCCTGCTTCAGGAAGCGGTTAAGGCTTTCGACAATGTCATTGGAGAACATTGCCAATCCGCACGGCCAAATGTTGTCCAATACGCGATCCGCATCCTCCTCCAGGCTCAGGAGGTAATGGGATGCGGACCTAGGAGCACAATGCTCCCGGAAGGCAGCTGCCGCTGCCCGGCATTGGGGACGCGTACCCACCTGATAGGTGTGGTACAGGTCCTTCAAAAGCTTCGCCATCCCCATCACAGCCCTATAGAGGGGCTCCTCCGGCCCAACGGACAGCAACAATGCAACATCGGGCCAAGCCGCAAACAGGCGCGACGTCTCCTCACCATCCGGGGAACAATCCTTGCCTAGGCGGCACCCAGTGCGATGCTCATGCAATACCGCCTGAATCGCCGCACGCGACACCTCATCGCCCCCGGCTAGCGGGTCTGCCGCCAACCGCTCAATGTTGGTCATTTGCAACCGGCCCGTCGCCATGCAACAGTGCAGAATGCACATGACAACGCGGCACCGGGCAATGACCACCACTGGTTCCACGGAACAACTTGCGGCCTTCAGCGATGGTGTTCCCAACAAGAAGGACGTCCGCTTTGCGTGGTCCGACTCGGTGGTCCGGACCACGTCTTTGCCCCCCACACAGCGGCGTCAGAGTCCCAAATCCCCTCGTTGTATAGTGACCCCACTTGTGGGGCCGGTGTGATCCCGATAATGCGGCGCACCCAGGGGGAATCACCACCGAGCCACGCATCGGCCGCTTCCTCATGGGAATTGAAGACCACCCAGTGGGTGTCCACGACCTCCTGGATGGCCTAAGAAAAAAACATCAATTTTGTTGGAACCAGATTGTTCCGGTGGCGGTTCCAACGAAACACTTGAACGTCGCCGGAACGTCCCCGGAACAAGTTATCGGAACGTCGCCGGAACAACACGGTGTGTGCGCGGCACACCTTAATATTGTCTTCCCAAAGGGTTGCTAGGGTCGCCATTGCTTTGTCCCCGCAGATTGCGAGGCCGCTGACCCACACACAGGCGGGAATTCGTCCCCAAAGGCCCATGTTGGCGATGGACACAAACAATTGGGACCACTCCCCGCTTGCGCAGGGGTAGCCATCCCCCCTGACAATGAAAGTCAGGGGGAACGACCAATCGATCATGCGGCACAACGGGGGTTGGCTAGCAATGTAGCGGAGCCATGATGCCCACGGCCAACTGATGCCCGTGGCCTTGGGATCCGAAGTGCTCACCGCGGGGGCCAGCTCCAAGGGGGCCAGTAGATCTTGCTAGCGCTGCTGGAAAGCCCTCTCAGGGCAAATCGGACGGGCGAATGGAAGGCCCGTGGTCGCGGTGTACTTCAGCCCCCGGAGGGTGTACACTTCCGAGAGCGTGCGCCAAGCAGATTTGGGCGCACGCAGGTTGAGGATGAGCTCGCAACACCCATCGGGGGGGAGCACCTCGGAGGCGTACTTGGCGATTGCCCCGTGCTGTATCTCGCGTACACAGCTTGGTTGGGCCAAGCGCACGGCCACCGCAAATTGGCGGCGGGCATGTGGAGAGGAGATGGGCCATTCCGCTAGGAGCTCCCCAACAAGATCCCCGTCCCAGAGGCTAACAGCACTAGCCAAATGGACGAGATGGGTGGTTAATTGCGCAACGCGGGTTTGCGATCTAGGCATGATGAAGCTACAACAATGAACTACGAAGCGAAATTTGGCAATGCATACCTCTAGGGGAAGATGCCCGTCGACCCACCGAGCATTCAGGCAAGGAACAAATACCAAAATGGGACCCTAGGCATGGCCACAATGCACAAATCAAACGGGAGAATGGGGACGCCAACGTTGAAAAGTCATACAACGCTGCGTCTGAACTACAAGAAATAGCAGGCTTGCAAATGGATACGAAAAGTTCGAAATGTGTACACCTAGTGGAAGGTGGCACCAACGGCTCACAAGATGTCAACACGGCCCCGATGGGAAAGACAAGCCTTGGACGCGTTATACATGCAAGAAAGAGACAAAAAACATCATTTACGAACTTGGAAACTCATGGTGATGGATCTGGTTATCTGGCCTGCGACACTTGTTCCAGTGGTGTTCCCAACGAGATTGTTCCGGCGGGAATTGTTCCCATTGGGAATATTCCAGTCGGGAACAACATTGGGTTTCAAACGCGTACCAAGGGTAACCTAAACAAGGGTTTACCGAGCGCACCACGCGTGGCCTACCCTTGAATGCGTCATGTGAATGCACAAGAGACACGGCCGCAATGACTCTACCAAGGGGTGGCCCCTCCTGGGCTTACTCACCTTACCTACCACAATGTCAATCTCAAACATGATGACTCTACCAGGGGGTGGCCCCTCCTGGGCTTACTCACCTTACCTACCGCTGCAAGCGAAAGGAGAGCAAACAACATGACATGCACACATGCAGGCATATTTTCCCCAACCCACCATTTTCCTGAAGTGAAGTTCCCTTGTCTCTGTGGGGGTGGGGGGGGGGGGGAAACTGCCCTTTTATCCCCATTTTCCTGAAGAAGTTTCCTATGTGTCTGGTGGGGGAGGGGGTGCACTTTTATGATTCGAAACAGGGGGGGGGGGGGTACTCTGCTTTCCCCCATGTTGAACGTTTTCCGAGGTTCCATATTTTCCCATTTTCCACTTGTCCACTAGTCTGATATTGGGGGGGGGGGGGTCTATCATGGGGGGCTTGGGTGTTGGGGGTTGGGGGGGGTGGTCCATAAAAGTCTGAAGTCTGAAGTCTGATAGCCCATTGGGTTACTATACCCATAGCTGGTCTGCAAACTGGTGGCGCCATTGGGCCAAGAAACGATATGAAGCTCAAACGCGTGAGCGTAGTACTAAGCTCTAGAGGGGTGCCCCGAGAGAAAGGCATAACAAGACCTACATAAAGGAAAAGGGAGGTTGGGAGGATGGTAGATGGGGGGATCAGAAATGGATGTCTGGGGGTACATAACCACCTCTACGACTATGCAACCCTTGTAGCATTCCGTCAAGCACCCTATGACCACCCGAACACTTCAAAGAGGCATGGTACGCGCACAAGCAAAGCAGTGCAAATGACCCAAAATTGGGTGAACGGGTTAATATTTGGCAGGTTATTTTTCGGCCCCTGTTATATATTAAAAATTAAAATTAACCATGTTGGTTTTGACGTTGGTCTTTTGGGTAAAATGTGTAGAACCAAACACCTCTGCAATACTAAGGGGCGTGGCAGATTTTTTTGACACCGGTGATGGACAACTCATGTGACCTTATTCAAAATGGTGCAAATTGATTAGTTTGTATAAAACCAAACACAAAGAGGGGTGAATTTTAAAAAAGTGTTTGGTTGTAGACACTTTTTGCAATTCCACATGATAGGCACATAGGGGACCTAAGTATAGATAACACAAAAAAAACCGCATGTTCCGCAACCTAAAAAGCCACGCAAACAGTTGGTTCGGTACGGACAGGCAATGCACCACGAAAAACATGTTCCCCAATGGTCAAAATGAGGTACACCTCACGAGAACTTAAAACAAGGCCTTGATATTTGACACAACCAAACATGGCCAGTTTGGGGTGTTTTATGCTGAATTACCCGGGTGGGCAACTTGCGCCATCTAACTGCATTGGATCCCTATCAAATGGTCTCATGGGCTCCACCATAACCACTTCCTTGGCCTTCCCAATAAGGGCACGTGTGGGCCCAAAAGGAAAAAGGATAAGCCGTTGCCCTAAAATGATGTTGGGAAAGGCGACCCCATACCACTCCCGCTCCCGATCCCTTGTGGCGCAAAGGGAGTTGATTGGGAGCTTGGTTTCTGGGTCCGCGGTGCAGACCCGGCGGTTGTTGTGGGTTGTGGGTTGTTGCCAAAACCAACCATCCGTCTTCCCCTTCCCCTTACCGAGTTTGATTTTTACCTTCGCAAACTAATCATGACAGGGTGTTGGGGCTTGTCCTTCCCCCCACCACCCCTCTTCTCCCCCTCGGACCCTTCCTCCTCCACCACCTCCGAAGCGCGAGGTCCCACGCGTACCAAGGTCCCAAGCGCGTACGCCGCCTAGGGCCTGCTCGTCCTGCCGCTGACCACCTCCGTTTGTCGCCTACGATGATACGGTTCTGTAGGTTTCCGCTAAATCGGCCGTTACGCTCCCAGTGCTCGATTGGGGTAGCCTTTCCGGGGATGGGTGTGCTAATGCAGCCTCCTAGAATACATCTAGCAAATTCCACAACATTCCCGGCAATGTTCGCCTGGGCCACGCTCCTGGTGAGCTGACAACCAACTAGGAGATCCGGAACGATGGTGACAGCTGTGATTTGATTGTGCCCAGCCCCCTCTAGTACAACACCTCTTGCGGCGCAATTTTTGCACACCGGCAGAATTGGAGGACGCCCTTAAAGGGGCTTTGGGTATGGCAGAGGATCGCTGGGCTCACATCTTCAACCACAACCGCCCCTTGCCCCACCAAACTGCAAGGTGATGTGGGGGAAGGACAAGTGGTTGCATCCGGAGGGGGAGGATCACATGCGGCTATGGACGTTGCCATGCTTGCCCCTCATGGTGAGCCGCGTGAAGGCGGCAGGTGAACGAATCACCGGGAAGAGCCTTTCTGTGATGAAACAGGAATCCGTCGCGAGCATCACTCCGATACGTCAGCTTCCTCCTCGTGACTTTCCTACAGCCTCACCCCCGGCCAATGGTGTCGCCCTCTCCATCTTTTGGGGCGTCTCGATGGACGACCAGGATGATGACGTATGCGCCCGGTTCGCTGCCATGTCCGCCCGCGCCTTCCTTCCGCCTTGGGTTGTCCATCACATGCCAATGAACAGGGGTTCTAGCTCTGTGGGTTACCTTCTCCACACCGATCCATGAAGGAGGAGGTCTGCCGGTGATTGATGCCGGGGTCGCGCCGTATCATTGGGTCTAGCGGGCTGCCCACGCACAACGTGTCCTACTCTAGAACCCACCACATGATGCCTCCAAGCTGGGCGTTCAAGACCAAGGTGAGTTGTGGAGTCGTTGGATGCCGCCGGAAGCCCACTGCCGCAGGGTGTTTCGGTTGTGGTGCACACCATGGTATGGAGTGCAGCAACGGCAATGATGAGGATGTAGCAAGAGATCGGGGCGATGTTGCAGCAGGCGATGGAAGTTCCGTGCCTCCAATACAACAAGTGGTGACTTGCTCGATTCCGGCACTTGGGACAACCCTGTACAAGACCCATTATGAAGCAACATCAACGCCACAATAGACATGACCCAGAGGCAAGGGGACTGCTCCAACTAGCGGGGCACATACATGCCAGTGAGTGATTGCCATAGCCAAGACCGGAGCAGCACTGTTTCCTGGTGACACCCACGGCGTCGTTGTTGGTAATTGTGAATGGGCGCTTTGCTGCATTTGGCATGGGTACAGAGGACAAGAGCGACGTTTTGATGTACAGCTTGAACATGGCCCGGGCAGAGCCCAGTCCTGTCAACCCGAGCTTGCTACTGGCAGCCAAAGCAATCGTGCATAACACCAAAGTGGCATAGCAGCAAGCTTTCTAGTGCGCATGCTAGTAGGTAGCCCACCCCTTGCCCTGGGTTCAGAGGTAGTGAACTGGAGGGGCCACCGGGATCTGTAGGACAGCCTGCGAGGAGGGCAGTGTCAAAAGCAGGCGTGGCAGCAGTAGAATGGTGCTCATGCCTTGTCCTGTTGTTGGAATGTGAGAAATATGCGGTGTAGGAGCTACGCTTTGTGTGCAAAACACCCCCCCCTTGGTGCTCAGTAAATATATCAGAAACCCTTTCGTAAACCCGTTTCTGTACAGTAACCTGCCCCCTTCCTGCACACAAACCCCGCCCCCCCTCCTTCCCACGATCCCTCTTCCTGTAGCACTTCCTGGACCACTTCCTAGTGAGTTCCTGCCTAAGCTTTGTGCAATCTTCCGCAGGCGGACATCGATGGGCACCCGGGGTTGGTCCTCAAGGCGGTTCGCGATGAGGAGATGGCAAAGCCGCTGCCACTGGCACCTTCTCAAGCTTCACGGGTGATTGATGCATGGCAGCTCGGGTTGGAGGACCCACCGACATGGCCTGCAACACTCACCATCAGCGACATGCACAGTCACATGGCCAAGCATGGGGGTACTTGCTCGAACCGTGGCTGCATTGTGAGCGTGCGACAAAGGAGGGCGGCCCTCCCTCTGCAGCTGCGTTTGCTGGTGGCTTGCAACGACAGTATGGTGCCTGCCCTAGTGGCCTAGATTAAACCCAATATGGTTAACATGTGGCCAAAACTTAACACGGTAATCCTAAGTTTGCATTTCTTTAAGGGGGGTTAGGGGGGTTGACGTGAAAATTATGACCCCCATGGGTTGCCTTACGGGCTTGGGTGCCATTTCCCCCGGGGGTTGGTGGGGGGGGTCCTACCCATGTGGTTGTTTCAAAATGTTAAAATGGCTCTCGGCTTTAACTTTTGTTTTTAATTTTTGGATTAATATTGGAAAAGTTAAAAATTAATGAGTCGCCACTATTAATATTAATCTCATAAATATTACCACTATTCCCCAAATATCAACCCCCCTAACAATGGCACAAAACAACATGTAATGCATTATGTGTGTGTTCATGCATGTTGTGCATGGCCATTGTGGCCCATTGGGTCCCTATGCGGGCCCTCACACCTCATGGGACCCCATGATGTGGTCCCACGTCTTCGTGAGTCGGGATGGGGGGTTAGCGGGGTTAGTGGGTTCGGTGGTAAACCCCTGCCCCAAAAATAAGAACTGGCCCCAAACTAAGAACCGCCCCAAAAAGAAGAACCGCCTGGGGCTTTCCACCGAGCGGGTCAAAAATAAGAACCACCTTGGACACAAGCAAGACAAAAGCGGGGAACACTGAAGAGTTTTTTGTGCATCAGTTACTTGCGGAAATACGAAGTGATGGTAGCTTGGCGCTTTGCTGGTGGCACGTTGCAGATAGGATCAGGTTCAGGCACTGCCTGACCCCTTGCAGCTACCATTTGCTGAACATGCTGCTCCACCTCAGACATTGGAACAAAAGTGTAAGAGGGCAGAACCCGCACCTTGATGTCAGATGGGTTAGCAGGGAGATAGCCCATCTTTTTGAATACGTGATGTCGGTTGGCATTGCCAGCACTGATGGTTAAGTTGTGGGCCTTGGCGACAATGCGTGTCACCAACACCCGTCTGTCTCTGGCTGACAACCCTTGCCCTTTCAGCTTAGGCTCCACCTCTGTGGTAAAAATATTAGCATAATTATCTTTGAACAGGAAGTTGAAATATGTGTCCCGGTATTGCCCAACAGATGTTGTTGATTCCTTCAAACGGGCAAACAACGTCTTATCCGAGACATTGCATTGGGCTTTGGGGGTCCAATGTGGTTTGGCTGCATCCCCAACCAGCATGCGGGACACATCGCCGAGAAATCTGTCCCACTCGGCATAAATAAGAGACATCACATCTTCATCCACCACACCACTAGACTGGAAATACACAGACACATCAGGGTGGTATAGGGGTTTTTCGTGTTTGAACACATTCCCTTCACCCTTGAAAATCACAATGGGCTTTGGCTGTTTTTCAATGGGAGTGCCGTCCACATTTACCACCACAAGGGGCACGTATGTGAACATTCTCTTGGACTTGGCTGCGGCATTGCTTTCGAATGCAATTGTTCCCTCCTCCATCTCTCCTTTTGCTACGACCAACAGCTGCAGAAAATCGCCATTGAAACTCACGGGGGCCTCATCAAAATTACCAACCACTGACACCGGCTTCAAACGATGCATAGCTTGCACATATCTGTGAAATGCACGCATGCGGGCAACCAATTCGTCTTTTGAGATCTTCATTGATCGTTTTTGGCGCACAATGTGCAGATTGTGCCGCCGGCGGAACCCCCTTTTCCAACTACGACCCAGCTTGGCAGTGATGCCCAGGTTGCCCTTCACTTCTCGAACCTTTCGCCACAGCACGGAGGGGCGAACTTTGTTTCCATTTGCAATCTCCTGCCGCCTCCATTCAACAACGGTGCTCTCCAGGTCTGTGTGCAGGGCATGGCGTCCGCTCCCGCTCACAGATTTTCGGCTTCGCAACGCCTTTCGTGCCTGTCCAGGCTCCACCAGAAGTTCCATGATGGTGGCCTTTTTTTTGACATTTCCTGACACTTGCTTTACACCACCGTTGCTTGAGAGACGGAACTTCCGGGCAGTGGCATGGTAATTTTTGCACTGTTCGTAGTGCAAAACCATACAAGCTTGTTCTAGAACATCAGGTCGGCGCCTCTTTTGACGGGTTCCCTCCATCTTTTGAGCAAAGCGCTCAATCACCTTTTGAACTTGCTCCTCTGGACTTGCACTGGCGGGAACAGCACCAGGGACATCATCACCACCATGTCCAGCAGCCCCAGGGACAGAAGGAGGTCCAGGCTCCACAGCATCTGCACCTCCAGGCAAAAGAGCATCTGCACCTTCAGGGTCCACAACATCTGCACCTTCAGGTTCCACAGGGTCCCCAGCATCTGCACCTCCGGGATCTGCAACATCTGCAGGGACAGCGGCATCTGGAGTAGGCAGCTCACTCTCCGCAACGTCCACAATGAGTCTTGCCAGATCAGCCTCCGGAGGCTCAATCAACTGCTCAATCACCTCCATATCCGAGTCCTCAGATGAGTCTGATTTTTCCACGTCAATGGAGTCCGCACATTGTGGGTGCAAGCCATCAAAAATGTCCGTTTTTTGTGAAGGCAGGAGGAGGTGTCAAACGCAATAGGAACCGCGCCCAAAAATAAGAACCGCCCCTGCTACCGCCACCAACTGGGTCAAAAATAAGCACCGGTTCCTATTTTTGGGGCGGGGGTTTAGGGTTCGGGTTCGGGAGGTTAGTCTCTTCGTTTGTGGGGGCGGGGGTTTGGGCTTTTGCCCGCTTGGGCCTTTTCCCGGTACCGCTCGGCCTCCTCGCGCGTGGGGAAGAGAACGTGCCGGGCCACCTCGTAGAGGGCGGTGCCGCCCGGGTTTTGCACCCATTCGGCACCACCTTTCCGCCCATGGACACTGCAGACGGTGCCCTTCTCTACCCTGGTGGAGTAGGGGACGTGGGCGACCGTCTCAACGATGAGATCGTCGGGGCGGTCATCCTTCTTCTCGGTTGTTGCACCCCCAACCTTGGGGGTGTCGGTCTTGGGGGTGGGGGGGGGGGGGGGGGTGGCGGTCTTGGGGGGGTTGGTGCCTTTTGGGGGCGGCGACGGCCTTCGTAGGCCGTGCGGGGGGGTGGGTGCGGGGGGTTTCTGTGAAGCACGTGCGCTCGCCGCGTCGTCGCTCTCCAACCCGGACTCAAAGGAGAACCTTCGTTTCTTTGAGGGGGGATGGGGGGGTTTAGGTTGCGGCTTGGCTTCGGGGGGGGTTTGGCGCGGTGCTGGTGGACGCCCCCCCCTCCCCCCCCTCCTCCCCGTCGCGCACCCCACCCCCTCCCGTGCTCTCCCACAACTCCTCATCCTCCCCCCCCACAAACCCCACCTCTTGCATCGGAGCCGACTCGCTGGGCGGGAAGTGACGCGACGTCACCCAAACGCCACTCACCACATGCGAGATCTCCCACTCATGGAGACCTCGCAAGAGAGCAAGAGGAAGTGGGTCTCGGGCCACGATGCGGTGGAGGGAGCCAAGGGGTACTTCTTGGGATGCGTCAGCCTCTCGCCAGGCCACCCGGATGGGGTTGGCATGTGTCGCATGACCACTACATCAGCTACCTACCAACATTAAAAAAAAAAAAAGAGAAGTGTAATTAATTTTTCCGGCGACTTTTTTAATTTTTCGACATTAAAATCAATCTTGAACTTTTAATATTTTCGAGCGGCAGTTCAAAAATTGAATAGTAATCTCTCCAGAAATTAACGCCAGCGACCTAAAAATTAAGCGAAGCAAATAGGCACCACACCTCAAACGTACCACTAGTGCCTGCTGCCTACAATGCCCCCATGGCATCTCGGAAGTGAGACGCTGCGGCCGGGGCCTCAATGGGGGCTCCCACGTTGGCCGTTGGGGCCGATTGGGCCGCCGGCTTGGCCACATTTGCGGCCACCGAGGCCGCCCTTGCGCGGGAGTTCGGGACGAGGCCCTGGTACGAGGGCTTACACTCCGGATCATGGATGGGTCGGGGCAGGGCGTAGACAGTGCCCCAGTCAGCCCGGAACACAACGGCCTTGCCTTGCCGCCACTGCTTGACCCAGCCCAAGTGGGTCCAGTGCTGTAGCAGCACCTGCTAGTGCACCGTTTGAAAAGCGATGGCGCGGGGGTCAAGCAACAAATTCAGTGGCGGCAAACTGCCTATAGTTGGTGGTTCACGCATGGGGGCGAGGGGGGCCACGAGGGAGGGCTTTCCATACCCCCCCCCCCCCCGGAGGCATGATTATGCCAGGTGCCTCTATGTTCCTCCTTCTTCCAACGAATCAAACACCGGATTGACCTCCGCAAAATACACATGGCTATCATGTGGCTATGCGCGGGGTAGGAAAAAACGGGTTGGTCCCCCGCACATCCTTGCTCCAGCACCTGGGCTAACCAGGGGATCGCCCCCGCCTTCGGGGCGGAAGCGGACTGGGGGCCCAGGGCTTGAGGAGCCACTGGGGAAAGGGGGGGTGCGCATGGGGGGGGGTCAACAACCTTAACTCCCTCCCCCTCCTCCCGGTCCACGTTCCCCTTGTCAACCACCACTTCCCCCTCCCCCTCTTTCTTAACCCCCTCCCTCTAGGCTGGCCTGTACCCCCCCCCCTAGCCCTTGGCTCCCCTCCCTCCTCCTCCTCTCCCTCTTCTCCCTCTTCTTTTTCTTCATCTCCTTGCTTGACTCCTAGGATGGGCGCGCAGGCAGCGGGCGGCTCTCCACGGCTGGTGGCAGGGCTGGCGAAGCAGCTGGAGCTTTTGCGGGGCTGCTACTGCCACTCGTGCCTCCACTTGGGCAATATGTGGAGAGACACACGCGAAACAAAAAAGTTAATTGTTTTTAATTTTTAAGCCCCCGAGTGAATTTCGTGAATTGAATGGCGGACCGAAAAAATTAACTAATATTTTAAATATTAATGGACGCAACTATTAATATTAAGCTCGAAATATTAACAAACTCGCCGCAAATATTAATCGCAACACACAACCAAGCGTGCACAAGCAAAACACACCAGCGCTCAACTGTTGGCTGCCAACATGTCGGGCAACATCTTTTTCATTGCCGACGCGTCCATGGCAAGGCGAAAACAAAGCTGGCGGAGGGGAAGCAATGGCGGAGGGCGGGGGCTGCGGGTGGCCATGATTTTGGCCATAGTGAATGGAGCGGTATGGGGGGTCCCGTAGTTGCGCAACGGGAGGTCAAATTTTAAAAACCACCACTCCCACACTTGCGAAACTACCTCCGCCTCCCGTTCTAGTTCGGTTGCCCCCGGCATCCCCCGGCCCGAGTGGTCATTGTATGCGCGCTTAAGGATGGCTTTGAGGGTGTCAACAACATCCCCGCACACGGCACCCAACCCGACCCCCAAGCGGCGTGCCTTGGCCACGGCCTCGGTGACATCCTCTTGCAAATAGAGGAGGTAGTTTGATTGGCTCGCCTCCTTGCAACAATGTGCACGGTAGGCGCGTGCCACCTTGGCCGCACGTAGGTACCCGCAGGGCGGCTTGTCCGTGTACAACTCCCGGAGAAGGTCACACATGGCCACGACGGCTTGCCATTCACCATGCTCCGGGACGTAGTCCAACTACGGACCAAGTTCCCCCGACGTGAGGAACAACGCACGGACCTCCTCCCCGTCGGGTGCCGCCGGCGCATGCAACGCCACACCCGGGCGGGCCCGGTAGAGGACCCGTTGCACGGCGTTGGCGTTCTCCTTGGGGAGGTCCACGAGGCATGTCTCCATGAACGCCACTTGGAGCCGGCCTATGGCCATGCAACAATGGAGGATGCATAGGATAACCACCCACCGGTCAACCACAATGTACGGATCCCCTATGCATCCCCAATTCTCCAAGCTACGGCCGGTCTCCTTGTTACGGAGGTGAGCCGCCTCCTCACGGTCCAACGTGCGCCGGGTCGCCACGTTGACCCGTGCCGCCGGAACCTTGTCCCACACCCCCATATTGTTAATTGAGCCCACCATGCCGGAGGTGGACACACCGATGAGGCGCCGCACGAAAGGTTGGTCTCCCCCGATGACCAACCCGCTTGGCACCGAGCACGACACCCACCAGAACTTCTTGCAGTCTTGTATGGACTGCATTACCTATAAAAAAGACATGGATTAACATTTGCATCTCGAGATTAATATCGAGTTAATCTTTCAGTCGGCGTTCATATTAACCGAAATCTAGATATTAATCTCGAGAAATTACCGCAAAAATTAACAAACAACGAATGGGCCACAAAGATTCAAGTTGTCGGGCCATATCGTTGCAAGTGCCGCCATGTCCTTGTCCCCGCACACGGCCATCCCTATCAACCACAATTACGCGGGTGTGCGGCCCTGTGCGCCGTGGTTGACGAGCCCGATGGAGAGTTGGGTCCAACTACCACCGGCGGACCGGTACACATCCCCACGCATAATGAAGGTGAGGGGCCTTGTCCAATCGATGGTGTCCACTAGCGATGGACGCGATTGGACATACCAGGCCCATGCCAGTAGCGGCCAAGAGCGCCCACTCACGGGGGTATCCGGGATGGACACGGTCGGCCGTAGGTCAAGGGAGGTGACCAACTCCTTCCACGTGTTCGTGAACGTACCCCGAGTGGGGATGCGCTTGGGGAAAGAGAGGCCCGTTGTGGCCGTGTAGGCCGGCCTCCGGCGGCTCATATACTCCATAATGTGCCGGAAGCCAAGCTTGGGGACGTTCAAGTCCATGAGTAGACCGATGAGGTCCATGGCCGAGAAGAGGAGGGGGGAATATTGCTTCACCGCCGCCTTTTGCTTGTCCTGAACGAGGGAGGGGTAGCCAACCTCCGTGGCGTCGGCCCAACGGGCCTTGCCCAAAGGGGAGGAAGCCACCCACTCACCAAAGAGTAGGGAGACCGAAGGGTCCCGCAAACTATTGGCCCCACTCAAATGCACCAGCGTCATGCTACGCTTGGTAAGGGTGTCCCGACAAAAAGGCATAACAAGAGCTATACAAAGGAAAATGGTGGTGTGGAGTGGGGGCAATGCGGGCAAGCGGAGGGGGGGGTGTCCAAGACACCCACCAACACATCATTGCAACATCTGTATTATACCGGTGTGCAACAATATGCCGCGTAACACCCCTTATGGGTCGTCATATGTGCATGGAAAAATGAGTACAATTGAACCAATCAAAAAAATTGAACGTTAACGGGTTAATGTTTGCGAGTTGTGTTAACCAGTTCATATATTGAAAATTAAAATTAACCATATTGACTTTAATCTAGGTCACTAAGGTCTTCTAAAGGGGCATGTGGGACACGGGAAGCAGCATGTGGTCACATACTACTTGTGCCTTATTGCCCAAGCTAAGGCAAGCAACACGTGGTCCTTCTTGGTGTATAGCGAGAGCACCGACTTTCACACCCGCAACAGTCTGGCAAGGATGAAAGGAATGCATGGTGGCGTCCCCTTGGAGGTCCACAATGCTTGTCCAAAATGGCCACGGGCACCTTGACGAGAGCAAAATGTGTTCATTTTTCATAAATCAAGGTTTTATGAACAAAACTCCCATGTCTGGGCACCAAAGATTGTGCCCGCTGCGTGTCCACCGCGGTGAGCCGTCGTTGACTGGCGCCGTGCAGCTGGCCTGTGCCCCCCGCCCCCCTTGAGCACATGATGATCCTTCTTCGCGGGACAGCGCCATGCGTGGTTCTGGGGATGTGTTGGACGCAATTGCCTTGGTTTCGCAGCTAACACCGGAGCCGAAGCATGTATTGTGGGCAACAATGAGAGATATTGTACCGGATGTCGTCGAGAAGGTTGCCTCCAGCAGCAAGACACGGGCAGAGCGGGCCCTCGACCAAGCGAAAAAGAGGGACCGCAAAGCGAGGCAAATTGTCCAATAGCAGGGGGCAACTATCATTGGGCTGCGAGCACAAATGGGTCCATTGCGCGAGTAGTTGAAGGCTGCGGGGGCAGAAGGCAAGCAAGCAATTGCGGATCAGCTGCTGGCAGAGGCTCTCGTGCAAGAGAAGGCTGTAGCGCGTGGCCGAGCGTTGAGGATCCTGAATGGCACCTATGGCTAGGCCAAGAGCCCAACCAAGTAAGGGCGATGAGTGGCACTGGAGATCTGGCGTGGTAAGATCGAGAGAAATTTGGAAGGGGGGTTACATCCCGTAGGCTGCAGTGCAAGTGTGCTGTGACCAGACCCCTTTCTAGAGTTGCGCGCATGCAGATACCCGTATTTTGTGCAATGGCGCTAAATGTTGTGGGTCTCGGTTCACAACGAGCCAATTTCTTTAGGTTTTCCCCTAGTGCTTCCGCGTGCGCGAGACCTCGCGTAGGACATTAGTATCCGTTTGCACAAGGTGCCTAAGGTGGCGTCAGGAGTGAAAAGCTCGATATAGCCTACCTTTTGCGGACCCCACCGAGATTTGCGCATTATTGAGGTTGCATGCATGGATGATGGGCCTCACTCTATCGAAGGAACCAAAATTGTGTTGTTGCTGTTGAACACTACAATTATGTTTCTTATTAGATTCAACCGGAGGGGAGGGGTGGTAGCAGTGAACTTCGGTGCCCCACTGCTACATGCCGAAGCGATTGACATATGTATGTTCGTTCAGTTGACCAATGTGCTTTGATGTGCCGTGCTGTGCTCCTTTTTGTGCGAATTCTCTCAGTGCATCCCGAGACCAGAAGGGGTCTAGGAAGGGGTTCCGGAGATAGTTCTTCGGCGGGAACACGGTGAGGATTCGTGTAGAGAAAGGGGGCTACAAAGGGGTTCTTGGGATGGTTTTTGGGCAAGAAGAAGGGGGGTTTCTGCTTAGAAAGGGGGGTTCCGAAATACTTCTTGTATACTTCCTTTATACCTGCTGTGCCGATTTTGCGTATGCATTTTTCGGCAGAGCGCCCTTTACACACACTGCAAAACGCAATTGCCACTTTTGTAGGTAGTGTCCTTCGTGTAACCCCCTACTGGTAGCTAGAGGCCCATGCACGGCACCAAAGACGCAAACTTCTTCAACTAGTTGTGCGCGCAATGCTGGGGGATGCGGACATTCTGGTGCGCAGCGACAACAACTCACTGATGATCGTGTTCAGTGAAATGCGCCAACTTGATGACGGCCACATGTCCGAGGAACCGGTACAAATTTTGGGTTATGGCGCGCGACATGAGCCTTTCTACGCGAAACATGCTGAGGTTGGAGCGACAATGTAACAGAAGACAGCTGCTCGTGGGGAGAGACAAATTTTTGCCATGGGTTGCAACCGCCTCGGAGGTGGTGTCCGGGGTTGTGTCGCAGCGATGCGCCGCCCCATGCCCACTTGCTGAAGTAGTACAAAGCCAATTGAGGCATATGGTACATTTAGTGTGACCACACAACACCGAGCGCTGATCATCATTTGTGCGGATGCAACGCCCCTATGGCAAACCTTAGCCACGAAGTGCAATGTGCACATGACCATGTGGTCGGAGGGAGTAGCAGCCGCAGGCAACGTCCGACGTTGGGCAACGTGGGGCGCGCGTGATGGTCCGGATGAAACACACTGCTTCCGGGCCATTAACATTAAGGGGGTACTTAATCACCGAAATTGGGACGCGCATGCCGTTGTGCATGTTTGGCACCAAGGCCATCGCATGCCTAGTGTATGTGCCTTGACAAGCGATGGCAAAGCCATGCTTTTTGCCAAATACCACAAGGGTAGGTGTTGGGGAGGTTGCAGTTCCATCAACCGAGTGGAACGTGCTAGTTGTATGCCGCCCAAGTGTAGATGTGGGCCTTTTTTGCGGGCCATTGGTCCATGCAACCGCGTGGGCCACATGCAGTATGGCTCGTGTTGCATCGCTAGCGCTGTTGTGCAGCAAGTAGATGAAACCATAAAAGGATTTAGTGAGACCAGACCAGTGCATCGGACCTTGCTCGGGCCGCACGGGAGGCAGGAAAATGTCTGGCTTTGGAGCTTTATAAAATTTTGGATGAGGTGAAAAACGTCCCTCATGCTGAGAGCTTGGCGCTACGGCCAAAAAGGCCCGCAAATTTGATATAACTAGGGGCAAAATGATTTTTGAGGATATTGCACTGGGGCCACAAAGACCGTCAAATTTGATATAACTAGGGGCTAAATGTTTTTTGAGGATATTGCATTGCATGCATGGGTTGTAGCCACCTTACGGGACAACTTGGCCGAAGCGGCCTTTGCGGGGGGTGAGGTTTTTTATTTTGGTACGGTATGTACTATTGTCCATGCGTCCGTTGCATGCCTTGTGGCGCAAGGAAGATTGGTTGACACACGAGAAACTCAAGGACATGGTGTATTGGTGTGAGCGTTTAGCAGAAGCGTGGGGTAAATTGCAATGGGGAGCTACCCCACGGGTACATTGGGTTGTTGTGTACAGTGCCAGTTTGACACGCTGATTTGGTAGCTAGCATATCTTCCGTGGTATGCCCTTGGTTTTGTATGAAAAATAGTATTGTTCATACTTGATTTTTCAAAAATGAACGATTCGTATATGAACCATGAATTATGAATAGCTTTTATACACGCTTTTTTGCCCACAGTTTTTGTTATATCTTACCCTTACTCCGTCTTCACGGAGCGCAACATGATGGTTGTTCGGCTCAGTGGTGCCACCGGTCTTTCAGGACAACACGTGTTCCGACCTTCTGGCCCAATGGATGTTATCGCCCCCCACTCATCCGTGCCCGTTTTTCGGAGGCAATGGACCACGCTCCCCTCCAGGTGGCCCACAAAAGCAAGGTGCAGGCGATCCACACGCAATATGGAGTCCCTGTTTCCCGCACCCTGTGTCATAAGGCGCCTTTTGTAGTTGGGTGCACCCCGGTCCGGCATGCGTGTGTTGAACCGGTACATCACCCGCTGGGGCGACGGCAACACCGCTTGCACTGGGCTGCCCTTCCCCCGGCCCATCCCCACACGGGACCAATTTAACGCAACGCGGAAAATCGGGACCGCTCGGCTTGCTTTGTCCCCATCCGTGGAATGTGCCGATCCCCCGTCGTCGGGTCGCTATTGGCCCCTACGGTCGTGGGCACAATACGTGCAAACTCGGCCTACCCTGTGCCAGTCCATTGACTGGCCACGTCCCGTGACCTTTCCCTTGGTACACGCTAGAAGACCCAATCTTGTTCTAGCCTAGAACACTCTAGCCTAGATGTTCTAGCCTAGACTAGATCAATACTAGAACGATATAATGTCGACCCAGATGTGCCAATTTCTTCATTGTTCCGCCGTGTGTGCTTACTATTGTCCGTAGTGCATTGTTCCATGGTTCCTTCTCTCGTGCTTAGATATTAAACATATTTTTGCTATGAAACGCCCCACCACTTGCCCCCTTCCTCCTTCCTCAACCGGGAAGGATAGTTCCCTCTTGTTTGAGGCACTACGGGAGTTGAGTGGGGCTTCAAACCTCAAGGATGAGCGGGTGGGCCATTACTTGGCCACGTGGGCGCTATCATGCCCGCATGGCGGCAATTCAACAACGCCGTCCAATATGTGAACACCGCCACTTCTACCCAAACCACGGGTGAGGCATGCAAGGCCGCCGGTGAGGCCTACGCCGCCTTCCTTCTCCCCCCACCCACCGCCATGTGTGAACTAGTGCTCAACATGAGGGCCCCCAAATCCTCGTGGAGGACCCTTTCGGAGGTCTACACGCTCCGTAAGTTGGAATACCACCGCACCGTCCTTGGTGGCCCCTACTCCCGTCGAATTTGTACCTAGCGGGACTTCCAAGCCCATTGGAGAAGTTGGTCGCCCCCATGCAATTGGATGAGCCCGTTGCAACGGTGTTGCCCAAGGCCACCGGGATCTCATGGCCCTTCCCCTCATGGGTCACATACATGCTCTCCCGGCTGGGCTTGGTGCGGTCAATCAACTGCAACTTCCCATTGACGCCCATCGTCCTGGGTGATGCCTACCCCGTGGCCGGGGGCAATAGGACCCAACTCACCATCTCCTTTGTCAACTTCGACCGCTTGGCCCGCTCCCCTGCAGGCCTTTGGGTGTTGAGCATGGCCAATTGCCATGACATGGACACCCTTGGGACGTTGTGGAAGAGCAATTGGGAGGTAGGCCTCTCACCTAGTGCCTTTCACTCGTTTTAGTTTTGATCCATTTAGCCTCGGAGACCGCTCGCTAGAAGCCAGACTACACTAGACTACAAGGAAACTAACCACCCCCCATGTCTTGTCTTTGGGTGATTCAAGACATCATTGACCCGGGGCTCGTCCAATGGGGGGCCTCCAAGGAGGAGGCAAAGGTGATCCTCGGGGGGGATCAACCGTGGACACGAAGGGTGATCCGGGTGTCCACATGCCCCCAAGTGGGCTCCATGTTCAATGAGGGGATATGGAATGCCCAAAAGAAGACTTGGGAGGGTAGTGCTATCCCGCGGACCATGGAGGGTGATGAGGCTCACTACACGGCCTTCCTCCTTGGGACGCCTTCCTTGCAAGCCGCTGGCTGCAGTATGCAGCGGATTTTGAAAATGCCACATGCCTGGCTCGTCTTCTGCATTTTCATGGGCCGCTTGTTGGGGGAGTTTGTCGACCGGGAGGCTAGGTTGGTCACCCCCGTGCTCCGTCAAGACGTGCAAGTTCTCGTGTCGGAGAGACGTGCAGGTTGGAGCGTTTATGGGTCAGCTTCCCCGGACGGGGAAGAGACGGGCAATTTTTTTAGGCATGGCCGGATATGGCTAGGTGGCTCGGCCTTAGGCCAAGCATGGCCAAGTACAAGGCCATCGCGAACATGTGGGACCTGCTGCAGACCCTCTATTGTACACACTAGGGCCCTAACCGATGGACTTGCGCCGCTTTGGCCCGTGATTTCCGGTGGCACTGTACTGTCGGTACAGCATCATGTTATCTACTAAGCCTCGAGCATGATGTAGATACCATGTTGCACAACATTAAGCCATTTGGGTTGGCTATGTTCTCACGTGACATTTCAGAAAGCATCAACCGCTTTCTGAAACATGGTCATAACGAGCACAACAACTGGCGGGGGGGGGGGGGGGGGCTGTCGGGTGGAGGGGCTGGACGAGGTGCCGGGTTGTCTGTGGTCGGCCATCCATAGGGAGGGCAATGTGCAAGCACATTGCATGACACGGATGTTTGCATACTTTGACGTGTCATGGGTTGTGCACGGGGGGCCACGGTCGCAAATGCCGTGCTCGGGTAGGGATGCCATGAAGGTGAGGAGGGGCCCGGGCCACATGCAGGCTTCCGTCGAAAAGAATAGTTACCAACAGCAACATGGCTTCGAAGGATTTGATCGAGCAGCTGCTCCGCCAGGTATTTTGTTGTGCGTTCAAGCGCTGATCTAGGGAAGCGTTCTAGCGTTGATTTAGGTAGCACGATCGGTCGCTAAAAAGTTGCTGGAACGCCGCTAGAACGGTTGCCTAAAACGCCGCTAGAACGCTCTTGCGTTTTTTGTAGCAACAACAGACGACGGAGATGCTAGCGCAGGTGATGGCGGCGCACGAACCGGCCGAGCAGGCGCTGCAGGCCGAGCAGGCCGAGGCCAAGCCCACGGCCGCGGCCGAGGCCAAGCCCAAGCCCCCCCCCCTCGCCAAGCCCAAGGGCAAGCCCCAACCCCAAGCCCCACATCCACAGTCGCCACCCCTTCACCTGTTGGCCGCCAAGAAGTCGGCGAAGGCGGCCCCGGGGCACACGGAGGTGGAGGAAATGCGGGGGGGGCTGCGAGGTCTCTCGGCTTCACTCGTAGCTCGGAAGGGGGCAAATGCCAAGCTGGAGAGCAAGGTCTCCCAATGGGAGACCAAGCTAATGAAGTTGCAGGTGATGGGGGATGAGGACCGGATCCGCATGGCGGAGCAATCGCTATGCAAGGCGAACGAGAAGGTGGAGGAGAAAGAGGAGGCGATTGAGACGCTGGATCGCAGTGTGCGCAGGATGGAGACAATTTTGCCGGCAGAGGTGGATAAGGTGAAGGCCGAGGAGGTGGAGGAGGTGGTGGAAGTGGAGGTGGAGGCGGAGGAGATGGTGGAGGAGACGGTGGAGGAGGAGGTGGAGGCGAAGGTGGTGGTGGAGACGGCGGTGGGGGGGGGGGGGGGGGGCAGTGGCTCAGGTATTTGTTGCGGTCCAGGGATGCGGGGGCCATCCAGGACCTACCATGGGACCCGGCCATACTGGCTGGCCCCCAACCCCCTAACGTGGACCACCCCCTCCCTGTCGCCCCGGAGAGTCCGGTTCGGACGCTCCGGTTTTTGTTGCAGCGGGTGCAACACCGGCTGTTCGGGGGGGGGGGGGGGGTATGGGTGGACGAGGGGGGGGGGTCCACTTGGACAAGCCCCTGCCCTTGGGGGAGGTCCGAGGGTGGTGGGGGCGGCAACGGGAGTTGCCGGGGAAGAAATGGGGGAGACGTGCCCCCGCATGAAAACGGGGGTGAAGATGTTCGAGTTGGCGCAACTCAACCTCTTCACCCCCGAGAGGAAAAACGGGAGGCCACCCACTAGCAATTCATCGCCAACTGTTGGCAGGGGCTGGGCTTGGGGGGGATGGAGTATGGGGCGAGGACCTGGACCTGGACGCTGACCTGGTCGGCGCCGATGGACATGGGGGGGTTCTACCCGGAGTTGGCGAACCGCGGGGCGTAAGCCGGGATGGTGCACGGCATCGCCTCCGAGCACAAGTCCAAGCCCAAGCCCGCCGCTATCCCCGCAATTTGGCCCCCCCCATAGCCGTAACCCCCCCCAACCCCCGGGACGCCTTTGCCAGGGCCCCGGGGGCCATCTCCCCTGCCCTGGACCGCCAAGGCACGGTATGCTGACCGCGTTCTAGCATTGATCTAGTGAACTGTTCTAGCGCTGATCTAGCCGACGCCATCGCCGCCGCTAGAACGCCGCTAGAACAGTTGCCTAGAACGCCGCTACAATGCAGCTGCATTATGTTTCTGTTTCTAGGTTGTCAGCGTGCAAACGTGTGGAGCCGACCCCCGCGGGGTGCGCGTGGAGGGGCACGATGGCGGAGGCCGACCGCGCCTCGTGGGGGTCACCGAGTTGGGCCGGATGATGGGGACTGACCCCAATTTGGCCCTCTCAGCGTTGGACGGTTTGGGTAGGTGGGAGGCAGACAGGAGTGCGGGGGGCATTGACTTGCAGCGCAAGGGTTGGGTGAGGGTGCAGGATCGGGCGGGCGAGACTAGCAGCAAACGCAGCAGCAGCAGCAGCAGCAGCACCAACCGCCGGGAGATGACATCCCCCCCGGGGCACCCAAACCCAACCCCCCCCCCCCAAGGCTCCCAAGAAAAAACCTCGCTTCGAGAGTAGCGAGGAAGGCGCCCCCCCCCACCCCCCTGAAGTCCAGCAGACTCAGCCCAAGGCGAAGCCCAAGCCCAAGCGCAAGGGCAAGGGCAACATCACCCCCCCCTCAAAACCCCAAGCACCCCCCTTGCAAGATAGGGGCCGGGACCCCTATGGGAATGTGCCGTGTGTGGAGGACACCCGGTATGTCCCTTGGGCGGCGGGGGGCAATGGAAGGGCCTTGGGCCAAGTGACGATGTTGGGGGATTGGGATCAGGAGTTGGACCCGGGGGAGTGGTGGGTGGTGTTGCAGGGGTCCAATGGGGAGGGGGGGAAGAAGGGGAAGAAGAGGAAGCGGGAGAAAGAGGGGGGCACCTTCCGGGTGCCGGGGGGGCTCCTCTTCCGCACTAGGGAGGACGCGGAGGCCCACCTCCGGGAGGCCTTGGGTTAGGGGGACAACGGGGACAACGGGGATGATTGGGATGACGAGGGGGACGAGGGTGGCGACAAGGGGGAGGGGCATAACAAGGGGGGTGAGGTGGGGGGTGACAAGGGCGGTGAGAAGGAAGGGGACACTGGGGGGGGTGACAAGGGGGATGCCGGGAGCAAGGATGAGCCCCGGCAACCCCCCACCACGCAAGAGGGGTAAACTCCGTGTTGTGACTCGCGAATGGGGGCCTCGGGGGGCAGGGGGGCTAATCGGGCTAATCGGGCTAATCGGGCTAACCCACCTCCAAGTGACCGGGCGCCGGCCCGCCAAGTGACCTTCCAAGTGACCTATGGCGTGCGTGGGGGGGCTAACTGGGCTAACCAAGGGGTGGGGGGGGAACCCGGCGCTATGTGAGTTCAGTCCAGCATCGGGACTCTCTGACTGGCCACGGCTGGCCATGGTAGCCGGGGCAGCTTCTCTTTGAGGAGGGGCGGAGCATTCATATATATTGTTGTAGCAGCGTTCTAGCGAACCGTTCTAGGGGTGCTCTAGCGGCGCTCTACAACGCCGCTAGAACCAAAAATTTTTGGACTCCGAAATTAGGTGAAAACAATGAAACTGTGAAAAAAAGCTATGGGCCCCCTAGTACGGATAGGGAGGTTAGACACCTTACCTCCCCCCCCCCCGGGGGGGGTATCCCCCTCTTTATTTCGTTCTAACCACTCTAGCGGCGTCTAGGATAGAACAAGATCGGGTCTTTTTGCGTGTACCAAGGGTTGTGGTGCGGGGTAATGGGCAACTGTGCGCCCGTGGGAGTTGGTCGATTGGTCTAGTGAACCTTGGGGTAAAGGCGAGAACACCTGCCTCCATATGCGTCGTCAGCATGGGTGTCAAGGGGGACAAGGATATGGTTCCCCTGGGCCAAAATTGGGATCAACATCTACAAGTTTGTAGTCTGCATTTTCGTGTTCAAATGTTGTTCATAATTTGCCTCTTCATAAATCGAAAATACCGTTACCCCTCCCCAGCAAAGCCCCCCGTGCCGAGAAACCCAAAGCGCCCCCCCTAACCACCCACCCAAACCCACCAAACCTAGAACGGGCCCCAGTGGCAGGGCCAAGTTGTTCGGGTCGGGCACCTTGTCGCCGTCGGAACACGCACTCCCCCACGGAAACGGGAAGGAGGTGAAGCAGAGGCAGCAGCAGCAGCATCAGCGCAAGCTGCGTGAGGAACCCCCGTCTTTGGAGGGGCATGAGCCACGTGACCCCTTGCTTGGTGCACAGATTTTTGTGCCCTACACCGATGGTGTCGAATTGGGGGTTGTGACCTCCGTTGTGGAGGGAGGGAGAGTTTAAGTTGAGCACCCAAGGGAAAAGCAGATGCTTCGGGTTGAGAGGCATCTGTGCTCTGCCTCTTATGCTGCAGCAGTGACCCATTGGGTGCAGCAGGAATCTAATCTAAAGGGCTGTAATGCTCGTAAACACATAGTGCCATTGTGGCTGCTCACGGTCAGCAACAAACTTGAGCACGCGCACAGATATTCTAGTGATATTGATGTCCTGCTTTGCAGACAAGGTCTTTTTAGGCATACCAAGGGTCGCCCGTAGTGCACCCATGTAACACGTCGAACTCCGGGTTCCAACCATTTAACAACTTCTCAAAATGGGGGGCTTCCGCACCACGGCTTGGTGCAACACATCCCAACTGAGGTCTTTGCACGCCAGCACCCCTACCGTGTACGAGAGGGGGCTTACAGACAGAAGGGGCCTTGGGGGAGAAGCAGTCGAGCCACCTGTCCCACAGCCGATAATCACGGACATGGTCGCTGACACATGGGTGCTGAAGAGTCACATGCTACATCCGGAGTGCAATTTTAAGCGGTGTGACTATTTTCGCCTCACACCACTCCACAACATCACCACTTTTCTCGCACTTCACTGGGACATCGTCGACAATATCCGGCAGGGCCCTTGGTAAAGGTCAACATCGCCAGCATGTCTTGTGACTGCCATGATGCCTTGCATGTCACGTTTCCTCAATATTGCCCGCTTTGCCGTTTTTGCATTTTGGCCTTTTTGTGCTTAAACTAGTTAGAACCGGGCAGGGCCCTGCTGGTAGCAAGGGTTATTGCGCGATAATTTAGTTATTGCGGGGGTTATCGCAGTAGCTATCGGACGAAAGCTAGTTATCGCGGAGGTTATCGCGGTTACTTTCATTTTGTTTCATGGTTCCCCTCTTTGTCTTAGGTCTCCAAAATGGTAACATGGCCCTTGCCGCTGCCCATGCTTCGCATGAGCACAATCAAAAGCTCCTTGGGATTCGTCGCCTTGGCGGACGTCATGGGGTTACGATCGGTGACACCCGGGTAAGGCGCCGTGTGGCGAGTCGCTTTGAGAAGGGTGTGGACTTTGGACACACCATCCATCGTTCCATTTCATGATCAAAGACACCGACCCCCTAGTTCTCAGCAACTACATCTTTGAGTTGTTGGAGGTAAATCCTAGGGTTGGTGGATTTTTGATCCAGCTGCAGCCCAGAAAGTGGAGGCAGCGGCGGAGTCTGTCACGGCCCACGCCGAGAAGCTTCGGGGACGAAGAGGATCCTCTATGTGAGCAGGAGGAATGGGGAACGGAAAGGGAGAGAGTAGATGGGGAGGGTCTCCTTTGCAGATTGCCGGGTGTCAAACAGGAACAACTTCCTCTTGGCCGTGTCCTTGTGCCAAGCCTCCTTGCTGAAGGTGGGGGGCGAAGCGGAGGCTGGCAGAGGGGTTGCCATCCAGCTGTTCGGCGGCCATGTAGTGGCTGTGGATGCGGGCGTGTTAGCTGGGCATGCGGGTGGGACCGGCTCACTAAGGAACCCATAGTCCCCGGGGGTGGGCTGCAGGTGGAAGGCGGTGATGATGGGATTGCGGCGCACCGTCTCCGAGAGGAGGTCCAATAGACGCATGGGTCTCTTTCGAGGAGGACGGACTTGGTGATGCGCACCCGGCAAATGGTGGTAACGGCTAGCCAAGTCACGGCGGTAGCGGTGACAGCAGCAGTGTCATGCAAGGCCTGCGCATCGGGACGCGAGCAACCACGTGTGCCGGTGTGGTAAGCGACAACGTTGACGCAATAAGTCGCCAAAGGGACAGTCGGACATGGCGACACAAGCGACATAGGAAGGGTGGTTTGTGGTCACGAAGGGGGGGGATCCTGTGCAGGAAGGGGTCCAAGACGCGTCTAGGAAGGGGGATTCCTACAAAGAATGGGTCCGAGAAATGTCTAGGAAGGGTCTAGGAAGGGTTTCCTAGGGGGGTTCCTACCCAACCAAAGTTGATCCGCTTGGCCCCGCCCGGGGCCCAGGATAGTTGCTTTACACGAATTTTGACACCATAAACGTTCTACCGTACTTTAGCCATGCGATAACACCTCATTTTTTTTGGGGGGGGGTTCCTAGCCCACTTTCCTTGGCAGCACCGCAATTTATGTGGCCGAATCATCCTTGCATGTGATGACCACAACTAGGCTTGAAGTTTCAGCATTATCTAAAGGAACGTGTCGTGTTTAAACACATTTCTTCCTTTCGAAATGGCCCAAGGTATCATTTCATGTGCACGAAAGAACCCTCCTATTGGAACACCCTTGTCACCCTGGGCCATTAGCATTGACCCAATATAGACCCACACATTGTGTCGTGTGTCCCACATAACGTACCTCATCACTGCATCCTGCAGCATATTGTAAAAGAAGTGGGACGACATTTTACTCATTTTGTCACGTGATTCATCACCTCCCTTCGCCACGCCAAATCACAACGAGTGGAACACGGACGACTGCCCACCCAAGCAAGGGAGAAAAACTATGCTCCCTTTGTGAGGGAACAAACACGTGGTAGGGCATGTGGTGAGTTTAGGAGCGAAGACAACAACCAACAAAGAGCGACGCGGGTGCTACAGCAGTGATCACACGATGCCAACGTTCCTCATTTTGTATCTGTGCACATGACTCGTGAACTCCAAAAAAAAAACGGTACTTGTTGTTCGAAAAAGGGGGTGCTCACTGCGTGCAACTACCTCGACCACTTGCGACCCATGAGAAGATTTATGTACACGTCTAGCGATGGCATAACGCATGCACTCCCTTGGGCCCGCCCTCCCTCTCTCCCTCCCTCCCTCCCTCCCTCTCTCCCTACAAATGTGCACTCCATTCATGCACAAAATACTAGCATTGGCAATGGCTCTTTTGCTCCGTGTAAGCACAAGTGGTTGGTGGCAAGGAACTTTGGCCTTTCGCCGCTGAGCATGATCAACAGGCACCTTGTTAGCTTCCATTGGATCTCGTGTATACTGCCCGTGAACACTCACCATATAACTACGAAGTAAAGGCCCAAAGGGGGGGTCTCGCGTCTGCATGGAAGATTGGCAGTTGAGTAAAAACGGCATTTTGCATGCGCAAAAACCCGCCCTTTGCATTTCCCAAAAACCGAGTAAAATCCCTTAAAAATAGAACTTGGCCCAGGGACCCCAAGGAAAGAGTGAAGGTAGTGGTGGGGGCCTACAGTGCATGTCCTCAATCGGAAACCAATGCCAATTTCATATTGCTTTTGGACGAAAATGGTGTTTTCCACCACTTCCTCAATTTTACCGAGTTTTTGCCTCCTTTTTTGTCCATGTCTTTCAAGGTAGTAGGGTTTGCAACCTCGGATTACTCACAAATGCTTTTGAGGCTAAATCAAAACAATGGGGGAATGTGTAGACTGGCTCACTGGAGAAACCACAGGTATTAACTTGAACAATTCCATGTGCCTGGCATGGCGGCGGCGGAACGGTCACGTACCTTGAGAGTAATCAACGTATCTTGACTCATGTTAAAGCTTTGACCTTGCGCTATGGAGTGCACATTGCTCACTGGTGGTGCCCCCTCTAATGCCACCAAACGGCGGTTCACAACTCAGAAACAATACGTCGTAGTTATGCTCACCATCAGATGCAACAACCTCGTCGTGATCATTGTTGCTTTTGGGTGAACTTGAGCTAGAAGTTGAACTAGCGCTCAAGCTAGAAATAGAGCTTAGTTGTGATGCTCAACAAGTGGACGTATAATGACGAAGGCTGCGACGCTTGTCTTGGAGATGTAAACTTTGGCAAATCCTACAATGGGTACGGATTAGCGCCGTGTATACTATGGGGTTCACCACTTGTGTACAGAAAGGGTACAAATTTGTACTCCACTAGTGCTTTGGACCCTCGTTTCTTTGGGGGTGCCCATGGTCGCAAGCGGTCGCAAGCGGTGGCAGGCACTTGAGATCCCCTTCTTCTTGCCAAAACCGCCTTTTTTGAGGCCTCGGTTGAAGCGTACTATGTGTTGGGGGCCCTCTACGCACATATTTGCTGGTGCTCTTTGGCATGAAACTTGTTTTGACAAGAAACTAAGGGCACTTAAGCCCGCTGCTTCTACCTCCTAACCAAGGCTATTGTATGTATCTTGGCCTACTTGCGCGGGCCCCGAGCTGCTCTCCGAAAAAAGCCCCAAATTAATATCACGTGCTCCCTGCTCTAACCGGAATTCGGCATTATTCAATTTATTAGTACTTGCTGTTGAACATATCTTGATTTTGTCATGTGTGAAATTTGCACATTATATCTTTTTCTGCATCCGTGTTTTGTGCTTGGTTGCTGCCTTTCCGTCGCCAGCAAGACCGGAGATAGCTAAAAACATATGAATGCTACGAGGTTAGCCGAGGCACATCAATGATTGATTGGAGCGTCCGTCTAACTTTTGGTTATTGCCCACCACTTTTCTGTGGAGTTTTTCACCTTTTCTGGCCAACGAACAAATGAGGAGGCAGAGAGCATGTATTTGAATGTTGGTGTGGATGCAAAGTCAAGTGAGTTTTAGGGTTCGGGTTAGCTCCCTCCTAGGTGTGGCGATATCAATGCAACTCCTCTTCTGACTGAAAATGGCCCATCGTCATCAAAATTCGTGCAATGGTTAGCCAAACATTGCGGCGAAAACACCCGCATGGCCAACAGGTGTCGTTCAAATCACAAGTGGTGAAACCCTTGGTACACGCTAGAAGACCCCATCTCGTTCTAGCCTAGAACGCTCTAGCTAGAACGTTCTAGCCTATATTAGATCAATACTAGAACGATATAATGTCTACCAACATATCCCAATTTCTTCATTGTTCCGTGCGTGCGTGCGTGCATGCTTGCTGGCTATTGTCCGTAGTGCATTGTTCCATGCTTCCTTCTTTCCCGCTTAGATATTGCACATTTCTTTGCAATAAAACGCCCCGCCACTACCCCCCTTGCTCCCTCCTCACCCGGGAAGGATACTTCCCTCTTGTCTAAAGCACTACGGGAGTTGAGTGGGGCCTCAAACCTCAAGGATGAGCGGGTGGGCCATTACTTGGCCACGTGGGCGCTATCATGCCCCCTAGCACGGCGGCAATTCACCAACGCCGTCCAACATGTGAACTCCGCCACTTCTACCCAAACCACGGGTGAGGCATGCAAGGCCGCCATTGAGGCATACACCGCCTCCCTACTTCCCCCCACCGCCATGTGTGAACTAGTGCTCAACATGAGGGCCCCCAAGTCCTCGTCGAGGACCCTTTCGGAGTTCTACACGCTCCGTAAGTTGGAGTATCACCGCACCGTCCCTAGTGGCCCCTACTCCCGTCCATTTTGTACCGAGGGGGCTTTCCAAGCCCGGTGGAAGGAGTTGGTCACCCCGGTGCAATTGGATGACCCCGTTGCCACGGTGTTGCCCAACGCCACCGGGATCTCATGGCCCTTCGCCTCATGGGTCACATACATCCTCTCCCGGCCGGGCTTGGTGCGGTCAATCAACCGCACCTTCCCGTGGACGTTCATCGTCCGGGGAGATGCCTACCCCGTGGCCGGGGGCAATTGGACCCAACTCACCATCTCCTTGGCCAACTTCGAGCGCTTGGCCCGCTCCCCAGCGGGCCTTTGGGTGTTGAGCATGGCCAATTGCGATGACAAGGCCATGGAGACGCTTGGGACGTTGTGGAACAGCAATTGGGAGGTACTCCTCTCACCTAGTACCTTCCACTCGTTCTAGTTTTGATCTAGTCGGCCTCAAACACCGCTCGCTAGACGCTAGATTGGACTAGACTAGAACGAAATTAACCACCCCCCATGTCTCGTGTTTAGGTGATTCAAGATATCATCGACACGGGGCTGGTCCAATGGGGGGCCTCCAAGGAGGAGGCAAAGGTGATCCTCGGGGGGGGGTCAACCGTGGACGCGACGGGTGATCGGGGTGTCCACATGCCCCCGAGCGGGCTCCATGTTGAATGAGGGCATATGGAATGCCCCAACGAAGACTTGGGAGGGTAGTGCTAACCCCCGGACCATGGAGGGTGATGAGGCCAACTACACGGCCTTCCTCCTTGGGACGCCGTCCTTGCAAGCCGACGGCTGCAGTACGCAGCCCATTTTGAAATTGCCGCGTGCCTGGGACGTCTTGTGCATTTTGCACTTGACAACGGCCATGGGCCGCTTGTTGGGGGAGCTTGTCGATCGGGAGGCTGGGTTGGTCACCCCTGCGCTCCGTCGAGACCTGCAGGTTCTCTTGTCGGAGAGGCGTGCAGGTTGGGGCGTTTATGGGTCAGCATCCCCGGATGGGGAGGTGACGGCCAATTTTTTTGACGCATGGCCGGATATTGCTAAATGCCTCGGCATTAGGCCAAGCATGGCCAAGTACAAGGCCATCGCGAACATGTGGGACCTGCTGCAGGCCCTTTATTGTACATATCAGGGCCCTAACCCATTGAATTGTGATGCTGGTGCGCGCGATTTCCGGCGACACTGCACTGCTCGAACAGCATCATGGTATCTACTAAGCCTTGAGCAGGATGTAGATACCATGTTGCAGAACATTAAGCCGTTTGGCCTGGCTATGTTCTCCGCTGACATTTCGGAAAGCATTAACCGCTTTCTGAAACATGGTCACAACGAGCACAGCAACCGGGGGGGGGGGGGGGGCTGTCGGGTGGAGGGGGTGGACGAGGTGTCGGGTCGTCAATTGTCGGCCATCCACAGGGAGGCCAATGTGCAAGCGCAGTGCATGACATGGTTGCTCGCGTACTTTGACGTGTCGTGGGTTGTGCATGGGGGGCCGCGGTCGCAAGTGCCATGCTTGGGCAGGGATGCCATGGAGGTAAGGAGGGGCCAGGGTCACATGCAGGCTCCCCTGGACCAGAATATTTGAATCCAAGTGGGCTACGCGAGAGCAGTTGGACGAGGTGGTGAGGCAAGTATATTTCGTGCTGTGCGTTCTAGCGGTGATCTAGGGAATCGTTCTAGTCTTGATCTAGGCAGCAGGATCGGCCGCTAGACTGTCGCTAGAACGCCGCTAGAACAGCTGCCTGGAACGCCGCTAGAACGCTCCTGTGCTACAGAACGCAGCGACCCAGTCGCTCATTGCGCACATCTTGGAGGCGGACAGGCGTGCAGCTTCGGCTGAGGAGGCGGAGCCGAAGGCCGAGCAGGCCCCGCACCCCAAAGCCCCCCTCGCCAAGCCCAAGCCCCAACCCCAAGCCCCACATCCACAGTCGCCACCCCCTCCCCCGTTGGTAGCCCGGAAGGGGGCGGCAACGTTGGAGGAACCGGCGGAGGTGGAGGTGGCGCGGGGAGAGCTCAAAGGGTTCTTGGATTCCCGCGCCGCCTCCAGGGCGGCCAAGACAAGGGCTAAGACGAAGGTCTCGGCCTGGGAGGCAAAATTGCGCAGCCTCGTGGAGGAGGGAGCGGAGGAGGAGAGGATCCTGTAGGGGGAGGCCAACCTTCGCAATGGGAAGGCGAAGGTGGCCGAGAAGCAGGCGGCGATCGAAGGGTTCCATCGGGCGGGAAAGCGGAGCGAGAGGGAGTTGGCGGCGGTGGCGGCGAGGGTGAAAGACGAGGAGGTGGACCAGGTGGTGGAGGTGGACGTGCATGGCGAGATGGAGGAGGCGAGCGTGCAGGAGGAGGGGGAGGAGACCAAGGTGGTGGAGGCGGCACCGGCGGGGGGGGGGGGGGCGAGCGACTGGCTCAGGGGGTTGATGGGGTCGAGGGCTGCGGGGGGCCTCCCGGACCTGCCATGGGATGGCAGTCCTGGCTGGCCCCCACCCCCCGAACCTGGACACCCCCCTCCTCGTCTCCCCGGAGAGTCCGGTATGGACTCTCCGGTTTTTGTTGGTGCGGGTGCACCACCGGCTGTTGGGGGCGGGGCGGTGGGTATGGGTGGACCGGGGGGGGGGGGGGGGTTGTCCACCTGGACAAGCCCCTGCGCCTGGGGGTGGTCAAGGGGTCGTGGGGGTGGCAACGTGAGTTGCCGGGGCAGGGGAATGAGCGGTGGGGGGAGGTGGGGACCCCCCCCGAAAGGGGGGTGAAGATGTTTGAGTTGGCGCAAACCAACATCTTCGGCCCCGAGCGGAAAAAGGGGGGGGGGGGGGGCACCCACTGGCGATTCGTCGCCCACTGCTGGCAGGGGCTGGGCTTGGGGGGGGTTGAGTGGGTGGGGAAAGCCTGGGTGTGGACGACGACCTGGTTGGCGGTGCTGGACTTTGGGGGTTTCAACCCCGAGGCGGCGAACCGGGGGGTGTATGCCGGGGTGGTGCACGGCATCGCCACCCGGCCCAAGCCCGCCGCAGCCCCCGCTGGCGGCCCCCCGTAGCCGCGCCCCCCCAACCCCGCGGAGGCCTTCGCCAAAGCACTGGGGGCCATCTCCCCCGCCTTGGACCGCCAAGGCACGGTATGTCGATTGCGTTCTAGCGGTGATCTAGCGAACCGTTCTAGCGCTGATCTGGCCACCGCCGTGCCGCCGCCGATAGAATGTCGCTAGAACGCCGCTGGAATAGCTGTCTAGAACGCCGCTAAAACGCTCCTTCATTTTGTTTGTCTCTTCAGGTTGTCAGCGTGCAGACGTGTGGAGGCGACCCCCGCGGGGTGCGCGTGGAGTGGCGCGATGGTGGAGGGCGGACGCGCCTCGTGGGGGTCACCGAGTTGAGCCGGATGTTGGGGACGAACCCCAACATGGCCCTCTCGGTGCCGGAGTATTTGGGTAGGTGGGAATCGGGCAGGAGTGCGGGGGGCATGGACCCGTAGCGCAAGGGTTGGGCTAGCTTGCAGGACCGGGGGGGGGGATGACAGCAGCAGCAGCAGCAGCAGCATCAGTAGCAGCAGCACCAACAGCAGCACCAGCAGTGGGGGGAAGACACCCCCCACCAAGGCCCCCCAACCCCCCCCCAAGGCCCCCAAGAAAAAACCCGGCCCCCGCCACTTCGAGAGTAGCAAAGAAGAAGAGCCGCCGCCCCCCAAGCCCAAGCCCAAGGCCAAGCCGCAGGCCAAGGGCAAGGGCAAAGCCACCCCCCCCCAAAAACCCCAGCCCCCCCGTATGCACGAAAGGGGCCGGGACCCCTATGGGAATGTGCCTGGTGTGGGGGACACCCGGTATGTCCCTTGGGCGGAGGGGGACAATAAGCCAAGTGACGGTGTTGGGGGATTGGGATCAGGAGTTGGACCCGGGGGAGTGGAGGGTGGTGTCGCACTAGTCGAATGGGGAGGGGGAGGGGGGAAGCAGGGGAAGAAAGGGAAGAAGAGGAAGCGGGAGAAAGATGGGGGCACCTTCCGGGTGGCGGGGGACCTCCTCTTCCTCACCCGGACCAGGCGGAGGCCCACCTCCGGGAGGCCTTGGAGGCCGGGGACGACAGGGACGACGGGCATGACGGGGATGACGAGGGGGACGAGGGTGGTGACAAGGGGGAGGGGGGTGACAAAGGGGGTGAGGCGGGGTGTGACAAGGGCGGTGAGAAGGAAGGGGACACGGGGGGTGGGGGTGAGAAGGGGGGTGCCGGGAGCAAGGATGAGCCCCGGCGACCCCCCACCACGCAAGAGGGGTAACCTGCGTGTCGCAACGCGTGAATGGGGGCCTGGGGGGGCAGGGGGGCTAATCGGGCTAACCGGGGTGATCGGGCTAACCCACCACCAAGTGACCCGGCGCCGGCCCGCCAAGTGACCTTCCGAGTGACCTATGGCGTGCTGTGGAGGACTAACCGGGCTACACGGGGGTGGTTGGGGGGGACCTGGCGCTCCGTGAGTCGGGTCCAGCATCGGGACCCTGTGATTGGCGACGGCTGGGCATGTTAGCCGGGGCAGCTTCTCTTTGAGGAGTGGCGGAGCATTCATATATATCGTTCTAGCGGCGTTCTAGCGAACTGTTCTAGCGGCGTTCTAGCGACGTTGTAGAACGCTCGCTAGAACGTTGCTAGAACGCCGCTAGAACGAAAAAATTTTGGACTCCAAACGCACGTTAAAACAGTGAAATTGTGAAAAAAAGTATGGGCCCCCGAGTATGGATAGGAGGGTCCAAGTTAGACACCTCATCCCCCCCCCCTTCAGGGGGGGTATCCCCCTCTTTTTTCGTTCTAGCCGCTCTAGCCGGTTCTAGGCTAGAACGAGATTGGGCATTCTAGCGTGTACCAAGGGAACGGTGCCTAAGAGATGTGGCGAGACCGAGGTGGTAAGCTTTTGTATATTGTGTGGCGGCATGGCAGGGCTACGATGTTGCAGAGAACACCGAGGAACCTATTATGTCCGCTATCTGTCTCACAACTTCTCAATGAAAAAAGACTATCATTGACCCTAGTGGTAGATAGCGTTTCTTCTCAAAGAAATGCTACTTGATAGTATTTCAGTATAGCATTTCTTGATTAGTGACGACATTTCTTCACCAAGAAACGGCACCTCATCCACTTTTAGTATACTAACAAAATGTGGAAGAAAGAAACATGCAGGTGTTGTACCCCAAATCCTTGCGGCGTATCATCAAAAGGGTAAAAGAGTGAAACACAAGCAGCCATGCTGCTAAGTAGGTACACCGTGGAGAATCCTAAAGACAAGAGGGAAATCAAAGCCGAGCCTTGCCCCAAACCACCAGCGAAAGCACAACCTTGTCAACCACCGGCAAAGCAAGCTTCCCCAATGAAAGTTGAACCTAGATGACCACCGAATTTGTACCTCGAGAAGCAAGTGTAGTTACCATCTTTGATGAACATTTACTCAGCTCACACTCGGCTGATGTGTTAAATATTTCACTTGATTCACCTTTTCATGATGAGGAGGATGATTATGAAGAGTTTCCTCCCACCCAATTGTCTGAAAGGGGGGATGTGTTTACTTCACTTGCAGAAGGCTACAATGCATACCGCGAAGTGGCTTTTGTTAGCCCCACCTAGGGAGCGGGGGTGCGGCCAATTAATGATGGACATGCCCCACCCCTTCACAGGTCCCAAGAACCAAAGGTAGCCGCATGTCAGCCAAAGGGTGAACCTGGTGTATGCTATATGTGTGATGAGCCAATCCCCGGAAAACCTGACACTATTGCTCTGAAAACCGGTGTCATGTGATGCCTGCAGAGCAACCTACCAACTTCGGTGTGCTAAGTTGGCTCAAGTTCCTGGGCATGGTTCATGGATTTGTGAAAATTGCGCCATGGTGCTGTAAATGTTCCTTTTTTGATTTAGGGGAATCACAACGGTAGACATGCTGCCCGCATTTATGCGGGGTACCATAGTCAACAAAGTGACGTTTCATAACTCATTTGAATTGTTGACCCCTCTTGATGCCACCCTGTTATGAATGTGGGGTTTACCATCCACAGTAAGTGATAATGTTTCTGCATTGAGAAATTGTGAGACTCACATAGCGCATAGAAAGAAACGCCATCATGATGGCGTTTCTTGGGGAAGAAATGATGGGGCCCCTACCCCACCATTTCTTCTCCAAGTAACGCTATCATGTACCGTTTTTGTATAGAAAAGCTAGACTCGCAACATCTGGTAGATAAATTTGAGGCAACCAATCCCAACATCCAATACGAACCTGCAGCAGTGGTAGGCAAGAGTGTGTTGAATGGGGTTGTACATTAAACGATTTGGTGGGATGGTTTTGGGCCGGGGTCCGACACGAAGTTGCCAAAGGACTCAATGGAAGGAGTCGAGCATCTCGTTGTGGAATTCGAAGAGAAATGATTCCTTTGGACAGCTACAACGGCACTGTTCCGTTGTGGTGAATACATGTTGTGCATATCCTGCATTTCAGCACTGCTTTTGAGAAATTCAGCCCCCCCCCCCCCAAATCTTTAAAATTCAGCCCCGTGGCCCGCCTGTTAACATGTTTCAGCCCCTAGGTTTCGCGGTATTTTGGGCTGTATACCCGAGCGCCACACCTATACCGCCATGGAATTGGCAAGTAAGCTGCAATGATGTACCCGCTACCCACTGCCCTCTTTTCATGGGGTAATTATTTTAACCCGCTAATATGCCTGGGGGGGGCGGGGGGCTAGAATGATTTAATTATGTAGGTAGACCAAGGTACGTGCACTGCTTGGGGTGGGTAGATGTAGCTTGCCGCCAAACACATGCAAGAACGCATGCTCTTAGATTATATGCACTTAAAAAACAAAATATTGATGTGCAAAACATCAGATGGGAGGTCAATCATCGTGCGTACAAGCAGCTAGTGCCATCGCACATAGTGCACTAATGGACGCAGAACAACGGAACTGTCAACAAACAATGTTTGAACCGTTGGAGAGTGATGGTGACAAAACAATATCACCACTAACTTCTGCTGTTGGCCGACGTTCCATGGGACTTACATCTAGGTGGAAATCGATTCAATACGACTATAAGATGAATGGTGCTGTGGACTTGTTGCACCCTCAGTTTTCCCTCTCCATCATTGAGCCCCTTGTTGACGTTGAATATTTGTGTGAGGTACAAATCGCTGCACCAAGGGTGCATTGAACGACAATCGTTGCGTGCACAATAAAGCACTAGCACTACAGCTGTAACGACAGAGCCTTGACGAAGGGATGCCTTAGAATGTATCAAGAAACGGTAGCAAAGCCCCATACACACAAACACACACACACACACGCAACCACACACACACACACACACACACACACAGTGTAGCACTGTAAGCAGAAAAAGCTGACTCTCAATAGAGCACGAATCTCAGAGAGTAAAAGGAAATTGTTGCTCTCATGAATGTCTCGAAAATGAATGACTTCACCATCAGTTCACAAGGTTAGACAGGTCACTGCAACTCTGACGAACAACCGATATGGTGACGCACACATGAAAAACTATGATTTAGCGACGTCGTAGTTCGTTCGTGAAGAAATATGTAACCGCTTCTCTGCACAATGGCGAACAACATTTTCATGTGTTCGGCTGCATCAATGGTGGTCAATCACCTTACCTACACCAAATATCATTCTTGTGAACCATGAAACCAGATAGTGCAAGGGAGGAACTATTCCTATGACCGTCAAGCACAATTTCTCATGACCTTTGCACATGAGCACTTCAATCTAGGATTGCAATCCATACACTTAATCGATCAAGGCATCGGAAAATGTTTTTGACAGACACACTCTTGTAGTATACACTGCAGTACAATACAAACAGTGGGTGCACACTTGGAGTATTTGCCAGAGCAATCTTTAGATCTTGTCGCGCAAACTGTGGCACAAACTAGGATCACACACTAACACACCCAACACACAGCAACACACGGACAAGCCACATTCAGCGACTGGTGCTCGGGGCTTGACACACACACACACATTTAGTGAAGGGAACAAGAACCAACAGATAACCAATGTGGATACAAATGCACCGGGAGGCACTGTGGGTACAACAACACACACACACAGACACACACACACACACACCAAACCCCTTGCAGTACCGCTGATGACAACGTCGTTTGGGTAGGGGATGGTCGACCATATACTCAAGTAATTGCAAGTTGGAGCTTGGCAATTGAGTGTGTGGTGGTGGACATGAAACAAATGTAGCATCTCCGAAACGGCAACGCTTGGCTGCACGTTGGTGTCCTTTGCCTCCTGTAGGTGGATTGGGCAGTTGTGGTACCTTGTGTTCAGTGATACACGGGGATATGGCATAATGAGCCACAAGTTATAGGCAAACCAGCCAGGTATACCCCTCGTCTGTCGTTATCTCCATTAAAGGCAAAAGTCTTCCATATCAATTGACCCAAGCCATTACTGACGTCACTACCCGGGCAATTTTCGGTAACGGCGCCCATCCCTGGAAATGCCATTCACGAATCGTCAGTCGTGCTGCCTCAGTTGCCTGCTGCATTTTCAAAGGTCTTTTTTCGGTCTCCAAATCCTCACACAACAACAACTTGTCACATAGTTTCTCCACCCTGCACAACAATGCTTTTGAGCGTTGAGTATTGAGGTTGCAGGGTTGAACGGGACGTGAAACGAATGTTCCTCAGCTTGGATAGGTCCACGCTTAGATCACTCTATACCAATTTTTTCGACCTTTGCACAAAAATGTATTTGTACCGTTGTGCCAAGAAAGATGTATATATTTCTCTGGCCCGTTCTAACTCTACCTCCCAGCTGTATTGCATTGGGAAAAAGTCACCTAAAAGCTACTCCGCGTTCTCCAGTTGGGAATTGGTTGATCGCATCACTCCAGATGTTTATTTGAATGTCGTATTTCAAATTGGTTTCGATGTCTTTGGACAATATACCCGTGTTGCCAGCTGTGCTCAGATGTCCTCACAGAATGCGAATGTGATCCTCACGCATGCTGAAAAGCACGATTAACTCGGATGCCTGCCTACCTGAACATACGAAACTTTGTCGCTATGTTGATAATGTTGTGGGACCGCTTCAAACACAACCTCCTGCCCCCTATGCAGCGGGTCAAACGGCTTCTCACGGAGATTTACCATGTTCCTTTGACCATCGAACAATTGGGGATCCGCTTTGACACATTGCAACTCCAGATCTCTTGTGTAGGTCTGGAAATTCACTAGGGTATGAAAAACAAGGTTCTCCTCTCTTGCCTTACCCCACGTACCCCTGTGTCACGGGACCCTGATGTGCATTGTCTTCATGCAGCACGCATTGTACATGGCATGGCGCTGAATTTGGTCAACTTAGCGTCCAATATGCACGCAGACACCCTGTGTTGTTCATCTCCAATTGTGCCGATATTTCGTGGGACTTCCTGCACAAAACATATCCGCTTTCTTGGTGGATGGCTGTGGTACGTCGAGCTTACTCCTCTTATTCAGCTCTGCCATTGACTTGGAATCAATTTCTCGATTAATTGCTGTGGGTTGTGCCCTGTCCTCCACAATACTGTTTACTGCAATTTGTAAGTTTGCTGACAGCTGCCTCTCTCAAAGCCATTCCCTTCTTCTCCCTGGCCACGAACATACTACCACCACTGCTATCCCTTAAACACATGGAAATGCTCATTGAAAAAGCAGTACCTGTCACATACCTCCCACGTATGTTATGGTATTCAAGAAGATTTCCTCATATGCCGTTCTCTCATGTGTATCAACTCTGCAGTGTTGCAAAATGCATCTTCATACATTTCTGTTTTCACGTGCCTCTCTCGCTCGTCACCCAACGATGTTCTGTTTTCTTGCCTCTGCCATGTTGCCACCAAATTGTGTCTTGCAGTGCCCTGTGGACATTTGGCAACATTCTATATGTGTGTTCTTCGTACGTAGCCCAACAAAACTGTGTAAGGGACTCACTCTCCTGATGAAAGTCCATAAGGGTATACGGGGGGGGGGGGTGTACAACGTACTATCTGTAACGTGCATCTGTTGTTGGGCCTCTTGCAAAAGTGTATTTTTGACTGTACATAAAGTATGCGGTGTAATGGGATGGGAAGGGACAGGCAACAGGGGCGTTTTGATGGGAATACGTTCAAGTGTTGGCACGTGAATGGACAATGTGTTGCGCAGGCGTATAGGAGACAGGTAGTTGAGAATTTGTGGATACACTTGGACACACAAATTATAATGAAAAAACAGCACATTGCGGGCCCGGGTCGGAGAGCGCCACGTGAACAAATGGCGGTAGTTGATTACCTGTGTGAACACATGTAAGATTAGCTGGTAGTAGGTAACAATTGTGGCCACAACATAAAGCAAGGGGTACTTGTCTACACGCACCGGCAGGAGTTCAGGAAATGTGTGCTGGAATGACTTTAGTGTTGCGGTGCGTATACAAGACTGAGCCACCGGAAAGGATTCCGGTGTGATCGTCAGGAGTGTATAAACTGTAGCAGCAAACTCTGTAAAGGGAAGGGGGGCAACGGCTGATTTTAGAGATTCTAAGTGTTCTGCAAGTCGTCGATGTGCTGCGAGAGATGATGGAATAATAGCGTGGTTGAGGGGTGCATGTAACAGTCGAGCATGGGGTGTTGGGTGCTGGGACGTTGCAACCTCAAGCCCTGTTGCTAGGAAGTTATCATCATGAGAATGGGCATTAACATGTGTCTGATAATCAGCAATTGACAGTTGCAATCGATCCTGGGTGAAAGCTATAGACAATTTGTGTGGATGACAGAGTGGTACAGCCAGGACTTTGTACACATATTGTTTGAGTATTCGGAGTACAGCGGTAGCATGAATGAAGTCGGCGAACCATTTTTAAATATCTACCACATCCAGGGCAGTAAGGCAGGGGATACGTAGGAGCAGGAAATAAGGCATGTCGACATGGAAGTGTCGATTGATCAGGGGAAAAAACAGTGTTTGCATCACATGGTACTTCGACGCTGGAACCACACCTTATGCTTGCAGCAGAATTTTTAGGGCATCCGCACCAGAAATAGTAAGGCGTCGTAGAGAGAGTTGGTGGTCCTAGAACTGGACATTCTACAAAGTACAATGACTGATTGTTTTTAACATTTTGTGATGTACAAGCCACCGGATAAAACCTTTGGACCTTTGTTTTGTGCATTGAGTGTTGGTGGGTTGTTGGCAATGGTTTGTTGTTCAATTCGATGTGCTCCTAAGTGTGGCAATGTTTTGATGGGGATGGGCCCCATAGTGTGCAACGTGCGGAAGTAAAGGGGCCCTTTGTAGGGGTAGGTATGCTAGAGTTTGGCGCATGTCATGGCTTGCAGCAATTCTTCTCGCCAACGAGCAACCATTGTTCGGGCTTTGGAAATGACACCCGTCTGTCCAGAACAAATGGGAGTGAGGAGTGGTGGGAAGGATGCATACAGCCACTCACCTGGTTGTTCCATACCTTTTAGTGTTGTCTAGTCAATTAGACATAGCAGTTTACGAATGTGAGCCACGAGCGCATAGGGAAGCAAAGGATTACATCGACGAACTGATCTCTGAATGGCAGTCCAAGCATTGGGACGATGAACATTCTCAAATGCATCTTGACGGATCAGGCTCAATGTTCCATGCATGCCAAAAAAATTGTTTGCCATCACATGGAGGCACATACGCTGGTACACCCGAGGCAATATGCATATATGGTACTGGGGGGTAGGCTGGCATTTACACTGCAGGTATTTGTGGTATACAGATAGGGGTGGGCAGAGTGAAAAATCTATGTTAAATTTGTTTAGTTGGTAGAGCTAAAATAGCTGTAAAGTACAAGCTAGAACATTTCCCTGTGATGCTACAATGTCTGTTGTATCCGTTGGCGCCTGGCATATTCCCAACTTGTGCCTCAAAAAATATGCAAAACAGCTTACATATTCAACATCAACATGTGAACCCTCGTGGTTTTTTCATAATTCCGCTTGCATCCATTCTGTGGCCAATCAACACCTCCACTATTATGTAGGTATGGGCGGTAACATATGCAACTGACATACCGTTTCGTTTGTAGGAAGAACCACGGAGAAACATACCAATCCATGCTGTTAGCATCGGCTGCATGCTCATGCATGTATGGTAGAACGGAATGATGATTCAAGGGGGCATGCATCTCCATATGAACCCCTAGGGTGATGTGAAGACTACGAGTGAGCACGTGAAGTGTTGCCATGCAACGCCAATGTGCATAGCGTGCTGTCGGTTTTAGTACATGTGCAACATAGTACAATGGATTCCAGAGCGAATTGGTAAGTTTCATGTACCCTTCGTGAACGAGGGTTAAGTGGCCGTTTGAATGGCGCGTGAATTTCACGTGAATTTGACCCATTTTTCGCGTTCTTTTTTTTTTTTTTGAGGAAGAACTACATTTTGGCTGCAATATGACGTATTAGATGGGGTAAACCTCAAGCCCCATTTGTAGTCCCCATGATTCAGTGAAAGTCCCACCCCAAACGGATCCATGAGGCCCAAACGGCGCGCAAAAAAACCGGCTACATGTTACGGTACCGTTGGGGCTAAATTTGCGGAATTCGGGAGAATTCGAACCAATTCGGTACGAATCGGTGCCAATTCGGCAGATTGGTACGAATTTTGTGCGTATGTCGCGCGCGCTGCCAGCGAATTTCACCAGAATCTTCAGATTCATACGAAATTGGTACGAAATTCGTACGAATTTCCAAAAATCCCAAATTTGAGCAAAAAATCACCCGAAATCACGAGAATTTCACGCACGCGTGAATTTGGTAAATTCGTGTTGCGTTCATGGTGATTGAGCCGAACACTCGCAACCTACCAACAAGGTAAAACATCATATTCGAAGACATTCCTAGCGACAATGTTTTGGCGAAGATGGCACGAGAAACGCAAACGATGGCGCCAAGTTACGAGCAAAACAAAGCAAAAATTTGTCAAATTCACGCTACCGCGAATCTCCCATTCAAACGGCCGCTTCACGAAGGGTACACAGGAGCCAGGCAGGAAACAACGAATAGTTGACGGCAGAATTTCAGACCAACGGGTGAGTCCCCTACATCGACAAAATTGTAGCCACATGGTACGTAAGTAGGGGTAATGATATGTGGAATGAGCGAATGCACGGACAAACTGGGATGATGGATACTTAGAGTCCATACAAAAGGGGGCAGGTGGTGCATCAGACGGAACAGAGGGAGGGCGGGACAGCTTTTGTGATTGTTTCATATCATTAAGCATGTCAATGTGATGTAAACCGTCCTGCATTTTATTAAGCCCAAAAAATTCTTCAAGGACATCCAGATGACCGAGTCCATGTCGTATGTCAGCAGATTGATTGACGTCATTCTGTATAGCATCGGAATGCATAAACCAATACGGACATGTCAAGAAACACGATGGTATGATCCATTGCTAGGAGATAAAGAGGGATGGAAAACAAGGCGGTCCACTTGAGAAGACCGGTCTGTGTGTTGGAGGACATGCACACGTCCAATACAAGAAATAGGAAGACTGGTCACACAAGGGTGTAAGCGCCGGGGAAAGGGTAATATGGGACCGTGGTGGCACAGCGACACATTTTTTGCGATATCACCTGTAGCCGCAATATCGTTGTGTACCCCACGGACAATAACACTGGGAACAGGGGTCCCATCATCATCGACAACAACTGCTTCAAATTTGTCGTTGTCAATAATGTGAGCAATACGACCAGGACAAGCAACCGACGGTTCGACATTAGAACGAGTGAAAGTGAACCAAATAGCTTGCCCTTTGACCGGTCGCTCCGGGGATCGGCACGCACCAGAAAAAGCATACAGCGTAAGGGATTTCCAGCACGTGCTGCATCAATTTTGATGCCAAGTGAGTCAACTGTCTGATGGATTTCATGTTGATACCGTCTTCTAGGGCATCCATACGTCGATGAAGTGGGTCGAGATCTGGCAAGTCCAGCGCCATAGACTGGGGTCCTTCGTGTGATTGAGAAAGCAAACTGGGTTGTGTGTAGGGGAGAGAAGAGTTGGTACTTTGGGATTGAGAAAGAGAGGGCTGTCCGCTTTGCAGCGATCTTGCCACCGTCAAATTCAGCTTGGGACGGCCCAACACAATTGGAGTAACGGAGTGAGCAGAGGGTACGATGCCTTGGAAAAGTTCCATTTTCAAATCCATGTCGCCGTCTGGCCTTGAGGCGATGGATGGCGTCATCTCAGTGTTTGTTCGTGGTGAAACCAAGGAGAACGTTGGTGTTTTTGGTATAGATGCATCCCAAATTGGAAATTCCCGTGGCCAAAATTTCTTTCTTCGTGTCATCCGCTTGCTTGGTGGGACGAACGACGATGCCCCATTTGATATTTTTCTTGAGAAAAACATTCGCATGCTGTGGTAGGGCATCTGCCAAAATTTCACGCACCGTATTGGCCATGGCATCCGGGTTGGAGGCACGGGGCGTACTTCCGGTGGTAGTGTCCAAAAGACAATCGGACTGCTTGTGTCCCACAAGTTTTGTATGGAATTCACACCAATATTGCGGTTTGCCGGTACCAGGCCACTTACCGACAGATTTGTTGCCACTTCTATAATTGTCAGGACGTTTTTGAAGTCCACTATTTTCGGGACAATTTTTGGAGTGACCCGTGTTGTGGCACTTGAAACATGTAAGGGTTGTCATGATGACGTTGTCAAGGACCGGTTGTGAGAGTACAAGCGGCAGCAAGAGATGAGCCGAGAGGTCAGATACCGCACGTACAAGCACCTATTCTCAGCGCACACAGTGCACCAATGTAAGCACAAAAAGCCGACTCTCAACACAGCATGACTCTTACACAGTAAGAGGAAATTTGTTGCTCTCATGAATGTCCGGAGGATGAATGACTTCACCATCAGTTCACAAGGTTAGACAGGTCACTGCAACTCTAACGAGCAACCGATATGGTGATGTACACATGAAACACTATGATTTAGCGACGTCATAGTTCGTTCGTGAAGAAATATGTAACCGCTTCTCTGCACAATCGGGAACAGCATTTTCATGTGGTAGGCTGCATAAATGGTAGTCAATCATCTTACTTACAGCAAACATCATTCTTGTGAACCATGAAAGTGCAAGGGAGGAACTATTCCTATGACCGTCAAGCACGATTTCTCGCAACCTTTTCACATGAGCGCTTACCTCTAGAGTTGCAATCCATAAAACCAATCAGTCCAGGCATCGGAAAATGATTTTGTCACACACACACACACACACACACACACACACACACACACACCCACACCCACACACACACACACACACATTGCAGCAATGTAAGCAGAAGAACGGAACTTTTAACGAAGTGTGCTCGAACCTTTGATAGTGATGCACTACCTAAAGGTTTGTCCGCTAATCCATAGCCCTTACATGTAGTATTGCGTAACACGACAATAAGACGAATGGTGCTCCGGACTTATTGCAACCTGGGTTCACCGAAGTTTTCCCTCTCCATCGGCGAGCACCTTGGTGTGACGTCTCACGGTCATCGCCGATTTCTATGAAGGACAAGTCGCTGCACCACGGGTCCATTCGTCATACTTCCGTCCCGGGGTATGTATCAAGAAACAATAGCACAGCCCCTTACAAAAACATACCCCGGATGGCTATGTAAGCAACGGAAACAGGAACGAGTGCCCACCGGAGCAAGGAGGAAGGACCATGCTCCATTTGCGAGGGAACGCAGAGATGGTAGGGCATGTGGTGAGCTTAAGAACAAAGACAGCAACCAACAAAGAGCGACACGGGTAATACGGCAGTGAGCAGACCATGCCAGCGTTCCTCATTTCGTATCCGTGCACACGAGTGGTAAACTTGAAAGGGTATATGGCATTGGTTGTACACAGAAGTACGAGTCTCTCTCAAAGGTTTCTTCGTGCACTATGCGTACACGTGTGGTGAACCTGATAGTATACAGGGCGCTAATCCGTACCCAGCGCAGGATGTACCAAAGTATACTTCTCCAAAGCTAGAAAAAGAGAGAAGTGTCGCGACCTTCGACTTTATACCTTAGCCTGATGAGCACCATAAGGCCACTCCGTGCAGGGTAGATATAGCTCATCGCCACACACATGCAAGAAAGTACATGCTCTTACACTCGCCATGAATATGGATGTAGCCTATTACCACCCCCATGTAAGGAAGTACATGCACGCAACCACTAGACACTAACCCTGTAGGACACAAACAAACGGGTGTGTTCTGCAAAAGAAGATCTGCAAAGAAGATTAAGTGAGAGGTCTAATGCCGCGCGTACAAGCAGCTAGTCCCACTAAGCACATTGCAGCAATGTACGCAGAAGAACGGAACTTTTAACGAAGTGTGCTTGAACCTTTGATAGTGATGCACTACCTACCGGTTTGTCCGCTAATCCATAGCACTTACATGTAGTATTGCGTAATAATAAGACGAATGGTGCTCCGGACTTATTGCAACCTGGGTTCACCGAAGTTTTCCCTCTCCATCGGCGAGCACCTTGGTGTGACGTCTCACGGTCATCGCCGATTTCTATGAAGGACAAGTCGCTACACCAAGGGTCCATTCGTCATACTTCCATCCCGGGGTATGTATCAAGAAATAATAGCACAACCCCTACACAGACATACCCTGGATGGCTATGTAAGCAACGGAAACAGGAACGAGTGCCCACCGGAGCAAGGAGGAAGGACCATGCTCCATTTGCGAGGGAACGAAGACATGGTAGGGCATGTGGTGAGTTTAGGAACAAAGACAACAACCAACAAAGAGCGACACGGGTATTACGGCAGTGAGCAGACCATGTCAGTGTTCCTCATTTCGTATCCGTGCACACGAGTGGTAAACTTGAAAGGGTATATGGCATTGGTGGTAAACACAAGTATGAGTCTCTCTCAAAGCTCTCTTCGTGCACTATGCATACACGTGTGGTTAAACTGATAGTATACAGGCCGCCAATCCGTACCCAGCGCAGGATGTACCAAAGTATACTTCTCCAAAGTTAGAAAAAGAGAGAAGTGTCGCGACCTTCGACTTTATACCTTAGCCTGATGAGCACCACAAGGCCACTCCGTGCGGGGTAGATATAGCTCGTCGCCACACACACACGCACATTGCGGCAATGTGCGCACAATACTAGAACTCTCAACGAACAGTGTTCGAACCCTTGGATATTGATCCACTACCTAATGGTTGTGCCCAATATTCTATGATACGTACATCTAGTATTGCAATGTACGGGGGTGTATAGAAGGCCAATATTGCAATGTAATAAGACAATAAGACGAATGGAACTCCGGACTTGTTGCAACCTAGGTTCACCCAAGTTTTCCCTCTCCACCAGCGAGCACCTTGGTGTGATGTCTCATCGACATCGCCGATATCTATGAAGGAAAAGTCGCTGCACCAAGGGTCCATTCGTCATGCTTCCATCCTAGGGTAAGTATCAAGTAGTAACAGCGCAAGATTTACGAAAGTATACTTCTCCACAGTTAGAAAAAACAGAAGCGTCGCGACCTTTGACATCATACCTCAGCTTGTTAAGCACCATAAGGCCACTCTGTGCGGGGTAGATGTAGCTCGTCGCCACACACATGCAACAAAGTACATGCACGTACAATCGCCGTAAATATAGATGTAGTTGGTTACCACCCTCATGTAAGGAAGTCCATGCACTTAAACACAAGACTCAGGCCCCGTAGAAGTGGTCATTGGAGCTTACCCATGTCACGGCACGTGCCGCGGCACACTTTCCGATGCCCCCCCGCCCCTCCATGTCATGGTGGCCGTCCGGCATAGGTGACACAAGTGACACAACACAACACAACATAGCATAGCATAACACAAGACAACACAACACAGCGGCGGCCCCGTGTGACACAACACACCCTATGTGGTGGCACCGTGGCACGGCACGGCCCGCCCCCCACACCCCGTGGCTGGGTAAGCTCCATTGGTTATAACTATAGAAAGAACACAACAAACTGGTGTGATATTGGTCTGCAAGAGATTAGATGAGAGGTCACATACACACGCACACGGACGAACAAACATGTCACCATCTTTCTATGGCATGGCAGATCCATGCCGATCACTTTACACTTGCTCCACATCTCTTTGTTTGCTCACTGTGTCTCACGTGTGCTGGACTTGTTGGCCCAAAAAATTTTCTCATCTGGTGCAAGGGCGTGAGAACGCCGACAAATGCTTCACATGTTCTCTGGATGATGAATTTCTCATGGCCCCATTGTTTCCGCCAAGTGGTGACATGAACGGGTGGGGAATACCATGGGGTGCCACAACTTATCATTAGGCCGCTTGGTCTCACGCACCTTGTAGTGACAACGTGAACCCACTGGTCGACCCTTTGTATCACAAAGGCCTACTAAAGGGAAGGAGGGTAGTTGAGCGACCACTGGGATGTCTACCGGTTGCTCGTAAAGTCATGTGCAGGTTGGCGCCACATACCATTGGTCGTTGGGGGTGATCTGAATGCGCCTCACGATCTTTATCCGCGTGTTGTACACGTCAATTGATATAATTTGTCCGTTATGCGTCCTCAAGTAATCCCTACGATAAACAGTCAAGTGAACGACAAATGGGTGATGCAGAAACACGTGTACGGTTTGTGAGCCGAGCACGAAACACTGTGTAACACTAATGAAAGAATTCACCAACCCATCGCGGTCTTTGGTGCGATGGAAGGCTTTTTGGGAAGAAGATGACTCTTGGGAGCTACTTGCGCACTTGACGAGTTGTCCGGGGTTGGTTGATGCTTTTGAAGCATGTGAGCGCAATAAAATTAATCGGAGATCCATTAGTGGGAATCGTGTTTGACAATACCCTCGACATTCGATTTGGTAGCATTTGATTATTGTGGTAGTGTTATATTAGGGATTGGCATTTGTATTTGGTTCACATTTATCACGTCTTGTGGCGGGTCTCCTTAATGTTCCTTTTCCAAGTGGGTCTCTTATCGTTTTGGTCGGGGGCAGATCAGCGATAGGGGTGAGTCTCTTAGAAAGTCTGAGAACGCCTCAGAACATACTGTGCACAACACCAAGAGCACACTATGCTACATTGCACAAATTGTGTTCGCTGGTGGATGACACATGTGTGTGCTTTGCGAGTACACACGTGCACGTACATTTGCACATGCACCTGCACATGCACGTACGCACAAGCACACATTTGTGGACCTGCGACGCTCTAAGAATGCTACATTAGACACGGTTATGGATGTTTGAAATCCTGCTTTTGCTTTGTGGCTATTGTTGTGTACGCTTGAGAATGCTTTGTCTCATGCTAATGCACCTGCAGTAGTTATTGCGCCGCTGGGTCAATTGTCAGCCAGAGGGGACGGAGTAATCTTTGTCCATTCACCATGACCCCCTAAGAACCCAAAGCTCTCGTGTGGCACCACATGTGTTGCTGTTGCCATTGTCGCAATGGTAGAGCATAATAACCAACAGGAGAGCATGGTCTCCCCAACAGCCCAACAATGTGGGGCAAACACGGTGACTGACAGTACAATTGTGAGGTATTGTCATGGCTTGACCGTTTTCGATGGCGTGTTTTTGAAAACGGGACCAAATTGCACCAAGAAGATGTCTCATGTTTCACAAGATTATTGGTGTGTTGCCTTACTCGTTTTTTCCAACCATTCAAATTTTGACCACACCCGGGGTGGGTCAAGTCACGGTCCGTCACTGTGGCGACCGCGAATGGGTAATTTGCCAAGCAAGTAGCCCGGCAAAGCATGCAAGCAGGAACGTAGGAACAAGGAAGAAGAAGAGCATGACTCATGTGATGTGTTTGACAACCCCCGTTGGTTGCATGAATAGTATGGCCCAAGGCCGCAAGACTAGTAGCAATGCTTCTATTTTGTTGCCGCAAATGCAATACGTCAAAATAAGCCCTCAACACAAGAAACAGAGTTGATGGTATATATATAATGGTTGCTCCTGGTGCTCATGGGTAACACAACATACTACAACACGACATAATACAACACACCACACCACACCACAAAAATCAAAAAGAAGAACACTGCAGAAAATGACATAACAGAAAAAAACAAAACAAAACAAAACGAAGAATAACACAACACAACACAACACAACACAACAACACGTAACACAACAAACCACCTATTGGACGTGTTAACATGGCCCCAACATAGGCGGTGAAAGGTACCCCCCCACCCCCTCATGTGTTGTGTTGACACAGGCCCAACATGGACGTGAAAAGTAACCCCCCCCCTCCTACTTGTTCTCGATCCTTGCAAGGATCCTTGCAGTGTTACATACCCCGTGGCGCGAAGCGAAACCACAGTCATTTCAAGCTGGTTGGTCACGGTCCATCACACTAGATTAAACCACCCCTTCTTGTGTGATTCCCATAAGTACTTTGGTAACCTAGTCGCGGTCCAAGCTCACAGGGAATGAGTTCATGCATCGTGAAAATTCATGTTTCATCATATTTGATCAGCTCATCAACAATCCTGTTTGCCTCAAACTCCTCCTCTTCCTCGCCACCCCTCCCACCATCATAATAGGGATTGGGGTGGTAACATAGAATAGAGCAAGCATGACGTATAGAGTGTAGGCGAAAACCGAAGCCTTGGTGTTGAACCGTCCGCAACACATTTAGGTTTTTGTGTGGCAACCCCTTGGCGGTCTCTGCCTTGTTGCAGCTGTAGTGTCCGCGCTTGTTGTGCTTTTGTTGATTGGTTGTAAGTGATGGGATCCCAGACATCATTGCAGAACTATTACTTAATCATTCCCATGTGACATTTATCGGCCAGAAAACTCGGCCGGTTCGCTTCGCTCCTTAGGGCCGAATTTTCAACATGGAATAATGAAACTGTTCGCAAGAACAAAGCTCACTTTATATTGTTTTTTGAATGGGGTTTTTTGTCTGTTTTGTATTCCTCATTAGTCACGGATAGAATGCATGAAACGATAGCACGGACAGACCGAGGGTGGCTTGAGAGCCGGTGCAAAGTGCGAAGCACTTGTAGGCCAAACTGATCAAATAAGGAAGAGCCTACGGGCTCGTTGAATGCAGGTTGCTTTTGTGAGTTCAAAGACATGTCACAATACGTCCCTGATATGACCCATGGCTTTAGCTCCAGGTCAAAAAAATAAGAGACCTGGGCCTATTACAGGGGGAGGGGAGTATGTGAAACACAAGTGATTGTAGGGGTGTGTTGTTCTAGACTTGCTCCAGAGTAAAAGGTACCCAGGAATTGGCGTCATTCTACAAATTCAACATGTGAGGAGACCAAACACGTGTTTGCGCCATACATTCATTCCGTGAATCCCATGACACAAGGGTCATGTAGTCGGAAGCTGAGAATCACACATTTGGCAAGCAATCCATGGTTGCCAAATAGCCTGGATGCACGAACCCAAGTCACACATCCGTCCATGCTAATTGTAAATTTCATTACAGTCGCACGTGACATACAAGAATGTTGGATTCTAGTGAACCAGCATGAAACTCACCAAATACCGTCACAAGATATGCGTACTCTTTGGTCCTCAAGGGACAAGGGATGCAGCTTACCGCTTTGGAACAACTGTTTTGTGGCCACACATTGTATTGTATTGTATTGTAACATGTGAAAGCCAAACCATCAACACAATTCTAAATTGCATGTGTCACGGGTCATACTTGAAGAACGGACCATCATCCTCAATGACCAAGCCATCTACGGCGATGATGAAATCAAAGAAAGGCAGCAAACCGGCGGAGTGTGCTGGGGAGTTTGAGATCACCCTCGAAACCTGATATCCCTGGAATTCAAAAGGAAGTGGAAATATTTCTCAGACATGCAAGAGTTCCAGGAAAACAAACATACGCATTTGCTTTCTTCGCCTCCCATTTCCGTGCATACACTTGCGACACCACCAGCGGCTGTAATAATGCTTACGCGCGGCGCTTTTTGACCGGTTCGTTCAAATTTTGGGAATATGTGCAGCTGAAAACCACCAAATGTTGATTTTTTCTGACAAATCCGTAGCTTAAGAGCTTTTTTATAGCTGGGAGCATCGGAATTTCTGTAACAATGCACTGTACCAGAATTTCTGCCCTTGGGGGTTGTGGCATTTTGGCCCATATCTGGCAAAATTCCACCATCGTTCAAATTTTGGACATTTTTTCATGCCAATGCCATGTTTTCCGATTCCGAGCTTTTCTGCTACATTGGCATTACAATCCGCATTAAATGGATGCCCGCCTAGGTCAATTGGAGCCGAAGTGCCCCTTTAAAGTCCAATATTTGAACAACTTTTTTTTTGCCTCTTCTGTCAAATTTCTGAGCATTATGAGGAGATCTTCTGGCAAATGCGCTGTGGTCACACACCATGAGAAGTTGATTGCAACTCTCTCACAAAAAGATCGTGCTCTGCGAGGTGCATGGGACATCCTCAATGGAGCTCTCAAAGGTCCCACACAAGCCGGAGAGAAGTGGGTTATCCCGAAGAGTCATATTGCCTACTGCTTGAAGAAGTTGAAGGAAGAAGGAGTTTGCATTGAAATGGAAGTGAATCCCCCCCAACTTCAAGAGTAAACTCTTCGACGTCAAGAAGATGTTAACGTTGATTCTGGGGACCTCTATGTCCAAGCCTACCAATGGGCGAGTCAAGAAGTAAGTACAGAGAAACTAAGTTCTCGTAAAGCTGCTTCTGAGGTGTACCTCTGATTTGGCACAAATTTGTCAAACACCACTTGTGCCAAGGTCGCCGAAGATGAGGGTGCCCCCACTAAGAAGATAGGGACGGCTACTTTTGTGCCACCCGATGTCGAGTCCAAACTTGTCCACTTTTGTATTGCATTGCGAAGTTTAAACTTTCCAATATTTAAGGAAGAATTAATAGATTATTGTAATGCCTTGATTCAAGGAACTAAGTTGGTTTCCTTGTTCAAGCACGGTGAAGTTCGCGACAGTTGGTATTACAACTGGTTGCGCAGGTACCATGAGAGGCTCGGTATCACAGCAGCAAAGCCTCGGAGGTGGATCGCGAACGTTGGACCACTTAAAAGAATGCTGGCAAGCACTACCAAATCTTAGAACAAACATTTGTTGATTTCAAGGATGTTAGAAACGGGTGCACCCTCACTTCAAGTAGCTTGAATGCTCTGCGCGGCAAAGATAATGTGAAGCCGGTTCGGACCCCCGTGGCCATCTTTGGGTCACTTGGGGTGTGTATCTATGGGCCGGCAGGCCGCCATGGGCTGATATCATACTCTCTCATCCACCTGACCTAACCTGATGTGATAGTGTGATAGGTTTGGCCATTCCAGCTATGAGCGGCCATATTCAATACCGAGGCGCCGGCTGAGATTTATATATCAAAATATCAGGAATCAACAGGGTTTTTTTATCATAATGTTTCCGTAATTTTTCAGCTGTCCGTTCTGATTGTCAATGTATCGGCGACTGTCAGTTGGCTCGCGATTTTGCGGTAACCGATTGGTTAACTGTTATTTCCAGATATTTTAGCGGAAATCCGGATGAAGGGTTAAATTTCATCAGAAAAGGGTTCGTTGCTTCCGCAATTTTCATGTTATACACTCGCAAAATTAATCCGATTTTTTCAGACATTCAGAATCGGATTTTCGACTTCGAGGTCGCCGCACTTGATATGATGAATTTCAAGTGGTCCTACATTTTTCCCCCATCACGAATCAACCTTCCTTTTGTTGTCTCCTTCATTTTTCTTGGAGATATAGGCGAAACAAAATTGATTCGTGAGGCCACTTTGAAAGGTCATATCTCCGGCTCACCGCGAATTTTGAGACTTGGGTTGGAACCGCCTTGGTCTCAACTTAATCTAGGAAGCGTCAAACGCCTATGATGTGTACACATGCCCGGTGTAGCAAGGGATAATGGTCAAGAGGATAGAAAGTGATACATAACTCTTGGAGCATGCGACCGAATATTTTAATGCGACTTTCGAGTGTACCGCATGAGTGTTGGTGTTGCATAGAAACTTTCCTTGGGTTCCTACGTATTTTTAACGTGAAGTTATGTCCATGGAGGGGCATGGCATACCATGGTGGGGGCCACTTTTAAGGGTATGTGTTATATGGATGGTATGTGCTTCGCTATGCTCACGCCCATGTTATATATCTCCGTTTGTAGTAAGATATGTGGAGTCATACGTGGCAAGGGCTTCGCCCATGTCCCAATGGTGAGCTCCATAGCGCTAGACTAAGTTACCGCACACATAGTGCATGTGGGAAGGCTTACGGAGCGACCCACAAGCGCCACTATCAATTTTCCCATTTTCATGGTGCGTGTCGGGAGGAGGTTCGAAGGTGTCCCTATGCGTCCATGTGGGGATCCAAGTGGGGGGATTGTTTGCAAATGGTCCCAAGCTATTGTGTTTTGAACCATATGTTGATACCATGGGTGAGCGAAGTTATATACTATTGTGATTATTTTGTATTTGGCAATATTTGCATGTTTTTGACCTCATTTTATGCTCATTTTTGTATTTTATGTGCTCAACTGGTCGGCTAACAGTAAAGTGCCTAGAGATCCGTGAACTATGGTATGTTGCTTATATGTTGGCATATGCTTCGGTGTTGCACCTCACCATATGCCGGATAACGGGGTCACTTTGGCATGGCACACGAGGCCTCACAAAATTAGGTCTCAAATTCATGAGTTGATTTGTGAAGCATGGCATGTATATATCCGGAGGGGTTTGGGAGCCAATGTTGGGATATTCTTGGGCATGGACCTTTGGTGTATATCACCCTTGTATATTACTTTCCGGTTTGACACATGCATGGAGCACTTGAACATTTGCCGTATGCATTTTTGGGTATACAATTGAATTTTGGGCAATATGGTGTGAGTTGCCTAATTTCGCTATGTTGTGAGGTCATCATCATGGGGCAATTCTCCAAGCCCAATCGACTCCAAGTCCAACCAAAGTTATGTCAGGGTAGGGCATGGTCCTGAGTGCCACTCTAGGCCATGACACACCACCTCCCCTATTGGGCTAGGATTTAGAGGCTGGGAGGGAACACATTTTTGGGGTTTGTGTAGTGACTTTTGACACATGGCATTCAGCCATCTTATTTGACTTGGTTCAGGGCATCATGTCGGTGAGTCAAGGAAAGGTCCTGAGTCCAGGGAATGAGGGGTCTATGGCTGTGTTTGTGTATGTTTCCATCTTTCCCCAACTTTGCCTGATTTGTATTCATATGCCAATTTCAGGGCTTCTTTATCAGTTTTGGTGCAATTCTATGTACATGCCCAACGCCCTTGTCTCCGTGTGCACCCGGAGACGACCGGTGTATTGAAAGGAGTTGTTGAGTGTCAACGCGTGACCTCAAATACCCTTGGAAGCCCTCAGTGTGGATTATTTGGATTGGAGCTATTGTACTTGGGAGTTGGTTATTGCAAGGGATCACAGTTTGTGTGAAGGAGCCATATTTTACTATTTTTTGTGGAAAATTCCGCAGGATAGGGCAAGATCATGCAGAACCTGGTGAGAAGCAAGGCCATAGGAGTGACAGGAAATGGTGGAAGGGGTACAGCAGGGGCCGGTCCTGGTAGGGACCTTCTTTATGGTAGCAGAGGAGTACCTGCCCCCTACTGCCGCACCGGGGACTTGGGCCCTCATGAGCCCTGCCCAAGGACGCCCCGGGTGCAGATCGTCGAGTCCGTGGAGTCGACGCCGGACTGGGAAGCCCGAGAAGGGCGAAGATGCTCAAAACGGAGAGCCCTTGCAGGACATGGGCTAGACATGGAGGACCCGGCCTCCATGTGTGAAAGGCGATGCCGCAAGGCTTGCAATCCCCGCTCCGCTGCGGAGGAGTTGGAGGAGACTGGCAGCAACGGCAGGGCCCGGCGTTACCGGGAGCGCGGGTCCCCAAAACCCGCGGCGGAAGCCAGGGCGATGGAGACGGATCCCAGCCTGGTCAGGCTGTGGTCAGCTGCAGACTCCGAGGGGCATTCTGATGGCTATCGGACCGCTTTCCCTTCGGACTTGGAGGAAATGGCCATACCGCCCACAAGGACGCACACGGCCCCCAAACCCAGCTTGGAGCATGACGCCGATGCGTTGGAGAGGCCTGCCAGAGCCACAACGGCGCCTGTGGCCCGGCACACGGAGCCAACGCGGGATAGCATGGGCGACACACCCATGGAGGAGGAGTCCGAGGTGCCGGGAACCGTTGGATGCGCCGGTGTTATGGCTTCGAACAGCAGCAGCGCAACAGCGCGCAAATCGCAAGTCGCAGTCGCAATGGCGCTGACAGTCTGTGAATAATAAAGAAGCATCGAATGCCAACTGTGAATGAGCGCTGTAAGATACTTCGATCTTTGAACAGGGTTTATGTCTTCGAGATTGTGTTATTATTGGTGCCCCGTCTAAAGATCCTGCGAGGTTTGTCGATTGGGATTTTGGATTTCGGATTTTGAGAAACAAAGAGGCACAGGAGTGCAGTCGAGTTCCCAAGAAACAAACCACAACAAGTGGTAGCCAGCTGGGTGGCGGGGAGGATCAATCTTCCAGATCAATCTTTGACGCCGCAACGCCGTCAACTTGATTTGGACTTCGATCTACAATGGAGCGGCCCTTCGACGACGCAGCTATGCTGCATTTCATCAGAGACAGTTTGTTTCGAAGTGATTCACCCTTGCATCACGAATTTTCGACCTCGTTAGAGAAGTTCATCGCAGAGCGCATCGCTAGTCGAGAAAGCGAGTGGTTTCCATGTCTCTCTCGTGATCTTCACAGCTGTTCGCAGAAGCTTGCAGATACTCAAGCCAAAGTTATCGAATTGGAACAACGCATCGATGTATTGCAGGCAACAGCAGCAAGTGCTACCGCAGCAACTGAACAACGCGTCGATGTATTGCAGGCAACAGCAGCAAGTGCTACAGCAGCAACTGGCCAGCGCATCGATACCTTGCAGTCCTCGACGGAAAATGCAACTCAAGCTGCTGCAAATGAGCTTCGACGCGTAGAACATGAATTGTCGCAATGTTACGCTCTTCTCAACGAATTTGTACGAACTTCGAGTCCACCACCTCCGAACAACATCCAGTTTCCGCAACCACCGTCTTCTTCGAATTCGAACCAACCTCACCCTCCACAACAACCACTCCGTCAGCGGCCTACCTTTGAACCACTACCCTAGTTCGTAGTTCAACGTGCTCCTTCGCAGGAGATTTTGGGACGCCGCGTCGAGCGCCTGAACAAACTGGTCAAGAGGTTCACGGGTAAAACTGGATGTGGAGAATTTCGAACATGGAAAGAAGATTTACTACGAGCCTTCACTTTGTCGGACATCACCTCACCCGTCGATCAGGCAGCAACGATGTCATTCCTCCTCGATGGTGATGCCGCTGAGTACTATCATAGCCTGACGAAAGTTGTACAGGACGACTGGTTCGAGCTCATGCGTGTGTTAGGCCAGCGTTTCGACTGCATATCCCATGAGCCAGTGTATTTGTCGAGAATGTTGAGCTTGAAAGAGAGCGAGTTTCCCCGACATGCAGATTACGTTCGAGAATTTCGTACATGCGTTATCAAGTCGAAGGTCAACACGAATGAACTCCAGATGGGTTACCTCGTCAGCTCTCGATTTGTTGAAGGGTTGTCGAATGACGCTGTGCGCCGGCAGTACATCGTTGAAGTCCGTTCGAGATGGCGTTCTAATAATCCATTTGGATTCGATACCTTGGTAGAGACCATCGCGGAAGCCTACATTGCGGCTAGGTATCAACTGGAAGAAGTACAGAACGCATCGAGAATGACATCAGATCACACCCTGGGTCCTGCAGTGTCGAGACCCCTGCCTATGATGGTCCCACCTACTTCGACTTCTAGGTTTTCATCGAACCCTATGCCAACGCCACACGTCACCCCGATGCCGACCCCAGCTGCGGCGCCCACGGCTTCCACCGTGGCAGAGCCGATGAATCTCGATGCAATTGCCAAGCTTCGAGAAGAGTTACATGCCTACATTGGTGAACGGTTCGGACGTCAACATGGCGGACGCCAAGGTGGTCGAGAAAGCAGACGTTGCTACAATTGTGGCGAACAAGGACACTTGGCCCGCGACTGTCCAAAAGGTCGACCGCCATCCCGAGGACGAGAACGTCGGGAATCACGGTCGAACACACCGAAACGAGATCAAAGTCGAGACAGCAAGGGACGGTTTCGATCCCGCTCCAAGAGCAGAGAAAGGCCTACAACGGCCTAGAAAACAATTCCGAAGACCTGGTGGCGGACGTCCTCGAGAAGAGCTGAACACCACCACCAGCACCAAAAAACCCGAAAAGAATTCGACGCTTGGAAGTGTCACTGTCGAAGGAACCGAACCTGAGCATGCGTCTCTGTTCACGGTTCGAGGGCGCATTTGCGCATGTCGTGAAGACTCCTTTGACTCCAGCGTGGAACTGTTGGTCGACTGTGGAGCGACCAGTGACTTTATGTCGATGCAAACAGCAAAGAGGGCGCGACTTCCCCTCTATAAACTGAGAAACCCTGGACATGTCTTGACAGCAGGAGGTGTCCAAGTCGAAGTACGGTACTACAAGCGAGCTTATGTTCGAGTTGGAGAGCTTGTATTTCGTCATCACTTCAAGGTCTTGGAGATTTTGCCGGATGTAGTGCTTGGACTACCATGGCTTCGAAGCTACAATCCAACTGTCAACTGGAAGGAGCGATACGCGGACATCCAACATGGTTCGATTTCGTACCGGTTGTCTTTTGGCGAATCAAGACACTCCACCCAGCTGCAGTTTCAAGCAGCTTCGAAGCTGGACCTTCTTTCGATACTTCCATCCAGTTCCCCGAAAGCGAGTCCGGTTGGGAATCCTACCCCACATGCCAACGAACACCCTGACCTACACTCGTCGACACACGTTCAGCGCAGTACTGACACGTACGATGAGTCCGAAACGGAAGATGGTATCACCGATGAGGAGTGCAGCGATATGGAGATTGAGTACATTTCGTTGCCGAAACTCAAAAGAGAGATCCGTCGATCTGATCTCACGGGAGATCAAGTATTTCTGTGCTGCATGCCTCGACCAGCAGTGCCGGTCGATGAAATGTATAAGATGCAAGCCAGTGATGGCAATGATGACGGGCTTGACCCTGTTCGACGCAAACTACCGAGTCGATTACACAAGTGGGCGGACCTCTACGACCGGGAGAAAGCGGAGTATGGAGACCTACCTCCGCATCGACCTGGAAGAGACCATCGAATACGCCTCTATTCGGAAGACAATTCACCGTGGGTACACCCTTACAAAATGGATCCGAGCCAACTAGATGAACTTCGACGACAATTGGACAAGTTGCATTGATCTGGTCGCATCAGACCCTCCTCGAGTCCATACGGAGCGGGTTGCCTACTGGTGAAGAAAGCGAATGGTAAATGGCGTATGTGCGTCGACTACCGAGCGTTGAATACACGAACTGTACGAGATCGATATCCTTTGCCATCGATCCAATCCATCTTGAGTACACTGGGGGGTTCCACCGTATTCTCAAAGATTGACCTTGTTAGTGGGTTCCACCAGATCCGAATTCAAGACGAATATATCGAGAAAACCGCCTTCAACACACAATTTGGCGCCTTCGAGTGGGTTGTTATGCCCTTTGGCCTCTGCAATGCGCCATCGACGTTCCAACGCGTCGTGAATGATGTCCTTCGAGACCACTTGGGGATCTTTGTATGGGTGTACATTGACGACATCCTCGTCTTCTGGAAGGATGCGGACGAACACCAACGACACCTCGACCTGGTACATGAACTACTCCGTAAGCACCAGCTCTTCCCCTGCATCGATAAATCCACATTCTTTCAGAGTTGAGTGCCCTTCTGCGGATACATCATCGACCAAGATGGAGTACACATGGACCCCGAAAAGATCAAGGTCATTCGAGGTTGGCCTCCACCAACTACGGTCCATGAAGTTCGACAGTTCATTGGATTGTGTGGATTTTACCAGCAGTTTGTGGAAGGGTTCCAAGCTGTCGCAGCCCCTCTGACTGCAATGTCTCAGGCAGACTTCGAGTGGGAATGGACAGCCGTCCACCAAGCTTCCTTCGACAAGCTGAAGCAGGCGATGATCAGCGCGACACATCTCAGTGCTATCGACCCCCGACAGCCGTATCACCTGTACACAGACGCTTCGAAAGACTGCGTGGGTGCTACGCTGGCGCAACGATGTGCGCATGGGAAGTACAAGGGACATCTTCCACCTATTGCCTTCATGTCGCGGAAAATGCAGCCTGCCGAAACTCGATACCCGATTCGAGAACAGGAGTTGTTGGTCATCGTATTAGCCTTGAAACAATGGTTTCACCTACTTCGAGGACCGCAGCAGGTGCACGTGCACACTGACCACGAAAGTCTTCGATATCTCAAGACCTGTCCTCGACCGCTGACACCACGGCAAGCACGATGGTCCCAATTCCTCGAGGAATACAACCTGACGTTGTGGTACGTGCCGGGCCTGGAGAACCCTGCGGCATATGCCTGCTCTCGTCTAACTTCGCGGCAGTTGATGGATATCGAAAATGCTACACGTACACGGGCTTTCGCAATTCCCCTGGTCGAAGATTGGGCTTCACCGGAAGGAGAACCTGTCGATGAGTTCCTACATGTACTCGAAGACTCATTCTCTCATGACGAGGTGTGGCCCCAGCCGTACGACCACCTGTACGTTTCACTACGAAGCGGACGCTCCGTGGGGAAGGAACTTCACGCAGATGAGCTTGCGGAACCAGCCCTCCAATTCGACACCGAACCCGCCGTCGAGCCGGAGGACCTGGAGCCGCGACCGTCGAGCGCGACAACTGCGGAGCCGGAGGACCTGAGACTGGATCCAGCACCATCGGACGAGATCATGGCTGAGAATTCACACCAACCAAACATGCATCTCGATGAGGCTGGCAATGAGCCAGACACATCTACTGACACCGACGACCTCCCCGATGTAAGCATGGATCGCCCCCTTCGAGTCACCTTTGGCAATGAACTTCGATACGCACCGACCATGGCGGAACTGATTCGCTGTCGACGTCACCGTGACCGCACGTTGCAATCGGTTCCCTTGCCGAAGGTTGGGTCGAACACGCCGTACCCTTCGAGTCTTAAGGGTACACACCGCCGAGTACATCGACATTATCAGTGCAAAGACTTGACTTCGACAGCTGTGTGGGCGGCAGCCTATCGGGAGGACCCCCGGACGAAACACATCTACGAAGTCGCAATTCGAAGCCCTGCGGCACGACACCAGCTTCCAGATGCCAACTTGTCCTTCGATGATGGCAAATTCTTCCATTTGTCGACGATGGGCAAACGTGTGCTTGTCCCCCGAACGCTGGTTACGTCAATTGTGGCTATGTATCACGAGTCGGAGTTCTATGGCCACTCAGGAGTCCTTCGAACCATGGCCCTGATTAAGCGCGACTACGTATGTTCACACCTACGACACTATGTCGAGCGATACATACTAAGTTGCGATGTCTGTCAAGCGGCGAAATCAAGACGAGTCGACACCGCCAGAGTCCCAAGACCCTTGCCGGTGCCCGACACCAAATGGCACAGTGTGTCCATCGATCTACCACTCAGCGCTCCGCCCAGCAAACGTCCCAGTGCACCTCCAGAAACGACGCATCCAGCTCCTCAGGGAGCAGCTGCCACTCCTCACCAGGGTCGCCAGATGGCTCGCCGGCAAGCACATCCACGTCCCCGACGAACACACCCGCTGCCCATGCGACCACACCACCCCGGAGGACTGGGAACACTTCAAGAAATGCCCCCTCCATACAGACAGGGACACCCTAGTGGGCTGGTCCCCGGCAGAAACCCTGCGACAACAAGAAGGATGGCCAACCCACAGCCACGCACACCAGGCCACCGAACACCTCTTCCGGGACCCCCTGATCAAAGAAGCCACTATGAGAGGGGCAGTGACACAGGCCCTGCACCGACACCTCACCAAACACACGGAAAGCCCCATGGAGGCAGCAGCACACCTCCAGCTAGAAGCGGTCCGCAGAACAGCGGCCCAAATGGTACACCGCAAACACCTCCTGCTAACACACGCGGAACAACTCACCGACCCCGCCGCCAGGGAACACATGCAGCGTCTCATCCATTACCATGCCGTGCATGACCCAGACGTCCACTAACCCGCTCCACGCCCCGCACGCGCCCCCCGTCTCCATCCACAGGTCTCCAAGGCACCACCACAGCGCCCCGAGACCCGTCTCGCACCCAAGAAGCCACCCGGCACCGCCCAGTCCGGCCGAGCCCAGCCAGGGCCAACCATACATCGACGTAGACACGCAAGACCCCGGCAGCCCATCCAGCCCACCCCCCCCGGACCCGGAGCACCCCCCCCTCACACCGGCCACCATCCGCGACCCTGACCTCCTCCGAGCAACCCTCCAAGACAGGGCCCCGGCCACCCCCCTGGGCTGGTACCGCCTACAAGAGGACTGGACCAAGCTCACCGTCAAAGCCCTCCGGGACCTGACCACCCCAGGCAGCGGCCTCCACGAGACCATAGTGGACCTCGTGCTCTGGCGAGCCCGCAAACAAACCCGGGGCCAGCCCATCTGGATCCCCCCCATCGCGTGGGGCCAGGCCCTGACGCACGACACCGGCAGCAACGTCACGCGTCGAGGGACCGTACGCCTACGGCGGGCCCAACCAGAGACGGACCACCCAGCGGACCCGAACCACCCGGAGCAGTGGGAACAGGCCACCGCGCCCAACCGCGACACCGCCCTCCGCGCCGCCGGCCTCCGCACCCCAGACGACGACCCCCCCCCCCCACCTACAGACAGTGGCCACCCCCCACCGGAGGTCTGGGTTACAGTCCTCGAGCGCGGCCACTACTACATGATAGCCGCTACGGCTATGTCCCCCGGCCAGCAATGGATCATCCAGGGGACAGACACCATGTACGCCCCGGAGACCGCCCCACCAGGGGCAGTGGGGGACCCCACCACCCAGCACAGGATCCTCAGGGGTGTCCTCCAGCCAGGGGACACGCCCCCAGCCCGCGCCCTGGCCCAAATCACCTCAGGGAAGGCGGGCTACCACCTGGGATTGGCCATGCTCTGCCTAACCCACTGGATCCAGCGCCACTGGCCACCCACGGGGACCGTGCCCTGTGTTTGGGCCATCCCCACCGCCCACACACAAGTCGAGGCAGGCCCGGACACACGACCAAACCCCCCCCCCAGACCGCAACAGTCCCTCACCTGCGGGTACCACGCCATCCACAGGGTCCTCAACCGCGCGGGTCTTAGCCCAAAGCTAGCATGCCCCCTTCCCACCACTGACCAAGAGATCCACCAGATACGAAAGCTCGTCTGCGAAATCCTTGCCGCGGCAGCAGAAGACGGCAAGCTTCTCCTCCAAACCGCCCGGCCTACAACTGCCCACGCAAGCGCGCGGCAAACGGACACATACACCGGCACAGCACACCCCCCCGCACAATCCCCGCCCAAGCCCCCCCCCTCTCGCTGCTCAACCGGAGACCCACACACGCCCACCAGCGCGCGCACCCCCGGGCCCCGCGACACGGGCCTCCCCCACCCGCCCGAACACCAGCACACGCCCGCCACACACCCGCCCGCCGGCAACCCTTCACCGCCCCCCACACTCGACAACCCACACACACCCGCCAAGGGGAGCCCCGCGCCCCGCGGCGCGCCCACCCCACCCAGTGGCCCGCCCACGCCCCCCACACACACCCCAGAGGACCCAGGCCCACCCCCCCCGGCCCCTGAATGCAGCCCACGCGAACTGTTCCCCCCCGCGGACACCAACCCACACGACCTCGCACATTGCAGGACCCGGGCCCAGCCGAGCCCAGAGCGAGAAGGCCGCAGCCCCGCGCCTCCCTCCCCCGCCGCTGCCGACCAGATCGGCCCGCCGGGCCGCCAGGTCACGACCGGGCCCCCCCAGCCGCCCGCCCCCAACCTACAACCCGGGGACATGCCCTGGATCCTCCCCGCCGTGGCCGCAGCAGAAGCCGCCGCCCGCAAGCCCGCCCGCATCACAGCCCAACCCGCGTCCACCACCTCCTCCTCGTCCTCAGCCTCCCCCACCTCCTCCACCTCATCCTCCGACCCCCCCCTCCCCGCCAAACTCATCCTCAAGGCCACGGCGAAAGCCAAAGCCGCGGCCGCACGCACCGGCCCCCCAACCCCCACACAGGCGACTCAGGCACCCCGGCAACCCACCGGGACGACCCCCGACCCGACATCGACGCCCTCACACCTCCGGACAGAGGTACTCCTCAACCTGGAGCCGGACCCCAACCCCAAACCCGACCCCAAACCAAAACCGGACCCCAACCCCAAACCCAACCCCAAACCCAAGCCGGCGCCCACGCGAGCACACACAACACCGCATACGCAACGACACAAAACCACCCGACACTACCCCCGCCCGGGCCCTCGCCCAAGCCAGGACCCCCCGCCCACCGCAACCCGCCCCCCCCTCCCGCCGGCACCCACCACCACCGCGGAGACGGCCACCCAGCACGACCCCGTCCAGACCCTCGTCCACATCCCCGTCACCAAGCGCCCCGTCATCCATCCCCCACAAACCACCACCACCGCCGGCCAAACCGACCCAGGGACGTGGGACCCCTCAACCATCGTCACCGTCAAGCCCGGCCCCCAACCCTTCCCCCATGCCCACCACATAGTGCAGCCCCGGGGACTGCCCACGATGGCCAACCCCCCACCCCCACAAGGGGGACCGGAAAACCCACAAGGACTCCATGGGCCATACCCACAACACCAACCCCACCACTACACACACCACCACCACCAGCGGCCCCACCACCACCACTACCAACACCACCCCCACCACTACCACTGCCCACCGCCCTACCCCACCGGGCCACAACCCCCCGTACACGAACAGCACCAGCGGACGGGATGGCAGCCACCGAGCGCCCCGCCCGCATACCCACCCCCCCCGTACCAGCCACCACCCCCGTACCAGCCGTACCCCCGCGGCCACCATCCGATGGCCGAAGGGGCCCCATGGACAACGGGGGACCTCCCCCCCCAGGCGGCACCGCGCGGGGCCCCGTACCCCCCCGGCCACCATCCGATGGCCGAAGGGGCCCCAAGGACGACGGGGGACCTCCCCCCCCAAGCGGCACCGCGCGAGGCCCCCCAGAGGCCGCCGACGCTTCCGGACTGGCCCGACTCGAGCGACGGGGGCCGGTCCCGCAAACGGCGGCGCTCCCGCTCCCCCCCCGCACGACACACTCGCCCACGGCGCCCACACTCCCACCGCGCCTCAACCACCCACTCACGCCGCTCCCACTCCCCCAGATACCACCACGACCGACAGGGACCCCGCTCCCGTCGCTCCCGCTCCCCCGGGCGCCACCACGAGCGCCACCGCCGCCCCATGTCCCCCTCCCCCTCCCCCCACCGGCCACCCAGCCCCCGCCACCACCACTCCCGCTCCCCCCGCCGCCCCACGTCCACCTCCCCCTCCCCCCACACGCCCCGCCGGGCTCCCCGTTCCCCCCGCCACCCGTACCCATCCACCACCCCCAGCCCCCGCCACCACCACTCCCGCTCCCCCGGACGCCACCGAGCGCGCCACCGCCGCCCCATGTCCACCTCCCCCTCCCGCTCCCCCCTCCGCCCCTACCCGTCCTCCACCCCCAGCCCCCGCCGCCGCCGCTCCCGCTCCCCCAGGCACCGCCACCCCCGCCACCACCGCAGGTCCACGTCTTTTCCCCGCCGCTCCAGGACCCCGGACACGGACCCCTCCCCCCCCCGGGCCCCCGCCTACCTCGCCTGGTGGTCTCCCCCCGCTCTGCAGGAGCTCCGCCGCTGGGTGAAATGGGCCGGGGGAGCGGGAAGGCACGAAGGGGTGCACATGGTGCATACCTTCGAGGAGGTGCGCACCCGCACCCCCGCAAACCCCAACGAGGCCGCCCCGGAGGCCATCATGCCGCAAGCGGCATGGGAGGCCCTCCTCCGCGATGCGGTCCAGGGCCTCCGCCCCCCCTACACCCCCCAAGCCCTCCGCCAGTGGCTCCAGGCCACCCACCCCCAAGCCCGGGCCACCGGCGCCCCCTCCCCACCCCGCCCCTCCCGCCACCACCACACCAGGAAGGGGCAGGACAAGGGCAAGGGAAGGGCAAGGGGCACCAAGGAGCACACAGACAAGAGGGCACGGAAGGGCCCCAAGTGAGGGCAGCCACACGCAGGGACAGGGCGCCAGCAGCGACACCACATGGGGGCAGGAAACCACCCAAGAACCAGGACGGGGCGGGAACGGGGACCAAGACACGGAGGACAAGAGCACCACGGCGGGCACCACGACCCACACCCAGGAAGGGCACACCACAACGAGGAGACCAGCGCCGCCCCAGCCCCACCAAACACCCCAACACACACCACCGAAGCAAACATCGGACGCCATACGGGACACACCAGCGCACACCCACCGGCCATCGGAAACCACACGGAGAACGGAGGGCACACCTACACGGGGAGTACGGGCCACACCCACAGAGGAAGCCGCAGGGAACGCCGCCGCACGGCGCACCACCACGCCCTCACCACCAGGCGACGACCCCAACCAGGCACCGGAAGAGGACGAAACCACGGCCGCGGCACCCACGGCTACGGACCCCCAGAGGACACGGGACCAAGGCACAGGCCCCCAGGGAGGGCAACCCCACGGACCGTCACGCGACCACACCATGAGCTATAAGGGCCGGGCTGCGTTACCGTCGCGGTTTGACGCAGAGTACTGCTATGCACTTGGATTGACGGCCGGGGGCTTGATCTCAGCTGGCCTCACGTCCGTGAGGGCGTCCGTCACCAACCTGTTGCGTCCAGTGGAGGAATGGCACTGCGGCGGCACGCCGATCCCGTCCATGATGAATTTCGAGCGCCGCAAGGGGAAGTGCAAGGCTGTGATCGATCGCGAAGGCCTTGGTGCTGCTGGACGGTGCCCCCTTCAAGGCCATCTCCAAGCGCCGTGACGACTGGAAGAGCCAAGATTACTACCGGTGCCCCGGACCCCTGCAGTTCAGCACCGGAGATATGGACATCCCCCTGACCCTGAAGTATGAGCTCATCCCCCGGCGGCACCGACCCGGACCCTCATGTCCCTGCCAGCGCAGCCGAGCTGCAGTGCAAGCCTTTCGCCACTCAAACAGCGTTCGGAAGCCACCTCCACCGTCCGACTCCTGATTTCTGTTTGTCTGCCTTGGAGAAGGAACGTCTTCCTACACCCCGAGTACGCCTGCCTGTCAGCGGGGCCCGGTGAAGATTGAGTCCATGGGTGAGAGTCAGCGTGCACGCCCCAAGGACACCGTGAACATTCAGCAGAACTTCCCGAAGACCTACCCGACCCACACAGGCCAGGCTGACCTCCACTGACCCACCGCGGCACCACGCCAGACTACGGCACACCGCACCACAGCGCGCCACAGAGCAACACACCACAGCACGGCGCGACGCGACGCGGCACAGAGCGGCACAGCACGACACAACTGACCCTAACCTGAGGGACTAACCGAAGCCAGCCACCGCACACCCAGGAAGGCGCCGCGCCACCACGCCACACACCAGCACCGCAAGCCACACACGGGGCCACAGCGCGCCAGGCGACAACGGTGACGGACCACCCAGAAGATTACAGCCGGCACCGCAGAGGGGTAAGGACACGAACAGCCCCAGCCCCCTAACCCAAAACCACAAGCAGCCGCCTGGCGCAGCCGCCCAGCCGGCAGAGCCAGGACGTAACCCAGCAAGAAAGGGCGCCGAGCCCACCGTGTACAAAGCCCACCCGACCCATGGGGCCGGAACGTGACCACACAGAACGCAACTGAAGACAGCAGCCCGGAAGACAACACTGAATGCAGGCCAGTGCGTGCGCCAGCCCAGGGCAGGCAGAGGGAGGAACAGGCAAGCCCCCCCCCCCCCCAAAAAAAAAAAAAGGAGGGGGGAAGGGGAAAAGGCACGAAAACAGCCCACAGCCGCCAAACCGCCCGCCAACACTACCACAGGCGGCCAAGCCCCCCCCCAGAAGGCAACGAAAAAAAAAAAAGGACCCCCACAGAGGCACAGGGGGACCACCCACCCAAAACCGGCAACACCAAGCCAGTAACAGCGGACCACGGGGAAGAGGGACACGGAAAATAGAAAAAAAAAAAAAAAAAAACAGAGAGCCACCAGCCCAGCCCGAAAGAAGGGGGACGGAGGGACAGGGACCACAAAGCCAAAAAAAAAAAAAAAAAAAGAAAAGAAAAAACCAAAGCGAAAAAAAAAAAAACACACCCCGACAACCCAGCCAAGAAGGGCTGGGCACAGGCGAGACCGGGGCCCAGCACACACGCCCACACCGCGCGCCGGAACCGGAAACGGCGGGGGGCAAGCGGGGCGCCCACGAAACCACACACGTCCCAAAAGCAGGCCAAAACCGAAGCCCAACCACGAACACCACAAACAGCCGACACTAGAGGGACAACACCACAAACCGTGCCCAAACACACCCACCCAAGACCCCAGCCAGGACTGGCGGGGTAAACGAAACCCGCACCCAACCGCCAACCGGACCCAAACACAAACGCCACACGACAGTAGCAAACCCAGTGCCCACAGCCCGGGCACTGAGGCAGCCCGTGCCATGCAGGTGACCCGGCCAAACGAGATCAGGAGACCGGGGGTAAGGCTGCATCCTAAGGCCTGCGCTGCTTTGGGACTCGAGGCGGAGCGTGCGACACCCAAGCGCCTCGGAACCCTAGTACCAAGAATGTGCATGCACGCCTTGGGAACGGGATACGCCAGGAAGTCCGGTGAACCCCTAGGGTTCCGCCCAAAGGAGGGGACGTGCGCAAGCACGGGGGCACACCCTCCCGGCGAGACAAGCATGTCACGCTGGCGGCGATCAGCCCTCCCGGCGTAGCCCGGGGCCGCTTTGTTGGGGGCCAACAGTCAGGTCTAGCGGGAAGTAAGCCGCCTCCCCTCTTCACGCGCGAAGCCTCTTCCTGTTCGTCACAGGGGCGACGCCAGGGGGAACCATGGGGCGCCTCTCCACGACCGAGTGCACCTACCTACCTACCTCATCGACCAAGATGGAGTACACATGGACCCCGAAAAGATCAAGGTCATTCGAGGTTGGCCTCCACCAACTACGGTCCATGAAGTTCGACAGTTCATTGGATTGTGTGGATTTTACCAGCAGTTTGTGGAAGGGTTCCAAGCTGTCGCAGCCCCTCTGACTGCAATGTTTCAGGCAGACTTCGAGTGGGAATGGACAGCCGTCCACCAAGCTTCCTTCGACAAGCTGAAGCAGGCGATGATCAGCGCGACACATCTCAGTGCTATCGACCCCCGACAGCCGTATCACCTGTACACAGACGCTTCGAAAGACTGCGTGGGTGCTACGCTGGCGCAACGATGTGCGCATGGGAAGTACAAGGGACATCTTCCACCTATTGCCTTCATGTCGCGGAAAATGCAGCCTGCCAAAACTCGATACCCGATTCGAGAACAGGAGTTGTTGGCCATCGTATTAGCCTTGAAACAATGGTTTCACCTACTTCGAGGACCGCAGCAGGTGCACGTGCACACTGACCACGAAAGTCTTCGATATCTCAAGACCTGTCCTCGACCGCTGACACCACGGCAAGCACGATGGTCCCAATTCCTCGAGGAATACAACCTGAAGTTGTGGTACGTGCCGGGCCTCGAGAACCCTGCGGCATATGCCTGCTCTCGTCTAACTTCGCGGCAGTTGATGGATATCGAAAATGCTACACGTACACGGGCTTTCGCAATTCCCCTGGTCGAAGATTGGGCTTCACCGGAAGGAGAACCTGTCGATGAGTTCCTACATGTACTCGAAGACTCATTCTCTCATGACGAGGTGTGGCCCCAGCCGTACGACCACCTGTACGTTTCACTACGAAGCGGACGCTCCGTGGGGAAGGAACTTGACGCAGATGAGCTTGCGGAACCAGCCCTCCAATTCGACACCGAACCCGCCGTCGAGCCGGAGGACCTGGAGCCGCGACCGTCGAGCGCGACAACTGCGGAGCCGGAGGACCTGAGACTGGATCCAGCACCATCGGACGAGATCATGGCTCAGAATTCACACCAACCAAACATGCATCTCGATGAGGCTGGCAATGAGCCAGACACATCTACTGACACCGACGACCTCCCCGATGTAAGCATGGATCGCCCCCTTCGAGTCACCTTTGGCAATGAACTTCGATACGCACCGACCATGGCGGAACTGATTCGCTGTCGACGTCACCGTGACGGCACGTTGCAATCGGTTCCCTTGCCGAAGGTTGGGTCGAACACGCCGTACCCTTCGAGTCTTAAGGGTACACACCGCCGAGTACATCGACATTATCAGTGCAAAGACTTGACTTCGACAGCTGTGTGGGCGGCAGCCCATCGGGAGGACCCCCGGACGAAACACATCTACGAAGTCGCAATTCGAAGCCCTGCGGCACGACACCAGCTTCCAGATGCCAACTTGTCCTTCGATGATGGCAAATTCTTCCATTTGTCGACGATGGGCAAACGTGTGCTTGTCCCCCGAACGCTGGTTACGTCGATTGTGGCTATGTATCACGAGTCGGAGTTCTATGGCCACTCAGGAGTCCTTCGAACCATGGCCCTGATTAAGCGCGACTACGTATGTTCACACCTACGACACTATGTCGAGCGATACATACTAAGTTGCGATGTCTGTCAAGCGCTGAAATCAAGACGAGTCGACACCGCCAGAGTCCCAAGACCCTTGCCGGTGCCCGACACCAAATGGCACAGTGTGTCCATCGATTGGGTTTCGGGATTGCCGCCGACCACAAGGGGCCATGATGCCATCATGACTGTAGTCGACCGATTCTCCAAGCGTGGAATGTTCATCCCTTGTCGCAAGGATATGACAGCCGTCGACCTCGTCTATGTGTTCCTACGTGAGGTTATTCGATTGGAAGGATGCCCTCGACAAATTGTTTCTGACCGAGACAAGCTGTTCGAGTCTCAGGCGTGGAAGGAGTTGGCCCAGCGCTTCAAGATTGAGATGCATCAAACAGTGGCCAACCGCCCTCGAGGCAATGGCCTGGCGGAGCGCAGCAATCAGTCCATCCTCCAGCGCCTGCGTACACACGGCATCTTCGGCAACAACGAGTGGGATGTCGACCTGCTGTTCGCCGAAATCCAGTTCAACAACCTGACATCCAATAGTCTTCGACTATCCCCGTTCGAGATAGATGAAGGACGAACACCCCATTTTCCATTGGATTTTCCCCGAATGACTTCTCATGCACATGAACAATCGACCGTGAATGATTACATGCAACGAGCGGAACGTACCTTCGATTCTGTGCGTGCAATGCTTGCCGAGGAACGTCGACGCCAGACGCATGTGGTCCTGCAAATGGACCGACACGTTCGAGTGCCTGAAGTCGGTGAACGATGGTGGGTGTTGGTGCCTGAATATCGACATAAAGGGAAACTCGATGTTGTCTGGTGCGGCCCTTACAAAATACTCGAGGTACTGAACAAGGGCGAGAATGTCAAACTGGACATCCCTGCCCCCTTCGATGGGTTGCGAGTTTTCAATCGAGACAGCATAAAACCCTACGTCCATCGAGAGGGACAGCCGGTCGGGGAGTTTCCGATGCCCCCTGTCAAAACTGGAGAATCTCCTCGACTTGTCAAGATTGTGGCTAGACGTCGAGTAGGATCTAAAAAGCGCCGCACATTCCTGTACCGTTGTGAATGGGATGACGACATATGGTCTTGGGAGTCGAGCAAGGCTCTAGAGGAGGATCCTGTGTACCTTGAGTTCCTTCGACTACACCCTGAGTAACCGAGTAACACCCTTACTCTTCTCTGCAGCGTGGTTTTTCGAAAAACTCATGCGAGGTTCCGGGTCGAACACCGGAGCCTCCGCCTATGGTACTACATCCCGGACGCCCCGAGCTTCCTCTCGACCTCCGCCTTCTCGAGCGACAGCGTCGAACGTCATCGATGTTGACGCGATCGAACCCCCAGCGAGGACGACTTCAACTGGCCGCTGCTTGTCGGTAGCATCAGCGCCAACTCGTCCGAATCGACCTCTTGATCCATTCGAACCGCCGCACTACAGCCAGTCGGCATATGCTGGGAGCTCGAAAGGAAAAGGAGGCCCGTCGAAAGGAGGCAAGGGAGGTGTGTTCCCTTGCGGGAAATTTGCGGGAATAGCGCCGAATGGACGAACCATCATAACAGGAGGCGCCGATGGCTTGGAAGTGCTCGAGATAGCCCTGGCCAGCTTGCCTGTTCTGGAACCGACGAAGGGAGGGACTCTACCTGACATGCCGCCGGAACTCTGTAAGCTGTACGGGCCCCCTCCCCCAGTCAATGCAGAATACCTTCGAGAGCGGTGCTCAAGCCCTGACTGGTTCGATTCTGATGATGAAGATCTTGCTTGCTACACGGGGTACGACGACTGATCTTCCTTCTTCTGTTCAGCGCCCGGATGGGTCGACAGTTCTTGGACATCGAGGCCGAACACCTGGACATCAAGGTCATCCAGAGAGGATCCGGGTACCGGAGAGCCGAAAGTCGAAGACGACTGGGTCGACCAATCCTGGCATTCAAATGCCCCGAAAACACAAGCTTCTACTCGAACGAACCAATCCGACTCCTACTACCACGACGCCGACTCCTATTACCACGACGATGACTACAACTACGACGCTGAACCCTGGCCACTCGAGTCCGACGACGAAGCAGAATATCCTTACGAACCCGCGCGGTCGACAGCACCACCCGGCTACGATTCTGTGCCGGTGCCGGAGTCGAAATGGCAGCCCTACAACATGCCGCAGTACAATCATGAAATCGAGACCATCGACGAACTTCGACACTTGGGAACGTTCGGATTGAAGCCACCCTATCGATTTGGGACACATGAAGATGATCCGATGAAGACAGAGTACACTAAGCTCGAACCATCGGTACTCACTATTGCGTCGAGTACCATGGCTGGTCTTCGAAAGCCGCACACGTTCCTGAGCGAGAAACACTATGAAGTCGTGTCGAACGCAAATGCCGCCATCGTCGAGTTGGGCAAGACCATCTGCATCGACAGTTGGGGTCGAACCGCACCATTCCCGTACGAATTGGCTCGAAGTGCCCCTGACACGTCTTTCGATGAGCGTGGAAACCTTGGTGGTAAGCCGGGATACCGATGGTATACCAAAATCGAATTGGCTTGTCAAAACTTTCGAGCGACCCTCATGAAATGGCGACATTATGATGAAGAGCTCGATTGGGGATTCCGGCAAGACCTCACCAAACATACCCTGCCGAGTCAAATTGCTCGACTCAACCGCATGCATCAAGAGATCTCGGGTATTGACGACCTGATAAACGTTGCCGATGGAATCGACCTGATCTTCAAGTATCGACGCTTCTGGACCCACGAAAGGATGAGACGAGAAGCTCCCGTTGCCGTTTCGATCATGGGAGTTATCCGCGATCTTCAAAAGGTTTGCCAGGCGAGCGACTGGCTCTTCGATAATAGAGCCCCCTTCCTTGCGTACAAAGTCGATTTGCTTCTTCGCCGACACCAACTGCGCGGCCTTCGAGGCAGCTCTCGACTTGGGTATAAGCGATATGGGTGCGCTCCACATCGAACACAGGAAGTAAGAAAAAGTCACTGCCATGTCTTTCTTGGAGGGCTTGATCCAGGCTAAGCCCCCCTTAAAACCCTTTGTTGATGCTGAGACAAACTTAAGTGTTTTTATCTCTCTTTTGTAGCCTAAAGTACACTTTCTCAAAGTAACTAGGGTTGTGACCCTAGCCCCCCCATGAAGTTCACCCCTACCACTCAACTGAGCGGAGGTACCTTCCTTCATGGAGGTCATACCAAAATAAATCAGGCATTCCATGCTTGTGGGCCTTGGAGGTTAAGCCTAAGTGGTCTCCCACCCCAAGACCCCTATACTCAATTGATTCTACCACTTATTGTGGTCCTACTTTGTAACTGTTTCTGAATTCAGTTGCTTGGCCAAGTCATTTTCTGTGTGGTCCTGACATCTATGCCCCTCAGTCCTAACCAGCACCATTTCACCCAAAAGAGTGCACATGAAGTGTCTATTGCAACCTCTGAGGCTAGAGTCTGACCAATTTTCATATAAAACCTTTTGCTTTATCCATTTGTGATTGAATCTATGTTCATATACCTGCTTTGTCTATCTGCAGCCCTTCTGTGTTACACTGGATTCCAAAACCAATCATTGATTTCATTGATTCGATCCATATTCAGTCCTTGCTCTACTTGCTGCTTTGGTTTGGGGTTTTCAACTACAAAACCAACTTGCAGGAATACATCAAAAGACCTAGGGCATAATTCAAGGACATCTTTCCGGTAGCAGAGGCAGTCCCTTGAGACCTTTTGAACCGACCCTGAGAAGTGCAGAACAAAAGCTCAACAACAAGTCCATAATGTCCACACCAAGTGTAAGGACCTGGCCTATCCGAACTGTCCAAGTACAAATGGGCAGTGTGGTTCACCCAATGAGTGAACCACCACACCGAGCACCACATCACCTCAGTGGCGCATCTGGGTCCCAAGGAGATCCAGAACGCAGAAGGGCGGAGAAGAATAAAGGCCTTACCACCGAGGCCTTAGCAGCACACTGTGGAGACAGCTTCAGTCACCTCCACAGACGTGTGGCTGCTTCAGTATCACGATCCAATTGCCCAGCTTCATCCTCAACTGCCATTGAAGGACCTGAGGAATATGAGAAGCTGAAGATGAAGATGGATGAGTACATCATGCACGATGAGTACTACAAATCCATCCGTGGGGAAGATGGAGAGGAACCACTGGCTGTACATGGGTCCAGACCATGTACGGATCTAGGCTCCTACTCACACTCAGGCCCTCCGTCTACTGCATCCCTGCCAAGACGACTACGACCTGAGTACCCAACCCCAAGGGCTCCCGAAGTGGGCCCAACACGAGTCGAAGAACATCATCCAAGGCCAACCTACGGTGCCCTGGATCAAACGGCCGAGCTGCTGGCCAAATTCCTGTCTGGATCAGAAGATCCAGATGTGACGGCCTTATCAGAGGCCATTAAGGCTAAACTGGGTATTGCAGAACCCTTACCCAAGCCTGAGTTCCTCTCTCTCTCTCCAGGGCTGAGTACCCTGGCCGAAGATCTCAAGAGATCGAGGGTCTCAAGGCTGTTGCCTAAGGTTACCTGCCCCAGCCCCTTTCACCCCCGTGCCAGGACTGTGCCTATGGCGGACCTACAGGACGTGCCTGTCACAGAGAGTGAGAGAAGAGGGCTGTCAGCCCTGGCCCCACTTGCCGGCGTGTCGCCTTCAGGCCTAACTCCGGGGGGTGGGAAGATGGGCAGACCAATTGCCCAGGCGAACATCCAGTTCGAACTGCCGGAGTACGACCCTAAAAACCTGCCTGAATTGGCAGAAGAATTTGCGGAGTTCCTTTTGTTGACTGGCCAATCCCATGTGGATGTGGCCACCAAATGTTCACTGCTAAAACGCTCATGCAAAAAGAAATTTTTGCAAAAACAGGTCAAACAGATTGTGAAAACCTGTTCTACTTGGGCGGAGGTACTCCTGAGGTTAGAGAAAACATTCCCAGTCTATGAGACTGACCTCAGCGTACGCACACAAATCGAGGAGCTACCTATGCTCCCGGAGTTTCCATCCGCTGCGCGAATTTCTGAGTATGTGTGCGACATGGAGTACTTATTTTCGAGGATGAATGTGGGCTCCTACGGAGCCACTGAGCCCCACCTGTGGCTCATGAGTAAGATTCCCCAGCGTACGTGGGATGATTGCCGCTCAACCTCTGAGAGGAAGAGCAGGACCCACTCGTATGATACACTGGTGGATCTCTTGATTGAGCTAGCTCTTGAGAGAGAGAACGACTCCCACATGGAGAAGTTCCTCAAGAAGCATTTGGGACGAGGTGGTACCCCTACCCCTGAACGTGGCGAAGGGAAGGGGCATAAAAATCCCACTAACACAAACCAGGGAGGCGGTAAAGGGAGGGGCAACCTACGTGCCATGAACGAGGTTCCAACTGATGCAGGCACCCCCCCCCCTGTTTTACTGCCGACCTGTCAATGACAAGGGGGGACCTTGTCATGCCTCTGACTGCGATCTCTGCAGTGGCTGTATGCTGCAGATGAAACGTCAGCAGCATACTAAAGATGGGAAAACTGTGACCCATCAGGACCACTTCAGGTGTACCATCACCTGTGGTTACTGTGGCAAGCGTCGTCACTATGAGGACGAATGCCACATCAAGAAACGCGAGAGTGACAAACTCAAGCGTCAGGAGGCGGAGCGCCAGAAGAACCCGACGCCCGCCAGAAATCCCCCGAATGGGGATAAAGGTAAAGGAGGTGGCAAGGGGGGTGGTAAGACTGGTCCCCCTAGCCCCCAGAGGCGCTCATCAGCGCCCGTTGCTACGCCTACTCCTGCTGCTACACCCGCTCCTGCCGCAGGTGTCCCCCAGAAGCGCCCCCAAGGGGATAACGCTAACCCTGAGGGGAATAATTCTAAGAAGAAGCGCTTAGCCTGGATGGCCAAGTCCCTCATGGCTGCAGGAGTGGATGTGAAATTCCCTGATGAGGAATAGGGGGGCGGCTCCGAAGAGGAGGACTTGGTTTTCTGGATCCTCGTGAAAATCGGGGATCAGGTTTTTCGAGCAGTGCTTGATACCGGTGCAACACTTTCCATAGTGGCCCGGCGCCTGCTTAAAACTTTCAGGAAGACCAAGACTGTGGCCATAAGAGTAGGGGATGGGCGTACCATCCATTCCTTGGGGGGGGTCGATGTGACCATATGTCTGGGCGACGAAACCGTGACCCAACACTGCAGAGTGTTGGACACTGACGCCTTTGACATTGTCATTGGCACTGACTTTCTAAGAAGAAACCCCCAGGTTAAAATGCTGTCCCTACAGCGTCCTTACTCTTTGCACTGCGACTTTGGCAGTGGGCTATTCTCCGTTCCTTTGGAGCTGTCAGGACGAGAAGAGTCTGGGCTGCGCTACGCAGCCAAGACGAACTATCGTACTGAAAACTACCAACTGGCCCGTCATGTTCTGGAAAATGGACTGGCGCCCCTTCAGGTAAACCTGGACGAGATCCAGGTGGAATTGTTTGCGAGCCAACAACAGCACATCATGCAGTTGTACTGCTCGAAACAAATGAACAATGCTTTCCGATTCTTCTGGAAAGCAATGGGCCTAGCGTATGCTAACCCTCCCTTCTCCCTGCTCGCGAAGGTTCTAACCAAGATCGCTTATGAGGGAGGAAGGGTTGTTATGTGCACCCCTGACTGGGGTTGCTCTGGTGAGCATGCTTACTGGCGCCGTATGCTTGACCGAATGACCGTGGGAAGAGTGCAACTCCCCGACGGCCCCATCTATGTGCCTGAGGACTCAGACACAGCTATGCAGGCCCCTGAGTGGGCCAGTTTCCTGTCCATCATCGATGGATCTCTCAATCCTGTACCCCTGTGTGACCTGGACCAGGTGCTACTAAAAGAGGTTATGGCCGAAAATCGTGGCCTGACCCTTTATGATCTCAAAAATCGATCTCCTGAGCACCCATCTGCCACACTTACAGGGTGTGAGTCTCCTGATGACTATCTGGAACCTGCAGCTGTAAAAGAGGATGCTGACGACCAACTGTCTGAGATCGCCAGCACTATTCCCTCTGTTGATCCCAGCTGTGTTGACCTAAAACATAGTGCTTTCCTGGCCCAGCTGTTGCTAGAGGAGGTAGATCTAGAGTCAACCTCTGAACCCGCTTCCTCTGTTGGGAAACCAGTGTTACACATGCAGCCTGTGCACACAGGTGAACCCGTGGCCCGGAGTACTGATGCTCTGGCACGGCCTGCTTCTAATAACATGCCCTTGTCTGAGCATGACACGCAAGAACTCCGACGGCTGCTGTACCTGAAGGCCGAAGGTATTGAGCGCCAAGAGCGGCTGCAATACCTCAGACAGACCTGGAAATACTCCATCTGGTCTGAGGAGGACGATGAGTCCTATACGCTGCCTGATCGTGAGATACCTCTAGTGTACTCTCTACACTATGGGCAGCAATGTCCCCCTGAGTGGGACGATGGTACTGTACCTGCCGAAACTGCTGATCGGCATAAAAAGAAAGAACATGGAAAAAGCAACCTCCATGCTGAGGAGGATTTCCTTCAGAAAGTCGAGAGTCTTAACCTTGACCCCCGCCTGAAGAAACTGCTTATAACCTATGAGGAGGTGTTCGGCGCCTTGCCGCCTCACCTATCTTGCAAAAAACTGGTCCAGATGGACCTGAAATTGAAACCAGAATTTGAAAAGACGCGAGTGAGGCGTCGTCCCTATCCCGCTCCACAGGAACAGGTTGAAGAAATCGAGCGCCAGATCCAAGAATGCATTGATGCTGGCCTCGTTGAAGAGTACAAACATGGGGACTATCCCCATCACTGCAGCCCCTGTTTCCTTGTTGCTAAACCAGGGTCGACTGCTCTACGTCTTGTTGTAGACTATGGTGAGGTCAACAAGAAAGCCCAGAACCACTCAGGGAGTATTCCTAACATGGAAAACACCCTGGAACGTATTGCCAAATGCACGTATAAGACCAAAATGGACAAACGCTCTGGTTTCTGGCAGGTTGACCTAACCGCCGCAGCTCAGGAGCTGCTTGCCTTTATAACCCCTAAGGGTCGTGTCTTCAAGTGGAAGGTTATGCCTTTCGGGGTGGCTAACGCCCCAGCGCTCTTCCAGGAGCTTATGAACAAAATTTTGTACATACTGAGGCGCAGGCCTCTAGTACAAGAGTTGATTTCTCGGGGTGCAGAAATGGAGGCTCACATCGACGACGTGAGTTTGGGTACTAATACCAAAGAGGACCATGTCCTTCTCCTCCGTGAATTCTTCACTGTCTGTCAAGAAAACCATCTCCGAATCAAACTCGAAAAATGCGAGTTTATGAAAGAGGAGATGGAGTATTTGGGTTTCGACGTGGGGTATGGCTGGTGGAAACCAGCCGCGTCTAAGATGCAGCCCCTACAGGACATGCAGATTTGCGATGACCCTAAGAAGGGTCTACACGATGTGAGGAGTTTTGTGGGCGCCTGTAATTTCTATCGGCGTCAGCTCCACAATTTTACTTACTCCTCTGCACCCCTCACTGACCTAATCAAGAAAACTACTCCCTGGAGGTGGACCTCCAGAGAGGAAGAGTGTTTCCAGGAGTTGAAGAAGAAGATTGCCTCCTCCAACTGCCTGGGAGTTCCCCGCCCTGAGGGCGAGATAGTCCTGATCACTGATGCCAGTGATGTAGGGGGGGGAGGTACGATCTACCAATAGCAGGAGCTTAACCCCGCTGAGCTAACCCACTGCCATTATCGTACTACTGGACTGAACCGTGATGGTTCGTTGAAACATGACTATCCTACCAGTGAGTGGCGACTGGTGCCACTGGGACACTGGAATTGGAAGTGGAACCAAGCGCGTTCCAACTACAGCACCTATGACCAGGAACTCCTGGCCGGTATGTTGGTGCTATCTTCACAATCCCGACTCCTGGGGTCTAACCCTATTGTCTGGCTGTGTGACCAGGAGCCTGTGAAGTCTTTTCAGAAGGGCCCACCACCAGAAAAAGCGAAGCTAAAACGGTGGTGGACTTACCTGAGCCAGTTCAGGCTGACAGTGCATCATATCCCCGGGATTAAGAATGAACTGTCTGACTATATATCGCGCAACAACTTCGATGCGCTTATTGGTGAGAGCTCTGAGGCACTCGCCAAAGAGGCTTTCCAGCGTATGTATGTCCAGCTTGACCTGTCCATGCGCACTGCTGGAATCCTGGAGGGTTGGAGTCTAACCGACTATCAGTCAGAGTATGAAGAAATTCTCCAAACCCTCAACACTGGTCTCGAACCCCGTGTCATTGACGGGCACCATTGGTATAAAAACAATCAGTACCTCTTCTACGAGGACCGAATTGTGGTGCCTGAGGCACGACTCGATGGGTGCCTACAGTGGTCCCATCTCAGTTCTGGTCACACTGGCGCTAATCGCTCAGTGGACTTCTTCCGTGAGTGTTTCTACTCTAGTCTAACCCTGACTGAACTGAGGTCGCGTATGCAGACCATTGTGGATGCTTGTGGCTGTCATGCCAGCAAGCAAAGTGACAGTAGGGATAGGGGTCTGATCTCCAGCTTACCCATACCCTATTGTGCTAACTCTCTTCTCTACGTGGATTACATCCACGGCTTACCACGCTTTGGCGGCTATGATAGTTGCCTGGTGGTCACCTGTGGTCTATCTCGCTTCACCCGTGTGTTCCCTTGCAATAAGAAAATCACAGGTGAGCAGACTGTAAAAATGTTGGTCGAACAATGGTTCGAACCCTATGGAGCACCTAAACAGGTGCACTCTGATGAAGATGTACGCATCCGCAGTGACACTGGGTGGTACAAACGAGTGCTAAATGCCCTCAACGTGGAGGTAACCACAGGTGTGCCCTACACTCACACGTCTAACCCTCTCTGTGAGAGACAGAACCGTGTGGTGGAGCAAAACTTAAGAATCCTGATGAAACAGGAGCGCACCAAGGACTGGGTACGCCTAGTGCCCTGGGCAGTGCTGTCCATGAACTCACAGCGGAGCTCTTCTACGGGTTTCACCCCCCACGAACTGTTCCATGGAGGACGACCTGCTTGGTTCTTCAAAACCCCCTTTCCTGAGGACTTCAAGAGCCCTGTGGGAGATTGGCTAGAACACAACCAGTCTCTGGCTAACCAGGCTGGTACTAACCTGAGGCACATTCGTGACCGTGAACAGAGCCGACGGAACCGCCTACGGCGACCTGCCAGCTTCAAGGTTGGTGACCTTGTTTTGGTACACCATTCACGCCTACCCTCCTGGCCACGTAACTGCCTACAGGACCCTTACTTTGGACCCTATCGTATCATCAGGATAGATGGATCCAGGATCCATGTCAGGTGCAGTCCACGTCTAGGTGGTGAACTGCTATGTGCACCTAAGCAGTTGAGGCACTATCACTCCCCTGACGACTTGTCTTGGGATGAGTGGCGCCTCAGCGACAGTGAGATTAAACGTATAGACCTAGAGAACGCTGCCAGTCCAGAGGAGGCAGACGAACTCGAAGAGATGACTGCCGATGAGATGGCAGTCGATGGTTACTACGTGGTTGCAGGTATTGCTCGCCACGAGTATAAACAGGGCTGGAAATTCCTTACCCTGTGGGATGGCTATGGGTTGTCCGAGGCGACCTGGGAACCTATGTCAGCCTTCATACAACCAGATGGGAGTATCAACCCCATCTTCCGCACTTACCTCGTTGAGAACAACGAGGGGCAGCTCCTAACCCGTGCTGAGACTATGTCCCAGCGTAAGAAGCGAAACTAATTACCCTGTGTCAGTCTACTGACCCTGTCTGTGCCCTGCAGACCCATGCCTATGGTTTCCAGCGTGAGCCAGGTGGCCGCTTATCAAAATTGCAGCCACCCAGCGAGTGTTTGCCTTGTTGACCATGTGTTGCATGGGTACTGCCCTAATGTAATGACCTTGGTGAGCCAACGAAGAACGGTGGCTTTCTACACCAGGGGGGAATGACAAGCAAGGTGTTATGAGGCAAGGTGTGTCTTCCCTCCTTGGGGACAAGCGAGCCCACAGTTAGGACCCCTGACTGGTCCAGACCCATGGGGTTCTACCCTTCCTTACAGGGTTTACCTTACCCTTACCTGCCATAACGTATGTGTGAGTGTGCTAGTCCTAAGGTCCTGAGAGCAAGCCGCAGAAGTGGTGTCCTAATTATACCCAAGTCTGCGCCCTTGCTAAACCTGGAGGGTTGGCTTATTGATGCCACGGGGTACGCCCCGGGTCTCCCCTCCCCTATGCGCCCAATTTCTGTGCTGGCGCAAGACCTTGGGGGAATACCCAGAGTGTTAGTCCAGGTATTGTTTTCCCTACCTATCCGTCTACTACAGGGAGGGGTGGCCAAAAGCTATGAAGGCATGCAAAACGCCTGTTTGCTATGTGGGCAAAAACACTAACCACTGTCACAGCCCACCAGCCCAGCTAAAATTGCAGGAAAAGGTTGGGACAGTGACACGCCCCCTACAGGTCCTACACACCCTACAGTGGCACCATCCTGGTGGGCGAGCACTGGGCAACTGGCTCTAGCCCCCACTCAGGACTACCACTCCTACACGCACACTCTACTTGGCGTTGCGGAGGTGAAGTTCTCATGGGTCCTAACGACCCTCCTGTGAAAAGGACGAGAGAACACAGCGCTCCTAAGCAGCTGTGGCCTAACAGGGGACGCCACAACGCGTTTCCCCTGCTAGGGCTTGGAGGGAAGGGGTGCTCTCGTTGCGTGCACAGCGCAGATGTCGTTGAAGTCGAACTGTCCTCGCCAGTCCTGGCTGAGGCACAGTGATTTGATTTGTGATCAGCGCCCCTGTTTTGCTGGGGCAGAAAAATGGTAGCCGCCGAAGGCAGCTGCTGCGTGCACCAATCACCCTAACCTCTCCCACCTGTACAAAAGAGGCAGATGAAGGGGCGTTTGCGACTGTGGAACCAAGCCACACTCCAGGTATTATACCCTTCTCAGTGTGACCTATAATACGCTGTTCGCAAACACGCTGCAGATGCAGCTACCCCTGTCAAGCAAGCAAGCTTTAAGAAACTCCTCGGGTTCTCTTAAAGAACGTACCGAGGAGCCTCTGGGTAACCTAAACAAGGTTTACCGTGCGCAATTCGCATGGCCTACCCTTTAATGCATCATGTGCACGCAGGGAAGGGAGGCGTAACCACAGACTCAACCAGGAGGTGAGCTCCTCCTGGGCTAACCTACCTTACTCACCATGCATCGTGCGAATGCCGCATTGAAACGAACACAAAACAAACCTAAGCGTTTTAAGCAACTCAACTTGAACGCTACGGCCGCACACGTACAAACGCTTACCTGTGAAGAAGGAAACAAGGGTGGATTAGGGATACAGGTGAAGCGATACAGCGTGTGGATGCCTAGATTAGGCACATGCATCGCGAGCACAGCGCATATTCTAACCCTACGTGCGCGCTGCGCGCTCCATTCGCACCACATACCTTTCATTCCTGCTTTCGCCTGACCAGAGCACGAGAGATGAACACCCGACCCCCCAACGAGCACAGCGTTGACAACCCTAACGTTTTGACGGAACAACCAACACGAACGCAATGCGTGAGTGTGAAGTGACACAGACATACCTGAGAGACGGGTTGTTGAACTGCTCTGTGGTGTGGGCTGATTTTGAATTCTTTACTCTGAAGTTTATAAAAAGTTTGATGCAACTGTGCAAAAATTTTCTTTAAAACTTTAAAAACTACGGCTCATACCTTCTTTTCCAAAAGCCGTTTTCGCTTGCGCAACCCTTTTCTTGGCGTCCGCTTCGTTTGCGCTTGTCTGCGACTTTCAGTTATGTGTAAAAATGACGATTTCCCGCGTGGTTTCGTCGATTTTCAACGATTTCACTTGCTAAATCGCAACCCCTTCCGCAAAACCGCAGGAATCACTCCCTGCTGGTTCCACTTTCTATTTTTTTCAGCTCCTGGGGGTTTGTGTCCTCCATTGGGAGTATTGCTCCGCCCTGGCCCTTGGTCAGGACGTTTACTGAAACGTTGTTTATACGGCGATAACCGTCCGCATTAGAGCGTTCGACTGTACCCTAGTGGACAGACACATGTGCTCTGGACAAGGAGTCCTGGGATCAATTCCCACTGCCCCCACACTTTTTTTTTCCAAAAGTTTTCGCCTCACGCCGGCGACTTTTGAGGAATGCCCCTTCGAAGGGACATCATTCACGGTACATTACACTGTTTTTCAAGGGTCCCTACAGTGTGATAGGCTTCTATGAAGTGATGAGAATGTTTTTGGTAAGTTTAATGCATTTTTTGAGGTAATTTTGGGAATATTTGAGCCTTTTTCCTTGGTCCTACTAGCTTGATCAACTAGTACTCCAGGGGGGAGTAAGAAAAAGTCACTGCCATGTCTTTCTTGGAGGGCTTGATCCAGGCTAAGCCCCCCTTAAAACCCTTTGTTGATGCTGAGACAAACTTAAGTGTTTTTATCTCTCTTTTGTAGCCTAAAGTACACTTTCTCAAAGTAACTAGGGTTGTGACCCTAGCCCCCCCATGAAGGTCACCCCTACCACTCAACTGAGCGGAGGTACCTTCCTTCATGGAGGTCATACCAAAATAAATCAGGCATTCCATGCTTGTGGGCCTTGGAGGTTAAGCCTAAGTGGTCTCCCACCCCAAGACCCCTATACTCAATTGATTCTACCACTTATTGTGGTCCTACTTTGTAACTGTTTCTGAATTCAGTTGCTTGGCCAAGTCATTTTCTGTGTGGTCCTGACATCTATGCCCCTCAGTCCTAACCAGCACCATTTCACCCAAAAGAGTGCACATGAAGTGCCTATTGCAACCTCTGAGGCTAGAGTCTGACCAATTTTCATATAAAACCTTTTGCTTTATCCATTTGTGATTGAATCTATGTTCATATACCTGCTTTGTCTATCTGCAGCCCTTCTGTGTTACACTGGATTCCAAAACCAATCATTGATTTCATTGATTCGATCCATATTCAGTCCTTGCTCTACTTGCTGCTTTGGTTTGGGGTTTTCAACTACAAAACCAACTTGCAGGAATACATCAAAAGACCTAGGGCATAATTCAAGGACATCTTTCTCAGGACCTTGCGGTCCAGCTCCAGGAGTACTTTCGACTCGGAGAACAGATCGAACCCTACGCGTCCAACGCCGTCGCACCAGGCGCCCCCATCGACCTTGTCCAGTTGGCGACGATCTACCAGACTGGACCCGGACGACTCGGGTACCACGACTTCGATAGGGCAATCCGACGAGTTGCTGCCCTTCACTCATGGAATGAAGAGTATGCCAATCTTTTCCCTTTCGTGGATGCCCCCGAATTGGTTTGACGCCTGGGTACCTCGACATACCTCATGTCCCCCTTCGAGGCCGGATACCAAGATGGACGACGTTGGCGTCGAGCGGTCAAGTTTCGAAGGGACGTCTATGCTGACGAACGGGAGGAGATCGAGAAAACCGACTCGCCTGCGAGCGACCCGTTCCACCCGGACCCCCTCGATCACCGGTTCTTGTCGATGGAGTCGAATGCCTATCAGCACCACTTCGACATCCCATTCTTCAAGTACCTCACGCCGATCCACGAAGACTTTAAGGCTGCACATCGACGCAAGGTCAGCTGCCGAGACCAAGTCCTCGAAGCGGTCATTGTTGACACGGCTTCGAGCCTTGTGACTGCAGAAGCGGTTCGATTCGCTCTGCAGAGTTCCCTCGCTGACGGCCACTATGTCCATCAACACCTCGTCTGACTCAAAAAAGAGGGTTGTCGAACCGACACGCTTGAGATCGTCGACCGATATGCCCTCGGCCCTGAGAAGGACGACATCAGCGCTGTCATTGTCGTACGACGACTTTCGATTGCCGACACGCCGTGGTGGCGAGTCGATACGCGAACTGGTCAGTTCTACCACAGCATGGCCGCTGGTACTGGTTCGAAGGAAACCTATCGGTGGTCTACTGGTCGACATGACGGATACTCCTTCGAGGTCACCAATCGGGCCGATCTGTGGAGTGAGGACGTTTGGAAACCGTCGAGCCTCTGGGACTTATATTCGACCAGGGCACAAACACTGGGACCTGGACAATTTCGAGCGCTTGCCCGTGAACATGTCTTCGTATTCCAGTACAAGTGCCCCGTCGACGACCGACCTGGTGATCCCAACCTTCGATTGCTGAACCATCGATCTGGTATCCTGATTCAGAAGCGTGCCCTCGACAGTGGTATCCGTCGACACTATACGGGTCATGACACCTTCAAGTTCATGGCTGGCGTCGAGACACTAAAGGAAGTGCATGAACTATGTCGACTTCCCGTGGATCGTTCGTACACGTTCACGTGGGGCACGGACTGCTGATTCGACATGTCTGTGCTGATTCGACATGTCTGGATGCCAAGTAATGGCTGATTCGACAGTCTGGATGCCAAGTAATGGCTTATTCGACAGTCTGGATGCCATTAATGGTATCGACTGCCTTCATATGCCCTGTCGAGCTGACAGATGTATAGGCCTGTTGGTGTGCTGAGCATCAAGCTTCGATGTTATGGTATGTTATGGTTCGACGTGCCCACAGCCTTGCTGCGGGTACAGCGCCCGTGCAGTGTGCCTGGCGAGGTTGTCTTCTGCAGCTTCTGCCGAAAGCCGCAGCCGTGGCAGAGTCGAACACGGCGTGTGAATGAGGCGCTGACGACGGGTGTTCCATGACTGCACCTCGGTGTGTGATTTCGACCAGAACTGGTCCACTGTTTCGACCAGGATTGGTCCACTGTTATGCTTCTGTAGCAAACACATGTCGAGGCCCAAAATTTTTTTTTCTCTCTGGGCCTGCTCTGATTCGACATTGTGACGCCCGCCCAGGTGAGTGAGACCTCTTCGAGGTCTCAGCGGGGGGGTAGTGTTATGGCTTCGAACAGCAGCAGCGCAACAGCGCGCAAATCGCAAGTCGCAGTCGCAATCGCGCTGACAGTCTCTGAATAATAAAGAAGCATCGAATGCCAACTGTGAATGAGCGCTGTAAGATACTTCGATCTTTGAACAGGGTTTATGTCTTCGAGATTGTGTTATTATTGGTGCCCCGTCTAAAGATCCTGCGAGGTTTGTCGATTGGGAATTTGGGTTTCGAATTTTGAGAAACAAAGAGGCAGAGGAGTGCAGTCGAGTTCCGAAGAAACAAACCACAACATCGGATCAGGTGGAAAGCACGTTGAGTGCCACTGCGAGCACGTATCCTTCCTCATCGGCAAGTACCCAAAGATGGGGATGGACGCCATCGTGCAGCACCTCGACCGCCTGGACAACGCGAAGAACGGCCTAGAGGAGGAAGTTGCGGGGATCCTGGATGACCAGTCGGCAGCGGAGAGAGACATGGCGGAGCTGCGAGCGGAGCAGGACCGGTACCGGGAGAAGCTGGAGATGGCCCTGCAGAAACAGCAGCGAGTGGTGGACAGGCTCCTCCACCTGTTGGAGGACATGTTGGGACGCCTGAAAAGGCTAGAGGAGTTACAACCCTCCGCCTCGGGTCCGGAGCTCCTGGCAAGGCCGGCAACGGCAGAGCTGGTGGAGCGGGTTAAGACCCTCAGGAGCACCATGGATAAACCCATGGGCGGCCCTGCAGAGGCACCTTACGCGCCTCCGCGTGTTGACCCGGGTGCGCTGCCGTTTGTTCCCATGTTCAGCGAATCCATAATGCTCGGAAAGCATACGGCACCGGCTGGGTCCATGCGGGAAGAGCACGCAACCATGGACCCAAGGAGCCTGACGGTATAGATGTCCCATGCCGCCCAGGATCCACCGACCACTACGACTGCCCATGCAGTTTATGCGGAAGAGGAGATCCAACACCAGACCATGCAGGGGCGAACCATGGGAAGGGCCAACGGACATGGTCGAGGCCATCCAGGCGGAAACCTGTGGGTGAAGGACCCCACTACGGGGATATGGACAGCCGGTGGAGCAAGTCCTTCCCGCATCCCAAAACCCATGGGTTCAGGCCCAACTGGACCGCACTCCATGGAGGAGAGGGATGTACGGGGAGTGCACTCACACCCCCCGGCCACAGGTGGTATCCGTCTCGGTGGAGTGGTGGCTGCGGACGTCGGAGACGCCATCAGGATTGACGACATCAGGGGAATCAAAATCCCCTATTACGATGGCAACCCCTCCAACCTGGATGACTTCATCCTGGATTGGGAGGACTTCGCCGAGGAGGTCGTCGGCGAGATGAAGGGAGCGCCAAGGGAAAACTGGGTATGCCGGACATTCCCACACAGGCTGGCGCAGGACCTGAAAGAGGAGCTCAGGGATCAGATCCGCAAGGGATTGATCCAGACGGAGCAGGCCTGCCTCCAGTGGCTGGAGGACGAGGAGCGAGTGGACGCCCCAAACCAGAGGTTGGAGGATTTGTGGTCCATTCCGCTGCCGCTGGAGCGCGGGGAATTGAGGGTCCGGGAATGGAATCGGTACATCCGCAAGTACCGAAGAAGCCTCAAGCTAGTGGAGGACTGCAATGAGGCAAGCGAGATCCGACACCTGCTAAAGGACGTCCTCCCCGGGCAGTGGAAGAGAAGGGTGGAGGATGAGGAGAAGAAGAGAGCAAAGAAGCGCGTGGCCGTACGGATCATGGCATCGGAGGACACCCACGCCGGAATAATGGAGTTTTTCTGGCGTAACCTCGGCGAGCCCAGCCGAATGTTGGGGTTGAAGAACGCCGTCTATGTGGAGGTATTCGGCGACACCATGGGGCAAAGGCTGATGCGCCTCAACAACGTGGAGTGGAGGCGCGGAGAGCCGCTGAGGATGCATGTCATCTTCGCCCGCATGAGCCTGGACGAGATCGTGAAGTACATCACGGTGGAGCTGAAGCTCAACGCCAAGAACGAGGCCCACGTGCAGGATGGACAGGGCCATGGACATCGAGGTCACCGGGAAGATCGCCAACACCGAGAGGTCCAGGGGGACACGGTCGGCACCGCGGAGGAAGGGAGTGGAAGTGGCCAAGATCTCTGGAACGCGACCACCCGAGAGGATCATGAAGAAGCCCACTTCTTCGCGTTCGTAGCCCACAATATGAAGGGGAATGGGCAGGATTGGTCCAGGTGGAACCGCCTGGACCCAAGGACCAAGAACCGCAAGGAACCGCGGAGGATCGGGAACCCGCCGCTCTCGTTCCGTGAGTACAGATCACAGCACGATGGTTGCTGGGTCTGCTACGGCAAGGGGAACAACCATGCACATGACCACCGGCATTGCAAGGTATATGAGGAATGGCAAGAAGACCTACTTTGCCGCCCATCCCGACAAGAAGCCCAAGGAGCAACAAATTGCCGATTGGAAGGCAAAGGGCGGAGACGGTGGAAAAGCCCAAGGAAAGGGCCAAGGGAAAGGCGGAGGAAAAGGCTATCGTGGAGGCCCCGGCCCAGACCAACGCGTAAGGTCGATCGAGGAGGTTGCTGAGGACATGTTGAGGACGTTGGAGGAACTAAAAGCCTAGCAATGTGGTGGACAAAGTCTGAGCGGATCGCAGCAGGAGGGAGCTGCGGCAGGCCACGTCTAGAGGAGCCCCCACGGGAGTGGGACCTCGGAGGTCTCTCCTCCGAAAATCAGTGGAATCCCAGAGAAAGCGAAGGCACATCGGGTGCCGAAGAAGGCTCCAGAAGAGCCAAAATCACTGAGCTTCGCCACTCCCAACCCCTGGAGCGCCCTTCCAAGGGAAGTGTATGTGGGCAAGGGACGTGGCAAGAAAGAAGGAGCGACCACGGAGAGCCCCGTGGACGGGCAGGACCAGCCCAAGATCCACACCATCCGTGACCATACCCTCGAAGTCCTGATGCACCCGGATGTGCTATAGTTGCATGCCGTGAGAGTCGTTCATACACCGCATGGTGACGAGCGGCAGTTGCACTTGAAGGTGCGTGTACGGTGCGGACAAGAGGAGTTGGTGGTGGATGTTTTGGTGGATACGGGTGCCCAGGTGAGCCTGGTCCGGAGAGGGTTGTTCAAGGAGGAATCCCTGCAGCCCAGCCGTAGACCGGTACGCCTGAAGGTGGCCAATGGAGAGATTATGGGTGGTGGCACCCATGAGGCCACTATCAGTACGGAATTCTGGGAGCATGAGCGCTTGAACCGCCCTGATTTGGCGAAGAGAAGCACTCTATCCGGGAACTTCTATGTGGCCGACATTACAGATTGGGATATGATCATGGGGTATGACTTCATGGTGGGAAACGCCATTGGAGCCCTTCCCCATGGTGCAACGCTTGTCCGGGAGGATGAGGAATGCCTTACATGGCTGTCCACGGACCATGCATGCGGATCATCCCAATGGAAAGCTGAGGAAGAGGATCGGATCGTCCAAGCGGTGCAAGCTGTGGGTGCCAAGTCCAGAGGAGACCGCGGAGTTCAGCTCACGGAGTATGGAATGGCGCTGCAGGTGTATGCCAGGATGATTCAGACGCTGGCAGCCAAAGCGCCCGAGACGGACGTCTTCGCTTCCCGGGATGCCCCACTTTTGCGGAAGTGTAGGAGGCATTGGCATCGAGGAGACTCAGCCTGGCACAGACACTGGGGTTTGAAGGAGTGGGGGCCCAAGTATTGGCATGGCTCCCTGGAAAATACCAGACGTACGGTGGAGAAGATCGTCGCGGATAGGGCGAAGGGGATCCTGGTCATAACCGGCATAGGATCCACCCCATGTCCGCTGGAAGGTCTCAAGTCGACGCTGGATTCCATCACCCTGAACGAGATGTCACTCGGGCCAGAGGAGGAGTTGTTCATCGACGCCAAGGGTTTATCAATGCCCTCCCCGGGTCAAGCGTGGGGTACTAAGGCTTTCCTGGTGGATGGGGCGCAAGCCCAGCCCACGGGTGATGAAGCATTCATCCGTAGGGTTGAGGCGGTGCCCATGCGGGTCATGTTTGAGCCCAAGGAGGGGACGGATCAGCCAATGGATGGCATTGACGTCCTGTCCCACGCCGAGATCGACCACGTCGTCAACTACATGCGGATGGGGATGCACGACCGTGTGGCAGCCAAGAAGGGGCGGGCCATGGTCACATCTCCGCATTGTTGGGATGACAAGATGTTGGTCACCGGCAAGTACGAGAAGGATGACTTCGTGGCGAGGGTCATGGATCACCTCGCGGACCAATATGATGGTCCGGTTGGGTCGGACCCGCCGACGTGGGATTTTCCAAGAATGGGGGCCAGTAGCGACAAGAACCCGGCTGATGCCGCAAATTTTCGAAGATTATCGGTGGGAAGTGCAATCCACGACGATGAAGACGGCATATCGGACGAGGAGAAGTCGGACTCGGACCGGAAGAGGCCTATACCGCAGTGCGGTCGGTTGTATCGATACCGAAGCAAGCGGCTGAAGAGGCCCAGGAGAACCCGAACGTCGCCGAGCTGAAAGAGAGGCTGATAAATTCCTATCCGCGGCTATTCAGTGGCGTCGCCAACAAGAACCCTCCAGATTGTGGGAGGTTTGGCACAGCGAGGATCAAGCTGAAGCTGAACCCCAAGATCTATCGTCATCGGGAGTACCAACTTCAGGGCGACTGGGCCGAGGCCATGAAGAAGTTGTTGGCCGAGTTTATTGAGCGGGGCTGGATCGAACCCTTCGACAGTGAGTGGGCCAGCCCAGCCTTTATCCTGCCCAAGAAGGAGAAGGGCGAGTGGAGTTTGGTGGTTGATTACAGGGGTTTGAACGAGCAAACCGAGCACGACTCGTACTCGCTTCCTGTGATCGACACCATCCTCCAAAAACAACAAAAAAAGCGGATCTTCACGGTGTTAGACCTGAAACACGGCTATCACCAAATGCCGCTACACCCGGACTCCAGGCCCTGCACAGCGATGTCGACGCCGCTGGGGCCCATGCAGTGGAAAGTGGTGCCTATGGGCGCCAAGAATGGCAACGCCGCTTTCCAGCGCATGATGGAGGACCTACTCGGTCCTGTCCGGGATTGTGCCGACCCCTTTGTGGATGACATCATCATCGGGTTTGGCACGGAAGACTTGACAGAGGACGAGCTCATGGAAGCGCATGAGAAGGATCTGCGCCGAGTGCTCAGCGAGTTGGACAAGCACAACATGGTGTGCAAGCCTACCAAAGCCTCACTCTCCGTGAAGGAAGTGGAGTTTGCGGGTCACGTGGTTGGTCACGTGGGATGCAGCGTTCTAGGGCGTGGTGCGGAACCCCCCCAATTTTGGGTGTTGTTAATATGGTTGGAACCCGGAATTTCACATGTTACATGGGTGCACTATGATGCAACAATGTGCCTTGCCTGCAACGCCGTCCCATGCCTGGGAAGCTGGCGTCCCTGCACCACTGGGAGAAGCCCCAGACCATCAGCGAACTCCGGTCCTTCATGGGGTTCTGCAATTACTATTCGGGCTATGTCCGGATGTATGCAGAACTTTCGGGCCCGTTGCACAAGATGCTGCAGGTGGGCAAGTTCGATGGCCGGAAGGGGAGCAAGAAGAAGCTTGCCTGGACCCCTGAGGCCGAAGATGCTGAAGCGGTACCCAGAACCTATGGCCCATGGCCCGGAGGCCTGTGAGCCGTCACACCCGTGCGGAAGCCGTTGACACCGGCTGTCAGCGGGACATCCCTGTTCTCTAACCCGCGAGATCTGGAACCCGATTTCTAACCATTAAATCAATGTAGAATTACCATAACTTTATTGTCTTAGGCGATTCTCGGTCGGAAATCGGTGAAATACCCGATTTCTACCGCGGTTTCTAATTGTCGTGAAATCGCCGCAGTCGCGCCGCCTGTCGTCGCCTGTTCCGTGGACTGCATTACATAATTCTGTAAAGCGATTCTTCTTGAAGTTAAGACTGAAACAGTCTTCGAGTGATCCGCAATTTTTTCCTTGATAAGACGCATCACGTCCCAGATTTTCCCCAGAAAATCTGGGCGACCGAAGGCGCTTCGACCCCCCAAGTGAAATAACAAGGGTTACGAGCGTTCAAGCGCCCAAGGACGAACTAACGTGCCTCATAGGCACTGTGTATGAGGTTTTGCCCCCTATAGTCATAGGATGAGGCCAAAGGATCCCAACTCCATAGGCCCAAAGGGTTATGCATTTGGAGTGTCCTCCAAGAAGTGCGCTTTTTCACGTACTTGGCGTCCAAGTACGTGTAGAAGTATGTTGAGTTGGCGTTTTCTCCCTCTTTGCTTGCCTCTACATCCGGGGCATATCACTTGTCTTCCCCGGATAATACATATATGATCTCCATATATATATATGGGCAACATATTTTGCGCGCATGCTAAAATTCGGCTTTCCGAAAGGAGGTCGATTTTCGACCAAAGCACTTGCATGCGTGTTCAGGGACCAAACTTACATTAGAATATAGGCATACTTTGATTCTAGGCCACTAGGTTGGGTGTAGAAGGCATGGGTAGGGTTGTATGCCATATTTGGTGTCATATCACGTGCCCATTTGGCGGGTGCACCATTCCGAGACTAACCCGCCAATGGACCCCATATCGCACGAGGCCCTTCATTGTACTCCCAACCAACACTCGCAAGCCTAACCTTCGTGAAGGGACGCTTGTGGAGCGCTCCCGAAGCGATGCGTTGCGAACAAGGTGTGTTTTTTGCATTATTCCATTTTTGCATGTGCCCACTTGGGAGGCAGCGCGCGCGACTTTCCAAAGCGCCCCAAGTGGAGCACGTATGTGAAATCGAAGGTCATTGGTGTCAAGTCATTGTGTTTAAAAGGATTGGTCGATTACTCAATCCAAACCGAAGATATTATAATATATTTGTGCGCCTTTCAAGGCACTTTTGGGTGTTTTTTCGCCAATATTGCTGTTTTTTGCCCGTCATGATGTCAAGTGGCGACCGTGTATCTCAACGTTGCGCCCAATTGACATCATGACCCAAGTATGTTATGGAGGTACATACTTCGGTGCCCAACATATCTTGGACCCGGCGAATAACTCCTCTTGGGCTTGGCATACCGTGGCCGCCATGTTGGCGATTTGGGACTATCCCAAATCATGGGCTCACTTGGCGACCCTGCCATTCCCAAAACCGGAGGGGTTGGGCGACGCCCAAAAGAATGTTGGACGCATATGACTTGATACCAATCCTATGGCACACTCCGGTCCAAGTCGGGCATGTGCCTCATTTGCCCCAACCATGAGTGTGCGCATTTTCGGCCATTTTGAGCAATTTTCCACATTTTCTGCCCGCCGTTCACCATGTTCAGCACCCTCCTGCACGCCTGACGCATGGACCAATGGACCATATATGACATGGGTGATATGGACATTGGTCCCCATGGCTCGCATACCACGTGGGCGAGGCGGAGCAACCTTCGTGAAGGTGCTAGCCGAAAGTGAGTGTGGACGATTTTGCCATTTTGGCATTTGTGGACCCAATTGGGATTGTCACCACGCCGAGTGGCATAGAGATCTCTGAGAGCCAAGGGCATGGGAGTCTTTGTTGGACTCCTGGTGGATCGCGTATGGAATGGCGGATCCGATCTCCAAGCGGGCAAGGAGATATACTATTGGGAGCACCCCCGAAATTTGGCTCATTTCGAGCAGCCAAAATGAATCCCTTTTGGACCCCAATTTCACCCCCCCGTGTGGTCAATTGGCAGCCCCATATCTCTCTGCCCACGAGGAGGCCTGACCTAATTCCAAGTTGTACACTCAGATATAGGTCTCAGGTCCTGCCTCCTATCCTGTGAGCCATTGGCCTTGCCCTGGCCGGGCGAGCCACGCGTGGGAATGACGCCGATTTTGGTGATTTTGGCATCATGACCCCAATTGACGAACCCGTGGTGCCCTGATGCCGGGACGTCAGAGAGAACCAGGTTGGGTGAGGGCTCCAGGGAGTTGGTACTCGAAGGACATAGGGTCAGTTGCCTCGTTCCTACCTCTGGCGGGTCCGGACGAGGGGTCAATTTAGGAGCTTTTCGGAGCTAATATCAGTTTGGGCTGAAACAGCCGTTTTTTAAGCTACCAACTCCTAGGGGATAATGGCGGGGCCATATCTCTCGCTCAGAGAGGAGTTGGGACCTGCTGTTAAGGGAGCATAGGGAGCCACTGTTGGTTGGCCTTGGAGCCCCTTGGTCTCTAGGAACTCGCCTGTGGCTGAGCGGGAAACCTCCCCTTCTGGCAGGGTTTCAGGGTCCGGACTGAGCAGGGCATGGGTTGTGTTTGAGCCCCCGCCCCCACCAGCCACTGAGAGGGTCGGACCTGAGATTGGCATATGAGTTGGGACTGAGTGTCTATTGTCCTGTGATGCCCTTATCCCAGTCCAGTCTTAACCCCATGTGTACATATCCTGATGTGTCGCTGTACATACTTTTGTTCCCTTGTTTCAGAGTGACAAGGATCCTGAAACGCTTTGTCACATGACACGAGCGCAATGATGCCCCTGTGAGCGTAGTGCTTTGCCTGCCTGCTCACTTGTCCACCGCGGCGTCCCGTGGCCAGGCCCCCCACGGGAACGCGTCAAAAGTGTTTCACCGCCGCGCGGTTACCCATCCCTCGCGTGCCACTCGGGGCCACCAACCCCGAGCAGCGCGGCGCAGCAGCTCGCAGCTCGCAGCTCGCAGCGCAGCGCAGCGGCCCGCAGCGCCGCCCAGAGCATCGCCCTGAGTGACCACGGAAGCGCCGCGACCGTGAAGGAGGTCAACAGACCAGGACTCCCTCATCAGCGAGTCCTATCGGCCCACCAGCAAGGCCGCACACCCAGTCGCGTCACCCACCTCCACAACCACCGGCCGACCAGCACCGGCCGCACTCACAGTCCAGTGCTACATCACCCACCTCAACAACCACCCCAGGACCACTCCATCGAGAGCACCGATGGTGAACTGGGACAAGGCGGGCAAGATGTGGCCGCAGCCCCAGCCCCATGCGGCGCGCCTACTGCGTGGGTTGCTGTGGGGGCAGCACTACCGCCACAGCAATCCCCAGTCCGAAGGCGGCATGCCCGGGAGCTTCGACCTCCGTGAGGACATGGGCGAGGACCGCCTGCGGGCAGTGGAGGAATGGCTGCGGGCGGAAGGGTATGCGTACCGCTTCCGCCGCAAGCGCTGGAGGGTCTGGCCCCGCCCAGACAGGCCCGGCGAAGGGCTGCGCCCCGACGGGATTGAGGAGGACGAGAAGCCCAACGAGTACCCGTCGGGCGCCTCGATCAACGTCTCCATGTGGGACATGATCGAGAAGGAGTTCCCGGAGCTGGGGAACGAGCGGAGGCTGCAGGGCAGCAGCAGCAGCGCGTCTCCTGGGAAGGAGAACCGTTCCGCCGGGGACAGGAGGCGGGACAGGAAGTGGCGGGAGTACCAGGAATCCCTGGCCGCCGAAGCCGCCCAAGGCGCCAGGGGCGGAACCCCAGCCCACAGCACCCAACGGGCCAATGGCGGTCGCCACCCCGGCCACACCACCCTTGGCGACCTCCCTGGAAATCGCCAAGCAGGCCAAGGCCAAGCCCCGTCCGCTGCTCCTGAGGAAGTCAGGCCCCAGCAGCGACGTGGAGTCGGCCCACCGCGGGAGGATGCCGGCCGACCAGGCCAGCTCCAGCAGCGGCGTCGCTCCCGACAAAAGGGACGTGGCGCGCGCCTGTGAGCGTGCCTGTGGGGTGCCCTGCAACCTTCGGGTTGCCCGGCAACGGGCCACGCAGCACAACGCTGCCATGGAGGGCGCCGTCGGCATCGCCCAGCAGGAGGCTGCGGAGTCAGCGCATGGCATGGCCATCCACGCCTCAACCGTGGCGGCCATTGCGGCCGGACGCACGGCTGCAGCCGCCCATGAGGCAGCGACTGCCCAGGTCAAGGCTGAGGTGGCGGCAGCCGCCGAGGAAGCCCGACTGACCCAGGACGCCATTGCCTGCAAGGAGGCCGAGGTCAAGGCGCTGGAAGAGGCGCTTGCCCAAGAGAGGGCAAAGAAGGAGGCGGAGGAAAGGGCCCACGCCGAGGCAACGGCTAAGGCCCAGGCGGACGCCGCCAGGAAGGACGCCATCGAGGCCGCGCGACGGAAGGTCGCTGAGGAGAGGGCCAAGACGGAGGCGGAGCTGGCGGCGTTGGAAGCGGAGAAGGCTCGGCTGCAGCAGGCCCGGGAAGCCGAGGCGGCTTGTGCTCGGGAGGAAGCCGAAGGGCGAGCTGCCGCAGCCACAGCCACCGCGATGGAGGAGGCGGAGGCCAAGCTCCACCGCGAGACTCCCCCGGGAGGATCCCGAGTGGAGATCCTTCGAAAGCTTTTCGAAGGGGACGCCTCCTCCAAGATGACGCTGGACGAGGTTGACACAGGCAGCAGTGGGAGCAGTGGCCCCACCGCCTACCGACGGAGGAAGGGTAAGGGGAAGACCCCCGAGAGGCCACGGAGGCCAGCGGGCGGACACCCCCACGACTCCGACCCCTTCTTCACCGCCAGCGACGGGGATGAACGAGGCCGCCGACATCGCCGAGGAGTGGCTGGCGGAGGAGGCAGAGACGTCCCCATGGAGCCGGAAGGTGAGGATGAGGACCTCCCTCCTCCTTACCGGAGCTTGGAGTCTTCCGGGACCGAGACGCCTAGGAGGGGTGACATGGACGAGGATGATGACATGGACTTCGACCACACAAAGAAGCCCCCATCCTCGGACCCACGGAGGCGACCTGGCGGAGACCCACTGGGACCCCCTGGCGGAGGACCATCAGGACCCCCTGCAGGACGCCCACCAAGTGGACCCCCTGGAGGCGGACCACCGGGCGGAGGAGGACCCCCTGGACCTGGCGGACCCGGCGGAGGCCCTCCTGGAGGACCCCCTGGGTACCCCGACGACCCACCAGGGAACGGCGACCCCGATACCACCTGGCGGTGGATTGTCTACCTCCGCAGGAGGGTCCAGTTCCTCGAGCGCGAGGTAGACACGGGCAAGGGCGAGATGACTCGCATCGCCAGGGTCGCCGCGCGCGCACAGAGAGAGCTGGACATCGCCAAGATCGAGATGGTCAAGAGCGCCAACGTCGCCACCGCCACCCAGAGGCAGCTGGACATCGCCAGGAGCGAGACCAGGCGGCTGAACAAGGTCAGCAGCGGCCTGCAGCAGAGGTTGGACGTGCTGGGAGGCCGTGGGAGCGTCGGCAGCGACCACCCACCCCTGGAGTCTGGCTCGTCGGACGACGGCTGGGGTCCCGGACCAGGTCCAGGCAGACCCCACGCCCCCGGCGGAGCCCCCAGGAGTCGCCCTAGCGCCAGTGTCCCCTCTTTCAGCGCCCCCTCTCACCACAGCGCGGGCCGCCGCAACGAGCGCGTGCCGCCCGGCAGTGGCAGTGAGGATTGGCGTGATGAGTGGCTCAGCGCGGAGTACCACAACCGCCGTGCTCCACCGCGGACACCGATACGCCCCCGACGCCCCGCACCAGCCCCGGAGCCAATCCCAATGGCTGGTGGACGTTATGGTGGACTCAGGGATGAGGTCCCCAGAGGAGACGTGGAGTGGGATGTCGGCGGAGGTGAGGACCTGGACCTGGACCTGGAGGAGTTGGACATTTCCCCACCGCGTGGTGTACGACGGGAGGCCGCTGAACGCAGCTGCCGGCGCCGTGATGAGGAGGCGTACATGGAAGGAGTACCGCGTGAACATCTAGGTTCAGCGTACATGGAGGAACCACGGCGTAGCCACGCGGATACCGGGGAGGAGATGGAAGTGGCGGCCGTGGGAGTCCGTGGGAGAGGCGGATGGGAACCTCGTTCGACCTCGCGGCCGGCGTTCATGGTCTCTAAGGCCGCGGATGCCGCCGTGTGGGAAGACCTGAAGGACATCAAGCCCCCCATGTACGATGGCAACCCCCTCAACCTCGACCGCTTCTTTGAGAAGCTGGACGATTGGGGGGTGACCGTCACTGAAGACATGGATCCCGCAGATGCGGAGAAATATGTCTTCAGACGGTTCAGGTACCGCCTGCCGGAAGTGCTCGGAGAGCTATACTTCGTGGCGACCAAGGAGGGGAAAATCAAGACCCTCAAGGAAGCCAAGAAGTGGCTCAACGAGCAGGAGCAGGTGGACGCTCCGCAGGTGGCTGCCAAGCGGTGGATGTCCATCAAGCTTCAGCATGATGGACGGGAGATCCGCCTACGGGACTGGCGAGTCTTCCGAGGGCAATACACCCTCTTCCGCCGCAACGTGGAGGACTGGAACGAGGGTGACGAGCAGGCTTGCCTGCTCTCCATGCTGCCGGAAGCATGGATCAAGAGGGTCACCAAGGAGGAAGCCAAGAGGGCCAAGTCCAACCACACGGTCAATGATGATGCTCCCCAAAGAGTATCATACGAACGTGGTGGCTTAGACGAGGAAGAACGTGGCCCGGGATGTCAAACGGCACTCCCTGCGGAACGCTCTCCTCATCACCGTCTCGGGCGATCGGGAGAAGACCGCGATGTGGCGCCTTGACGACTGTGACGTGAGCGGCCAGACGATCCGTCTGCAGGCCATCCCGGCGCGGATGAGCTGCGACGAGGTCCTGGAGTGGGTTGGAGAGGAGGTGCTCAAGGAGTACCAGAACCTCCACCACACCCGCGGGTTGAGGTCCGGCGACCGTGACGTCAACTACGTTGGCGAGGGACCTGGCGGGGAAGCTGCCATGGACCCAGCGGGAGCCGATGGCGATGAAGCTCTCGTCGACGATGACGACGACGATGAGCCTGCCGAGATGGCCGTTCGTGCCTTCGTGGCCAACAACCTGAGCGCGGCAAGCAAACAGGGAAGCTGGAAACCCCTGCAGCCAGGTTGGAAGAAGAAGGAGAAGAGGGACCCCCGCCGCATTGGCGACCCTCCGCTGTCCTTTGGGGAGTTCATACGAGCTCACCCTCAGGGCTGTCTCGTGTGTTATGGGAGGAAGAAAGGCTTCAACCATGACCACCGAACATGCCCCATCCACCAGGCCAACACGGAGGCCTACAAGAAGGCGCACGGGTCGAAGAAGCGTGCGCCTGCGGGTATCCGGGAGGCCAAAGTGGAGGTGGACAAGGACGAGCTCTCCAAGGTGATGTCGGTGGGGACCAAGTTGGCCAAGGAGATCCAGGAGATCAAGAGGAACTGGGTCCCTAGGTCGGACAACGAGAACAAGGGGAACAAAGAGAATGACCAGAACAAGGACAAGGACAAGAAGCCTAGGAATAGGGGAAGGAAGAAGGGTGTCAATGAGGTTGATGCGGAGGAGAATACCCCTACCTCCACAACCGACGCCCCCTAGCGGAGCCCCTGCAGCCAAGGGCCCCAGCTAGGGCGGTCGCAGGATGGTGTCGTGGGAAGCGCCACACCATCCCAGTCGGGAGTCGATAAGCACAAAGGGACTGCCGCGGGCGGAAGGCCTGGTCCGGCACCCAGTCGCGGTGGCGGGGTGAGGGCAAGTGAAGGCACGAACCCTTGCACCCGTCCATCCTTCGCGACTAAGAATGTATTCGATCCGCTTCAAGATCTATCCGAGAGTATCGGAGGATCACCCGGACTGCAGCTGGATGCTGCAGATGGGCAGCCTGAGCCCATTGTCCACGACCTGCACCAGTCGCTTGTTGAGCTCTGGAACGGCCGGAGATCCTGAGCTTGCACGCCGTGCGCCGAATTGGGCGTGAGCGGCAGTTGCATCTTAAGGTCCGCGCCTTATGCGGGTAAGTGGAGAAGGTCTTCGACGTGTTGGTCGACACGGGAGCTCAGGTCACCTTGGTCAAGGCTGGCCCACTTCCGCCAGAGTGTTTGACCGACAGTCGGAAACCTGTCAGGCTGAAGGTGGCGAAAGGCCAGTACATGGTGGGAGGCACGAAGGAAGCGGCCATTGGGCTGCAGTTCGTGAACCACCGTGAGCTGAGCCGCCCAGACCTCGGCAAGGAAATCCTCCTGCAAGGTCGCTTCTACGAGGCCGAGATGGACTGGGACATGATCGTTGGGTACGACTTCATGATGGAGACGGACTCCGGCGTTCTCCCGGCCCAGGCTTCAATGACCCTGTACCAGGACGACCAGCACTCGTGGCTTTCGTCACCTGAGCACCATGTGGAATGCCAATGGATCCACCCGGAACGCAATCAGCTGGAAGTAGCCGCGCTGGGCACTGAGCCAACTGGGCCAGCAAACCAGGAGTACGGCGTAATGCCGGAAGTGGCGAGCCGAGTGGTCGCGGACCTGGGAGCTTCGGATCTCGCCCTGGATGCGTTCTCTTCAGGAACCTCCGCCCATCTTCGGTTTTGTGAGAAGTACTGGAGCGCCCAGAACTCCGCGTGGAAGAAGCACTGGGGTCCGCATCAGGGCTTGATGTGGATCCATTGCCCCCGATGGGACATTCCAAGGGCGATAGCGAAGATTCGCAAGGACCGCTCCAAGGCAGTGCTGGTTGTTCCTATGGGATGCACCGAGGAGGAAAGTACTTGACATTGGGTAGTCTCATTGACCAACATGACCTTAAACAAGGTCGTCCTGCCGGCTGGAGAGAGTGTCTATCAGGACGCTAAGGGACAGCCCATGCCACCCCAGAGATGGCCAACGGAATTCCACTATGTGGATGGGGGCCTTGATCAGGCCGACACCACGGATTTCGTGTGTGTCAACCGCATCATAGCGGAGCCATGGAGGCAATGCTTTGCGGTTTCCCCTACTGACATCGGAGAATCGGAAGACCCCCTCACTGAAGAGGAGTTGGATCTGGTTCAGGGGTATATGGATCAGCCCTTTCACGACTGGGGAAGCCAGCGTGAGGGCAAAGGCCAGGACAAAGCCTGGTGGGAAGTGGACTCTATCGTCTCTGGTTCCTATGATGGGGATACCTTCCTAAGGAGGGTACTGGACCACATGTCCAGCCAGGACGAGCCAATCGGCGGAAAACCACCCACCTACGGCGATCTTTTCCGAGGCAAGACCAGAGATGGCCCTTTGGGCCACCTGGGAAGACCACCTGAGCCGAAACCGAGCGGGGTCGCTACCCCTCAAGTAAGCTCAGTGGTCCAGGTGCCCGGAAAAGCCAAGGCGGAGTCCGATGATTGCCCCAAGATCCAGGCGTTGAGGGCCAGGCTGAAGCAGAAGTATGGTGATACCTTCTTCAGCGGAAAACCTGTGTTTCCCCCACCGGTGCGTGGACCGTATGGCGAGGCCAAGATACGACTGAAGCAGGACCCCCGTGTGTATCGGCACCGGGAGTTCGCCCTGCGGGGCGAGAGGAAGGAGGCCATGGAGAAGATCCTCCGGGATTTCATCGAGAGAGGCTGGCTGGAGCCGTGCCACTCCGAATGGGCCTCCCCTTGCTTCATCGTCCCCAAGAAGGTGGCCGGAGAGTGGCGGCTCGTGGTCGACTACCGCGGCCTAAACGCCCAAACGCAGCATGACAGCTATACGCTGCCCCTCATTGAGGACATGCTGCAAAAACAACACCGGCGGAGGATCTTCACGGTGATTGACCTGAAACATGGTTATCATCAGATGCCTCTCGCCGAGGAGTCCCGTGCCTGCACAGCCATGAGCACCCCACTTGGACCTCTCCAGTGGAAGGTGATGCCCATGGGCGTTACCAACGGCAATGCGGCTTTTCAGCGGATGCTGGAGAATCTGCTTGAGCCGGTGCGTGACTGTGCGGACCCCTTCGTGGACGACGTGATCATCGCGTCCGGGGACCCCAGTATGAGCTACGAGGAGCTCCTGGAGGCACATGAGAGGGACGTCACTCAAGTGCTGGACCTTCTGGTTCGGCACAAACTCACGGGCAGCAGTGACAAGGCCACCATTACGGTAAGCGAGGTGGTCTTCGCTGGCCACGTAGTTGGGAACGGGCAGCGAAAGCCCATACCTGGCAAGGTGGCTGCGATCCAGCACTGGGAAAAGCCCAAAACGGTCTCTGAGCTACGGGCGTACTTGGGGTTCTGCAACTACTACTCGGGGTATATCAAGATGTATGCCGAGTATGCAGCCCCCATGACGACCATGCTCAAGGGCAACCGAGAGGAGACCAAGAAGGGGTCTAAGAAGGCTCTGGTCTGGAATGCTGAGTCTGACCGTGCCTTTGAGGGGATGAAGCAGGCGCTGCTATCCGCAGTGCGTCTGCCTACGTTGGTCCCGACCGAGGGTTCTTCCTGCGCACCGACGCTTCCGACTACGCCGTTGGCGCTGTGTTGGAACAAGTGCTTGACGATGGCAGGCACGTGCCCGTGGCCTTCTGGAGCCGAGTCCTGGCGGAAGGCCAGAGACGGACGTGGACGCCCCGAGAAAAGGAGGCGTATGCCATGGTCATGGCTCTCAGGAAATGGGCTGGGTACATAGCCCTCCATCCTGTCACCGTCTGCACCGACCATCAGAGTCTGCAGTTGTGGCACAAAGAGCACGTGGACACCCCCTCTGGTCCCGCCTCCCGACGGGCAAGATGGCATGAGACCTTGGCCAAGTTCGACCTCACCGTTGTGTATGTTCCTGGTAAGGACAACACCGTGGCGGACTGTCTCAGTAGGTGGGCCTATCCCGCCAGCAAGGGCATGACGGATGTCTCTGCCCATGGCGATGAGGCTGAGACCGCTGAAGCCAAGAGGATCATTGAAATGGAGCGCCTCATGGAGGAGGAGGGTGTTAAATGCTTCGTCGTCATGGCTGCGGATGCCCCCCTCGGAACGAGGATGGGCAGAGCGGTCAGAGTACTCGCCCCTGATGGAGCTGAGTCCGACAAGCACCTCTTCCCTGAGTCTTGCCTCCAGGACGACTGGACCGACGACTACGCTAAGTCTGAGGCCTTTGCGGCCGAATATAGGGCTGTGACCGACCCTGATGACGGGCAGAAGTGGCCGAAGGGGCTGACCGAAGAGGATGGCAAGCTCTCCCGGAATGGTAAGCTGCTGGTCCCGGAGTCCCGGGTGCTCGAGCTTTGTGAAGCTTGGCACCACCACATGATGCACCCAGGGGTCAAGAATCAAGCCCTGGACATGCAGCGCCGGTTTGAGATCGACCAGATCAATCTCTACACCGCCATCAAGAAGGTCAGGAAGGGTTGCTCGGTCTGCCAGGCCTGCAATCCCGATAACCGGAACGTCAAGGGGGAAGCCCAATGGACTCCGGTGCCTGACCAGCCCATGGAGAGCGTGGCCATGGACGTCTTCTCCATGCCCGAAGTGCACATAGGCAAGGAGACCTTTGACTGTGTGGTCCTTTGTGTGGATCGCCACAGCGGCTACGTAGTGGCCGTTCCGGCACGCAAAAAGGGGTTGCTTGCCAAGGAAGTGGCAGTCATGATGATTCGTCATTGGCTGACCGTCTTTGACATCCCCCGCACCATTTGCAGTGACCGAGGGCCCCAGTTTACTGGTGGATGGTTCAAGGCTATGTGTTCCCTCATGGGAATACGTCATGCCAAGAGCGTCGCCTATCGCAGCCGGTCTAACGGCCGGGCTGAAGTGGCTGGACGGCAGCTGTTGGAGAAGCTGCGCAAGATTCACATCACCGATCCACGTCGGAACTGGTTTGAGGAGATGTGGCCTGTTCTGAAGGCCCATCATGACACCCCCACTCCGGGTGGTTCGTCCCCTCACCAGATTCTGTTCGGCAGGGACCCCCTGAGTCGGGGACTTCCCTTGTCTGGTGATGGTATGGCCATGGATGCCAAGGAATTCTTTGCGCGGCAACAGGCAACGGCGCGGGACATCCGCCAGCAGCTCGAGAAGGAGCATGCTGAGCGTCAGAAGTCCGCCCCAAGCTCGACAGCGCAGAAGTTCAGGGTGGGAGACCCGGTGTGGGTGATCAGACCCCGCCCTATGGGCACCCACCGCACCAAAACCTGGGTCACACACCCGGAGAGGTGGTCCGCAGGATTGGTGAGGACACCTACCATATCAAGGTGGGTCACGGACAGTTCCGGGAGCGCCACGAGAGTCAACTCCGTGTGCGGGAACCCGACCTCTGTGGCCAGCATGTGTCCCTGGACTATACTGCACATGAGGCTGATTCGGACGACGACTATGCTGAGCAGGACGACTATACAGTTGAGAAGATCCTGGCCCAGCGTCCGAACGCCTCGGCACCCGGAGGTCTGGAGTTCAAGGTTCGTTGGCGAGGCTATGGGCCGTCCCACGACACCTGGGAACCCGTCTCCTCGTTCGTGCCGCGGATTAATACTCCATTCGTGGACTACATCCGCAAGCACAAGACCAAGATCCACGTCTCGGACTTGGCAGCACTCACCCCGGCGATTGCAGCCAGGGGTGCCTGATCAGCGCCCTGAGCTCTCCCCTGATGCGTTTTGAGCGCTTCTTTGGTCGACGGATCGTCCCTAACTTGCTTGCTCTCTTCCATCTTCCGGTGACCTGCCATCAGAGTGGCCATATACCCCCCCCTGCTGAATCCAGAGGAGGATGGCCCCTCTCTTCAACTCCTATTCGTCACTCCCCACCTGCTGAATCCTTGGGAAACCAGGCAGGGCGACTGACCTTCATATTTCCTGAGCTCTTGGGGCCTTGAAGCCCATAGGACGTTGCGCAACGGATGCCGCTGTCATCGGCATTGCGACTTTTGGGTGTGTGGTCTGGTCCCATGGCACTTGCGGGGTCCAGACCAGTCTACGTGTGTCTGCAGACTATATATGGCCTGAATCCAGGCGCTTTCCTGTCCACCCTCCTGCATATGCCTTATCCTAACCGGGGCGTGGTTTGGCGCTCTATCCGGAGTGTGTTTACACGCCTATTTACCCCGCTTATTGCTTGTTTTTCTGTTCCCCAGGATATGTGCATCTGTATGTTAAGTGTTGGCAGCCCATCACCGAAATGTGGACTGTTTATCCCCCCCGAGGGGATGCGAATCGGATACAATGGCGCCTTGAGTCGCCGTTTACGTGCTCTTACATATGGTCCAGCCTGGACCAGTACCTGAGTACAGATTCTTCTGTTTGAGTGCCCGTGATACCGTGTGCCCTAGTGGCTGTGATGTGCTGAGATCCTGATGGCGCCAGGCGGGAAGCCCAGTTGCCTGAATGCACTCCCAGCGGTCTGCCACTGTCAGTCCCAGTGTGAGCCTACCGACTCGCAGACGCACTTGCAGTCGGGTGGCGACCTCCGGTGTCCTGACCTCGGTCAGTCTGCCTGGGAAACTGGTGGTTTGAGGAGTCGACGCCTCCGCCCACACTGCATGAGGACTGCCTCATGTATGGCCTTCGTGGTAATAGGGCGAGGGAAAAGACGGCCTTGATGCCCGATCCCTTAAGGAGGAGCTCGTTCGGCTGTACCACTCTGGACTCGCGTCGTGGATATGGACATGGTGCGCCCAAGGAAGGACCCGTGGGGACTCTCCCCGGGCCTGCGGCCTTGGGAAGCCTTGGGTAGCCTGATGGATCTTTGTGGTCGCTTTCGACCTGTGGGACCACCTCGGTCGTCGTGTGACGCCTATGTTGGCCGTGTATGCCACTGCCACTGTGGTAGTGACCGTTGTAGCCGGCACCTGCTGCGCCTGATATGGGTCAACGGGTCCTTTGGTGCCGAACAATCGCCGCCAGGACCCGGGACTTGATACTTGATACTATACTTGCAGTTACTAACAGCTACAGCACCGTACCTGTCTTACTGTGGGATTTGGGCAGCCTTGCCTGCGAATCAGCCTAAAGTGAGGATGTGACACCCCCCCCCTTCAGGGAATGGTCCTGGGTACCCGCTGCCATGCTTGGGTGTTATCGAGCCCCCCCCAGGGTTTGCTCTAAGGAGGGGGGTGAAGCGGTACCCAGAACCTATGGCCCATGGCCCGGAGGCCTGTGAGCCGTCACACCCGTGCGGAAGCCGTTGACACCGGCTGTCAGCGGGACATCCCTATTCTCTAACCCGCGAGATCTGGAACCCGATTTCTAACCATTAAATCAATGTAGAATTACCATAACTTTATTGTCTTAGGCAATTCTCGGTCGGAAATCGGTGAAACACCCAATTTCTACCGCGGTTTCTAATTGTCGTGAAATCGCCGCAGTCGCGCCGCCTGTCGTCGCCTGTTCCGTGGACTGCATTAGATAATTCTGTAAAGCGATTCTTCTTGAAGTTAAGACTGAAACAGTCTTCGAGTGATCCGCAATTTTTTCCTTGATAAGACGCATCACGTCCCAGATCTTTCCCAGAAAATCTGGGCGACCGAAGGCGCTTCGACCCCCCAAGTGAAATAACAAGGGTTACGAGCGTTCAAGCGCCCAAGGACGAACTAACGTGCCTCTGTGTATGAGGTTTTGCTCCCCATAGTCATAGGATGAGGCCAAAGGATCCGAACTCCATAGGCCCAAAGGGTTATGCATTTGGAGTGTTCTCCAAGAAGTGCGCTTTTTCACGTACTTGGCGTCCAAGTACGTGTAGAAGTATGTTGAGTTGGCGTTTTCTCCCTCTTTGCTTGCCTCTACATCCGGGGCATATCACTTGTCTTCCCCGGATAGTACATCTATGATCTCCATATATATATGGGCAACATATTTTGCGCGCATGCTAAAGTTCGGCTTTCCGAAAGGAGGTCAATTTTCGACCAAAGCACTTGCATGCGTGTTAAGGGACCAAAGTTACATTAGAATATAGGCATACTTTGATTCTAGGCCACTAGGTTGGGTGTAGAAGGCATGGGTAAGGTTGTATGCCATATTTGGTGTCATATCGCGTGCCCATTTGGCGGGTGCACCATTCCGAGACTAACCCGCCAATGGACCCCATATCGCACGAGGCCCTTCATTGTACTCCCAACCAACACTCTCAAGCCTAGCCTTCGTTAAGGGACGCTTGTGGAGCGCTCCCGAAGCGATGCGTTGCGAGCAAGGTGTGTTTTTTGCATTATTCCATTTTTGCATGTGCCCACTTGGGAGGCAGCGCGCGCGACCTTCCAAAGAGCCCCAAGTGGAGCACATATGTGGAATCACAGGTCATTGGTGTCAAGTCATTGTGTCTAAAAGGATTGGTCGATTACTCAATCCAAGCCGAAGATATTATAATATATTTGTGCGCCTTTCAAGGCACTTTTGGGTGTTTTTTCGCCAATATTGCTTTTTTTTTTCCCGTCATGATGTCAAGTGGCGACAGTGTATCTCAACGTTGCGCCCAATTGACATCATGACCCAAGCATGCTATGGAGGTACATACTTCGGTGCCCAACATATCTTAGACCCGGCGAATAACTCCTCTTGGGCTTGGCATACCGTGGCCGCCATGTTGGCGATTTGGGACTATCCCAAATCATGGGCTCACTTGGCGACCCTGCCATTCCCAAAACCGGAGGAGTTGGGCGACGCCCAAAAGATATGTGGGACGCATATGACTTGATACCAATCCTATGGCACACTCCGGTCCAAGTCGGGCATGTGCCTCATTTGCCCCAACCATGAGTGTGCGCATTTTCGGCCATTTTGAGCAATTTCCCACATTTTCTGCCCGCCGTTCACCATGTTCAGCACCCTCGTGCACGCCGGACGCATGGACCAATGGACCATATATGACATGGGTGATATGGACATTGGTCCCCATGGCTCGCATACCACGTGGGCGAGGCGGAGCAACCTTCGTGAAGGTGCTAGCCGAAAGTGAGTGTGGACGATTTTGCCATTTTGGCATTTGTGGACCCAATTGGGATTGTCACCACGCCAAGTGGCAAAGAGATCTCTGGGAGCCAAGGGCATGGGAGTCTTTGTTAGACTCCCGGTGGATCGCGTATGGAATGGCGAATCCGATCTCCAAGCCAGCGTGGAGATATACTATTGGAAGCACCCCCAAATTTTGGATCTTTCCGAGCAGCCAAAATGACCCCCTTTTGGGACCCCAATTTCACCCCCCCGTGTGGTCAATTGGCGGCCCCATATCTCTACGCCCGGGAGGAGCCCCGACCTAATTCCAAGTTGTACACTCAGATATAGGTCTCAGGTCTTGCCTCCTATTCTGTGAGCTATTGGCCTCGCCCTGGCCGGGCGAGCCACGCGTGGGAATGACGCCGATTTTGGTGATTTTGGCATCATGACCCCAATTGACGAACCCGTGGTGCCCTGATGCCGGGACCTCAGAGGGAACGAGGTTGGGTGAGGGCTCCAGGGAGTTGGTACTCGAAGTGCATAGGGTCAATTGCCTCGTGCCTACCTCTGGCGGGTCCGGACGAGGGGTCAATTTTGGAGATTCTCGGAGCTAATATCAGTTTGGGCTGAAACAGCCCATTTTCAGCTACCAACTCCTAGGGGATAATGGCGGGGCCATATCTCTGGCTCAGAGAGGAGTTGGGACCTGCTGTTAGGGGAGCATAGGGAGCCACTGTTGGTTGGCCTTGGAGCCCCTTGTTTGCGAGGAACTCGCCTGTGGCTGGGCGGGACACCTCCCCTATTGGCAGGGTTTCAGGGTCCGGACTGAGCAGGGCATGGGTTGTGTTTGAGCCCCCGCCCCCACCAGCCACTGAGAGGGTCGGACCTGAGATTGGGATATGAGTTGGGACTGAGTGTCTATTGTCCTCTGATGCCCTTACCTCAGTCCAGTCTTAACCCCATGTGTACATATCCTGATGTGTCGCTGTACATACTTTTGTTCCCTTGTTTCAGAGTGGCAAGGATCCTGAAACGCTTTGTCACATGACACGAGCGCAATGATGCCCCTGTGAGCGTAGTGCTTTGCCTGCCTGCTCACTTGTCCACCGCAGCGTCCCGTGGCCAGGCCCCCCACGGGAACGCGTCAATGCGTTCAGCCGCCTGAAGGAGCGACTCCTGGGGCAGCTGGGGCTATTCCTGGTGGACCCGGACAAGGGATTCGTGCTACGGACGGACGCCTCGGATTATGCTGTGGGGGCAGTCCTCGAGCAGGTCCGGGACGACGGGTCGCACGTACCCGTGGCGTTTTGGAGCCGGATCCTGGCCGAGGGCCAACGTCGAACCTGGACCGCGAGGGAGAGGGATACGTATGCCATTGTTTGTGCGCTCAGGAAGTGGTCTGGCCACATCGGATTGCAACTTGTGGCGGTTTGTACGGACCATCAGTCCTTACAGAGCTGGCACAAGGAGCACGTCGACACCCCCTCGGGACCGGCGGCAAGGGGGGCCCGATGGCATGAGGCGTTCGCCAAGTTCGACCTCGGCGTCGTGTACGTCCCGGGGAAGGACAACAGTGTGGCGGATTGCCTCAGTCGATGGGCCTACCCCGCGGGCAAGGCATGGATGGGCATATCCAGCCATGGGGACGCCGAGGAGACCGAGGAGGCCAAGCGCATCATCGAGATGGAGAAGGCCATGGAGCAAGAGGGGGTCAAGTGCTTTGTGGTGATGGCAAACCGTACAGACCTGGCCAAGTTCCGGGGCGCCGGAGTCCAAGCTATTCGAGAGGAGACCCTCGAGCAATGGATGGTGGCCCCCGTAGAGCTAGTCAGGTCGGTGCTCACAGAAGACTGGTCGGATGACTATGCGGCATCCGAACACTGGAGCAGGTACTGGAATGCCGTGAGCGCCCCGTCGGACGACAAATGGCCTGAGGGCTTGACCGAGGATGCGGATAAATTATTCCTCAAAGACAAGCTATTGGTCCCTGAGAACCGAATGGAGCAGCTCATAGACCACTGGCATAACGCCCAGCTCACCCATCCTGGTCAGGACAAGATGGAGCAGGACCTGGAGTGGCCCTTCAAGTTCCCTACGGGGTACTACGCCATCCTGGACAAGTACTGCAGCGACTGCGCCGTTTGTCGGGCCACAAAGAGCCCCAACCACTCCACGGCTGGCAGTCCGGTGTACACGGCTATACCGGAGGCCCCTATGCGGTCCCTGGCCAAGGATGTAGTCGCCATGCCTGAGGTCACCGTGGAAGGAGAGACCTACGACTGTGTCATCCTGGCGGTGGATAGGCACAGCGGGTATATCGTGGCGGTCCCTGGCAAGAAGTCCAAGAAGAAGGACAAGAAGGACAAGCATGGAGGGGGTCTGCAGGCCAAGACCGTCGCTAATGCCATGATCAGGCATTGGCTGACGATTTTTGATGTCCCGGCTGTCATCTGCAGCGATCGGGGCAGTTAATTTGTGGGAACGTGGTTCAAGACAATGTGCAAGCACATGGGGATTCGGCACGCCAAGACCGTGGCGTACCACAGCTGGTCGAATGGCCGGGCTGAGGTGGCCGGGCGGCAGATGTTCGAAACGTCCCGTCAGCTGCACATTGATGAACCGGGCCGGAATTGGTATAATTCGCTGTGGAGAGTACTCCAGGCGTACCACGACCCCCCGGGGCCCACTGGACTGTCGCCGCATCGTATCCTGTTCCTACAGGATCGAGTGTCACGCACTCTCCCGTGGTTGGCCCATGGCAAGGTAGCCCGGGATGCGAGTGCTATGATGACTGAGGCGGACGACACGGCGGCCAAGGTGTGCAAAGCACTTCAGGACGAGCATGAGATGAGGGCCAAGTATTTCAAGCAGGGAAAAGTCCAGAAGTACGCCCTCAGAGATACCGTATGGGTGGAGCGGCACCACAAGGATGTCCTGTCCAGGTGTCGGCAGGCGTCTTGGTATGTGCCGGGGGTAATCGTGCGGAAGGTTGGGCAGCATGTGTATGCGGTTCGTGTGGGGGATAACAAGATCCTTGACCGCGACCATACCCAGCTTCGTCCCCGAGCACCAGACCCCAGCGGACGTCCCGTCACCTTGGAGTTCACGGCCGGCGATGTGGACTCGGACGACGAGGGTGAGGACGACGACTTCACCGCCGAGAGGATCCTGACGGACAAGCCAGACCCGGGGACGCCTGGGGAGACGCTTTATAAGGTCCGTTGGAAGGGATTTGCTGCATCCAGAGATTCGTGGGAACCTCGGAGGAGTTTCGTGCCGAGGTATACCACGGTCTGGATGGAGTATCTAAGGAGGAAGAACATTTCCTTGGATGTCAAGGACGTGTTGGTCCATTTGGTGGCTGCAGCAGCACCGTGATGGATCCCCCTTGACATTTTTGTTTGTTTTTGTGCTGAGGAGACGGGTGAGAGCGTTCATCCGGGGATTTTTGGGCCTTGATAGGCCATATACCCCCTTCACTCGGTCCCCACACATATATATTTCATTGTGGTATACGTATTTAGAGCGGTCGACGACGTTTCTCTATCTTTGATCCCCTTGCTCCATGTTGTAGATCAAGAGGAGACCGGATATGGCAGAGGGCACCGATTATGAGTGTCCTCACCCCTCCCTTGGGGAATGGGGGACGCCCACGCTGTATGTGGGGCCTCCATGTGTCCTTGCGACATGGGGGGGGGTCAGAGCCCATTGGGGTCCTCCCGTCCTCTCTTCAATGACTTCCCAGCGGATACAACGCTCTGAGAAGGGGGGTGAAGCCGGTTCGGACCCCCGTGGCCATCTGTGCGTCACTTGGGGTGTGTATCTATGGGCCGGCCAGCCGCCATGGGCTGATATCACACTCTCCAATCCACCTGACCTAACCTGATGTGATAGTGTGATAGGTTTGGCCATTCCAGCTATGAGCGGCCATATTCAATACCGAGGCGCCGCCGGCTGAGATTTATATATCAAAATATCAGGAATCAACAGGGTTTTTTGTTCACAATGTTTCCGTAATTTTTCAGCTGTCCGTTCTGACTGTCAAGGTATCGGCGACTGTCAGTTGGCTCGCGATTTTGCGGTAACCGATCGGTTAACTGTTATTTCCAGATATTTTAGCGGAAACCCGGATGAAGGGTTAAATTTCATCAGAAAAGGGTTCGTTGCTTCCGCATTTTCATGTTATACACTCGCAAAATTAATCCGATTTTTTCAGACATTCAGAATCAGATTTTCGACTTTGAGGTCGCCGCACTTGATATGATGAATTTCGAGTGGTCCTACATTTTTCCCCGATCACGAATCAACCTTCCGTCTGTTGTCTCCTTCATTTTTCTTGGAGATATAGGCGAAACAAAATTGATTCGTGAGGCCACTTTGAAAGGTACTATCTCCAGCTCATTGCGAGGAGTCTCAATTTTGAGACTTGGGTTGGAACCGCCTTGGTCTCAACTTAATTTAGGAAGCGTCAAACGCCTATGATGTGTACACATGCCCGGTGTAGCAAGGGATAATGGTCAAGAGGGTAGAAAGTGATATATAACTCTTGGACCATACGACCGAATATTTTAATGCGACTTTCGAGTGTACTGCATGAGTGTTGGTGTTGCATAGAAACTTTTCTTTGGGTTCCTATGTATTTTTAACGTGAAGTTATGTCCATGGAGGGGCATGGCATACCATGGTGGGAGCCACTTTTAAGGGTATGTGTTATATGAATGGTATGTGCTTCGCTATGCTCACGCCCATGTTATATATCTCCGTTTGTAGGAAGATATGTGGAGTCATACGTGGCAAGGGCTTTGCCCATGTCCCAACGATGAGCTCCATAGCGCTAGACTAAGTCTACCGCACATATAGTGCGATTGGGAAGGCTTACGGAGCGACCCACAAGCGCCACTATCAATTTTCCCATTTTCATGGTGCGTGTCGGGAGGAGGTTAGAAGGTGTCCCTATGCGTCCATGTGGGGATCCAAGTGGGGGAATTGTTTGCAAATGGTCCCAAGCTATTGTGTTTTGAACCATACGTTGATACCATGGGTGAGCGAAGTTATATACTATTGTGATTATTTTGTATTTGGCAATATTTGCATGTTTTTGACCTCATTTTATGCTCATTTTTGTATTTTATGTGCTCAACTGGTCGGCTAACAGTAAAGTGCCTAGAGATCCGTGAACTATGGTATGTTGCTTATATGTTGGCATATGCTTCGGTGTTGCACCTCACCATGTGCCGGATGACGGGGTCACTTTGGCATGGCACACGAGGCCTCACAAAATTAGGTCTCAAATTCATGAGTTGATTTGTGAAGCATGTCATGTATATACCCGGAGGGCTTTGGGTGCCAATGTTGGGATATTCTTGGGCATGGACGTTTGGTATATATCACCCTTGTATATTACTTTCCGCTTTGACGGATGCATGGAGCACTTGAACATTTGCCGTATGCATTTTTGGGTATATAATTGAATTTCCGGCAATATGGTGTGATTTGCCTAATTTTGCTATGTTGTGAGGTCATCATCATGGGGGAATTCTCCAAGCCCAATCGACTCCAAGTCCAACCAACGTTATGTCACGGTAGGGCATGGTCCTGAGTGCCACTCTAGGCCATGAAACGCCACCTCCCCTATTGGGCTAGGATTTAGAGGCTTGGGAGGGAACACATTTTTGGGGTTTGTGTAGTGACGTTTGACACATGGCATTCAGCCATCTTATTTGACTTGGTTCAGGGCATCATGTCGGTGAGTCAAGGAACGGTCCTGAGTCCAGGGAATGAGGGGTCTATGGCTGTGATTGTGTATAGTTCCATCTTTCCCCAACTTTGCCTGATTTGTGTTCATATGCCAATTTCAGGGCTTCTTTATCAGTTTTGGTGCAATTCTATGTACATGCCCAATGCCCTTGTCTCCGTGTGCACCGTGAGACGACCGGTGTGTTGAAAGGAATTGTTGAGTGTCAACGCGTGACCTCAAACACCCTTGGAAGCCCTCAGTGTGGATTATTTGGATTGGAGCTATTGTACTTGGGAGTTGGTTATTGCAAGGGATCAGGGTTTGTGTGAAGGAGCCATCTTTTACTATTTTTTGTGGGAAACTGTGCAGGATAGGGCAACATCATGCAGAACCTGGTGAGAAGCAAGACCATAGGAGTGACAGGAAATGGTGGAAGGGGTACAGCAGGGGCTGGTCCTGGTAGGGACCTTCTTTATGGTAGCAGAGCCGGGTTGGCAAAGCCAATGACAAGACTACCTCCTACAACAGTAACGGAGCCAGCCGCCTTAACCGCATGAGTTTGCCCTTTGTCCGACAACTCCTTGGCATTGGTTGTCCGTGCGTTTTTGTCCCTGTCCGTCATTTCTAATTGGAATCGGGATTCATCGAATGAAACAATGCGACCCAATGCCCAAGGATGGAACTTGAGGGACTCACTAAGAGGCTCATCTGCTGAGTAACTAGGGTTCCTTAAGAAGAACCCCCGTCGTGTGTTTGGAGCCACTTTTGCATGCAACACCACCGGCACCATGAAACATGATGATGGTGCCATCCGATACGTTAAGTGGAACATCCTTCCTTTGTTTCAAGGATCCAACGCGGTTTCCCCCTCCAATCTCATTGTTTTGGTTTGTGATGGGCACAGCTCCCACATGACATATGGGTTTCTCATTTTTTGTCGCGAAATGGGTGTTGTGCTGGTGTTGCGGCCCCCTTACACGACCACCGCCTTGCAGAGTGAGGATCGGCGTAATTTCAAATTAGTACAGGGAGGTTGGAGGGTTGCACGGCATAAGAAGTTGGCAGAGTTGATCGCGAAGGGAAGGTACCGTATGGGCTGTGACCACTTTTGCAATTGCTTGTGTGCTCCGTGGCAAGAGGGCTTTTCAATTACCAATAATCATAGGGCATGGCATTCCATTGGTGTGGTCCCTTTTACCCATAAGGTGTATTGGGAGCTTGTGGAGAGGGAACGGGCAAGGAATAAGGGACGGACGCAGGGGACGGGCCACAGCGCACACGGCAAGGAGAGAGAGCAGGGACACAGGCAGGGCACCAGGGCCAGCGGCAGCGGGGGGCGACAGGCACACGGGGCAGGCCAGAGCACGGGCAGCAGACGGAGGGACACAGGTCACAGCGCAGGGCACGGGCAAGGGCACGGGAAGGATGCGGGCACGAGCAGCAGCGCCCGGGGACGGACACAAGCACACAGGCAGGGTGCCTAGGCAAGCAGCAACGGGGCGCACGGGGCGGGCCAGAGCGCAGGCAGCGGGAGGGGACACAACCAAGGACACGGGCAAGGACACGGGAGGGACACGGGCGTCAGCAAAACAGGCAAGGGCGCGGGTGACAGAGGTCAGTACCGGCGACACGGCCCACAGGGCAAGGGGGAGGGAGTGCGCCCAAACCAGGGGCTAGGGGCCGGGAGGGGGCCCAGGGGCAAGGGAGGCAAGGGTGACGTACGCCCTCGGGAGCAGGCAGGACGGGGCACGGGGGCGGGAGGGGAAGGGCAGGGCGCAGGGCGAGGGAAGGGGGGCGGGGCATCCCCGCAGCCGGACGTCCAGGCGGTACGGTGTATGACCCCCGGTATCCAGCATATGCCGGCGCACCACGGCCACCACCACAACCAGCCGCTGTACAACATCGACCCCGACATGGGGGACCTGATCCCCCCCCAACCCCCCCGACCCCCCTACCAGCCGGCCTCCCAACCGCACAGCGGCGCCCCGCACGGCCCCGCCCCCGCGGCACGAGAGACAAAGGCCGAGCCGGCGCGGATGGCCGCTGCCCCGGTGGCTTGGGGGTCCGGCGCGGCGCCGGCGCAACAGGCGCAGGTGCCGCCGGCGGAGCCGGCACGGGGGGCACAGGGGGCCCGGGGCCATTGGGCCGGGATTGGGATGCGATCCCCGACCCCCTGGGGGGCGAGGCCCTTCCCCTGGTGATGGATGTGTATGGCTGGCTGAGCTTGGCCACCTCAGGAACCACCAGGGGGCTGAGGAACCGGCCCTTCGATGCCGTGCTCCTTCGGAGGGACAGAGGGAACTGGGAAGTACCCCTGGGGGGCCAGGTGCCTCGGGAGGAACACAAAAGGGTCCTCCGGGCCGTGCTTCGGGCGGGGTGGCCCCACCGGGGGCTGACATGGCCGGCTTTCCTGAAGGGGGGGGTGGTGTTCCGCGGCACAGACGCAGAGGCCAACAACTGGCTACCCCGGGCCTGCACACCGCCCTCACCCACTGGCGCTACCGCCCGAGGAACACGCCGCCGCCGCAGCCCTAACCCCCACGCAAGCGGCGGCGCAGGCCACGGCCACGCCCAGCGGCAATGGTCCGGCGCCCAGCAAGCCGGGCCCCGGACCCCAAGCGACGGACACCGGGGCGTGGGAGCGGACCAATGGCACGGGGCACCCCCCAGGCAGGCCCGGGCCCCCCCACCCTGAGCCCCCCCCAACCCCCCCGCCGTCCGCACAGCGGGAGGACAGGCGCCGCCCCCGGTCGGGGAGACGGCGGAGGCCACGGGCATGCGGACGCGTGCGGCACGGGAGCCCCACTGACCCGCAAACTGCTAACCGCTAACCGCTGACCCGGACCGCCGCCTCCAGCGCCCGCCGCCCCCCCCCCTTCCCCCCGCGCCGGTGCCGCACAACGAGGCGATGGCGACAAGAGGAGCGGGGGGGCCCTTGGTCAGGGCCTCAACGACAGCCCGGCGCCCAGTGGCCGGAAGGGGGGCGGGAGGGGAGTGCGGGCCAGCGGCCCAGGGTACCCCCCTACCGGGCGCCAACCCCCAGGATCACCCCCCCCCCCCGTTACCCTCCCCCTCCCCCCGCCAAAGCCTAACCCCCCGGAGCCACCGGCCGCAGGGGGGGCCTGGGCCCGGACCGTCAAGCCACCCCCCGCAGCCACAGGGGAGAAGCACCGGGGGACCGAAGGGGGACAGCGGGGAGACCTGGTGCGACCTGCCCCCCCCCCGTCTCCCTCCTCTCCCCCCCCCAAGCCCGCGGACAGCCGGAGAGCGGCCGCGGGGACGCTGGCCCTGCACCCCCCCCGCCGGACAAGGGGACCCCCGCCCCCTGAGAAGGCCGCGGCACCCGGGGACGCGCGCCCCCCAAGACCGCCGCCCGCCCACTTCCACAGTAACCAGGACAGACGAGCAGTCCTGCGCCGGCGCGCAAGGGCAGCTCGCGGACCGCATCCGGGCGGCAGCACGCGGACACGAACCAGAGCAGAATGGGGACCACACCCTCCATGGACTGGGCAACACCGCTGAGGCCCGCTTTGGTGCCCGCCCGAGGGAGGCAGAGAGACAGACCGAGGCAGAGCGACCCCCCGCCCCCCGCCCCCCGGGCCCCCCCGACCGCGCCCCCCAAAAGGGGGTGGCACACTGACCGCCCCCCCCCTCCCCACCAGACTAACCCACCGGCAGCCAATCACGCCGCCTTCGGCGCCCGGGGATGCCAAACAGCCCCGGCCAAGCACGCGGCAAAGGGGGACGCGCAGCGCCACGTTGCCGGCCGTAGGGGGGGCCTGGGCTGGCACCTTCAAACCACCCACCCGCAGCCGCCAGGGAACCGGGCGAGGGGACCGGAGGGGGGCGGCGGGGAACCCCGGCGGGACCGTCCCCCCCCTCTCCCCCCTCCCCCCCCCCTAGCCCACGGGATGCTAGAGGCATTCCAAGCGGGCGCCGGCCCTATACCTCCCCTGCCGGGCCAGGGGAGGTCCCCCTCCTCCCCCCAAGAGGGCCGCGGCACCCGGGGGGGAGCGCCACTAGGCCCATACGCCACGCGCCCCCACACCGCCACCCGCCCGCTCCCACGGTGACCTCGACAGGCTCGCAGTCCCGCGCTGGCGCACAAAGGCATCCCGCAGACCGCATCCGAGGTCAGCACGCGGACATGAACCGGAACAGTATGGAGACCACGCCCTGCATAAACTGAGTGACGCCGTTGACCCCTGCTTGGTGCCCGCCCAGGGGAGGCAGAGGGACGGACCGAGGTAGAGCGACCCCTCGCCCCTCGGGGCCCTGGCCACAGCCCCGAGGGGGGGCGGCACACAGCCCCCCCCCCCCCAACCCCCCTGGCGTCGGACCGCCCCGGACGCAGAGGCCCGCCCACGAGGGGGCACAAGACCCAGAGCGAGGTACGGGGGGAAAGGGACCGGGCCGCCCCCCCCCCCCCCCCCCAAGCTAGTCAGACGGCACACGGGACGGAGGAAGGAAACGCGGAGGGGCACGGACTGCATGAACGGCTCTACCAGCGCCCTGCGCCGGAAGCACGCGAGGTGCGCGCGCCACACCGACCCAGTGAGGGGGGAAGGGCGCGGACGCTGCGGGAGCGCAAGGGCACACACAGGCAAAGGGCACGCGCGGAAAACCCGAAGGGCAACCAGACCGAGCCCATGGAACACACAGACCGCATGGAATGGCGTACTGGCGGGCGAGGCTAAGGGACACCCGGACAACCGCCACACGCAGCCCGGGGAATGCGGGGGCGGGGACGGGAGCACGGGAGAGACACAGGAAGGGGCACCGGCCCCAACCCCCCCCGGACCTGCCGCGAGCACCGCGCGCACACAAACGGGGCACTTCACCAGCCAAGGCAGTAGTGGCACGCCGAGCCACGCACCAGCCCCACGGCTAGGCAGCCTCCGCGCCAGCCGATGGGGGTCCCACTGGCGACAAGCCAGTAGCACAGGCGCGGCGGCGCCGGCACCCCGGGCAACCACGCATTAGGGGGGCGGCGTAGTGGCGGCACAGCTACGGTTGCTAAGTGATGCACTGACCGGGGAGTGGCCAAAAGGGGAAGCCGGGGAGGGACAGGGCTCCGAGCTCCGTGAACCCGGGAGACTCCGCCACCAGGTGGGAGGTGTGTCATGAAGGGCCCCCCACTAGATCCCGGTGGGGAGGATATCACCTGGCCCGACCAGGTGGCCCCCCGGGGCCGAAAGGCGTCTAGTACCCGAAGCCTGAAACCTCAAACCTCAAACCTGATTCGTGATGGGCACGGCTCCCACATGACATATGATTTTCTCTTTTTATGTCGCGAAATGGGTGATGTGTTGGTGTTGCCGCCCCCTTACACGACCGCCGCCTTGCAGGGTGAGGATCGGCGTAATTTCCAATTAGTAAAGGGAGGTTGGAGGCTTGCACGGCATAAGAAGTTGGCAGAGTTGATCGTGAAGGGAAAGTACCGTATGGGCTTTACCCCTTTCGCAATTGTTTGTGTGCTCCGTGGCAAGAGGGCTTTTCAATTGCCAATAATCATAGGGCATCGCATTCCATTGGTGTGGTCCCTTTTACCCGTAAGGTGTGTTGGGAGCTCGTGGGGAAGGAACGGGCACGGGATAAAGCATGTGCCAAAGCTGATCTTGATGCATCTACGTTAAATGTGCAAGACATGGTTCCAACCATGTTTGCAACGGACAGCAGAGAAGAGGTTGTGGACCCCACAACACAAATGACACGCTTGACAAGCTCCATGTTGCGGGACAAGGGTCCAATCACCTTGGATGTTTGTTTTGCTTTGGTGCGCACGGCTGCGGAGAAGCGAAAGGCAAAAGAGGATGAGGAGGCGAGGAAGAAGCAAGCCCGAGAGGATGAACTGGCATCAAAGAAACAAGATGCCTGCGTCCTTGCCTCCACACTGACCACAGGATTGACTTGTGCGGAGGATGTGCACAAGTTGACGGTAGAGCAACTAGGAGCCATCCTTCTCAGTCGCAACGAAAAAAGCCAAAAGGGAAAGCCGCAATGGTCCAAGCCGTCGTAGGTTCTCTTGGGTTGCCACCCGTGGCCGATGGTGCACGTAGCTCGAATGCATTACCCGCTATCAATGTTGGCACAATTGCCTCTAGTTTCCCGCCCGTGCCCCTGCTGCCGGATATGTCCTTTCCTTCTTTTCCCATGGCACTCGATCCGTTTGCATGTGCGATGCCATCATCATCATCATCTTCGCCGTTGCCATCATCGATCCCTATGTCCATGCCCAGTACCGACTTTGATGTGCTTGCATATGCATTGGCCAGCTTGTGCCCCACGCCCGCTTTGGGCTGATTCTGCTTGCCGGGCACCGGTATTGCACCGGCGACGAGCTAATGCCTTTGAGGATGTGTTCTTCAATACATTGATTTGATTCATTGCTTCCAAGATTGGTGGTATGTTTGTGGGGTTTGTGCGAGGACAGTCACAGGCGGACCCACGAAACCCCTTCTCCCCCTACCCTCCCCCCAGTAGCTCAAAGTGAGCAAGAGACTGTCTAGCACGGCCAAGGATATCCTTTTAGTGCCTGTTTCAAAGGAAATTCTCTGAAAGAAGCAAATTCGTGGAGGAGGGAGGGGGTTGGTCTTGTTCGGTGTACCTAAAAAAAAGAGCGGGGGCTTTGTGTGTGTCTGTATGTGTAACTGGATCATTTTTTTCGTTGACAAAATAATACGGTGCACGGTGGTTGTCCGCGCGACATGGAAAAATGGATGGATACCGGCGGTTGTGTTTTGTGTTTTGTCGGATGTGCACGCGGTAAGTAAATTCGTGGAGGAGGGAGGGGGTTGGTCTTGTTCGGTGCACCTAAAAAAATAAAGGTGGGGCTTTGTGTGTGTATGTAGGTGTAACTGGATCATTTTTTTTCGTTGACAAAATAATACGGTGGACGGTGGTTGTCCGCGCGACACAGAAAACTGGATGGATACTTTGGTGGTTGTGTTTTGTTTTCTGTTGGATGAGCACACGGTAAGTAAATTCGTGGAGGAGGGAGGGGGTCGGTCTTGTTCGGTGTACCTAAAAAATAGAGTGGGGGCTTTGAGTGTGTATGTATGTGTAACTGGATCATTTTTTTCGTTGACAAAATAATACGGTGCACGGTGGTTGTCCGCGTGACACGGAAAACTGGATGGATACTTTGGTGGTTGTGTTTTGTGTTTTGTCGGATGTGCACGCGGCAAGTAAATTCGTGGAGGAGGGAGGGGGTTGGTCTTGTTCGGTGTACCTGAGAAATAGAGTGGGGGCTTTGTGTGTGTATGTATGTGTAACTGGATCATTTTTTTTTCGTTGACAAAATAATACGGTGGACGGTGGTTGTCCGCGCGACACGGAAAACTGGATGGATACTTTGGTGGTTGTGTTATGTGTTTTGCCGGATGTGCACGCGGTAAGTAAATTCGTGGAGGAGGGAGGGGGTTGGTCTTGTTCGGTGTACCTAAAAAATAAAGGTGGGGCTTTGTGTGTGTATGTAGGTGTAACTGGATCATTTTTTTCGTTGACAAAATAATATGCTGGACGGTGGTTGTCCGCGCGACACAGAAAACTGGATGGATACTTTGCTGGTTGTGTTTTGTGTTTTGTGGGTTGTGCACGCGGTAAGTAAATTCGTGGAGGAGGGAGGGGGTTGGTTTTGTTCGGTGTACCTAAAAGATAGAGTGGGGGCTTTGTGTGTGCATGTATGTGTCACTGGATCATTTTTTTCGTTGACAAAATAATAAGGTGCACGGTGGTTGTCCGCGCGACACAGAAAACTGGATGGATACTTTGGTGGTTGTGTTTTGTGTTTTGTCGGATGTGCACGCGGTAAGTAAATTCGTGGAGGAGGGAGGGGGTTGGTCTTGTTCGGTGTACCTACAAAATAGAGTGGGGGCTTTGTGTGTGTACGTATGTGTAACTGGATCATTTTTTTTCGTTGACAAAAAAATACGGTGGACGGTGGTTGTCCGCCTGACACGGAAAGCTGGATGGATACTTTGCTGGTTGTGTTTTGTGTTTTGTCGGATGTGCACGCGGTAAGTAAATTCGTGGAGGAGGGAGGGGGCTGGTCTTGTTCGGTGTACCTAACAAAAATAAAGGTGGGGCTTTGTGTGTGTATGTAGGTGTAACTGGATCATTTTTTTTCGTTGACAAAATAATACGGTGGACGGTGGTTGTCCGCGCGACACGAAAACTTGATGGATACTTTCGTGGTTGTGTTTTGTGTTTTGTCGGATGTGCACGCGATAAGTAAATTCGTGGAGGAGGGTGTGGGTTGTTCTTGTTCGGTGTACCTAAAAAATAGAGTGGGGGCTTTGTGTGTGTATGTATGTGTAACTGGATTTTTTTTTTGTTGACAAAATAATACAGTGGACGCTGGTTGTCCGCGCGACACGGAAAACTGGATGGATACTTTGGTGGCTATGTTTTGTTTTTGTCGGTTGTGCACGGGATGGGGGCTTTGCGTGTGTATGTGTGGTGTGTGTGTGTAACTGGATCATTTTTTCGTTGACAAAATAATACGGTGAACGGTGGTTGTTTTAGTATGATTTTTTGTTTCTTCTATATTCCTTTGCGCCACGTTAGCGGATCACCTCCCCGGTCCAATTGGGGTGTTTATACGGGTGGTAATGTAATGTGGGGCGATATCTCGTATCCCTCTGTGATATTTCTGCCGCCTCTTTTCGACGAAACTCAAACAGCAGACCCCGGCTATACCGGTTTTCGGTTGCAATCTCTGGGTCTTTTGCGTACACTGATCGGAGCTCATACCCGTATTTATCTGGCATGAACACACCCGCCATTGCATGAACGAACCCAGTTTGCACCTCCAATGCAATCTGCATCAACTGACTGAAAGACTGGGCCTCCTCTATTCCAAAAAGCCACAGTCTAAGAGGCCCGACCCATAACCCACGTGGATAGTCGGGATCCCCTTTCTCAAGCCTCACCGTGTGTACCATACGAAGCAGCAGTCGATGAATCAGGGCGAAACAACCACGGCCTGTCAATCCGTCATTCTCGAGAACAAACTTGAGCCCGTCAATCATCGCTATCACACGTGAATACCAGGCGGACGTGTGTCTTTGAAGAGTCTCAATGTCCAATTTCAACATGATTACCATCTGCTGGCTGACATATAGTAGCTTTTCTCCGTTTGACCTCGGCGCAATTTCAAAGAATGCCCCATGGTAGTGATGGTGAGTCTCCACAGGGAAATATGTTCCTGTTCCCCCCATGTCGATGATGATCCGGCTGGTTTTCGACACCGCCACACACGAGCAGTAGAATATGTCTGCCATACTCACTATCTCATCTACAAGCATGGTGCATATGTCCATGCTGCACTTGTTCGCATCCCCTGCCAAAAAGCATCGGCGTCGGTTGTTGGCACAGTCCAGTGCACCACTCTTCCTGTGCAGCATCTCGCCGGACCAGATGTCCTGTAGTTCCACGTCGCTGTTGTCATCTCTGGCACCAGCATATTCGTTGATTAGGCCGATGGCCTGGTGCCCGACATTTTTGCGAAACAATTCCATCAGCGTTTTATTTGTACATGCACCCAAAAAAACACATCTGTACAGGTATCGACGAACTTGCAGCACAAAATCAAAGGCCTCGGTGTCCATTGTCAATCACATAGAGGGGGATGGTCTTATTGGGAACCATAGTGATTTTACAAGGGGTTGGACATCAAATATCATGCCTTGGGGTATGCTACGCTAATGACCCCGAAAAAAGGGGGTTATACGACGCCCGCGCCTGCGCTTGATCCAACAACCTCTCGTCGAGGTGATTTGCCCCCAAAAAGTCAGGAAGTCCTTTTTGTCGGATGTGCACGCGGTAAGTAAATTCGTGGAGGAGGCAGGGGGTTGGCACAAAAACGGAGCCTAGCGGCCGCCGGTTTGCATTGTGTATTCCGTGCAGCGTTTAATCTTGTTCGACGCGTGGTTTCCTGGGTATTGGTACTATCCTGTAGTGTTCCCCGTCTACCACTATGAAACGATGGCCCTTCTTGCGACCACCTTGCGCACTGTTGGGTGCGCCATACCTTCTGTAGTAACGCGCCCACTCATACCACTCCTTGTCTTGGTCGGATAGTATAATTTTTGAACTCATCCTCTGGTATGAACATCTTCCACCGTCCACCCGTCCACAGTAGCTGCAACCGGTCGGACGTTCCCGACACGAAATCCTCTGTGTTACGGTATATAATAGGATGATGCTCGATAAACGATGTTAAGGATTTGTTTCTCCCGAGTCCGTTAATACACCTCGGAGATGATTTATCGGCGGCTGTGAAAGGTTCCCGCACTTTTCCATGAACAGTCCAGGAACGCAGTAGTGTCTGGATCAGATTACCAGCGTGTTTGACATGCACCGCAACCAACGAGTCCTTGACAACCATGGCAATGGTTGCTTCAAATGGCATATTTGTTCTTGTGCTCACAGTTTCTTTGTCACAGAATAAATAAAACCATAAAACCACAATATGTCACTGCGGTCCTTTGTCGATAAAACAGAGCCGGTGCTCGCTGACCCGTTCGCATTTGACGGTTCAACGTTTCCAACCCAGGGAGGGAGAGATCACAGTCGACGGGGCTTATTCTGACGGAGGTTCATGACAGCCCGTGGCATCACCCGTGGTACGAGGTCTGCATCAAACGACAGGCGCCCGGGCTGGACTTACCACTGTCCAGTAGTAGCGATCGTCGTTGATGCACAGGTTGCGCCCAGCCTGATCCAGGCTGTGTTTGTAGAGCCTCCGGGATATCGCACGGGTCGATGATTGTCACGAAATGGTGAAACGCCTTTGTTCACGGTCTTTTAAACGTCATTCCCCATGGCGGCCAGCCACACCCTCCGTTTGTTTTGTTGAGAAAAAAAACATTTGGTTTTGCAAGCCACGGCGCGCGCACCACCCACTAGCCAGTGGTGGTCCACTGGCTGACCATTGCCTCCGCGATACCGGTGAAAGTCACGCTGCGCTTGTATTGTCTCTCCGGGTCGCTTGCCGCCGCCGAGTACCACACCGGTATGCGTCTCTTGCGCCCCTTTTTTCGGTGTTTTATTGTCAAAAATTCACCCTTGTCGACCACGTTGGTTGGTTTCAACGGGGGTAGATTCTTGAGCCACAGCAGCGTTTCCTTTTGTGCGTTGTGTCCGAACATCCAAGGCTGGATGCGCTGTGTGGGTTTCTTCCATCGTGTGGTCAGCGACCCGACCGGGCTTTCAATGGCGATCCGCTCTACGGGTGCCGCGATCAGTCTGTCGACGAAGTCCATCGCCTTGTCTCTCCGCTGCAGCCGATCGGGGAATTTCGGGTGCGCTCGTCTTTGGTCCTGCGGGAGTAGTTTGTCGTCCGGGTGGTATATCCAGCGGGCCCCGCTCTTGGCGAGGTACGTGCACGGTGGGTGTGCGATCATCATGTCCCATGGACCCTTGGTGTAGGCTACATCAATCGCGTCACCTTGTATGTGCCACCCGTCGCCGCCCTTTGTCGCATGCCTGTGTGTCACAACTGTACGCCTCGTGTCTCGCGGCGCAGAACGGGGATGTGACCACCTGTGACTTTTTGCATGCCACCAGTATACACATAATAAATATACCACCGCGCCGTTTTGTTTGTCATTGTGTGCGGTGCGCCCAGGGATTTTATTGAGTGCACTTGTACCTGCACCGTGTGTCGCAATCACTATTTGAACCCAGTCGAGCCCTCTGGCAACAGGACGGCCTCCCGGTTGCCCTCGATACACGGGGGCCTGAAGTCGCCGTTGTTGTTACCGTTTGGGTTGGTATTCCAGTGTGGTGCACCGTCGGTCCTCACCACGCTGCACCCAGGGGGGGATTTGCCGTTTGTGTTCCAGTGGGCGGCCCAGTCGCCGGTTGTCACAGAGCAACCCCGGGGCATGTGTTCCCAGGCACCCTTTACCAACCCCTTGCGTCCCTGTGACTCTGGGTGCGGGTGCAACCCCTTGACCGCCTTGGCGCACTCTGCCTCCGTGACGTCACGGGTCAGCCATTGTGCGTACCCCGTTCGTTCGCCGCTCGCATGGTGCGCGTGGTCTCCTCTGTCGTCGCCTGGTCGCAGTCGGCGTGGGCTGCTTCTGATGACAGGTAGAATCCGTCGCCCACTCTGCACATCATCGCCAAATCACTGGACGCGACCTGGCCCGCGTCCCCGGTGTTCCAGTGTGACCTCCACCAGTCGTAGGCCACGCTGCAGCCCCTAGGCGGGTGTCCAAATGCACCCTTTATGAGTGCTCCGTTGTGGTTGTATCCGTGCCTCGCGTCACCGGGTCGAACAGCTACCACTGCGGCGACGCATTCCTCCTCCTCCACTGGTATCACCGCAAACCGAGCGGCGGCATCTCTCTCCTCTTGTGCGATGCACTCTGCCTCTCGTTGCCGTTCCCACTTCTAATACACAAAGAGTATACCTATGACACCCGCGGCTGCCACCACCACATGAGTAGCTTACCTCTCGTGTTCATGTGACCGGACCGGGTGTGTGTTTTTTTTTATATACACGTCGTTTGCACCAGCAGACCCTCATCTCATCTGTCTGTCCACAGAGTGTTAGTCATGGATCCTGATGACCCATCCCTTCAGCGCTCTGATGGGTTCGTCCCAGACGCCTCGGCCGAGAAACTTCTGGCCACTCTGCCTAATGACGAACGCATCGATATACTCCGCACACTAAAAAGTATGAAACTGAAAACGGACATCCGGAATCCCAACGCCGTGTTGACAGCGCTCGTCAACCGGCAACGAACAGAACGCAGGGGGGGGTTTGTGCTCGATGACAAGGCTACCGGTTTGCTACGGGAATTGGACGACCAGGCCCGTTCGAATGTTTCATCGTACGTGAACCGTGTATGCAAGGTGGTCGACGCCTGCGACATCCACGTCCTTCTGCGTGTGATCATTGAGGTGTACACGGAGCAGCAGCAGCAGCAGCCGCCACAGTCCTGGTCGGATGAAGAATTCGCTACTTGCTGGGTCAACGTGCCTGGTGTCGCGACCGGGTACGGAACCCCCCCTAAACGGGTGGTGGAAGAAGGGGACGTCCGGTCCACTGGGCGACAGGGTATCGAAGGCTGTCTGCGACGCGATCTCGGGGATAGGTCGTTCGAATTGGACATTGTCGCGCAGAAGAGGGGTGGCGACCCCGACCCCGATCCGAGGATGCACGGGTGGTATCTCCTCCGGGGGGAAGGCGGGCTGTTGGACACATTTTTCGACAAGGCGAGTGCACTGCCCAACCTCCGCAGGTGGTGCTTCATCCCCCGTGCAACCGAACCGTGGGTCAGTCTTTGGGTCGGGAACCTCCGGTGTGCCACGGGCGACGATGTCCAGGGCCCCTTTGATGCGCTGTTTCCCACCACGCGGGTTATCGTTAAAATGCAAGGCAGCTGCTCCAGTGGTTCGTCGGCGTTTGTTCGTTGCCACGGCCTCCGGGATGCACTGCACATAAAGAGGCATCTCAGTGGTCATGGTTCCTCTGCCATGCTCACGCCACAGGGCCCGAGTGTGCGCTTCGCCTCGTGGCAGTTGCAACCGCAACCGCAACAGCGGCAGCATGGCGGATCGACATCTACCACGAATAAGCCGCGTGACACCGGGCAACGGCGTCATGGTGTGCAAAATGACGACGGCGACGACCAAGCCGAACGAACGCGACTGGAAGAGCGTGTGCAGGTACTATCGGATCAGAACCGTTTGTTGGGGGGCTGGTTGAGTGACATGGACGAGGAGATCGTCAGCTCCGGTCTCGGGCGAAGAAAAGAGGCGCCGACTCGGCGATTGCTGCGTTCACAGAAATCGAAACGCTCTCTGCTGAAAACAGGCGGCTGTCAGCGTCCGAGATCGTTCTCGTGCAGAAGATCGGGGAACTCGAGTATGACAACGAGCAGGTCGTCAAAACGCGGGATGCACTCGAGGTCAGAAACCGAGAGCTGTAGTGTACTGTGTCTGAGATGGAACGCCTGCAGATGTTGATGAACGCCGACATTCTTGAACTTAAGGCCAAGCTAATGCGGTTGGATGTGGTTTCCGCTTCCGGGTTCGGTGACATCATTTGCGCGACGTGCAAGCGCCAGCGTGACGACGACGTGGACGACGACCGTGTCATCAAATTTACCCATGTGTCCACCGACTGACTGACTATTTGTCCTTGTTGTTGTGGGTAGAGATTGATATATCGTTATACTATTGCACAATCCCATGTGTTCATTGTAGTGCCAAAAGGTGGATCGCATAGGATTAATTATACAGATTTGTCGGGTATGTCAGCAAGCAGGGACATACAGGTGCCGCAAAGAAGGGTGCTACTGCTACTACTACTACTCATTGCTTCCTTTTTTTAGTTTTGAGGTTAGGTTAGGCGACACGGTGACCTGATAACTGGGATGATTTCGATTTCAAGGTGTGTCCATGTCCGTCCCTGTTGCAATTTTCTCCTTGTGTGAAAAAAACCAGCAACAACAAGAGGGTCGAGTATACACAACATAGAGAACACGGCGATCTCTTCTGTCCGTTGGTCCTCTCATCCGTCAGCAAACAACCAAAGTGGAACGCCACCATCAATGAAAAATGTGGTACACGGAGTGGTTGAACCGGGAATCGTGGTGCACATCAAAGTATACACGCACGTGTCTGGTAAAATATCACCAGCCATCACGTGACCGACTGGACTGGTAAACCAGCGGATGTTCCCCGATTTGGTTAAGATTGGGAGGGAGGTGATTTCACGAACCGGGGCGGCAAAAAACGGGTACTGGGCCGGAACACCGACGGGGAGGCGGATTTCATTCTTTATACGAAGGCCAGACAATTAAATTCTGGTGCCTCTCAGCTAGTGAAACGATCATCCTTGGCGGGTTGGTCCCTTATCAGGTTAGTGGCAAAAGGAACCCCTCAACATCCTGTGCAGCCTCAACGTCCTGTGCAAAGGGAAACGGTGAACTTTCAAAACACACATCCGCAAATGTGACACCGACGGCGAGGCGCATACTCGCCATGAAACTACCGGGTCTGTCGTTCAGGGACAATCCCCACACACAACCGGAATCGATGAAACGGATCCCGGAAATATAGTCGTTCAATGTGACTTCTGCGAGGGCATTACAGACAACCACGGCATCATGCCAACCCATCACAGCAAATGCATCATCCACTGGCGACACACTGTCACGGAAACTGACATTCACAGAGGGTCGATAGCTGGACATGATCTCATCCATACTTGCCAAAGAAGACAGCCGGTCAGGGGGGTTGTGATATACCACAAGCATGACGCGCCAATCAGGATAAACAAGCACGGCCTGTTCGACCGCACGTCGCACATGAGTCATGCAATCAGCGACGATAACGAGCATATTGTCCAACACCGACGGGGACGGTGCGAGTAACGGCGTCCCACACAAGCCCCTCACCATCCCGTGTATACCTTCCCAGTGCATCATCCACTGGGGACTCATACAGAAATTGATGTGCTGTACCCGACGGGTGCACAGCAGCCACCGTAGCAGTCCAACAGCGCGTGCCAACAGATCAGAATCAAAATACCCAATGGTTCCCTGCACACATGCGTATGCAACTTCTTCCATGTGTAGACGCGAGTGACACAGACGCCCGATAGCGCCGTATATTGAGTGCACGAACTCATCCGACATCCCAGCTGCGCGATGGCACTCGCATACAAACAATTCCGACGAACGTTTGCGGCCATAAGAAGCCACTATTCGTGGCAGGCAGTTGACAATGTGATACAACAGCCGATGGGAGCCCACAGGGCCGGGGTTAAAAAGTCTCTGTACATCGGAACGGATTTCAACCGGTATATTCTGCACAGTAGGTTCGACGGTGGGCCCAAATGCGTCTACGTCCACGCAAATCTGTAGCTTCCAATCCCCAGACTGCGAGAACCAATCGGGTAATTCGAGTTGCTGGTGGCCAGTGAATGCCTGCTGGTGCCACGTTACAACATGCGTCGAATAACATGGTGAGGATGCCCCCGATTCAAGAGTCAGATTTGGTAAAGACCAAGCGAGAATCCCAACAAGCAACGCCGGGGTATCCGGTGCCAGACGACACCCAATAACGTCCCCATCTTCGTGGTCTAGGATTAGAGAGATGGTCCGTTCCTGGTCCTGATGTGTCAGGCCGAGCATATGTGCCCACTGCATGGGGACCAGATGCCACAAGTGTGTAATCCGCGCCTCCACAATCCAGGGCAATAGCCATGACGCTGGCAGACAATCATCTACACCGGTGTCCAGGTGCATGTCAATTAGCAATACGACATCGACGGGCGCAGACCGGGAGGCGTATCTGAAATGTTCAGCGGTGATGTGGTCTTCCCATACAGCCGAATAACCCCATCGGGCATTTTCTGTGATGAAACAACAAGATACACGGCACAGCGTTCGGCCTGCCAAAATCAACTCAAACTTGCACTGCGCCGCGAGTGTGCGATTGTGGACAGAATCGCAAAAATTGGATAAATGCAGAAAGGCAAGACCAATAAAAAATCAATCAATGAAAATAATTCTTTCTTTAGATTTGCGACGATTATATGTGTGATTTGCGTGTCGGCATTTGCATGTACTCTGTTTGTACTCTCTATTTCGGGAACATCATCTATTTTGGGATCACGTATGGGTAGGATGCTACCCAGTGCATCGCGCGCGCAACGTCTGCACAGGATATCAGCTGTACCCATAGCTTCATCGCCTCAAGGCGTGCGTGCTACTACTCCTGAATACAACAAATAACCAAAGCTACCACAACCACAATTCCGGTCACAGCCAAGATCGAGTATGATGCAATCTTCGTTTCGACGAATCACACAATCTGAAAAATCGCCTTTCAGCATCATTGTTGTCCTTTTCGCATTTGTATTTTCTGTATCTTACATATGTTGCAATGGCGCCAATCGAACTGGCAAGAGACGGGGGAAGGCCAACAGCAAAACACAGAAAGTAGATGTTCAGCTTACGTACGAGGATACGAGGATCGAGGATACCCAGGATGAGTATGTTTTCCGGAAGAAATGGTCGAATTACCAATATCACCGATACAGACTCATCGGACCTCTGTTACACGGTATTGCAAACAAACTTAGCGGAGACTTACGCTTGACGTACTGTGATCTGCCGCGCCCTCGATTGGTCCAAGTACCAATCGAGGGAGGGACCGATGAAGAATCCGATCAGTACACAATGCAACACCACCCGGATGACACGAAGTGGAGATTTGAGGCACAACCTGCATTCTATATCGATATTCGTTGGGACTGGGAGAACACAGTTTATACCGCCAGTATACCACCAGAACTGACACGGGTATTGATGTTCGACTGTATACACGAACAGGCAATCTTTTTGGTCGATATTCCCGTTGAGTATCGTAATCACATAACCCTCTCACATTCAAATGTTTTGATAGTAGACGATTGGAACCTTTTCAGGTTCGATCCGTCCTTTGACATATATACGATGCACGTGCAACACGGCATCGATAAGGAGTTCATAAGATGTTTTGGTCACACACGGTATAGATACCAACCCAATGTCATGGAACAAATGAGCCACGAGTACAAGATTGGACCACACTCGATTGAGCAGCCATCCGAGCAAAGCGCCTTGGAATCCTTGCAATGGTGTATAGCCTTTGGTTACGCGGTGTTGTCCAAGGTGTTGACTGGAAGTTTCGCGCGTGGATCAGAAAATACTACTTGCATCCCTGAAATATCTCCTGTCCCATGTATTGGGTGTTTCCGTGACCAACCGTGACAGTAAAATTGGTGCAGTTGAAATGAGTAAACAATATTCGCGCGTTATTCGACGCTTCTGGTTTCCCATTCTTCTGTCGCATAGTGGAAAGATATCAGAAAGAACTCGTAGTCACATTAACCCAAATTAACAAAACAGAAACCCCCACAAGCAGTGACACGGCTACGACACCAAGCTGTGCTGAGGGTGGGAGCAGGCCACGGATGACCAACGAATCAATTGTTGCTTTGTCCTCTGTAGGCACACGAATATTTTTTTTCTCGTGTTCAGTTATCAGCTCGAGAGCGGTGTACAGTTGTATCCCGCAATAAGCGAGGCATTTCTTCATGAGTTCCAGTGGCAACCGCGGGAGGAAGACCAGGTCGGTACTCAGTGCACGCAGTGTATGACAGACGAGGCGTAGGGTCTTCGGGTGGATGGCGAAGCGTGAGATCAACCACCATACGTCTCCGGAGATCACGACTGATGGTGGTTGATGATGGTGTAGGGTGGTTGTGGTCACCGTTGTCATTGTGTTATTTTGTGGGTTATAGGTAGACCGGTAACCTGTGTGAATGATTGGTCTATTCATGATAGCATCGACACGGGTGTCGATCTTCTTCTTCCTTTTCTTCTTGGGTCACGGCGGGCGGGGTGGTGATGGTGTCAAGGGGGAGGGGGGTTCCGATGACGAAGAGGGGGAGAGGGATGGTGTTCGCAGTGGATCTGGTAGCACTTTGTATCTTCTTCCTCTTCCTCTCCCGTGGCGGGGTGGTAGTAGTTCATCATCCATATTACTGCCTGGGAACAGACGAAACAGTAATATTGGTGTTTTTTTTGTGTTTGTTCGTTTGTTTGTTTGTGTGTACAATTGGACACGTTGGATCTTGTTGTTTGTGTGTTTTATTTCATTTCATTTCATCTGTCTGTGCTATTTTTGGATTATTGTGCCACACTGGGGCCCACGGACAATGGATACGACAGAGCAAGCCAGCACAGCAAAACAGCACAGAAATCCGTTTACTGCCACTTGCAAGTGAATCATCCTTCAGTGTAGCGCCTATCCGTGTGAACAAGGTACACACGCCTCCTTGAAACATCCGAGTCTTACACTGCCAACCACTTATTCGCTTCGCGGTAGATCCGTCGTGGTCATCACAATATAGCGCCCCCCCCCCCCTGTGCGGCAGAAAGGTAGGGTCGTTGGTGTGTGTGTGTGTATGCACACAACGCGGGTGACGCGTGGCCTACTGCGATCTGCGATCGCCACACCTTTGACTCAAAACATAACCCCGCCCCTTCTTCGCTTGGCGGCGGATCCGCCTTGGTCGTCGGGAAGCTGCGTAATCCTGCCTTGCCATCGCCCCTGTTTGGGTGATAGCGGGTGGGGTGGGTGGGGCGTACACACTACACGTTGATGACGCGCGGCCTGGCCTACTGCGAGCGCCGTACCTCTCTGTTGTGCCGTTCGTTGTGCTTACTGTTCAGGTACGCGATCAGGGCATCCTCTTCTTGGTCCACGGTAGAGAGTGGCCGTTTCGTGCGCATTCGTTGGTGGTCAACGACCAGTTCTGTGGGCTGTGATGGTCGTGGGGGGTGGTTGAACGCCACGGTTTGGCTATTCCTCGGTGTCAGGTAGCCGGGCCTGTTCATCATCGTGTGATAGGAATCTGGGTGTGCAAAAAAAATATCAACGGTATGATTAAAAGGGACCCCAAAATCAAGAAACAACCCACAAAGAGGCCCGGTGCCCCTCCGCCTGACACACGACCTCCCACCAGAGCGTAGTGTCCCGTTGCCGTGGCTAGATCTCGGATCCCCACTGAGCCTGACAAACCAACGCTGCACCATAGACCTAATAACCTACACGTCACCCGGCGGTTACACCGCGGTCGGGTCTGGCCTCGCCTCTGTATACGTACGCTTCGCGCGTGCACTTACCGACCGGCCTTACGCCATGGTTCATGTCGGCCATGCTGGATGTAATGTTTGACAGCAGCGTGACAATCCGTCTTAAATGCCATCTCCAGGTCCTCGAAACGCGCGGCATTCAGATACGTACTACAGTCCCAGACGCCGGGGTCTGTTTGGCAGTTGCGCCCCTCCTTTCTTCGGTGTGTGTGATAGTGGTTTTTGTATTGCGTCGGCATACCAACGGGGCCGAATGCATCCATCAAATCTTTGTATCGCACAGCATAGGTGTGCCAGTCACACGATGGCGATGGCGACGGTGGTGGTGACCGTGGTTTTGCTCTTTCTTCGTGACTCTGTTGATCTGTTGTGGTTGTTGGTTGTTGTGTCTTCTTTTTCTCGTTCTCTTGATATAAATAGTAAACAACACACCCTACAGCAACCAACAACAGTATTTTTACGGGGCGTGTCGCCATTCGCGTTTATTTCTAGGTCAGTTTATTTATTTAAATCACCTGTTTTTTAGTGTACACTGCCTACAGTGAAAATGGGTGCACATCATTCAGCGATGACACCTGGTGGTGTGAGGGTTACGGAACCACCCCCGCCAACCATCGCCACGCGATGCTACACGCGATGCAACGAGGATGCCAACGGGACCATGCAGGGGTGCCGATGCGTCTGCGAGATCGGGGTCATTAACGGGACACCACCGTCGTCTGGTCCACCCCGCCGCACCTCCTCGCAGCTGCCCACACCGGGGGTAAACTCGACGACAGACACGGACACGGACGAGGACGGGGGTCATGGCTGCCCGTCAACAAAGGTGAAAAAAACCATCGGCACGATTGCATTCGCCAATGGTTCTTTTAACAGGAACACGGGCAAAGGTGTGATAGACAAAATGAGCGTAAAATACAGAACGCTGACCGGGAACGTGTACGGGGCGCATTACCGACGGAACGAGATACCAGCGGGGATTCAACAGGCGTACGCGGATACCCGGGAATTCCCCACCCGGGTCGACGTCCGGTACCACGTCGACGAAGAGGGGTCCGGCGAAACAAACTAGCTGGCTGGACACCACCTCTACCTACCTACCCATCACACCACCACACCACTCTTTCACCACTCCGTAAAAGGCGAGAAAATGTCATCTATGGATCGCCGGCCGTCGGCCCGTTTGTCAACCCTACGATGCAGGATTTCCGTGGTTGTCGCATACAGGATCGCACCGATGAACACGGATACCAACCCGATTACGTAAAATGCCCCCGGCTCCCCCCTCCGTCTTCCACAGTGGCCACCGGAATCGAAATCCTCTGCCTCTACCCCGACTTCGGGTCTGCGCGTCTGGCGGTATTTGTGCCACACGTGGTTCAGTGTAGCGACGGCCCACATCAAAAGTATGACACCGGGTACCACCACTATCAGACCATTTCCGATGATATCCCTCATTTTCGTTTTGGTGATGACGGGCGTCATTGTCATGTTTTGTGTTGTTTCGCCTGCAAACAAACGACCACGACCACATGGTGTTTTCCAAATAACACCGGTGTCGGCTGTTTTTTCTGTGGGGTTTGACGAGGATCAAATCAATCAACGGCAAGCATAACACAAAGGCAGGCACCGAACACGGATGGAAAGAACGGTAACGGTTGTTTGCAGTCACAACATCGTGTTTTGCACAGAATACTTACAGCCAGGTCGGTCATATGTACACACAACAAACAGGCCACCCATTTTGGGTCTTTATCACCCCTCTCTCCCAGAGAAGAAGAAAAAAAACAAATAAAAAGGCACCAACACAGCGACAACAACAGCAAACGTCAAGGACGTGTGCGTGTGTCGTTCGACAGACGGGCACCCACCCACTATGACCGGTCGCCACACGATTGCTTATGGACGTGCCAGTGTTGCTTCTGGCACTTCGTGGAGCAGTACGCCACGTTCAGGCAGCCCTCTCACCTTCTGCAAAACGCAATTTTAAAACACCGCTACAACACTGGAGTTCAGTTCTGACACCCTGCGGTCCATCGAACCCCCGAAGCCCCGGAAGAAAGTCACCCCTCGTTATGACGCTCACTGGGAATACACTGAGCATGCACATGAGCTTATGATATTCAAAATGGAACTTCAACACCAGTGCCCGGCGACGATAGGCCTGTTCCATTTCCAGTAGCCCGATTATCAGGCGGTCGTCGACGACACCACCACAGAGCAACACCGTGATCAGCCCTTGAACCTCGGAGCCAGGTAAAGGAGCTTCCGTTTGTGCGACCTGACGCGGGGGAGGGGTGCTGGTATGCATGACGCGCATACGTTGTTGTGTGTGTCGGAGGCAGCAGCGCAACAGGTACATACGGATAGCCATCCAGTGCAACGACCGTGGTCTTGCTGTCCATGTCAAAACAGTCGGCGATGTACCGCTTCAGGCGCACGAATGATGGATACTGTCGGCTGTCACCGACGATGGCGATGGAGACCGCGGGTACAATGGCGGCGGTCGGAAACCGGGTTGACAGGCTGAAATACACCGCCGGCAGGTGGACATTTGCCGGTGGGAAGCAGTATACGCCATCCAGGCCCTCGATGGATCGCTGCAGTAAGATCTCTGTACACACAGCACATTAGCGGGTGCATACACGCACGCTCCACATGTGCACGAACGAACGGTGACGGCGGTGGGTGCACACAACACACCTTGCTCCAGAACAAACGATCCAACGGATAGGGCACGCGAGACGTTGAGCACGCACGCAATCCCGTGGCGGTCGTCTGGCACGGGCAGCGGCACCAAAATACGCCTGGCAAGGGGCTCTAGTACGGATCGGAGGAGGCAGTACACCCGCAACGCGGTTCCCATTGGGCCGATCGCGTCCACCTCCAGCTTTTTTTGCAGAAGATCGGTCAGGAATGGGGCGTCCGCGTGGCATCCCAGCCCCTCGACGAATGACAGCCAGGTTTCACACAACCGGTGGATGTACGGGTTGTGCTGTGGGTTGCGGCGAGTGACGGCACGGTTGAACACGTAGACCGTCCTGCTTGGCACAACTGGGCCCTTTACAACCACCGTGGCAGACATCTCGAGAGAAAACGATTGGCTACAGCCACAAAAAGAATACGACGACCGACAAACACAGATAAATCAAAAACCACAGGAAAAATTCAGAAAATCCATTCCCCTTCCTTTTGTGCACACGGATCGGTGTATACAACTCCGTGTGTGTGTGTGTGTTGCGTGATTCGTGCTGACGTGCTGGTGTCCCTTCTTAGGTGCGTACGTCACCCGCCGCAGCGCCGCCGCACCACGCCCCCTTCGCGCGCGCGCTCCGACCCTGATGGCGTCCCGCGCGTGCGGTTGACACACCGTCTCTATCTACTATCACCCATTTCACCTCACGCTCGTTCATTACACCCTGCTCCAATTTGTGTCGGAATTCCACCAACTTCCACTCGTCCTTCAGTTTACGGAACGACGCGTTCAACGTGTTGACGTCGTGCGCCCCCGAGGATCTGTCTGCGTATGTGTATGCGTTTCATAAAAAATGTTGAACGAAAACGTGCCCACTTCGGAGGGGCTCTTGGAGGATGCAACACGAAACACCCAGCCCCCTTTTTGGTGGTACCCTAGTTAGGTCTTGCACCGAACAACCATCCAAACACCAATGTGATCCGACGAGAACTGGTCGGGCCTGTCATTGCAAAAAATTACGGGCCAATTTGCTGGTGGTAATCACATAGGGACATGCATGTTGCGGCACAAATATGTAATCTAGTGACATAAATTTCGGTGTGCTGTCACGCCTTGGCGCCAGGAGACAGCATGTATACACGTTTGTATCCTGGGAGAAGTATGTGACTTGATCGATGTTGACGGCGGTACCTAGTAGCGTACTGTCGCCCGCGCCCGCGCGCACTCCGTCGCGCGCGAGCGACCGTATCGACGCGGCGGATGACGTATCCATATCCACACCCAGAATAGATAAAAGGGATTGCAAGATAGATGACAACCCCTGCAATGCAGCTGGTTTTTGGGTTTCCCGGTTGGGTTTGATTTGTTTTTTCTGTTGTTTGTTGTTTGTTGTTATCCATCCACCCACCCCTGTCCTGCATCAGGTATACATAATCGATGTCGTCGTCGTTTACTCTTCTTCCCGTGGATGTCCTGCGTAGAGTGGCCACGTTTAACCCATCCAGTGCACTCAGTCAGATGTGTTGGCTGGCGTGGGAGGCGCTCGGCCTTCGGCATATCACCTACACGATAAATCGGGGTACCCATGCGCGCATGGTGGATCTCCTGTGGGGTGACGAGCACCCGCGAAGGATGCATATCACCTTCAACCTCGCCTCGCAGTCCTATCTCCTAGGGTCCACCGCGTTGATCCTACCGCGATGCCCGAATGTGCGTGTGGTTCACCTCGATTTCACGGGGTGCCGCTTTGCGTATGAAGTGGTGTACCCCATCATCGCTGTTCTGCCAAGCTCGGTGGTGGAACTGTCCCTGGGTCTCGACGAGAATGCGATCGGGTGCAGGGAGTTGGTCACCCAGGGTCTCATCGTCACAACACCCAATCTGAGGATACTCCGCCTGTCGCTGCGGGACAACCCGCTCGACCAGTTTGCGCTCATGCACGTTCTGCGCGATCGCATGCGCCTGCAGCTGCTGGAGGTCCGCATCGCAAATGGTACGACACAGATCATCTCGCTACACAACGATAATAACAACAACAACAACAACAACTAGCGGCGGCCCCGGTCCCGCCACCACCCGGCCGACCGCGACATCGTATACCACCACGGTTTAACCCCCGTCTTCTAGGCCGCCGTCAACGGCGATATCTGTGGGTTGCATGCCGCGGTCGGGGGTTCAGCCAGCCCCGTTCGGCCACCGAGCGACCCCGACCTGGACCGGGCACTCGAGGGCGCAGCCCTTGGGGCGTGTATGGCGTCAATACACACGCTGGTGGGGATGGGCGCCAGCGTGAGTCGGGCGGTGCCCCTCCCTTAGCTTCAGCGGCTGGACACACAGGTGTCCTAGAATGGTTGCTGCTGGGGGAGGGAGGGGGGGGTCCTGTTGACATCGAAACGTGCATCACCGGCCAGTCGCTCTCCGTTTTTCCGGTTGGGTTTTCCCCTCTGTGTGTCCCCTGCCTGTACCGGCAGGTTGACGTGGTGCGACTGTTACTCCGATCGGGTGCCAGGCCCATGGCACCGGTCGCGTCATCTGTGAAGCCGGTTCGGACCCCCGTGGCCATCTTTGGGTCACTTGGGGTGTGTATGCCGTCGCGCGATCGCAGCAGAAGAATAATACAAAACTAAGAAAACGACGCACCGCCAGCAAAAATAAAGCGAAAAATCGTTTTTTCCGACCTCAGAAACCCCCCAAAAAGTTTTACGTCGCTGTTTGGCGAGGTCGCAAAATTTAGGACACTCACAAAACAAAGACGAAGAATAGAGTCGCGACGGCGAAGAACCTGAGCGTTGCATGCTCCAAAACACCTAGCAAAGTGCGTGTCCTAGGCGCTAGGGACTTGTGCGCGCTCCACCAACAAAGAAGAAGAAAAGAGGCGAACACCAAAAACAAGTGAGCCACGACGACGAAGACAAGAACAAAGCGAGCGCCGAGCCACCTAGCAAAGTGCGTGCCATAGGAGCTAGGCGACATGTGCGCGTCAAAAAAAAAAAAAAAAGAGAGAAGGAAACGCAACAAAAAGAGAAACACCAAACCACAAACAAAAAAGACGCAACCACGGACCACGGGAAAACGAGGTATGACAACCAAGTATGTTACGGCCCCATGCGTCCTACATATCGTATCCACCGCTACACATACGTGGATGAGAAAACCAAGTATGTTGCGAAGGAGGGCGCCAAGGGACAACACCGCACGCAAGAAAGAACGACGAACCGCCACGCACGTCAAAAGGCACGCCCGCAAACACAAACCACAACCATATATCCCCCATATTTATTCCTTCATAGGCCCCGACCGCCGCGAGATACACGAAAAAAAAAAAAAATCCACAAAAGCGCAAAAGGTATGGGGCGGCCACGGACAAAGGGGAAACAATGAAAAGGCGAACAAGCGAAGCCCACCAACCACGAGGAAACAACGGTATGGCGAGCAAGTATGTTAACAATACGAGGGAGGGCGCCAAAGGGACGGACCACGCACACACGCACACACATAAACAAGACCGCAAGGAGCGAGAAGATGGAGACAAGAGCAAGGAAAAACAAGGTATGAACCCCACACCGCCCGGCCCGCAAACACACACACGCTCTCGCTATAGGGAATGACCACGTACCACGGGGAAACAATGGTATGGAGGTATGACGAACAAGTATGTTAAAAATGCGAGGGAAGGTGCCAAGGGGACGAAAACACAAACGCACACAAAGCCGCAAGATGCACGAAGACGGAGACGAGACAAAGGAAAGTCATGGTATGCAACCCCACCCCCGCCCCACCCACAAACAAACACACGCTTTCTCTATAGGGGACGGCAACAAGAAGCGGCACAAGGTACAACAAGTATGTTGAAAAAAAAAACACGAAACCGCCTTCCACGCCCTCTCTATAGGGGAAACGCAATGCGGAGAGGTATGTTATCGAAGACGCAGCGAGAAAAAAAAAAAAACACGAGGGAGGAGACACAAAACACAACACGCAAAAAAAAAAAAACAAAAAGGACCTGCGCACGCTCTTTCTCAACAGGGGAAGAAAACATGATGGGACGAAAGGAAAGGTACGTGCTACGCATCACACATGCCACGCATCTCTGCTACGCATCTACAGGACCTCTTCTTCTTCCTTTCGAAACATGCCGACGACCGACGACGAGAACCAGCCAAGGTATGACACACCCCACCCCACCAACCACACACCGCGAGCACACACACGCGCACGCACGACAGCCACACCGAGCGCGACCCCCCCCCCCCCCACGCCACCCACACCAACACGAAGGGCCACACAGCGCACACACACACACCAAGGCCAAGGGGAAGGGCACCCGGAAGACACACCCACCGCACCACCAGACCACACCACCACCGGCAGCGAAACCCAGCCAGGAGTGGCGGGGAGTAGCACACAGGAACCTCCGCCAGGAGTGGCGAGGGACCAACCACACCAGCCACAAACCCACCACACACGCCACTGCCGCACGCCACACGCAACACACCACACACCGCACACCACACACCACCGCCGACAGCGAAACCCAGCCAGGAGTGGCGGGGAACCGCGCCCGGGACCCTCCGCCAGGAGTGGCGAGGAACGCCCACCACCGCCGGCAGCGAAACCCAGCCAGGAGTGGCGGGGAGTAGCACACAGGAACCTCCGCCGGGAGTGGCGAGGAACCAACCACACCACACACCAGCCGCAACCCCACCAGCACACCACCACCGCACACCACACACCACACACCACACACCACACACCACACACCACACACCACACACCACCGCCGCCAGCGGACCCCAGCCAGGAGAGGCGGGGGACCACACACCACCACCGGCACCGAAACCCAGCCAGGAGTGGCGGGGAGTAGCACGCAGGAACCTCCGCCAGGAGTGGCGAGGGACCGACCACGCCACACACCGCCGCCAACGGACCCCGGCCAGGAGTGGCGAGGACCGCCCACCACCACCAGCAGCGAAACCCAGCCAGGAGTGGCGGGGAGTAGCACACAGGAACCTCCGCCAGGAGTGGCGAGGGACCAACCACCAACACACCACCGCCACACACCACACACCACCGCCGCCAGCGGACCCCAGCCAGGAGTGGCGGGGACCGCCCACCACCACCGGCAGCGAAACCCAGCCAGGAGTGGCGGGGAGTAGCACACAGGAACCTCCGCCAGGAGTGGCGAGGGACCAACCACACCACACACCACCCACAAACCCGCCAACACACCACCGCCGCACACCACACACCACACACCACGCACCACCACCGCCAGCAGGCCCCAGCCAGGAGTGGCGGGAAACCGCACACCACCACCGGCAGCAAAACCCAGCCAGGAGTGGCGGGGAGTAGCACACAGGCAACTCCGCCAGGAGTGGCGAGGGACCAACCACACCACACACCAACCACAACCCCACCACACACCGCCGCCGCCAGCGAACCCCAGCCAGGAGTGGCGGGGAACCGCGCCCAGGGCCCTCAGCCAGGAGTGGCGAGGACCGCCCACCGCCACCGGCATCGAAACCCAGCCAGGAGTGGCGGGAAACCGCACACCACCACCGGCAGCGAAACCCAGCCAGGAGTGGCGGGGAGTAGCACACAGGCAACTCCGCCAGGAGTGGCGAGGGACCAACCACACCACACACCAACCACAACCCCACCACACACCGCCGCCGCCAGCGAACCCCAGCCAGGAGTGGCGGGGAACCGCGCCCAGGGCCCTCAGCCAGGAGTGGCGAGGACCGCCCACCGCCACCGGCATCGAAACCCAGCCAGGAGTGGCGGGGAGTAGAACACAGGAACCTCCCCCAGGAGTGGCGAGGGACCAATCACAGCCACAACCCCACCAACACACCACCGCCGCACACCACACACCACACACCACACACCACACGCCACGCACCACCGCCGCCAGCAGGCCCCAGCCAGGAGTGGCTGGGAACCGCACACCACCACAGGCAGCGAAACCCAGCCAGGAGTGGCGGGGAGTAGCACACAGGAACCTCCGCCAGGAGTGGCGAGGGACCAAACACACCACACACCAGCCACAACCCCACCACACACCACCGCCGCCCGGAGACCTCAGCCAGGAGTGGCGAGGAATGCCCACCACCACCGGCAGCGAAACCCAACCAGGAGTGGCGGGGAGTAGCACACGGGAACCTCTGCCAGGAGTGGCGAGGGACCAACCGCACCACACACCAGCCACAACCCCACCAACAAACCGCCACCGCTCACCATACACCACACACCACACACCACACACCACACGCCACTGCCGGCGGCGGAACCCCAGCCAGGAGTGGCGGGGAGCCGCACAACACCACAGGCAGCGAAACCCAGCCAGGAATGGCGGGGAGTAGCACACAGGAACCTCCGCCAGGAGTGGCGAGGGACCAACCACACCACACACCCGCCACAACCCCACCAACACACCACCACCGCACACCACACACCACAAACCACGCACCACACACCAACACAGACACCACGCGCGCACGCACCGCGCCACAAACACACACACCGGCGGCGAACCACGACCAGAGGAGGGGGCGACACGCCCGCAAGCAACACAGCCAGGAACAGCGAAACCCCCCCCCCCCCCCCACCACCACCCCACCCCGGAGAGACGGGACACCAACCACCGCAAACCGCACAGCGAAAAGGGGGGCGGGACGAAAAGGGCCCACGGGGGGCGCAGGCGAGGGACCCAACCTCAGGGGTTTCGGGGCCCCCCCGGTGACCGTATCGGCCCCACCTGAGCACACGCAATAAGGTGGGATACGCCCGGGACCGTTGGTCAGCGGCCCGCGGTGGCACCGGCCTGGGGGGGTGACCAATGGGCCTGACCAAGAGCACTCCCCACGGCACGTACTGCGGTTCGGGCCCAGCGAGGGGCTGCGGGTAGGGCACACCGTCCATCGGGGCAGGCAAGAGACGCGCCTGTCCCGCAAGGACTCCCCAGCGACCCACAGTGTACCCGACCCCGGTGTGGGGAACGGCTGGAGTACCTGGCTACGGAACAGGTCCATGGACGGCATCCGTACAACAGAGTTACACCCTGACGGGGAGTGCAAGCAACGGCCCCCCCACGGGGAAACGCCAGGGGAAGGGACCCGAGCCGGCGACAAGGACCCCCCCCCACACACCACAGCCGGGAAGGCCCGGGCACGACACCACCCCAAGCGACACGGAAAAGAGACAGAAGGAGGAGGGCACGCAAAGGGGACAGCAAGGGGACACACCACCAACAGACCCGAGCCAAGGGGGGCGGGGAACCACACAGCCGAGACAGGGGGGGGGGCACGACACACAGCCCCCACACCAAACAGGGCCGCCAAACCACGCCCGCAAAGGCGAGGGCAGGCACCCAAACGCACCACCAACACACCGCACACACGCCCGAGCGTGCACACAACACACACCCCCACAACCGCCACCGACACGAGCCCCACAAGCGCACACCACACACCAAAGCGCAGGCGCCGCCCGCACCACACACGCAACACACACAAACCCAAACAACAGGAACCCAGCAACCCCCCCCCGCCAGGGGGGCTGCAGGGCCGCCAGAAACCGCTAGGACGCAAAGGAGGACCCACCAAGCCCGCAGCCAGGAGTGGCGAACAGCCACACCCAGTAACACCCGAACGGCCACGCCCAACACCAGGACCGGGCACTACGACACCCACGCCAGCACCCCCACCAACGCCCAAACCGGACGCCACGACACCCTCACCAGCGGACACACCCGAAACCAGCGGAGGCACCATCGGCAACACCAGCGACCCCAGCACCCACCAAAACACTAGGACATGGGACACCCTCACCAACAACAAACCAACACAAAAAGCCACCCAACACTGACCAACGACCGCACCCAGCCGATCCGGTCCCCCACCGGCTCGCACCCAGAACCACCGCCACCGGCATCCACGCCATCGGAAACACCAACACCGCCAAAAATCAAGCCAGCACAACACCCTCACCAACACCGTCACCGCCGGCACCAACGCCTACGAAACCTACGCATGCCACCGCCGGTTCCAGCACCTACATCACCCAAGCCAACGGCATCAAGCACACCATCGCCGGCAACACCCCACCATCAGCGTCGCCACCAGCAACCTCTACCACCGGAGGACACCGAAACCACCACAGCCGGTGAGCCAACAAACCACCAAGCCCCGGCCAGGGGAAGCGAGGGCACGCGCCCGGAACCACCATGCAATCCCCGGCGACACCCACACCACCGGCGCCGCCAACACCACCCTCACCCACGACACCACCCGGAGCAACGCCTACGCCACCTACACCAACAGCAGCACCAGCAGACCACACCACCTACTGCACACCCCCCCAGACAGAGCCACAGAAACCGACCACCGCCCTGAACGCAAGCCGCTGACCACCCACACACAGACCCACGCCAACCACCACCAGCATCAGCAGCGTCCGAGACGCCGAGAACCATAGCGACGCCCACAACGACCTCACCACCGGCATCACCGACACCGACACCGGCAGTACGGCCTCCGCACCGACAAACCAGAGCGTCAACGGCAACCGCCACGGCAACACCGCCCGGTACAACACCATCGGCATCAACAACACCAAGGGAGCCAACACACAGGCCAGCGACACCCATGGGTACCTCCACCAGAAGTGGCGAGGTCCCACCCCCGCCGTCAGAACACCACCATCCACCAGGGCAACACCCGCAGCGCCCACATCGGCCACAGCTCCACCGGCGGCGCCCTCGCCAGCACCGTCACCAACACCGCGACGGCCAGCCACGAGTGGCACGCCCGGAACCGCCGACCACCCAAACACAGGCCGCGCCCAGCACCAACACCAACAACACCCACGCCAACAGACCACCACGACACACGCCAACCACCAAGTAACACATAAGGCACCCTCGCCTTCGGCAACACCAACGCCACCAACACCCACGGCACAATCCACACCACCACCAACCCCACCAACGACGGGCCGAGGTGCCGTCACCTACAACGCCCCCAACACCACCACCACGGCCCCGCCACCTAGGGCAACCCCACCAACGGCGTCACCAAGGACGCCAGCACAGCTGGCGAACGAACGCCACCGAGCCCTCAGCCAGGAGAGGCGAACGCCCACACCCAGCAACACCCAAACGGCCACGCCCAGACCCAGGGCCAGAAACTGCGACACCCACACCTGCACCGCCGCCAACACCCAAACCGAACACCACAACACCCTCACCAACGAAGACGCCCGGAACCAACAACGGACCAACACAAGAAACCACCCAGCGGCCAAGTTACACCCAAGGCGTTCCAACCGCACCACCCACCGGCCCGCACCCAGAACCACCACCAGCACCAGCAGCAGCCACTGACAGCCCACACACAGACCCACACCAACCACCAGCAGCATCAACAACATCAGAGACACCGTGAACCATGGCAACGCCCGCAACGACCTCACCACCGGCATCACCGACGGCGCCACCGGCAGTGCGACCTCACCGACAGCAACCCGGAGCATCCCCCATCCCGCATCCCGGTGAGACACCATCGGCAGCAAGGACACCGAGGGGGCCAAGGCCAACCCACCAGCCAACGACGCACATGGGAACCTCCGCAAGGAGTGGCGAGGTCCCCCCTCCGCCGTCAGAACACAGCCAGGGCAGCACTTACAACACCCTACAACGCCAAGACACACAGCTCCCCCGGCGGCACCCCCACCAACGCCAACACCGGCACCACCGACAGCGGCAACACGGCGACACCACCACCCAACCGCAGCAAGGTCACCCAAAACCGCAACCGCAGCAACACCTGTCACTACGGACCCACGGACAGCCGACACCACCAGGACCACAGACCGGCCAAACACCAGCCACGAATGGCACGCCCGGAACCACCGAACACCAGCACACAGGCCACCCGGCACCAACACCGAAAACACCCACGCCACCGGACCACCGCGAGACACACCACCGCCAACCCCACCAACGACGAACCGAGGTACCGTCACCCACAACACCCATAACACGACCACCACGACCCCGGCACAGAGTAACACCTAGGGCGCCCCCATCGACGACAACACCAAGGACGCCACCACGGCTGGCGAACAAACGCCACCAGCGCCGCCCACCAGGCCCCCAACCAAGGGTAGAAACAACAACGCCACACGCCATCGCACCCACCGCATCGAAATCACCCGGAGTAACGTCAACATCAACCAGGGGCCCACCAAAGCAGCACAAAACACCACAGCAACACCACCACACCCTCGCCACCAGCGACACCACCGCCAGCACCCTCCTCCAGGAATGGCGAGGAGAAGGCCCAACAGCGCGGACCCACCCAACGTCCCCGGCACCCTCACCATCGGACCGCCACCACCGGCGCCGACCCCCAACACACCACCGTCACCAACGCCACCGACCCCGGACGCAAAAATCACACAGCCCGCACGCACGGCACCAGCCAGAGCAACGCCGACACCACTCCCGGCCAACTCACACGAACACCACCGGAAGCACCACCGTCGACCGAACGCCACGGCGACCCCAGGGTACGAGTCCCCCCCACCATCTGCACGGCCAGCGACACCGTCACCGGCACCAACCGGAACACCGACAACGACAGCCTCACCAACAACCGACACCCCCCTACCGCTGCCACCCACCAGTCACGCCACCCGCCGTCAAAGCCACCCACCAATGCCGCACCCCGAACCACACTTACACCGAAACCGGCACCAGCACGCCCGGCCGAGCCGTCAATGACACCACCGCCCATGGCACCGCCTACGCTCACCACCGCCACCACCACCCCACGCGAGACCAGGAACCCCCGGCGTCGCCAACGGCCTCAACGAGCACCGACACCACCAACACCACCACCGCCGGACAGGGACTACCCACAAACCAGGAACATCTCCACCACCAACAACCAATACACCACCCGCGGCACCCCACCATCGCCGACACCACCACGGCACCCATCACACCTCCACCACCGGAGGCAACGTGGGCCACACCACCCGTCAACTACTGCACCCTCGCCACCACCGCCACATCCGGCCCACAAACGTTACCGCCGACAACACCACATACGCCCATACGTCACCCACGCCATGCTCACCGACCATCACCTCGTCATCAGAGACACCAACACCACCGGCGACGACGACAGCGACAACAGCTGACCCACCAGCTAACCACCATCAACCATAGCCCAGCACCAGCTTCATCTACTCTAACGCCCATACCACCCTCGCCAACAGCGCCGCCACCGACACAATCATCCACTCCGGCGCCCACACCACCCTCACCACCAACATCACCAACACCACCACCCCCAAGGTCAGGGCCCGCGGGAAACAGAACGGCAGAGCGAGCACGCCACCACCCGCACGCGTCGCCCACCCTGTCGTACACCGCTCCGCAACACGCCCCCCCCCGCTTCCCCTGACAGGGCGTGCGCTCCAGCCCACTGCTGGGAAGACGACTTCGACATCCTCCCGGCCATCCGACACCTACTGGCAGCCACGGCCCCGCGCCCACAAGCCCACCAGCAACCCACGGAACCGCAAGAGCCCGACCACCCCATGCCACCACGCTCCACATCCCCCGCGTCCACCGCAGACCGGAACGCGGAACACCAGCGAGAGGAGCCCGACCCGGCCGCGCCGCCACGCCCCCACCGCCCCCCCCCCCAAAGGACATCTACACCACGCTGGCCAACACCCTAGCCCCCATGAACGCCGAGCAGTACTACCAGTCCGTCCAACGGGACCTCCCTGAGGACCACGCGACCCTCCAGGGATGGAAGCAGGAGAAAAGGTACGACAACGAGTGGGGCACAGAGGAAGACCTTCTCTGGGACGACACCTGGAAAGGCACCGCGGACGCCTTCCTGGAGGCAGCAGCCGAAACCTACCCCCGCCCGCCAGGGGACACCAGATACGGCCTCCACGCCCTCCTAGCGCTCCACAGCTGGAAACACCGCCACACCGTCACCCTCCACCCCCTCGACCACAATCCACACCGATGGACACCTGAAGACGACGCCACAGCCACCATCACCGTTCAGCAAAGCCCCGAGAACCCGGAGGAATACCACATCACCTGGGACGATCCAGCACCCCACCCCCCCGCCTCCCCCACCCTCCCAGATGTCTTCGCCACCATCAGTGCAGAGCTCCAGGAAGCGAAAGCCCCCCAGCAACTGGACGAAGAGATGCCCCAGGCACCATCACCATCAACCACACAAGACCAACCCCGCACAGAGCCCCTCACCCACCCCATCACCACAATGGAGCTCCCCCCACAACACCGCACCACCCCAGACCGAAACGGGTTTCGAGACCTGCCGCGGGAATGGGCGGTCCACAACGGCACACTCCGGTGGGACGAAATCACACCGGGCCTCCAAGCCAGCCGCCTCCACTCGATCACAGAGCCCACCACCACCTGGGCACTACCGACGGACCGCCACCACCTCCTCCTCACCGTCCAAGGCGATGCCACGATCACACCCACGGAAGGAGACCCCGTAACAGCAGGCCCCGCCCACGCCGTCCACATACCCCCGCAAGCATCGTCGGCACTTATGACGGTGCATCCAGGCCCCACCCCTTGGCAGGCCATCGTCATCACCTACCCCGCCCCCAATGACCACACACACACCTGGCAGCAACGATGGGAGGACATCCGAGGGGACCTCCTCCAAGAACACCTAGGGCTCACACGCATCCACCACACCCTACAACCGATGCGAGGAGTAGGCCGAGCGCCACACGGCATACACGCCCCGGGAGTATGGGCGTACACCACACCCATAAACCCACAAGCAGCGGAGGACATCACAAGACCGCCCTATCCATCCAGCAAGCCCAGACCAAAACCCCGCACCGCAACACCCAACGAGGCTACACAATTTGGTGGGCATACCAAGACCATGACACCCTCACCCCCCAACCGGAGGCCCCCCCTCTAGACACCAACACCACCGCCCTCCTCCAAGCCGCAGCAGCGGCAGCCACACAGGTAGGGGCCCCGGAAACCTGGGGCCCACGATACCTGGTCGAAACCAAAGTGGCGCCCCACGCGAAGGGCCAAGACAAACCCCCAGCACCGAAGCCGCTTCACCCCCCGCTCAAGCTAGACCCGACGGAACACACCCCCCAGGATGAATGGGCGACCCACTACATCATCCCCCACACCACCACTCGCAAGAACGACGCCGCCAAGATCACCGTCACCCGCCACCTCCCCCACAACACACAGGTGTATGAGCTGACGGCCCCCAACGTCCTCGTCACCCGTCGCCGACACGACGAGCGATACACCATACAGGCGGAAGGGGCCGCCGCGACCACCCTGTACACATGGGCAACACGGGGGGACCTCCCACACCCCACCCTCCACCACGCCCCCTCCTGGCCCACCCCCTTCCACACAGCGGACCGCCCCAACAAGAAGCCCAAACACACGGGTGTGCACACCCACGCCCAGGAGGCCCAGCACCGACACAAAGCGAGGCGCAAGGCCCGCACCCTCCACGACGACCACACCATCCCCCGCATCGGCGCCCCCCCCGCCAGGGTATCAGATACCACCCACAACCGCATGATCACAGGCATCACCACGGACTGCCTGAACCCAGCGGCGTCGCGGGCAGACGCCGTGTGGATCAGCGAAGGGCGCTCCCACACACGGGCGGTGGCGCGCCTCCACAACATCCAACCCCACAAACCCCAACGCGCCGTTGGACCCTTCGCCGTACACGTCACCCCGTACCGCATCCACCACCCCCGGTGTGAGCACCATGACCCGCCCTGCTCCACCCCATGCACCTCGCCCCTGCGCCAACCGCTGCCGGCCCCCACCATCACGGGCAACATGTACCTGGGCACCGTACCGGGATACCCGGGCATATACATCCTGCCCAACAGGTCCAGGGAACACGCCATCCCCCTCCACGGTGTAGAATCCCTCGCCCTGGGACCACCCCCACCAAAACACCAACACCAACACATCCCGGGGGACAAACGGACACAGGCCCCAGACGGGGGAAAAAAGGCCCACCAACGCGCCCTGGCCCACATCACCCTCCACCCCGCAGCCCACCTACCAAAGGACTTCGGCACGGAGCGCCACATCGTCCTGGAGGGGCAAGCCCACCACATCATCACGGCCGCCCTGTACACCCTCGCCGCCCACGAACGCCACTGGGACCCCACAACCATCCCAGCAATGCCCCCACCGCCCCAAGGCCCCAAAGATCCCGTCACCCCCTTCCACATCGATCAACTCCTAAGCCGCAAGGCCCCCCCACACCTCCACCCCTCCAGGATACCACTAGCCATCGCATCGTGGGACACCCTCGACACCCCCCCCCGACAACCCGCCATCCACATCCTCAAGGCGGACACCCAATGGTGGGTCCTCCACTGGGCACACGGAGTCCTCATTACGGCCCAGGCCTATACCCCGGAAATGGACCCGGAAGACCCCCCACGGGGCCAGCAGCGACTCCTCCAAGCCACCACCCTCACAGGCCGCGAAGGCGCCCCCTGGGAAGCCCTCCACACAGCACTCTACTGGGCTCAAGGCTCCCCCAACGGCCCGGACACACCGGAACCCACAGAGGCCTGGGTCATGCAGGCCAAGACCATGAGGAACTACCACCTACACCACCCCTTCGACGACAGCCCCGCCGCACTGCCATGGCCAACAGATCCCCCGGAGACCGTGCGCAAGCTCGCCGACATCATACGCAGCCACGCGAAAGCGAAAATGCAAACACCGGCAGAACCCCCACTGAGGGATCCAGACCAGCAAGCAACGCACCCCTTCTTCAAACCCCATGCCCTGCTACCTCCAGTCCCACCCAAGCGAACGAGACGACAAAGGGGCGCACCCGCCCCCAGCCAAGCCGGAAAAGCAGCGACCTCCCGATCCCCCGCGAACCCAGACCAAGCATCCTCGTCATCCTCCCTCCCACCAATACCACCGCCCCACCCGGACCAAGCATCCTCGTCATCCTCCCTCCCACCAGTACCACCGCCCAACCCGGACCAGGCATCCTCATCATCCTCCCTCCCGCCACCAGCACAGCCCCCGCCCGAAGCGTACCCAGGGTTCGAAAAAGGTGCGAAGGTCCAACAGCCCTTCCGCAACGACCACACAGGCGACTGGATCTGGTGTGAGGGCACGATCCAGTACCGCCTCAAGGGACCGGGGGACAACGGGGGGCCACAAGTCCGGGTGATCTGGCACCGCCAAAAGGAGCTAGACCAAGGCAGCAGCGCCCCAGACAAACCACTCGGCGACACCCTGGAACTCACCAGCGCCCACCCCATCCGGCTCCGCACCGAAGAGAACAAGGCCCACACAGGCACCAAATACACTGGGGAGCTCCCCCCGGAGTGGAGCCAAGGCCTCCCCCCGCCGCGCCCACCCAAACCCCCACGAACCGGCAAAAAGTCCCCAAGCCCCAGTCCCCCTCCCTGACGGGGCAAGGGCCGAGGGCACAAGCCTCCACAGCCCCGGCCCGCCCCCACCGAGGCCACCGTCAACCTCCTCGACCTCAACCACCCGGCCGTCACATACTCCAAGGACGCCACAACCGCCCTCCAAGAGCTCCCGATGACACAGGGGCCGGGGTGGGTCCCCCACCTCCTCACCTTCCAGGAACAAGGCCTACAGCGCGACGACCCCCCAGAGACCACCCCCATATATACCCCGGACCAGAAAGCGTACAAATGCTACTGGCACAAGGGGACCCCCCTATACGCCCAAACCGGCATCCACGTCCACCTCGTCCACCACCTCAGCGTCCCAGGGAGGCTAGGTGTCTATGAGGTCGTCGGGGACGGATGGCAACTCAACGTCATCAACACCCACGTCCCCTTCGGCGAAGCCACGGAACCCTTCATCCAAGCCCTGGCCGAGGCATACCGCCAAATGGCCATGCTCGCCCCCACAGTCATCATCGGCGACATGAACGCCGCCCCCACCCCAGCGGAACGAGGGGGACAGGCCACACCCAGGACCAAGCAGTACGCGACACCATCGAAATGCTGGGGCTCGTGGACCTGACGGCCAGCCTCGAAGGCCAACCATCCCACTTCCCCCACCAAACGGATGCCGCCCCATCCCGCATCGACGTATGCTATGGCGACCCCACCACCATCATCCGAGCGGAGGCCCGATATGGACCCCTCCCGCTGGGACCCACGGGCCATAGCCCCCTGCACATCCGCCTCACCATCCCCAACCTTCCCCCCAGCCCCCCAGAAGATGCGGACCAAGGCCTACCACCCCCCCTGAAGATGCCCCCGCTGCATGACAAGCATGCCTGGTCCCAATATCACAGGGCCATAGACCGCGCCCGGCGCATCCAACCAGACCCCAGCGACCTACTCACAGCCATGCGCACGGCCGCCGTCGCCTGCGGCTTCCAGCAACAACCCCACACAGACGACGACCAACCACCCACAGCCCTGGGGGACATGCTCCATGACCTCTGGCATGCGAAGCAACAACTGGCGACCCTCCTCCACACCGACACCTCCCAAACCCGCCGCCAGATACACCACTGCAGGACACGGATAGCCCAAATCAGGGCGGACCTGCAGCGGTGGCACATCCACAGGCAACAGCGCATCGCCCAGGAACACGAACGGTATGCGCAACATGAACTCCCCTACAAGGCCATCCGCCACCTCAACGACGCCATGACCGATACCGGCCACCGCACCATCACCACGGTCCGGCAGGAGGACGGCTCTCTCACCAACGACCCAGCCACAGTGCTCCAAGCCACCCAAGACAGCTTCCTCCGGCAACACACCCCCACCCAAGACACACTGGACCCAGACACCCAGGCCAAAATCGACCGCCTCCCTCGGGTCTTCAACCACGCCCAGAGGAGGCACCTGGAAAAACGCCCCTTCACCATCCACAAAGTCCGGAAGGCCATCCACAGTCTCCGGCAACACAAAACCCCATGCTACGACGGCCTCCCTGCAGAGGCATACTACCACCTCCCCGCCCACCTCCTCCGCGTCCTCGCCCACCGCCTCTGGGACATCGTCACGGGGCGGACCCCCCTGCCACCAGACTGGGCAAACGTTGTCCGCCCCCTCTACAAAAAAGGGGACTGGACAAACCCGGACAACTGGCGCCCCATAGTCTGTGCGGTCACGGAGGTCAAAATCGTCTGGACCATCCTCCTGCGCTGCATCCGCCCCCACCTGGACCCCCACATACCAGCGAGCCTCTGGGGGGCCATCCCAGGCCGCTCCCCACACGAGGCCATCTTCCTCCAGGACACCATCGCGGACATGGACCCGGTGGACCTCATCATCGCCTCCCTCGACGTCAAGGGAGCCTTCCCGAACACCCCCTGGCTCCTTCTAGAAGCGGTGTGGAAGCGCCTAGGCCTCCCCTTCTACAACTTCACCTCCGACTACATCCGCACCCCCAAATACACGGTCGGCACAGGAGCAGGCCTCACCCCCTTCCTGGAGCCAGGCAGCGGGGTCCCCCAAGGGGGAGCAGAGGGCCCCTTCCTGTACCTTCTAGTGACGCTCCCCCTGGCCCTCGCAATCGAGCAGGACTACCCGGCCTACGCACCCTACCCCCTCCTCTCCCCCCTGGTCGGCTTCGCGGACGACACCAACCTCACCGTCGCGCACACCCCACACGACCCCCATGCCCCGGACCCCGGACCAACGGTCACCCAACAGGCCAACGACTTACTGGACGTGACCGTCTCCTACCTCTCCCACAACAACCTCATCGTCCACCCCACAAAGTCAGTGGCCATGATCAAGGGGTCTGCCACACCTCCCACCCTAGGGCCACAAGGGCCCCCCATGCACGTCGTGACGACCACCACCCACCTGGGGGTAGTCCAGGCCGCCAACCCTGAGGACGCCACCCTCCCTCCCAAGTTGCAGTCGCACCTCGCCCATCTCCCCAGATATGCGTCCCCGACCACCAAGGCCCTCTCCCTGTCCCACCAGAGCCTGGCGTACTACCTCACCGGGGTCTTGAACGCCTCTATAGGCTTCCAAGCACTCCACCTGACACACCCCACCACCGCCCGCCAGCCGGCCACACGCGCCGTGACCAAGGCATGGGCAGCACACGGGGGCTGGCCCACCTTCATACCCACCCGCGCCATCCGAGCGGCATGGCCCCACTATGGAGACGCCATAGGGGACGAGGTGAAAGCAGCCTATACCAGACACACCGCCCTCCTCCTTCACCGCATGACCCACAACCACTCACCGGAGGTCCGCGAGGTCACCGCCATCCGCCTCCAAGCCGCACAACGGGCCCGCAACACATGCCCGCGCTGGATACTCCACCAGACGGGCATGCCCACCAACATGAACACGCGCCTATGGAACCACCTGCAACTTCTCCTCCCATCCCCACACCACGCCATACTCACCAACCACACGTGCCCAGAGAAAGGGCCACCAGCGGTCCTCTGCGGGGACCTCCACCATCACCCCAAGGGCACCATCCACATGAAAGTGCTGCCCTGGGTCGTTGAAGGTGCCGGAGGGCTCGGGGCCGGCAAGACCAGTGGGGCAGGCACGCGAGGAGTCGACCTGTACGTTGTTATTGGGGGTAGAACCGGAGACTCGAACACCAACGGAGGCAAGAGCAGCAACAACTGAAGCAAGATCCATGTTGAGTGTTATCCGGCAGAAAATCCCAGTCTATGAAGAAAATTGACGCGGATTATTGTAAATACATCTGAGTGTCCAAAACTGTCTGAAAAGATTTAATTAATCCGATTATGTAAAAATGTTTGGCCGATCTGGCCCGCGAGCGCGCGTCAGCGGCAAATGGCGATTCCAGCTAAAATAGCGGAACGCGGCGGATTTACGGGGAATGGACCGCGGAATCAAATCCGGCATATCAGAAATATATAGGAAATATCCTGAGACTGAGCTGCGAGGCGGCGATTCCGCCGAAGCAAAGAAAATGACCAAAATGTAGCCAATCTGGGCAGAATGTCTGAAACTCTGAGCAGATGGGGCTAGCCGCACTTACACTCCCCCTCCAAAAACACACTGGGGTGTGTCGCTACGTCAACGAAGAACGTAGTGCCGGTAAGTCCCAGAAAAAAGATAGAAATGTAGCCTCGATGGGGCGAAATCTGCTTGATCTGACCTGATTTGGGCTGAATTGGCACTGAATCAGGATGGATGAACCTGAAATGAGACAAAATGAGAAGTGACGAACAGTCCTCCGTGCAGTAAAACTTTAGGTTGAGGGCTAAAAAGCATGTAAACGTATCGAGAATCGATACCAAACCATGCATTGGTTGAGAATGAGGTAGATTATTGGTGGATTGAGTGGGGGAATCAAGAAATGGAGTGACATCTCAGCGCTCTGGCACAGTTTCGCTGTCGCGGGCACGCTACGGTGTCCTCGCCGAACTCTACATCGTGTTACTCCCGCTTTTCTCGTTCTGAAAAGTGCAGCATGTGGCTCAGAATTGGCGCATCTGGTGGATGATCACAAGATTCATCAAGATTGAGAATCAAATTGAGCAGAGATGAAGGAGATTCAACAATCACAGAGAGGGAAAACAAATACAGATGTAGTCTGTAGACCCTAAGTGAACCACAGAAGGTAAAGATGTCTTTCTGTTCACTTAGATCTAAACAGATCTTCGAGGAATGAGAGAAGATGACAAGGAAATCAACCTAAATTGTTCTAAAATCAGCAAATTCCCTAAGATGAAGGTGAAATGAAGCGGAATGTCTAGAACTGAAACTACTAATACTTTCGTTTAGACTAAAGTTAATATATATTGTCGTTTATTCAGCTCAATTGTGCTTTCCGGCACGTTGGTTCGCGAGCATCCAACAGATTCTATCAAAATGTGGATCATGTGATGATGCATCATGATGGGACATGCTGGCCCTGGATCCTTGGCATGTAACGCGCCAAAGGTTCGCTGAAGGCGCTTTACTGACAGTATATAACTGAGAGACACCGAATTTACAGTGGCGGTGGTGTCAATCGACTTGGACAAGGCCAATCTTTCGATGGAGTCCCACAAGACACTTGGATTCACCATTTTCGACAGTTTCAGGTCGGATTGAGCTCACATTGGCGTGTGCCAAAAATACAACGAAGCTTACGGACTTCAGAGGTTGGTTATAGAAGTCCCTAGAGCTCCTATCTGAAGGTTGTCTGAACAATTGACGTCTGGGTTTCGTACAACAGTGGCAGAATGATGGACAAACCTGAGAAATTCAAGGCAAATTTGAGGATCCTGGATCTGAATCTGGACTTTGGCTTCCGCATCACGGCAAATGAAGGTAAGATCTGAGTTCCTGGCGTCGCATCTGGTGCAGCCAGTACTACAGGGGGTGCCTGTAGGGGTGAATGTCGCTGGCCAGCGTTTTGATTATGTACATTTGCTTCCATCTGCACGAGTAGCCAAATTCCAAAGATGCACAGACCAACAGAGACAAGATTACCCCGAATCTGCCTGAATTAAGCCTGAGTTTGGTTTTTTCTGAACACGGCAGCACACTCCGTGGCTTTCGGTTTTCGACTTTCGATACGCTACCGAACGGAGACCAAAGAAAAATTGATTGATTGACGTCAAATTATCAAACATTCGCAGTTCTCCACATCATGACATAAACAGAAAGAATGAACAGTGGATTGAGCAGAATGTGGTGGGATGACTTCCTCAATTCGGCCAAGCACGAATACATGTGACCACCAACCTGTCTGGCCTGGCCCTCGTACGGCTTGGGCGCTGCAAATCAGCGGCCGAACTCGAAGCTTGGTCCTCATTTGGCTCCTGGGCTGGCCTGACCGCAGGAGGGGGGATCGACGGATCAGCCCTGGAATGTGGCTGCGAAGGGCCGTAAAAGGCTGGATCTCGATTCACCACAGGTCGTTTTCCGTCGCTCTCCACTTGTCTGTCTGGTTTCGACAGACAGTCTGTCAGGAGTACTCCAATTTCGGGGTGCTTCTTCAGGAAGTCGATGAACCCCTTGGTGTATCCATGGACAAAAGATTGGGCTGGTTCCCAGTTGTTGTGACTGGAATCAAAGCCCCTCCACTCACACAGAAATTCCCATTCGCCCTTGGCGTCACGTCTTGCTTCAACAATCCTCTTGAGTTCGTACTTCCCCCCTTTGATGACCCGATCAGACAAATGTTTCGCAGTCCAAAAAAGGGGTTTAACCCGATCCTTGGGGGAGGGGATCTCTCTCTTGAGGCGATCGCCCGAAACGTCAATTTCCCTGCTGACATCCACACGAATCCTCCACCTGTTCTCACCAAGACGCGCTGTAACAGCGAATGGCCCCTCCCACAAGGGAAGAAGCTTGTCATCTCCGTCCAGGGTGGTTTCGGATTTTCGAAGCCAAACTCGATCATCGACTTCAAAATTGTGGGGGTTTTTTCGACCTTGATTCTGAACCCAAAGCCAGTCAGCTTGATGCTTCTCGATTAATTTCGAGACAGTTTTATCTGCTCGTTGGACTTCGTCCAAAACCAACGAAGCATCTTTACAAGGGCGAGGATTATTCAACGGCATGTTCCACCCACACTTCTTTCGTCCAAAGACAATTTCATTTGGAGAAAGGCCATGATACAAAGGCGTGTTGTGGTAACGGCGAAGCAATGCGAAGAGAACTTCCATCCAATGGAAATCCTTTTCACTCGCGAGCTCCTTACGAAGCATATTTATAATTGAGCGGCCGGCTCTTTCGCCAGGCAGCGCTCGATGCGAGTGGATTTCACATCGGAGGTGGTGGATTCCAAGGCGAGCACATAATTCTCTCCACCATTCGGAGGTGTACTCTTTGCCTGAATCCGTCACCACCTCGGATGGGACGTCCCAACCTCCCATCCAGGTCTGCGCGCACCATTTGGCGGCAGCCTTGCCAGTGATCGACTCAATGTTGCAAGGCAACACTTGAATGTAGCCGGAATGACGGCACTGAATGAGGAGCACACCATTGACTTTTTTGTTAGTCCAATGGCAGTCTTCGTCATCGAGTTCACCGAGATAGAAGAAATCACTGGTGACTCTGTTAAAGAGGCGCTCCGGAATAGGATGAGGCCTCAGATGGCCGTGCTTCTTCGCGCTGGGGGGCGTCGAGACAGCACATTGGGCACATCCGGCGGCTACTTTCATGCAGTGAGTATATAGCCGTGAGCCAAACAACCTATGTTTAATCATCGACCACAGTCGACGGCCATGTGCTTGGGGGGACTCCCATTTATGCCACCAGTTTAACACTCGGGGGGCCAGGGCGTCTGGTACGCACAATTTACCCTCCATCCACAGCTTCCCCCCATCCAACGAATACTCAGGAAAAATCCCATCGTTGTGAGCATCTTTGGATTGGAGATTTCCAAAGACCTCTTTAAACATGGGATCCTGCAGATAATCGGACGTCCAGTCACGGATGATCAGGGAATCTTTCGGCAGGGGTGGAGTTTTGGCCGGATCTCGACGCTTAATGCCCTGGATCAACCGAAATCGACTTACTCGTCGGGTATAGTCAAACCGTTTCACACTCCCTGAGGAGGGATCGGTGACTTTCTCCACGACTTTCAGTGTTTTGGTGCAGATCTCATGAGCATGCGCCGGATCTGAGATGGCCGTGATGTCATGGCACGGTAATGCGTGCTGTTTAACAGCGCATTGCATGCATGCACGTCGAATGAGCTTTTTTTCTTCCTGATCCCATTCGATGATGACATGGCGGTCCTGCTCCGTACCATGGATGTTGGTACTTTGCAGCCCCTCTGAAGCGGGGTAAGCCCATCGGCTCAGAGCATCCGCTACCGTGTTATGTTTTCCAGGCAAATACGACACATGGAGGTCAAACAGACTGAGAAATTCGTGCCATCTGGCCCGTCGACCAGCTGGGCTCGCGACAGTATCAATGTGTTCGGTGGCCCAATACTCCAGAGATCGATGATCCGTCAGGACCTCGACTCGATTGGTGCCAACCCACGATTGGTACTTTTTTAAAGCACAGATGATGGCATATGTTTCTTGCTCACGCGGCGACCATTGCATTTGGCGTGGGGCTAGCTTCCGAGACCAAAATGCAAGAGGGTAATGATCGCCGGTGGCCTCATCAACCTGTTCAAGAACAGCTCCGATCGCGTACCTAGAAGCGTCGGTTCTAATGTAGAAGCGTCGGTCAAATTGGGGCACATGCAACGTGGCGACTTCGCAGAGGGCCGCCTTCAAGTGATGGAAGGCCTCCTCGCACTCGTCAGTCCACTTGACACGAACCTTTGAACCTGCCTTGCCCGCATCTCTCCCTACCTTCAATAATTCAGTGAGGGGGGCAGCCAATTTGGCATGATTCGGCACAAAAGTGTGGTAAAAATTGCAACAGCCCAGGAATCCTCTCAACTCCGTGATCGTCTCAGGGCGCTTCCACTTCTGAATAGCGACGAGCTTCCCTGGACTGGGTCGTCGGGTACCATTCTCAAGGAGAGAACCACAAAATTCGACTGATTTTAAAAAAAATTTTCCCTTCTTTGGCCCACAAATTAGCTGATTAGCATCAAGAATGTCCAAAACTTGGTTCAGCTGCTTTTCATGTAGGGCCACCAGCTCAGCTTCGGTCAGTCCCTCCCCTTCCGTCGCGATGATTATGTCATCTATGTACACGCTCACGAAGGCACGAAGCTCAGGATGGGCTGAAAAAAGCACATCCTCCATCATTCTTTGAAAAAACGAGGGGGCATTCTTCAGGCCCATGGCCATGACCGTCCATTGGACTGGGCCACATGGCGTGCACATACAGGTGAGAGGTCGGCTGTCCTTCCTCAACGGCATTTGGTGAAAGCCGTGACGGAGATCCAGCACAGAAAACAAACGACCTCTTGCCCTCTTGGCGATTTCCTCCTCAATGAGGGGCAGGGGGTGCGAATCCGCCTTGGTTTCGGCGTTGAGATTGCGAAAATCAACAACCATTCGCCAACCATCAATAGTGTTCTGGTCTGCAGGCGGCGGCTTCGGGACTGTGAAGGGTGCACAGCACCATTCGCTGGTCATACAACCCTCAAGCCAACCAAATTCCCTGAGATTTCTCTCGATGATTTTTCTGAGTATCTCATGTTTGTGTCCATGATTTTCATAAGGGCGCTGTTTTTTTGCCTTGTACCCTTCACGAAGCTCGATGAAGGCTTCACCGAACTGTCCACGGACAGGGGGGTCTTTGATCAACTTCCCTGAAAGGGTTGTGTCCTTCCGTTCGTCAAAAATCTTTTCTCTTCACTTGGAACACAATTCAGTGTCCACCTGATCGCCAGGAATTACTGTCGAAAAAACTTTGGCGACTTCTTCGGCCTTGGCAGGAAGAATCTTCTTACGGATGTCCCTAAACAGGTCCGTATCAACTGCCTCTTGAAGATAGGTGGGTCGAGTGTCGACATTCCAGAGATTCTCTTCGTGATCCAGCTCCTCGAAAGGATCTATGAAAGCTTCCACAGGGGGTTTTTCATAAAAAACTCTGAATTTGCGGCGCGATTTGGAATTTTTCTTCGCCCGTGCACTGAAGATTCTTTTCGATGTCGATCGTATTGGGGAAGAGGGAGAAGAGGCGGATCCATTTGACGTTGGATCACCTTGGGTATCTGACGGACAAAAATCAGAAAAAATAGATTCATCATCAGTACCACGCTCAACCTCAGATTCAGACCCAACACAAGAATCAGTACCAGAATCAGCAGAATTAGAGTCAGAAAGCTTTCCATCCACCAGGAATGCAAGCGAACTCCAGGACCGCTGTGGCAGGGGACCTGTGTCGTCCCTGGCATACAGCTTAATCTTCCTGGGAAGTTCGATGTAATCTACACAAATGTCTTGTAATTCCTGAAACCAAGGCTTGTCGTCCCACAAGGGCACAACTAAAATTGCCTGGGTTTTATCTTGCTTGACTTTGTGGATGACCTGCTGGATTAAGTGAAACGGAGGATTAATCCACAACTTCTTGTCCCATTTATGGGTCCAAGCGTCGCTAAAGTGCTTATCAAAGCGCTTGTTCTTACGGTTAGCAAAGGCATCATACTGTGGCCAAAAGGAATGGTGTTCATGAAAATATTCACAAATTGCATCGCGCCATTTGTCGACAACTCTGTAGGATGAAGAGTGCCAGCGCGAACTGCGTCGTGGCTGGGAGTCCCTAGGAAGACATTCTAACTCTTGGGAGTAATCGGCACTCCCATTCACCTCTGCAATGGTGACATCTTCGCCAAATTTTGGTGTAACCTTTTGCTTCAAAATTTCTTCTGCACTTTTAAACCCTGCGTGCAAAAAACGAAATTCAGGACGCTCCAAGGGACCTGACTCCAGCAAAAAACAACGCCGATGACCTAGGGGCGCCACCCTGTTCTTGCGAAGCCAAGGATGGCCGAAGTAAAGGTCATACTTCATGTCAGCACGATAGAAGTAGTCATCCTTAAGGACAACTTCCTCCACATTACCTTCTTCCCAAAGGTCTTGAGCGACCAAATGAGTTGATATATAGCAACCGCGTTGCCCACCTGCGAGAGAATGTCCAGAAACTCCCTCGAGGGTAACAGGATGAGGCGACTCAAGCACGCAGTCGTCGGGTAAGAATGAATTGGATTGGAGATTTACCTCTGATCCATTGTCACACAAACAAGTGGCGAGGTGGAAATTTCCCTTGCAATCAGAGACCCACAGCTTTGTGACAAACTGACGGGCCCTGTGCTTGGACTGTACACCAACCTCGTCCACTACAACAGAAGGATACGCTGCCGGATCCAGGGGAGAGGAGACAAGCGACCCTACATCAAGTAATGGTCGATCAGGAATCTGGGGATCATGCCTGAAATCGCCTGGGGAGGGGCGATTTTCGTGGCACCCCTAGGCGTTCTGACCTCCAGTGGCTGCGTTAACATTGTGAACACAGCCTGATTCGTCGATCCACTCATCTTGGAACGGATCATCTGCTGGATTCAGGGCATTTTCGACATAATCTCGATCCGCATCGGACACCTGATCTGCACCTGAGACCTGATCCACACGATGGTTGCCCTTTCCACGTCCACGGCCACGGCCGCCGGATGATGGACCTCCACCGTCGCCACGCCCTCTGCCCTTACCAGAGAAAGGGGTTCCCGAAGGATTTCCCTTACCTTTACCCTGTGATCCTGGAGCATTTCCCTTGTTTGTACCGGATTGAGGGGTTTGGCCTGGATTTCGATTTCCGCCTCCGACGTTGCCATTAGGATTTGTCTGGCCGTTCGGCTGCCCACCGGAGCCGGATGGAGTCCGATTTCCTGTGCCTTGGGACCCGCCAGGGACTCCAGTATTTTTGTTTGCACCGGAGGGGGGCGAATTCCCTTTTCCCCCTTTTCCACCATGCACCTGTCTGTCATTCCTGTCTGAATTCTGCGGATTACTGATATTTTCACCAATCACCTTGTGATCGTAAGGAGACCATCGGTGATTACCAGTAGAATGCGACTTAGCTCGGTTCGTAGAACCTAGAAGAAGGCAGATGCTACAGTGATCCTGAACATTCCGGGTGTCATTCACCTTTTTGTTGCCCTTTTGGGCCCCATTTTGGGTGTTTTGCTGGGTATTCTTGTTTCCCCCAAGACCCTCATGGAAATTTTGATTGGCGGCGTCGGCAAGCCGCTCAACCTCTTCCCAGAGTTCCGGCGGGGTGAACGAAAACACCCAGTTCTTGGCCTTCAGGCGATGGCCATGGAAACTTACTCCCCTGTTGAGGACTTGGACAAACAAGTCCCGATCCTCGTGTTCATTAAATTTAATTTTCCACGTGTTTTCAGTGAATTTCACCTTGGTAAACGACGTGGGGGAGCACTTTTGAAGTGCCTCCCTGACGGTAAACCGGTTGGCCCAGGCATCGAAGCCATCGACCTCCGCCCACCAGGTCTTGACCTTTTCTTCGGACTGTTTGTTCCGAAGGGTGGCGGCGGTTTCTGAGGGGATCTTGTCAAAAATCAGATTTTTCAGCTCGGCACTAGAAAATTTTTCGCCTGAATGTTCAGATTCCTCCACTAAGTTCCAGAAGCGCTGTCTCTTGTCTTGCACTTCGTGGAAGATTAATCGCGAGAATGAAGGAAAATTCTTCAACATCTGGTGGTAATGGTCCTCTGGCAGCCTGGATCCACGTACCTCCAACTGTTCCCACACCTCATCAAAGGTAAGGGGGGAACTTGAATCTTCACGATCACTCCAGGTCCTGAGCCAAGTGTTGGCCGGCGCTCCCTCAAGGCAGTCCAAGAGGGCCATCAGGAACTGATCATCTTGGAGTTTTTGAGTCTTAACCCACAGTTTAAATTCCCGTTGGAACTGAGGCCAACGTCTGGGGTTCCCGTTATACTTCGGTTGCTTGGCAACCTGACGAAGTCGCAATGAAGTAGGATTTAGAAGTGAATCCAGCCCAACACCGGCCGTAATGGCAGACACCTTGGCGGCATCATTAGCCTCACCAGCTCCGGCGAGGGTCTGGGCGAGCAACATCTGGGCTAATGCATTGGAATCAGCAGCAGGAAGGGCAGTACGGGAGGCAGTTCGCTTGGCATTCTGAGCCTCAGTCCTAGCCTTCGCCGTCCTACTCTGAGATCGAGAGATTGTAACCCTTTCCTTTAGCTTAGTCCTGCTGATCCTTGCATCGGTGGTCTTAGAGTCCACCGAAGGAGCAATCGAAAAAATTTCTGTCGCCTCCTCCGACGGTTCTGTTGTTTGTTCCACCGATGATGCGCCCTCAGACCGCATGTGGGTCTTGAAAAGATCTTTAATTCCCAGCGTTTGAATGATGAGTTGCATTTGATCTTTGAGCAATTGGAGCTCAGAGTCTCGCTGGAATCTGCAAGAGCAGTCGGCAGGACAGTACATACCGTGTCCTGAAGGGCCTGAGCAGGCTGTCGGACCGCTAATCTCAGTGGTCCGCAGCCAGGAGTCCACTTGGGGAGCTCCTTCAGCCCTAATTTCCAGGCTTGCCTGCCTGGCTGCCTCTAAAATTCCTTCCTCAACCGCGGCGGCTAGATCGTCGCGGATGGAAACAGGGGGATGAGGGGCGGAGGGCCCGGCAACAGGTGCCTTGGTCTTCTCCTTCGGGAAGGGGCTTGCCCCCCAGATCTGCAAAAAAATGGCAAAAGAGTCATCTTCTTGAGAACGCCACCACATCCTGGTATTAATTTCTTCCTGAAGTAGGAAAAAATATTCCATTAAAAAATCAGAGGCGATTCTTTCTTGTCCTATCAGCTTAGACGTGGCTAATAGACAAAGGGCCTCAAGCGCCTCAAGGTTACGGGTCACTTCTGAAGACAAATGGTTGTCCCATTGTGCCCAAGAGGCTGGTCGATTATAGGTAGGTACCTCACCTGGACCACCCATCTCAATGTCGTCAATGTCGGCTTCGACGGTCTCGAATGTGGGACATTGGTAAGGGATGTGGGTACCTGCCAGCTCCGTAAGGTCTACCGGAGCGTTGCCATCGTCGTAGGCTGGGAGATTCCAGCTGCTTGATGGCCAATTTCGACTGGGATTAGGATAATTTGGGTCCCCACAGCTGCTGATTTGTGCCCTTCTGGGGCAGCTTGGGCTTGCGCAAGGCATTCCTCTCAAGGCCTCGTTCGCACAGCACAAAGGCAGCGTAATTGTTACGTCTCCAGGAGCGGCGGAGTCTACGGGGCCGTACTGGGGAGCTAACTGTGGTTTGGACACCAAAGGAACAACATTCAGGTAGCCTCTGCTACCATGAAAGTGCTGCCCTGGGTCGTTGATGGTGCCGGAGGGCTCGGGGCCGGCAAGACCAGTGGGGCAGGCACGCGAGGAGTCGACCTGTACATTGTTATTGGGGGTAGAACCGGAGACTCGAACACCAACGGAGGCAGGAGCAGCAACAACTGAAGCAAGATCCATGTTGAGTGTTATCCGGCAGAAAATCCCAGTCTATGAAGAAAATTGACGCGGATTATTCTAAATACATCTGAGTGTCCAAAACTGTCTGAAAAGATTTAAATAATCCGATTATGTAAAAAAGTTTGGCCGATCTGGCCCGCGAGCGCGCGTCAGCGGCAAATGGCGATTCCAGCTAAAATAGCGGAAGGCGGCGGATTTACGGGGAATGGACCGCGGAATCAAATCCGGCATATCAGAAATATATAGGAAATATCCTGAGACTGAGCTGCGAGGCGGCGATTCTGCCGAAGCAAAGAAAATGACCAAAATGTGGCCAATCTGGGCAGAATGTCTGAAAGTCTGAGCAGATGGGGCTAGCCGCACTTACACCACACCATAGACCTTGTCGGGGCCTCCATCACCGTAGTATACGTCACCCTCTCCCAAATGCGAGTCCTGCACCACAGCGGGGCACACCACACCCCCTTTCTACAGCTTCCCGAATGGCCACAGTACCGCCTCTTCCACCAGTACCTCACGCAGACGGCACGAGCAGCGGGACACACTCTACCGGGCAGCAAAGACATGCGCACAGCCTACCGAGAATTCACAAAGCAACACCCGCGACCCATCCCAGCGACACCGCCCTACGCACCCACCGGATTGAAACACGAACCCGTCCCCCCGGTAACGGGCCCAGTCCCACCACTAACCCTGCTACTGGCCCCGAACGAAGCCAAACCCACGCAGACCACCGTCATCCACCACGGGGCAAAATGGCGCATACCGAAGCACCACATGACCGCCTGAGACCTGCCAAAGGTCCCCCAAGATTCCCAGAGCATGCCACGCACATGTTGGGCCTGTGACCCCGAGGCACCAACCACACCATGGCCCGTACTACACCTCATAGCACGCCACCACACCCACCCCACAACCCACCTACCACCACAGGCCTACGCATGGATAGCCCCATGGTTCCACCGCACCGACACTAACCCCACGGTAGCATGGAACCCCGACCACGCGCCCAAATGGCTCTTCACCACTACACCCACATGCCCCCGCCCCGACCCAGCAGGGGTCGCCATCCGTTACAGCATGTACGAGCCAGGCAGAACGGGCAAGCACGAGCACCCCTACTATCCACTCCACCACTCCTGCCACACACCGGAGCACCAAACACAAACCCTCACATGCCACGACCTAAACCCCGACACAGCCTACATCCTCCACTACATCTACTCCTACCTCACACAAGGACAGCCAGAGCAGGGACTCATAGCCCTGTCCCCCCAAGCGAAGCACATCATCTCCAAAGGAATAGGGGTGTACGCCACCCCCATCCTGCAGCCCACAACCCCAGTAGCCCACCTCGCCACGGGCCTTGCCATATACGCCTACCTGCCCATGAACCCATGCCGCCTCCCACAACCATCACCGGCGGACCGGCTCTTCTTCACCGACGCCTCAGGCGAATCCTCCCTCACGCCCATCACCGGGGGGGCCACCCTGCAGCTAACCCACACCGGGGGACACTACCACATGGACCACCACACGGGCCACACCACCTATGGGGCCTCTTCCCACGGGGAGCTAGGGGCCATGGCCGACGCCATCACCGAGGTCGCGGCCCACCTACCCGCCCACTCCCCGCACATCGTCCGGGTCTGGTTCGTGGTAGACGCCACTGTCGACACACACCTGCTCCTCTGCATAGCAAGGCAACCACTTCACAAAGCAACCGCGACGAGCCTCGGCACCCAGGCACTGCTACTCTGGAAAGCCCTACGCAGCCTTCCCCCCTACGTCCAGCTCCACATCGTGAAACAAGAGTCCCACAGGCACCAATACGGAAATGGTAAGGTCGACAACCAGGCAGTACACCAGCGCACAACACACCTACCAGCCCTCCAGATCCCAGACCTCGGCCGCAACCACACACACCTCCAACACGTGCCCCCTGTACCCGAGCCCCATCAGACCCCGGACTGGGTACCGGAGGACGCCCCCTATTCCTCCCACGACAGAGCGTACCACTACCCCAACCCCATCCAACATCTCGCCCGCGTGCTCGGCGACGCAGACAGCCGGGCGCACATCCAGGAGCTTCAGGACAAACTGCAAGTCCCCCTCTACCACTCAGCGCTCCGCCCAGCAAACGTCCCAGCCCACCTCCAGAAACGACGCATCCAGCTCCTCAGGGAGCAGCTGCCACTCCTCACCAGGGTCGCCAGATGGCTCGCCCGCAAGCACATCCACGTCCCCGACGAACACACCCGCTGCCCATGCGACCACACCACCCCGGAGGACTGAGAACACTTCAAGAAATGCCCCCTCCATACAGACAGGGACACCCTAGTGGGCTGGTCCCCGGCGGAAACCCTGCGACAACACGAAGGATGGCCAACCCACAGCCACGCACACCAGGCCACTGAACACCTCTTCCGGGACCCCCTGATCAAAGAAGCCACTATGAGAGGGGCAGTGACACAGGCCCTGCACCGACACCTCACCAAACACACGGAAAGCCCCATGGAGGCAGCAGCACACCTCCAGCTAGAAGCGGTCCGCAGAACAGCGGCCCAAATGGTACACCGCAAACACCTCCTGCTAACACACGCGGAACAACTCACCGACCCCGCCGCCAGGGAACACATGCAGCGTCTCATCCATTACCATGCCGTGCATGACCCAGACGTCCACTAACTCGCTCCACGCCCCGCACGCGCCCCCCGTCTCCATCCACAGGTCTCCAAGGCACCACCACAGCGCCCCGAGACCCGTCTCGCACCCAAGAAGCCACCCGGCACCGCCCAGTCCGGCCGAGCCCAGCCAGGGCCAACCATACATCGACGTAGACACGCAAGACCCCGGCAGCCCATCCAGCCCACCCCCCCCGGACCCGGAGCACCCCCCCCTCACACCGGCCACCATCCGCGACCCTGACCTCCTCCGAGCGACCCTCCAAGACAGGGCCCCGGCCACCCCCCTGGGCTGGTACCGCCTACAAGAGGACTGGACCAAGCTCACCGTCAAAGCCCTCCGGGACCTGACCACCCCAGGCAGCGGCCTCCACGAGACCATAGTGGACCTCGTGCTCTGGCAAGCCCGCAAACACACCCGGGGCCAGCCCATCTGGATCCCCCCCATCGAGTGGGGCCAGGCCCTGACGCACGACACCGGCAGCAACGTCACGCGTCGAGGGACCGTACGCCTACGGCGGGCCCAAGCAGAGACGGACCACCCAGCGGACCCGAACCACCGGGAGCAGTGGGAACAGGCCACCGCGCCCAACCGCGACACCGCCCTCCGCGCCGCCGGCCTCCGCACCCCAGACGACGACCTCCCCCCCCCACCTACAGACAGTGGCCACCCCCCACCGGAGGTCTGGGTTACAGTCCTCGAGCGCGGCCACTACTACGTGATAGCCGCTACGGCTACGTCCCCCGGCCAGCAATGGATCATCCAGGGGACAGACACCATGTACGCCCCGGAGACCGCCCCACCAGTGGCAGTGGGGGAACCCACCACCCAGCACAGGATCCTCAGGGGTGTCCTCCAGCCAGGGGACACGCCCCCAGCCCGCGCCCTGGCCCAAATCACCTCAGGGAAGGCGGGCTACCACCTGGGATTGGCCATGCTCTGCCCAACCCACTGGATCCAGCGCCACTGGCCACCCACGGGGACCGTGCCCTGGGTTTGGGCCATCCCCACCGCCCACACACAAGTCGAGACAGGCCCGGACACACGACCAAACCCCCCCCCCAGACCGCAACAGTCCCTCACCTGCGGGTACCACGCCATCCACAGGGTCCTCAACCGCGCGGGTCTTAGCCCAAAGCTAGCATGCCCCCTTCCCACCACTGACCAAGAGATCCACCAGATACGAAAGCTCGTCTGCGAAATCCTTGCCGCGGCAGCAGAAGACGGCAAGCTTCTCCTCCAAACCGCCCGGCCTACAACTGCCCACGCAAGCGCGCGGCAAACGGACACATACACCGGCACAGCACACCCCCCCGCACAATCCCCGCCCAAAACCCCCCCCTCTCGCTGCTCAACCGGAGACCCACACACGCCCACCAGCGCGCGCACCCCCGGGCCCCGCGACACGGGCCTCCCCCACCCGCCCGAACACCAGCACACGCCCGCCACACACCCGCCCGCCGGCCACCCTTCACCGCCCCCCACACTCGACAACCCACACACACCCGCCAAGGGGAGCCCCGCGCCCCGCGGCGCGGCCACCCCACCCAGTGGCCCGCCCACGCCCCCCACACACACCCCAGAGGACCCAGGCCCACCCCCCCCGGCCCCTGAATGCAGCCCACGCGAACTGTTCTGCCCCGCGGACACCAACCCACACGACCTCGCACATTGCAGGACCCGGGCCCAGCCGAGCCCAGAGCGAGAAGGCCGCAGCCCCGCGCCTCCCTCCCCCGCCGCTGCCGACCAGATCGGCCCGCCGGGCCGCCAGGTCACGACCGGGCCCCCCCAGCCGCCCGCCCCCAACCTACAACCCGGGGACATGCCCTCCATCCTCCCCGCCGTGGCCGCAGCAGAAGCCGCCGCCCGCAAGCCCGCCCGCATCACAGCCCAACCCGCGTCCACCACCTCCTCCTCGTCCTCAGCCTCCTCCACCTCCTCCACCTCATCCTCCGACCCCCCCCTTCCCGCCAAACTCATCCTCAAGGCCACGGCGAAAGCCAAAGCCGCGGCCGCACGCACCGGCCCCCCAACCCCCACACAGGCGACTCAGGCACCCCGGCAACCCACCGGGACGACCCCCGACCCGACATCGACGCCCTCACACCTCCGGACAGAGGTACTCCTCAACCTGGAACCGGACCCCAACCACAAACCCGACCCCAAACCAAAACCGGACCCCAACCCCAAACCCAACCCCAAACCCAAGCCGGCGCCCACGCGAGCACACACAACACCGCATACGCAACGACACAAAACCACCCGACACTACCCCCAGGCGGGCCCTCGCCCGAGCCAGGACCCCCCGCCCACCGCAACCCGCCCCCCCCTCCCGCCGGCACCCACCACCACCGCGGAGACGGCCACCCAGCACGACCCCGTCCAGACCCTCGTCCACATCCCCGTCACCAAGCGCCCCGTCATCCATCCCCCACAAACCACCACCACCGCCGGCCAAACCGACCCAGGGACGTGGGACCCCTCAACCATCGTCACCGTCAAGCCCGGCCCCCAACCCTTCCCCCATGCCCACCACATAGTGCAGCCCCGGGGACTGCCCACGATGGCCAACCCCCCACCCCCACAAGGGGGACCGGAAAACCCACAAGGACTCCATGGGCCATACCCACAACACCAACCCCACCACTACACACACCACCACCACCAGCGGCCCCACCACCACCACTACCAACACCACCCCCACCACTACCACTGCCCACCGCCCTACCCCACCGGGCCACAACCCCCCGTACACGAACAGCACCAGCGGACGGGATGGCAGCCACCGAGCGCCCCGCCCGCATACCCACCCCCCCCGTACCAGCCACCACCCCCGTACCAGCCGTACCCCCGCGGCCACCATCCGATGGCCGAAGGGGCCCCATGGACAACGGGGGACCTCCCCCCCCAGGCGGCACCGCGCGGGGCCCCGTACCCCCCCGGCCACCATCCGATGGCCGAAGGGGCCCCAAGGACGACGGGGGACCTCCCCCCCCAAGCGGCACCGCGCGAGGCCCCCCAGAGGCCGCCGACGCTTCCGGACTGGCCCGACTCGAGCGACGGGGGCCGGTCCCGCAAACAGCGGCGCTCCCGCTCCCCCCCCGCACGACACACTCGCCCACCGCGCCCACACTCCCACCGCGCCTCAACCACCCACTCGCGCCGCTCCCACTCCCCCAGATACCACCACGACCCCGAGGGACCCCGCTCCCGTCGCTCCCGCTCCCCCGGGCGCCACCACGAGCGCCACCGCCGCCCCATGTCCCCCTCCCCCTCCCCCCACCGGCCACCCAGCCCCCGCCACCACCACTCCCGCCCCCCCCGCCGCCCCACGTCCACCTCCCCCTCCCCCCACACGCCCCGCCGGGCTCCCCGTTCCCCCCGCCACCCGTACCCATCCACCACCCCCAGCCCCCGCCACCACCACTCCCGCTCCCCCGGACGCCACCGAGCGCGCCACCGCCGCCCCATGTCCACCTCCCCCTCCCGCTCCCCCCTCCGCCCGTACCCGTCCTCCACCCCCAGCCCCCGCCGCCGCCGCTCCCGCTCCCCCAGGCACCGCCACCCCCGCCACCACCGCAGGTCCACGTCTTCCCCCCGCCGCTCCAGGACCCCGGACACGGACCCCTCCCCCCCCCAGGCCCCCGCCTACCTCGCCTGGTGGTCTCCCCCCGCTCTGCAGGAGCTCCGCTGCTGGGTGAAATGGGCCGGGGGAGCGGGAAGGCACGAAGGGATGCACATGGTGCATACCTTCGAGGAGGTGCGCACCCGCACCCCCGCAAACCCCAACGAGGCCGCCCCGGAGGCCATCATGCCGCAAGCGGCATGGGAGGCCCTCCTCCGCGATGCGGTCCAGGGCCTCCGCCCCCCCTACACCCCCCAAGCCCTCCGCCAGTGGCTCCAGGCCACCCACCCCCAAGCCTGGGCCACCGGCGCCCCCTCCCCACCCCGCCCCTCCCGCCACCACCACACCAGGAAGGGGCAGGACAAGGGCAAGGGAAGGGCAAGGGGCACCAAGGAGCACACAGACAAGAGGGCACGGAAGGGCCCCAAGTGAGGGCAGCCACACGCAGGGACAGGGCGCCGGCAGCGACACCACATGGGGGCAGGAAATCACCCAAGAACCAGGACGGGGCGGGAACGGGGACCAAGACACGGAGGACAAGAGCACCACGGCGGGCACCACGACCCACACCCAGGAAGGGCACACCACAACGGGGAGACCAGCGCCGCCCCAGCCCCACCAAACACCCCAACACACACCACCAAAGCAAACATCGGACGCCATACGGGACACACCAGCGCACGCCCACCGGCCACCGGAAACCACACGGAGAACGGAGGGCACACCTACACGGGGAGTACGGGCCACACCCACAGAGGAAGCCGCAGGGAACGCCGCCGCACGGCGCACCACCACGCCCTCACCACCAGGCGACGACCCCAACCAGGCACCGGAAGAGGACGAAACCACGGCCGCGGCACCCACGGCTACGGACCCCCAGAGGACACGGGACCAAGGCACAGGCCCCCAGGGAGGGCAACCCCACGGACCGTCACGCGACCACACCATGGGCTATAAGGGCCGGGCTGCGTTACCGTCGCGGTTTGACGCAGAGTACTGCTATGCACTTGGATTGACGGCCGGGGGCTTGATCTCAGCTGGCCTCACGTCCGTGAGGGCGTCCGTCACCAACCTGTTGCGTCCAGTGGAGGAATGGCACTGCGGCGGCACGCCGATCCCGTCCATGATGAATTTCGAGCGCCGCAAGGGGAAGTGCAAGGCTGTGATCGATCGCGAAGGCCTTGGTGCTGCTGGACGGTGCCCCCTTCAAGGCCATCTCCGAGCGCTGTGACGACTGGAAGAGCCAAGATTACTACCGGTGCCCCGGACCCCTGCGGTTCAGCACCCGAGATATGGACATCCCCCTGACCCTGAAGTATGAGCTCATCCCCCGGCGGCACCGACCCGGACCCTCATGTCCCTGCCAGTGCAGCCGAGCTGCAGTGCAAGCCTTTCGCCACTCAAACAGCCTTCAGAAGCCACCTCCACCGTCCGACTCCTGATTTCTGTTTGTCTGCCTTGGAGAAGGAACGTCTTCCTACACCCCGAGTACGCCTGCCTGTCAGCGGGGCCCGGTGAAGATTGAGTCCATGGGTGAGAGTCAGCGTGCACGCCCCAAGGACACCGTGAACATTCAGCAGAACTTCCCGAAGACCTACCCGACCCACACAGGCCAGGCTGACCTCCACTGACCCACCGCGGCACCACGCGAGACCACGGCACACCGCACCACAGCGCGCCACAGAGCAACACACCACAGCACGACGCGACGCGACGCGGCACAGAGCGGCACAGCACGACACAACTGACCCTAACCTGAGGGACTAACCGAAGCCAGCCACCGCACACCCAGGAAGGCGCCACGCCACCACGCCACACACCAGCACCGCAAGCCACACACGGGGCCACAGCGCGCCAGGCGACAACGGTGACGGACCACCCAGAAGATTACAGCCGGCACCGCAGAGGGGTAAGGACACGAACAGCCCCAGCCCCCTAACCCAAAACCACAAGCAGCCGCCTGGCGCAGCCGCCCAGCCGGCAGAGCCAGGACCTAACCCAGCAAGAAAGGGCGCCGAGCCCACCGTGTACAAAGCCCACCCGACCCATGGGGCCGGAACGTGACCACACAGAACGCAACTGAAGACAGCAGCCCGGAAGACAACACTGAATGCAGGCCAGTGCGTGCGCCAGCCCAGGGCAGGCAGAGGGAGGAACAGGCAAGCCCCCCCCCCCAAAAAAAAAAAGGAGGGGGGAAGGGGAAAAGGCACGAAAACAGCCCACAGCCGCCAAACCGCCCGCCAACACTACCACAGGCGGCCAAGCCCCCCCCCCGGGAGGCAACGAAAAAAAAAAAAAAGGACCCCCACAGAGGCACAGGGGGACCACCCACCCAAAACCGGCAACACCAAGCCAGTAACAGCGGACCACGGGGAAAAGGGACACGGAAAATAGAAAAAAAAACAAAAACAGAGAGCCACCAGCCCAGCCCGAAAGAAAGGGGATAGAGGGACAGGGACCACAAAGCCAAAAAAAAAAAAAAGAAAAGAAAAAACCAAAGCGAAAAAAAAAAAACACACCCCGACAACCCAGCCAAGAAGGGCTGGGCACAGGCGAGACCCAGGCCCAGCACACACGCCCACACCGCGCGCCGGAACCGGAAACGGCGGGGGGCAAGCGGGGCGCCCACGAAACCACACACGTCCCAAAAGCAGGCCAGAACCGAAGCCCAACCACGAACACCACAAACAGCCGACACTAGAGGGACAACACCACAAACCGTGCCCAAACACACCCACCCAAGACCCCAGCCAGGACTGGCGGGGTAAACGAAACCCGCACCCAACCGCCAACCGGACCCAAACACAAACGCCACACGACAGTAGGAAACCCAGTGCCCACAGCCCGGGCACTGAGGCAGCCCGTGCCATGCAGGTGACCCGGCCAAACGAGATCCGGAGACCGGGGGTAAGGCTGCATCCTAAGGCCTGCGCTGCTTTGGGACTCGAGGCGGAGCGTGCGACACCCAAGCGCCTCGGAACCCTAGTACCAAGAACGTGCATGCACGCCTTGGGAACGGGATACGCCAGGAAGTCCGGTGAACCCCTAGGGTTCCGCCCAAAGGAGGGGACGTGCGCAAGCACGGGGGCACACCCTCCCGGCGAGACAAGCATGTCACGCTGGCGGCGATCAGCGGCGTCGCCAACAAGAACCCTCCAGATCGTGGGAGGTTTGGCACAGCGAGGATCAAGCTGAAGCCGAACCCCAAGATCTATCGTCATCGGGAGTACCAACTTCAGGGCGATTGGGCCGAGGCCATGAAGAAGCTGTTGGCCGAATTCATTGAGCGGGGATGGATCGAACCCTCCGACAGTGAGTGGGCCAGCCCAGCCTTCATCGTGCCCAAGAAGGAGAAGGGCGAGTGGAGGTTGGTGGTTGATTACAGAGGTTTGAACGAGCAGACCGAGCACGACTCGTACTCGCTTCCCCTGATCGACTCCATCCTCCAAAAACAACAGAAAAAGCGGATCTTCACGCTGTTGGACCTGAAACACGGTTATCACCAGATGCCGCTACACCCGGACTCCAGGTCCTGCACAGCGATGTCCACGCCGCTTGGGCCCATGCAGTGGAAAGTGGTGCCTATGGGCGCCAAGAATGGCAACGCCGCTTTTCAGCGCATGATGGAGGACCTTTTCGGTCCTGTTCGGGACTGTGCCGATCCCTTCGTGGATGACATTATCATCGGGTCCGGCACGGAGAACATGACTGAGGACGAGCTCATCGATGCGCATGAGAAGGATCTGCGCCGAGTGCTCAGCGAGCTGGACAAGCACAACACGGTGTGCAAGCCCACCAAAGCCTCACTCTTCGTGAAGGAAGTGGAGTTCGCGGGTCACGTGGTTGGTCACGGGCAACGCCGTCCCATGCCTGGGAAGCTGGCGTACCTGCACCACTGGGAGAAGCCCCAGACCATCAGCGAACTCCGGTCCTTCATGCCGTTCTGCAATTACTATTGGGGCTATGTCCCGATGTATGCAGAACTCTCGGGGCCGCTGCACAAGATGCTGCAGGTGGGGAAGTTTGATGGCCGGAAGGGGAGCAAGAAGAAGCTTGCCTGGACCCCTGAGGCCGAAGATGCGTTCAGCCGCCTGAAGGAGCGACTCCTGGGGCAGCTGGGGCTATTCCTGGTGGACCCGCACAAGGGATTCGTGCTACGGACGGACGCCTCGGACTATGCTGTAGGTGCAGTCCTCGAGCAGATCCGGGACGACGGGTCACACGTACCCGTGGCGTTTTGGAGTCGGATCCTGGCCGAGGGCCAACACCGCACCTGGACCGCGAGGGAGAAGGAGACGTACGCCATTGTTTGTGCGCTCAGGAAGTGGTCTGGCCACATCGGATTGCAACCAGTGGTGGTTTGCACGGACCATCAGTCCTTGCAGAGCTGGCACAAGGAGCACGTCGACACCCCCTCGGGACTGGCGGCAAGGAGGGCCCGATGGCATGAAACGTTCGCCAAGTTCGACCTCAGCGTTGTATACGTCCCGGGGAAGGACAACACTGTGGCAGATTGCCTCAGTCGATGGGCCTACCCCGCGGGCAAGGCCTGGATGGACATATCCAGCCATGTGGACGCCGAGGAAACCGAGGAGGTCAAGCGCATCATCGAGATGGAGAAGGCCATGGAGCAAGAGGGGGTCAAGTGGTTTGTGGTGATGGCAAACCGTACGGACCTGGCCAAGTTCCGGGGTGCCCGCGTCCAAGCTATTCGAGAGGAAACCCTCGAGCAATGGATGGTGGCCCCTGTAGAGCTAGTCAGGTCGGTGCTCACAGAGGACTGGTCGGATGACTACGCGGCATCCAAGCACTGGAGCAATCACTGGAATGCCGTGAGCGCCCCGTCGGACGACGAGTGGCCTGAGGGCTTGACCGAGGATGGGGACAAACTGTTCCTCAAGGACAAGCTACTGGTCCCTGAGAACCGAGTGGAGGAGCTCATTGACCACTGGCACAACGCCCAGCTCATGCATCCTGGTCGGGACAAGATGCAGCAGGACCTGGAGTGGCGCTTCAAGTTCCCACCGGGGTACTACGCCATCCTGGACAAGTACTGCAGCGACTGCGCCGTGTGTCGGGCCACGAAGAGCCCCAACCACTATACCGGAGGCCCCTATGCGGTCCGTGGCCATGGATGTATTCGCCATGCCTGAGGTCACCGTGGAAGGAGAGACCTACGACTGTGTCATCCTGGCAGTCCCTGGCAAGAAGTCCAAGAAGAAGGACAAGAAGGACAAGCATGGAGTGGGGCTGCAGGCCAAGACCGTGGCTAATGCCATGATCAGGCATTGGCTCACAATTTTTGATGTCGCGGCTGTCATCTGCAGCGATCGGGGCAGTCAATTTGTGGGGACGTGGTTCAAGACGATGTGCAAGCACATGGGTATTCGGCACGCCAAGATGTTCGAGAAGTTCGGCCAGCTGCACATCGACGAACCGGGCCGGAATCGGTATAATTCGCTGTGGAGAGTACTCCAAGCGTATCACGACCTTCCAGGACCCACTGGACTGTCGCCCCATCGTATCCTGTTCCTACGGGAGCGAGTCTCACGCACTCTCCCGTGGTTGAACCACCGCAAAGTGGCCCGGGATGCGAACGCTATGATGGCTGAGGCGGACGACACGGCGGCCAAGGTGTGCAAGGCACTTCAGGACGAGCATGACAAGAGGGCCAAGTACTTCAAGCAGGGAAAGGTCCAGAAGTATGCTCTCCAAGACACCGTGTGGGTGGAGCGGCACCACAAGGATGTCCTGTCCAGGCATCGGCAGGCATCTTGGTATGTGCCGGGGGTAATCGTGCGGAAGGTCGGGCACGATGTGTATGCGGTTCGTGTGGGGGATAACAAGATCCTGGACCGCGACCATACCCACCTTCGTCCCCGAGCACGAGACCTCAGCGGACGTCCCGTCACCTTCCAGTTCACGGCTGGCGATGTGGACTCGGACGACGAGGGTGAGGACGACGACTTCACCGCCGAGAAGATCCTGGCGGACAAGCCGGACCCGGGGACGCCTGGGGGGAGGCTTTATAAAGTCCGTTGGAAGGAATTCGCCGCATCCAGGGATTCGTGGGAGCCTCTGAGCAGCTTTGTGCCGAGGTACACCACGGTTTGGATGGACTACCTGAAGAAAAAGAACATTTCTTTGGATGTCAAGGACGTGTTGGTCCATTCAATGGCTGCAGTAGCACCGTAATGGATCCCCCTTGGCATTTTTCTTTTTTCTTGTGCTTGGAAGATGGGTGAGGGCGTTCATCCGGGGACTTTTGGGCCTTCATTGGCCATATACCCCCTTCACTCGATCTCCACATATATATTTCCTCACCCCTCTCTTGGGGCATGGGGGACGCCTACGACGTGTGTGGGGCCTCCATGTGTCCTTGGGACATGGGGGGGGGGGTTGGAGCCCGTTGGGGTCCTCCCGTCCTCTCTTCAATGACTTCTGAGCGGTAACAACGCTCTGAGAAGGGGGGTGAAGCCGGTTCGGACCCCCGTGGCAATCTTGGGGTCACTTGGGGTGTGTATCTATGTGCCCGCAAGCCGCCATTGGCTGATATCATACTCTCCCATCCTCCTGCCTTAACCCGATGTGATAGTGTGATAGGTTTGGCCATTCCGGCTATGAGCGGCCATATTCAGTACCGAGGCGCCGCCAGCGGAGATTTATATATCGGAATATCAGGAATCAACAGGGTTTTATTATCATAATGTTTCCGTAATTTTTCAGCCTTTCGTTCTGATGGTCAATGTATCGGCGACTGTCAGTTGGCTCGCGATTTTGCGGTAACCGATTGGTTAACTGTTATTTCCAGATATTTTGGCGGAAACTCCGATGAAGGGTCAGATTTCATCAGTAAAGGGTTCGTTGCTTCCTCAATTTTCTAAATATGCACTCGAAATTTTAATCTGAATTTTTCGCGATGTCGAAATCGGATTTTCGACTTCGACATCGCCGCACTTGATTTGGTCTTCTTCGAGTGGTCATACTTCTTTCCCTATGCCCGAATCAGGTTTCCCTTACATCTGCCACCCATTTGACTTGAAGATATAAGGGAAACAAAAGTGATACGTGGGACCACTTTGAAGAGCCATATCTACGCGTGAGTGTGAGGAAAGAGAATAAGAAAGGTTGCGTTGCAATCGCCTTAGTCCCAACTTTTCTTCAGTAGGGTCCAACACCTTGGGTCATCACACACACCCGTTGTATAATGGGATCATGGTCAACATGGTAGAAACTCGTTTATAACTTGTTGACCATGTGTCTGGACGTGATATTATGACTTTCGAGTGTAGCGCATGAGTCTTGCGGTTGCATGGCATCTTTCCTTAGGTTCCCACGTCCATTCAACCCAAAGTTATGACCATGGAGGGGCATGGCATACCATGGTGGGAGCCAATATTAAGGCCTATGTGTGATATTGGTAGTATATGTCTTGATATGCTGATGCCCATGTTATATATCTTCGTGTGGCCGAAGAGATGGGGAGCCACACGTAACAAGGGCTTTGCCCATGTCCCAATTGTGGAATTCAAAGCGCTAGACTAAGTCTACCGCGTATGTATTGCTCATGGTATGTTTGGCAAAGAGATCCATGAGTGCACTCCCGTTTTCATGGGGCATGTAGATATGAGTGGCGAAGGTATCTGCATTCGCCAGATTGGGGATCCAAGTGGGGGAATTGTTAGCAAATAGTTCCAATCATTTGTATATTGAACCATGCGCGGATATCATGGGTGAGCATAGAGATATACTATCATGACAACTTTGTATATGGGCATGTTTTCATGTTTTTGACCTCAATTTTTGCTCATTTTTGCATTTCGTGTACTTACCCGGTCGGCAAACAGCAAGAAGCCTATGGGGAGTCGAACCATGGTACGTTGTTTATATGTTCGCATATGCTTTGGAGTTGTACACCACCATATGCCGGATCGTGTACTCCATTTGGCTTGGCGCACGAAGGATTACAAGAATTGGTCTCAAGACCATGGGCTGACTTGGGCAGTGTGTGGCGCCCATATCGGAAGGGGTTTCGAGAGTAAGGTGGGGATGTACATGGGCATTGACCTTTGGTCTCTATCCTCCATGAATACTACACCTCGATTCCATGCATGCTCTGAGCCTTCTGATATGTGTTAACTTCAATTTTGAGCATATATTTGATATATGGCCAATATGGTGTGAATTGGCAGTTTTTTGGTGTGTTATGAGTTCAAACTCATGGGGCATATCTCTAAGCCCATTCGACTCCAAGTCCAACCAAGGTTATGTCAGGGTAGGGCATGGTCCTGAGTGCCACTCTAGGCCATGACACGCCACCTCTTCATTGGGCTAGGACTTATTGGCTTGGGAGTGAACACATTTTTGGGGTTTATGTAATGACTTGTGACATATGGCATTCAGCCATCTCATTTGACCTGGTTCAGGGCAATATGTTGGTGAGTCAAGGGAAGGTCTTGAGTCCCGGGAATGAGGGATTTATGGCTGTGAATGTGTATGTTTACCTCTTTCCCCAGCTTTGCTTTATTTGTGTTCATATGCCAATTTCAGGGCTTTCTTCCTTGGTGCAATTCTTGTACATGCCCGCCACCGTGGGACGACCGGTGTGCTGAACGGAAGCCCGCGGCGTGTATTGGATTGTGGATTGGGTTATTGCTATACTTGTGGGATCTGGTTGCTGTTCAGGGTTGAAGGAGGATTGTATTTTCTATATTTTTGGATTTTGGACCCTGGATTTTGAGAAATGCAAGCGCTGATCCGGAGCAAGTCAGCAGGGATTACAGGCGGAAGGGGCACAGCAGGGGCCGGTCCTGGTAGGGACCTTCTTTAGGCTGGCAGGCTAGCAGGCGCTGCGGCTTGCCGAGGTCACTGTGGAAGCGGGTGGGTGATGGTCCCAGCGCCGCGGTCATCTCGGGGGGGGGGGAGGGGGGGCGTCCCCTGGCCTGGCAGGGGGGGTACAGGGCTGGCGTCCCCCGGCTGGTCACCGGCACTCTGCTGGCTCGGGGGGGGGGAGCGGGTCGCGCCAGGGTAATGCAGTCCCTCTGCTCCCTACCGGCGCCCCGCCGCATTTCTGGGCTGCGCCGCCCGACCGGCGGCTGCGGGGGCAGGCTTGGGGGCCTAGGCTCAGGCCCCCACCACGGTTGGGTTTTCCTGCGTGTCTGGGGGCGGTCATTGTCGTCCGGTCCGCTTGGCACCGGCGCGCCGGCCTGTGTCGGGGGCCAGAGCTCATTCGGGGGCGCTCTCCCCTGTGCCCTGTGACGTGCGAGTGGCTGGGGGAGGGTGTGCGGCAGGGTGTCCTCATGCACTCCTTGCCTCGACCAGCCCGGCTGCCGGTTGCCGGGGGCCCTTGGGCTTGGGCGTGTTTGGTGTCCTCCGGCGCCGGCTGAGGCCCGGGGGATTAGCAGCTGGCGGGTCAGTCCCTACCGTCGTGCGCACCCGCGTGCCGCGTGCTGCTGGTCGCCTGTTACGGTCAGGTTCGGTCGGGGCGCCCCTCCCTCTGTGTGCCCTGGCGTGCAAACAGCCAGGGGGGGGCTTGGGGGCTGGGAGGGTGAGCACCGGCTCCGGGGGTCGGTGCCCGTCAGGGGAGCACTCCTGGTCCCTGGCCCGTGCCCTCCATCCCTGCTAGCCGTCCAGGGGCCCAGCCCACTTGGCGCCGGGTCATCGCCTTGGCCTTCGCCCAGGGTTCCCCCTGCCACCCGCGTTGCCGGTTTCGCGTTGCGCAGTGCCGTGGGGGGGGGGGGGCGGCAGGGCGGCTGGGCGCGCTCCACCTGGGCCTGGTGTTCGTGGGCGCTGGGGGCGGCAGCCCGGGCCAGCTGTCAGTAGTCAGTGGTCAGCTGGTCAGAGAGACTCCATTGCCGCGCGCGCCCGTCTGAGGCCCTGTACAGAGGACTGGACACCCTCACAGACTGGAACCCAACCCACACCATCGCACAGCACGCCGAATGGCTGGCGCAGTCCCCGGCGACCCAGCAACTCACCACCGTCCTCAAGCAGACGGAGGTGCTCGAGGCAGTCCGCAGGGGACTCGTCCCCACTGCCGTCTAGACCTTGCTAGGCACCCACGCGGAGGACCCCAAGGCCACGGCGGCGCACATGCAGCGGTCGGCCGTTGCCAAGACGGCGGAGCAGCTCACATACCGCACCCACAAATACCTGCAGCATGCGGCAACCCTGCCCCCAACAGACCAAGCCAACCTCCTCAAACTCCTGTTCTACCAACCATGAGAACCTACCCCGTGACATACCAACACGGAACCCCCACCACGTCTACACACCGTCCACCCAGCACAGCACTGGCACAGCACACACGGGCGCCACAGGCACCGCACACGCTCCCACCAGCATGCGCGCGCCACCAGCCCCAATCCCCCCACGCCGCCGTCCGTCCACAGGTACCACCAACCACCAGCCACCGCATGTCCCCTCTGCGTTAGCCGGCGGCTACCACAGACAGCCCTGCCCTGCAACCCAGACCACTGGGTCTGCCTGGGAGCCGCGCACCGCCTCACCCACTGCCCCCACTGCGGGGACCTCAACCCCCGCCACCGCGAACGGCCCGCAGCCCCAGCCGCACCCCCCCCCGCCAGCCACCCCAGCTTCTTCGGGTTCCTCACCGACACCCTCCGGGACCAACTGGGAGGGTGCTACGTGGCGGACGCGGCGGATCACGCATGGACCATAGCCGTGGCCACGGGCAACACACCCCCGCCCCCCCACAGCCCACCCCTACGCCACAGCGGAGGCGGCTTTAACGTGGCGGCCCGCCACATCCTCCTTGTCCTGTACCTCCACCACCGAGACCTACACCTCCCAGACCCACAACTCCCGGCCCCCCAAGCAGCAGCCCTGACGCCGGAAGCGTGGGCCGACACGGCACCAGAGGAGATAGCAGTCTACCTCCGAATCACTTGCCGCCGGTTCAAACACGCCCTCGGCGGACGGCAAGGAACACCTTACCCACTCAGCGCACTCCTCTACCCGGCACACCACCCCCACCCCGCACAACAGAAGCCCCCGGAGGGCTGGGCGTCTTTTCGGGACGCCCACCTGGCCGCCCCCAACGAGGCCACCGCCACGCGGATGGGCCTCACGGGCCCGGAAGCCTACGTCAGAGGCCTCAAGACCAGCCTCCAAGAGGCACACCGCTGGCACGCCCGCTCCCCGTCGCCCCCACGGGGACAGGGGGGTTCACCCGCCCCCGACACCCACCAGGCCAAGAAGACCAAGACAGGTCAGGGGGCCCGCCAACGCGCCCGCCAGCAGGGCGCGACGCCCCGACCAAGGCCCGGGTCCAGCCACACCGCACCGCCCCACGCCCAGACCCCCAGGGCACACCAACAACACCGCCACCGCCAGCGCCCACCACCACCACCGTACCGCAGCACCCAAACCCTGCAGCCCAGTCAGCCACCACCGCCCACACACGTCCACACCATGCCAGGACCACCGTACGCGCAGAGCCCGGGGACATGGCACCACCAACACCACCACCACACCCCCATCTCTCCCAACCCCTACCCCCTAATGCCCCCATGCTACAGCGACCCCCACCAGCTACATCCCCACCACGCCCCAGCACAACCAGGCCCCGCGAACCACCCACCCCACATAGCGCACATCACCGCACCACACCATCACGTATTCCACCACCACCAGCCCCTGCCACCACACCCACCAACGCCGGGGTACCACACACAACCGGCACACCCTCCACACCACCACCACGCGGTCCAGCACCACCCGCCGCCCCCGCTACACGGGCCCACGACATACGAGCCACGGTACACCCCCATGGACCCGCGAGGAGCCGGGCACGCACACCAGCAACACCAGGGCCTAGTAGGAGCGCCCCACCACCACCAACAGCCCCCCCACCCACACCCCATACCAGCGAGCACCATCCACCAGCAGCCACCCATCACATACGGACCACAGCCCCACCCGGGGGCTCGTGCGGCCGCCTCCCGCCCGCACCCCGGCACCACAACCAGTCAAGAACCGCAAGGGCCACACGGCGCACACACGCAACACCCACACGACCAACAGGGACGCCCGGACCCCCAGCCAGCACAACACCCACCCCCGCCCCCCCCACCCCACCACCACCAGCAGCCCCCCCACCCACGTCCCATACCAGCGAGCACCATCCACCAGCAGCCACCGAATACATACGGACCACAGCCCCACCCGGACGCCCATGCGGCCGCCTCCCACCCACACCCCGGCACCACAACCAGTCAAGAACCGCAAGGGCCGCACGGCGCACACACGCAACACCCACACGACCCACAGGGACGCCCAGACCCCCAGCCAGCACAACACCCACCCCCGCCCCCCCCACCACCAACAGCGCCACCCCCACACCACCCCCCCCCGCCCCCCACCCGAGACCAGGCCACGGACACAACACGCGGCAGCCAGCACCAGCCAATTGACGTCGATACCCCCGCCGACACACGCCACCGCGAATCCCCCCTCCCGCGACCGCCACAAGAGACCCCATCACCGGACCCCACGCGCGACAACGACGACCACCCCCCCCAACCCACACCACCCCCCCCATCACACCCCGCACCACCAGTCGCCGCACCGGCCGAACCCTACGCCCTACACAACCCCGCAGCGGTACGGCAGCACCTCCGGGGACTCGGGGAACAGGACGTCGTGCTGTACCTCCGCACCTCCGGCACCAGCACCCCCATCCGGGCGGCCACCCTGGTCCAGGCGGCCACCCTGGGGGAAGGCGTCAGAGACTTCCTCTTCGACGCCTTCCTCCACGTCGCCCGACACGAGCGCCCCCCACGCGCCACCCCAGACGGCGAGAGCCCGCCCCCCACGGGGAGCCGGATCTGGGTGCCCCCCATCGACTGGGGGCGACACCTGGTCGGACACCCCGTGCCGGAGCGGGACAGCACCCAGGGCCGCACCCGCTACCGCGAGCCCAACATGGCCCACCCCCCACCCGACGCCACCCCTGACAGCACCAAAGAGTGGGAGCGGGAAACATGGGTAACCCGGATGGCCTCCCTGAGCAACTTCCGGCACCACGTCCCGGGGGACATCCCCACCCCCGACGAGCAGCAGCCAGCCCCCTCTACGTACATGACCCTCATGTACAATCTGCACTACACCCTCTCCACCACCACCTACGACGCACCCACAGACCACTGGGTGGTACACGGCACCGACTCCCTCCTCCCCGCCGACTACACCCCCCCCACACACAAACCAGGTCCCGACACGTACGCCAGGGGGGACGACCCGGACGACCCCCACATCTGGGGCACGTGGGCACCCGAATCCCTGGACACGCTGCTCTCCATCCGCAGCGGCTACCAGGGCCTTGGTAGGGCGATGTATTGCCTCGCCAAGTGGACCCAACGGACCTGGGGGATCCCCACGGACCGATGGGTGTGGGTGGTCACGCTGCGCCCCCAGCAGAGGGAAGCCCCCCCAAACCGCAGGGGACCCACCCCCCCACGCCCCACCACCCTACAACTATGCCCGTACATGATGGCAGCCCGCCTCATGACGCTGCTATGGCCGGGCCCCCACACCCCCACCCAAAACTACCCCCATCTCACAGAGGAGGACATGCCCGGCATCCGGCGATGCTTCTTCCGGACCCTCGACTACCTCCAGCAAACACACCCCCACGTCCTGGAGCAGATATGGCCACCCCCTCGGTAACCCACGTGCCCGCGCAGCCGAGACAACGCCACCACGCCAGCACCAGCACGCACGGATCACCAGGGAAAACGCGCGCACACGCCCGATGCCCGAACCTGCACCCTCGTTCTCGCTACTTACAGGACCCAGCATCATACGCCCGCCCCCGAGGCCCGGGACCCTCCACCGTCTCCCACAGCCCTCTCCTCCGCCTCCGACTCCACAACCTCCACCACCACGACCACCTCATCCACCACCACCACCACGTCCTCATCCAGCACTCCACCCCCCAGGCCGCGGGGAACACCTCCCAAACGGGCCTCCAAACCCGCCCCCACCGCGAGCAGCCCCGCCGCCGCCAAGGCCCACGCCCCGACGAAGCCGGCGCCCACGACCCAGCCGAAGCCCAAGACCGCCGCCAAACGGCAACCCGCAGCCAAGCCCAAAACCAAGCCCAAACCCGGCGCCACGACGGCAGCGCGAGCCCGGCCCCCCGAAGTGTCCTCTACGACATCCGGCCCCAGCCGTCCCAGGCCCGAAGGCAGCAGCGCCCAGCACGGCGCCCCCCCACCGTCACCGACGCCACCGCCACCACCTTCATGGCGGAGCGCGCCGCGGCCGAAGCGCGACGCGACTCGTCCCGCCACCTCTCAAAGCCCGCACCTCAGGCCCACAGACCGCTCCCGACCAAGCCAGAACAACGCCAGGGTCCACCAGCAGCGCCCCTGCCCCCCTACCGGCCCCCGATGACAGCCGACATGCAACGCATGCCCCACTACCGCCGCCGCCGCGAATCCCCGCCCAACCCCGAGGCGGAGACCGTACGCGCACACCCGCGGGTCCACATCCGCGTACACCCCCACTCCCCACGCACCCCCACTGAACAGGACTACGAGGAATCACCCAGGCCCGCCACCGCTGCCGGTCCCCACGACCCCGTCACACCCACCCACGCCCACTCCTCCGCCCAAGACCGCGGGCCCGCCCAGGAACAGTGGTGGCAGCGCTGGACCCACACGCAGCTTTGGCAGCTGCGGAAGTGGGCCCGGGGAGAGCCCTCCCTCGAGGGCCTGGTCCATCAGCCCCGCAAGGGGTTGGTGGAGAACTGCCGCCTCCGGCCGGCGAGGGGGTGGATGCCGCAGGCCGCATGGGAAGCCATGCCGGCCGATGCGCTCCACCCCCTGGGAGTCCACCCCCGCAACCTCCCCGCGCCCCAGGACCACCCGTATGTCCTCAGGGGCCTGCGGGAGACCCTCCAGGAAACGCGGCGAGACGGCATCCGCCTGTGGGACATCACCCAAAGCCCAGCCCCGCACGCACACACCCCCTCACCATCCCACAAGCGTCGGCGCACCGACACCGGCGACACCCACAGCACCCCAGGAGCCCTGCGCGCCACACAACACGACGCGCCTGACCCCCCGGCCAGCGGCCCCGCCATCTAACCCCGTTACCCAGCACACCACCACCACGGGGCGCCACGCCAGGCCACGCCCAGAAGTCACCAAACGAACCAGACGCCGAAGGAAGCCAACGCACACGACAACGAGCACCACTACGCCCAAACGCTCCGAACCCAGGCCCGATACCGTGGGCTCCTCTCCACCCTCAGCACGACACACACGTCACTGACGTCACTCCTCCGCCGTGCCCCCTCCCACGCCACCGCCCCGCCCCCCCCCCTCCCGCCGCACGTCCCCACGCCGCCCAGCACCCAGCCCCACACACTGCGCCACAGCATCGCCCTAGTCCGGCCCCTCCACCATCGCGCCACTTGGCACCTCACAGTAGACCGCCGTCCTGTGGTCCCGCTCCCCCCGGCACCGCTCCCGGGGTCGCACCCGGCCCACGTCGTGTTCGCCCCCGCGTCGCGGGCCGCGGACATCCTCCCGCTCCTCGCCGCCACCCCTCCCGGGCATGGCATACTGCTTGCCGCCAACCCCTCGGTCCTCAGTGAGGTCCTCATCGGGCACGCCGACGCCCCGCACGTGCGCCCGCTGCTGCCCAACCTGCACGCTGCGTACGCCCCCGCCACGCCCGTCGACCCCTCCGTGTGGGACTCCCAGTGAGGCCACCGGCCACCGGCCGGCCCGCACGCACCACCCCGCACTCGCCTGGGGCGCACGACCCCGTGGACGCCGCTACCCACACGCCCGGCCCCGCGCAACCGCCTAACCGAGCCAGAACCCAAGGACAAATCAAACCCGAGCCACATCCCAAAACCGCTAACCCTTGACTCCTAACCAAGCCCGCCGAGGGAACACCGAAACCACAGCCCACACAGCCGCCTAACCAGCCAGCTCCAGAAGCAAAGAGACACCACACCAAACCCAGCCTGACCCAAGCCTAACCGAGCCAAAGCCCCAACACAAATCAAACCCGAGCCACACCCCGAAACCGTCAACCCTTGACTCCTAACCAGGCCCGCTGAGGGAGATACGTAGACACAGCCCACAGCCACAGCCCACACAGCCGCCTAACCAGCCAGCACCAGAAGCAAAGAGACACCTAACCAAACCCACCCTGACCCATACCCGTGTACATCAGGACGCGCGAGCCGCACCCCTGGGGCGCGGCCGCCGCCACAGCACCGACGACACACGCCAGAGGACACAACGCTATTGCACCGCCGCACCAGCTGCCCGTGCCTGTGCCTGCAGTGTACGCGCGCCCCTGTTTTTCTCTTTTTTGTTTTTTCTTTTTTTTTTCCCAAAAAAAAAAAACGAAAATTAGGGGGGGAGGAAGAGGGACACAACGACCCATGGCACACGCGCACCGCAAACAGCACGCACACCGGTGAACAGGAGCCCTGTGGCCCAGGACACCGCACATGCAACACAACACACCGAGCGAGCACACCGGTGAACAGGAGCCAGCTGCCCCAGGACACCGCTGATGCACCACAGCAAACCGCGCGGGCACACCGGTGAACAGGAGCCCAGCGGCCCAGGACACTGCACACACGTAGGGCGGCCGAGGGACAGGAAAGAACCAATACCCCATGGGTCGGACGCACTGGGGCGACCCAGCCGACCCACCGGGCCAGTGGCAGGAGCGGTACTCCAAGGCCACTGGTCCGAGCCCGGCCAGGCTGCATCGGGGACCATGGCAAACGTCACCCGGAGCCATGGAAGCAACCGGTGACAGGCGAGCCGGTACACAGTCCAGGAGGGGGTCACCTGCCAAGCAGAGTGGCCCCGCAACTCAAGCCACAAGAGTGAGGCGGTCGTACCGCAGACAAGCGGGAGCAATACCCCTTATGGTGAGAGATACTCCACACGGCTGGGCAGCCCCCCAGAGCTGCCGCCCAAAGGAGGGGGCATGTGGCCCTACCCATGGACACATGTGGGGACACCCTCCCAACTGGGACACATGGACCGGGTGGCCGCGACAATGCCTTCCCAAGCACATGCGGGAGCGGCTCAAGAGGCACCTGACATAGGGCAGTGGGAGGGACAGGACGTCCCCTTGGTAAGACCTTCTTCCTGCAATGTCAAAGGAGGCATCCCGAGCTCCCGAAGATACCTACCTACCTACCTCGGGCTAGACTCCCCGCAATTCGCTGCCAGCCCCCCTTGCCGCTGGTGCCATGGCCCTCGGGTTGGGCTGTCACCTGCGCCTTCGTTTGTGTGGGGGCTGGGGCGGTGGCAGCGGCGGGTTCCTCGGGCGGTAAGGCCAGTAGCTGAGGGCGGTGCGCAGGGCCTGGTGCAGCCAGACATTTTTGCACTCTGCATCCCCTCCATCCCCGGGGTGCGAGGGGCTGTGTAAGCTTTCACAGCGGGCTCCATTCTGTTAGTGTGATTTCAGGATTATGCTTGTCATACCACTCAGAAAACTAAGCAGTTGTGACGTTTCGTTGTATGAACAATAGGACGTTTGGTTGTATGAACAATAGGAAATTAGAGTGAGCCGACATCTGAGTGGATTGATCGCCTTCGACCATTGAGAAAAGGCCTGTGATGTGGAAACACTGTGCACTTGGTGTTATGTGTGTATCCTGTCGTTTGAGACCTCAGGTACGTAGTCACCTACTTTTGGCTGTGCCTCTTTCGGGACTCCGTTTTCACGTTGTCACCTACTGATGGCCGTGCCGTTTTTGGGACTCTGTTTCCTTGTTCCCCTGTACTGAGGAGGGTGCTGGAGGGAATCTCTGGTCCCGGACTTGGTTCTACCTTGTCTGCTTACCCAGGACGTGGTTTTCACCTCGTCTCCGAGTCAGGACTCGACTTTTCTTTTGTCTTTCCGGAATTAGAAGAAGCTTCGTTCACTGAAGTCTACAGCAGTTTGCTCGAGGAAAAAGATCGTTTAGGTGAAGTAATTTTGAGGTGCAGTGAATAGCTGGAGCTGAGCCTGTGAGTTGGGCCCTTTCTTTCAAAAACTGGGTCTGGATGACAAGTCTGGAGGCACACTCTAACATAGCTGAGGTATTAAAAGCCAGGCCAAAACTCAAAATCAGGCCCGTGGGCAAGTCTGACAGAGTTGGTGAGGTTTCACTGAAGGCACACGAAGTTGGAGGTGAGAAAAATATATATATATAGTGTTGGGACTTCTCATTGTAAGCCAGGTGTGGGAGGGACCTGGGACAGGCTGATGACCATCATGTGGCGCCTTTTGCAACACTCATAATGAATGTCCAGGATTTTCAAATAGTGGGATAGGAAGTTAATAAGCGGCCTGGAGCCTGCGATCTGTGCTCTCTCTTTCAGGCAGTTGGCGTAGATGATTGACCGTGTGATAGCCCGGGCACTGGAGACTTCAACAGTGTGAAAGTGAATGTCAAAAGGGACCAGACCGGTGACAGTCAGGGTCACAGGCACCTCGGTGGATTCACGCACTAAGTCCTGTGTTGGGATCATGAGCGGACTACAAAGGGAGGTGGTGATTGTTCCTTCATTGACTTGTGGTTCTTGGATATCGTTTTTGGCGTCAATGTCCGCCCATCTTGTTTGGTGGAGCTTGGCTGGGTGATGTGCTATACCTGGTCCTTTTAACAGGCCTTGGATGCGGAGAGTGTTTACCAAAACAGCATCGTTTTGTTTGAAGGGGTCCACCAGGTCGCCATTGAATCGTGCCGTTTCTTGCCAGCGGAGGCGGAATGGCAGGTCGCGGCTGTGTGACTTGATGATCCATGATAGGACTTTCCCGTTAGTAGAGATGTGATCAGGACCTAATAGTTTGTAAGAACGGGTTTTAAACTCAGATATAATACTGGCACACAAGATCTTCTCTGCTTCAGCAAGGACACGGACTGAGAAATGCAGAAAGGAGGAGAAGAGGTCTTACCTGACTTGTTTGTGCTTGTCTGCCATCTGGACAGAGGCCTGGTGTAGTGTTTCTGTTAACCGAAGGGCAGAGGACTGGTCCAGGCGCAACAGGGATTGGTGGCAGTGAATATTGTGATCTGCGAACATGGAGTGCTGGTGCAGGCTGAAGGCGGCGATGTTTCGTTGGGTCGTGGTGTCGTAGTCGCTGCAGAGTAAGTCAGGCTTGGGTTCTTCGTGAGCCATCGTCATGTTCATTTGCAGGGCGAGAGGCTGTTTAGTTGTTTCGGGATTGAGGTGACCGTGCTAGAGACCGCTTGGTTTCATTCCGGTGATCCGTGTCTTGGACGTCGCTGAAGCTGATGGAGCGCGCTGCCTCAGAGCGCGTTCTTCGGCGCCGACGTTTCGGTTGAGACTTTGCGTCGGTGGGCAGGAAACGGAAGACGTTGTCATTGGGCAGGACGGTTTCAGTGGGCTCAATATCCGAACTTGTTTGTGAGCAGGGATGACTTTGGTTAGCAGAAGTCGTAGCCAGGGTGTCGCTTGGGTGTTTCCTCAACTTGTCAGTATCATCGGGACTGTTTGGTAAGGGAGACCTTACCGCAGGTGCGATCGGCGTGCGATCATCGCTGCAGCTGCTTTGCGAGGATGGCATTGTGTCAGACGAACCGGGCGATCGTGTTCGTGACTGGGGTTCGCGCTGGTGAGTGGTAGTGGTCACCGGCGTGCAGTTCTTCAGCCTGTTAGCTGGCGAGCTTGGTTTTGCGGCATCAGAAGAAATGGGCACCGCAGGTTCGTGGTTGTTGCTTTGATCCGGATGAACAGGGGAATGAGTAACTTCTCTGCTCTCGGCGTAGTCAGGGGTTTCAGTCTTCAAACGAGCTGAAGCAAGGGATGGTGATGGGGCCCTGGGCGCTAAATTGGTGTGGAAATTTTGACCAAATGGGCACCGCAGATTCATGGTTGTTGCTTTGATCCGGAAGAACAGGGGAATGAGTAACTTCTCTGCGCTCGGCGTAGTCAGGCGTTTCGGTCTTCAAACGGGCTGAAGCAAGGGATGGTGATGGGACCTGTTCACTAAATCGTTGTGCAAATTTTGACCAGGACCTCTTTGCAGCGAGCAAAGGGTCTGCTTGCTCCGCAGTTATTGCTTCCTGCTGGTGCTGGGACGCCACATGGTGTGGGTCTTCGCCGCCACCGGTTTCCGACTGCCAAGGAGAAATGGTTTGGAGTGGTACCTTTAGGTTTTCAGCCGGGCTGGTTAACAGGGTGTTTTGAGTAGTGCAGAAATAAGGCAGAGCGTGCTTAAGATCGTGAGACGTTTTAAAACTTCGCTGCGGCGCAAAGTTTGTTTGGTACAGAGCAGAAGGTGACTGACAACTCGAAATCTCTGATGGCGAAGGCGTGGTTTCAGTTACGGCTTGGGTCCTGAGGATTTTTGAGATAGTGGAAGTTACCTGAAGCTTGGAGAGTGCGATGTCTTCGAGAATGGATGGTGATCGTGAAAATGGGTTATCAGAACTTCTGTCGATGCGTAAAGTTTTATCTAGGAGCCAGGGTTGCCCGCTTTCGTGGAGGGAGGGGCGGTGCTCCGCGGCACGGACGCGGAAGCCAATGTCTGGCTGCCCAAAGAAAAACCTTTTTGTCGCCCGTTCCGCCGAAATGTAAGGACAACAAAAAGAATACTTTCACGAGAATCAAGGTAGGTAGGTAAGTAGGTAGGTAGGTGCACTCGGTCGTGGAGAGGGGCCCCATGGTTCTCCCTGGCGTCGCCCCTGTGACGAACAGGAAGAGGTTCCGCGCGTGAAGGGGAGAGGCGGCTTACATCCTGCTAGACCTGACTGGTGGCCCCCAACAAAGCGGCCCCGGGCAACAGCGGGAGGGCTGATCGCCGCCAGCGTGACGCGCTTGTCTCGCTGGGGGGGTGTGCCCCCGTGCTTGCGCAGGTCCCCCCCTTTGGGCGGAACACTAGAGGTTCACCGGACTTTCTGGTGTATCCCGTTCCCAAGGCATGCATGCATGTTCCTGGTACTGGGGTTCCGAGGCGCCTTGGTGTCGCACGCTCCGCCTCGTGTCCCAAAGCAGCGCAGGCCTTAGGATGCAGCCCTACCCCTGGGCTCTGGCTCTCGTTTGGCCGGGTCACCTGCATGGCACGGGCTGCCTCAATGCCCGGGCTATGGACACTGGGTTTCCTACTGTTGTGTGGCGCTTGTGTTTGGGTCCGGGTCGTGTTTGGGCTCGGGTCTCGGCTGCGCCCCGCCACTCCTGGCTGGTGTGTTGGGGTGTGCGTGTGTTTGCGTGCGCGCTCGACTCGTACCCCGTCTTTCCTGGCTGGGCTGTGCGGTGTTGGTGTGTGTGCTTGGGCTCCGGTTTTGGCTGCGCCCCGCCACTCCTGGCTGGGGTGTTGGGTTCTGTGTGTGCTTGTGTGCCCGGTCCGCTTGTACCCTGCCACTGCTGGCTGGGGTGTGCGGTGTGCTTGTGCGTGTTCAGGCTCTGTTTTTGTCTCCGCCCCGGCACTCCTGGCTGAGGTTTTGGGCCGTGCGTGTTTGTGTGCGCCCTCCGCTTGTACCCCGCCACTCCTGGCTGGGGTGTGCAGTGTGGGCGTGTGTGCTTGGGCTCAGGTTTCGGCTGCGCCTAGCGACTCCCGGCTGGGGTGTGCGGCGTGGGTGTGTGTGCTTGGGCTCGGGTTTCGGCTGCGCCCCGCCACTCCTGGCTGGGGTGTTGGGGTGTGTGTGTGCTTGTGTGTGCGCTGCGCTTGTAGCCCGCCACTCCTGGCAGGCGTGTGCGGTGTGCTTGTGTGTGTTCGGGCTCGGTTTTTGGCTCCGCCGCGCCACTGCTGGCTGGGGTGTTGGGGTGTCCGTGTTTGTGTGCGCCCTCCGCTTGTACCCCGCCACTCCTGGCTGGGGTGTGCAGTGTGGGCGTGTGTACTTGGGCTCGGGTTTCAGCTGCGCCCCGCCACTCCTGCTTGGGCTGCGCGGTGTGGGTGTGTGTGCTTGGGCTTGGGTTTCGGCTGCGCCCCGCCACTCCTGGCTGGCGTGTTGGGGTGTGTGTGTGATTGTGTGTGCGCTCCGCTTGTACCCCGCCACTCCTGGCTGGGCTGTGCGGTGTGGTCGTGTGTGCTTTGGCTCTGGTTTCGACTGCACCCCGCGACTCCTGGCTGGGGTGTTGGGGTGTGCGTGTTTGTGTGCGTGCTCTGCTTGTCCCCCGCCACTCCTGGCTGGGGTGTGCAGTGTGGGCGTGCGTGCTTGGGCTCGGGTTTTGGCTGCGCCCTGCCACTCCTGGCTGGGGCGTCGGGGTGTGCGTGTTTGTGTGTGCCCTCCGCTTGTACCCCGCCACTCCTTGCTGGGGTGTGCGGTGTGGGCGTGTGTCCTTGGGCTTGGGTTTCGGCTGCGCCCAGCCACTCCTAGCTGGGGTTTTGGGCTGTGTGTGGGCCTGTGTGTGCGCTCTGCTTGTACCCCGCCACTCCCGGCTGGCGTGTGCAGTGTGGGTGTGCGTGCTTGGGCTCGGGTTTCGGCTGCGCCCCGCCACTCGTGGCTGGGGTGTTGGGGTTCTGTGCGTGTTTGTGTGCGCGCTCGGCTTATACCCCGCCCCTCCTGGCTGGGGTGTGCGGTGTGGGCGTGTGTGCTTGGGCTCGGGTTTCGGCTGTGCCCAGCCACTCCTGGCTGGGGTGTTGGGGTGTGTGTGTGTGCTTGTGTGTGCGCCCTGTTTGTACCCCGCCACTCTTGGCCGGGGTGTGCGGTGTGGGTGTGTGTGCTTGGGCTCGAGTTTCGGCTGCGCCCCGCCACTCCTGGTTGGTGTGTTGGGGTGTGTGTGTGCTTGTGTGTGCGCTCCGCCCGTACCCCGCCACTCCTGGCTGGGGTGTGCGGTGTGGTTGTGCGAGCTGGCGGTCGGGTTTCGGCTGTGCCCCGCCACTCCTGGCTGGGGTGTTGGGGTGTGCGTGTGTGTGTGCGCGCTCCGCTTGTACCTCGCCACTCCTGGCTGGGCTGTGCGTGCCTGAGCTCGGGTTTTGGCTGCGCCCCGCCACTCCTGGCTGGGGTGTTGGGATGTGCGCGTTCGTGTGCGCGCTCCGCTTGTACCCCGCCACTCCTGGCTGGGGTGTGCGGTGTGGGTGTGTGTGCTCGGCCTCGGGTTTCTGCTGCGCCCCGCCTCCCTTGGCCGGGGTGTTGGTGTTTGTGTGTGTTTGTGTGCGCCCTCCACTTGTTCCCCGCCACTCCTGGCTGGGGTGTGCGGTGTGGGTGTGTGTGCTTGGGCTCGGGGTCTGGCTGCGCCCCGCCACTCCTGGCTGGGGTGTCGGGGTGTGTGTGTGTCTTTGTGCGTGGCCCGCTTACACCCCGCCACTCCTGGCTGGGGTTTGTGGTGCGCGGGTTTGGTGTTGCCTGGCACCTGTTCTTGTGCCGTGGTTCGTTGCGGGTTGTGCTCGCTGCCCGGGTCTGCTGCACCCGGTGGCCGTTGTTGCTTGACACCCGTCCGTGTGCCTTGGTTGTGGCCGGCGGCGGGCCTCTCTGGCGTGCCTGGTGGCCCCGCGCTGGTGCGCCGCGCCTCGTCCGTTCCGGTCGCTCTCGGTGCTCCGGTTGGCTTTCCCGACGCCGTGGTGCCTTTCCCCGACCCAGGGGCTTGCGCCCCCGGCTTTACTGGGTGGCTGCGCGGGGCACGCGGAGGCTGGCTGGGAACCGGGCTCATTGTGCCTGCCGCTGGCCCCCGCCGAGGCGGGGGGGCTGGGCTCGCTCCGCGTCGTACCCGTTCGGGGCCCTGCGATGGGGTTGTCCCTGGCGGGTCCCTCCAGCGTCGGTCCTGGGCTGCGTGCGCTGCGGTGGTTTGCGTGTGTGGACCCGGTCACTGACGCGTTCGGTTTCCCGTACCGTCCGTCGTTTGACGGGGGACTCGGCCGATGCACTGGGGTTGTTTCGTGTGGACGCCATCACCTCCCCTTGCGGGTCGGAGGACGCCACGCCCGGGTCCCGTGCGTGTGTGCGTGTGCTCGTCCGTCCTGGCCGGGTCCGGCGGGCCCGCCTCCCGGGCGCGTTCTGGTGCGCATCACCGTTTCCCTTTGCCGCTTGGTCTTTCTGCTTTGCTCGGCCCCCTCCGAGCTGGGGTTGCTCTGCTTGTGGTTCTTTGGGTGCCTTCCCCCCCCCCCCGCCTTTTTTTTTCTTTCTTTTTGCTTTCCATTTTCCGCGCCCCCGTTGTCTCCTTCTTTCTCTGGTTTCCGGCCCCTGGTGCCTTGTTTCTCTTTTCCCCTCCCCCCCGCCTTGTGTTTTTTTTCTCTTCTCGCGCCCCCGTTGCCTCCGGCTTTCTTTGGTTTCCGGCCCCGTGTGCCCTGGGCCTTGGCGCTGTGTGCTGTTTGTTTAGTTGGCCTCCCGCTCCCCGGCTCTCCGCGCGCTCTCGCCTCTTTTGTGGTTCCTGCCTGGCCACTGGCTGCTCCTCGGTGGTTGCTGCCCCCCCCCCCCCCCTCCCTTTTGTGCCTTGCTGTTTTTCTCGCTGCCGCTTTCTGTTCCGTCATTTTTTTGCCCGTTGCGCGGTCCCGTTGTCTCTGGTTTTCCTGGTGCCTTCTTTCTCTTTTCCCCTCCCCCCGGCCTTGTGTTTTTTTTTTCCGTCTCGCGCCCCCTTTGTCTCCGGCTTTCTTTGGTTTCCGGCCCCGGATGCCCTCGGCCTTGGCGCTGTGTGCTGTTTGTTTTGTTGGCCTCCCGCTTCTTGGCTCTCCGCGCGCTCTCGCCTCTTTTGTGGTTCCTGCCTGGCCGGTGGCTGCTCCTGGGCCGTTTCTGCCCCCCCCCCCCCTTATGTGCCTTGCTGTTTTTCTCGCTGCCGCTTTGTGCTCCATTTTTTTGTTTTCGTTTTTTTTCCGTTGCGCGCCCCCGTTGTCTCTCGATTTCCTTGGTTTCCGCCCAGGGGTGCCCTGGGCCTTGGCGCTGTTTGCTGTTTGTTTTGTTGGCCTCCAGCTCCTCGGCTCGCCGTGCGCTCTCGCTTCTTTTGTGGTTTCTCTCCGGCCGTTGGCTGCTCCTCGGTGGTTGCTGCCCCCTCCCCCCCCCCCGCTTTTTGTGTCTCGCTGTTTTTCTCGCTGCCGCTTTGTGCTCTTTTTTTGTTTTTGTTTTTTTATTTTCCGTTTTGCGCCCCCGTTGTCTCTGGCTTTCTCTGGTTTCCGGCCCCGGGTGCCCTGGGCCTTGGCGCTGTGGGTTTGATTTGTCCGTCTCCCGCTTCTCGTCTCTCCGTGCGCTCTCGCCTCTTTTGTGTTGCCCACCTGGCCGTTGGCTGCTTCGTGGTGTTTGCTGACCCCCCCCCCTTTGTGTCTCGCGGTTTTCGTCGCTGCCGCTCGGTGCTTTGTTTTTTTTTTCTTCGGCGGTTTTCGCCGCCTGCTCGCCCCCCCCCCTGGTGCGTGCGTGGTGCCTTGTGCTGTCTGCTGCTGCCGCGGTGCGCTGCCCTTCCGTGTTTGGTGCTGTGCTGTGATGCCTCGCCTTGCTGTGCTGTGGGCTGCTGCGTGCTGTGCGCTGTTTGTTGGGGTGTTTGTTTCTGTGTTGTGCTGCGCTGTTGGTTGCTGCTGCATGTTGTGCCGTGTCTTTGGTCGTGCCGTCTGGTTGGGTTGTTCGCGGTGTGGCTTGCTGCCTGGTTTTGGTCTGAGTTGCCGTGTGTTGTGCTGTGCTGTGTGTCCCTGGGTGTGGTGCTGCGCCGCGCTGCTGCGCGTCATGCCTCCCGGTGTCCTGTTGTTGTGTGCTGTGTTGTTTTGTTGCGCTTGTTTGGTGTCGCTGTTTGTTGTGCCGTGTCCTCTGGCGCTGCCCGTCGCCCTGGGGCCCTGTGCTTTGCTGCGCTGTGTTTTGCGGTGTTCATCCGCGCTGTGTGCTCTGTGCTGTGTGTGTTTTGTCGTGGCGTGCTGGTGCGCGCTGTTGTTCGCCGCTGTGCTGCGTGCTGTGTGTGTCCTGGGGTGTCGTGTTGTGTGTTCCCTGTCCTCTTCGGTCTGTGTGGTGCTGTGTTCCGTTGTGCTCGTGCGTTTGCGTCGTGCTGTTCGTGTCGTCCGTGCTGTTGCTGGCGCCTGGTGCTGTGGTGCGCTGCTGTGTGTTGCGCTGTTTTCTTTGGTGTTCTGTGGTGTGGTGCTGGGTCTGGCGGCCAGTGGTGATCTGCTGGCTGTGTGTTTTCCGGTGTCGGTGTCCCTGTCTGGCCGCGTGGTCTGGTTCCCTGTGGCTGGTGTGGTTTGCTGTGGTGCCCTGCTTGCCTGTGTAGTGTTCTGTGGTGCTGTGCTGTCTCATGGTGCTGTGCTGTTGTGTTCTGCTGTCGTTTTGCGGTGCTGTTTGTGCTTGCTTTGCCCTCCTTTGGCCTGTCGTGCTGTGCTGTGCTGTGCTGTTGGTTGTCTCTCCTGTTTTGTGCCCGGTGGTGGTGTCTGTGTGCTTTGGTGCCCTGTCTCTCCCTGCCGGCTCGGTTTTCCATTTTTTTGAAAAAAATTAAAATTATACTGTACGCAACCCACGCGCGAGCAACAAGACCATATTTTACTTACTGACTTATGTGTTACCCGTCGGCCTCCGTGGTGTCGTTGATGAAAGTACTCCAAACTCTTTTTCCCATTCTTGAAGTTGTAGTTGAACTTGGTGGTCGTGGTCTTGACGGCGCGTAATGTCCGCCTTCAGCAAAGAGGAGGCAAAGGCGCCGAGGGGGGGGGGGGCAGCGGGAGGAAGGAGTACATGGCGAAAAAGACAGGAACTGAGGAAGCGAGTTCAGGGGCGCGGCGTTCTACGAAAGAAAACAAATTTCCAAGTTTTACGCGTTGCTCGCGACGCAGTTTTCCTTACGTAGACGGCGTATTAGACAGGGGCAAGGACAGCGTTATGTTCATGTTAGCGTTACGGCGCTTACGGCGCTATTTATTTGTCTTTTTAAGGTCAAAGTTTTCGATGTCGTGTTTTAACGCGTTTCGCCGCGCGCTTTTTGCCCTAAGCGTTTTTTATGCTATTTAGCTTGATTTCCAGCTATGTAGAAAATTGTTTCGTCGTGTTTTTCTTATTCTTTTATTTCCTTTCTGGCGCTGAGGATCAGCGCGCGCAACGTTTCCATGTTATCACCATATAGTGTTGGGAGTTTTCATTGTAGGCCACGTGTGGAAGGGATCTAGGACGGGCTGATGACCATCATGTGGCGCCTTTTGCAACACTCATAATATATGTCCAGGATATTTAAGTAGTGGGATAGGAAGTGAATAGGCGGCATGGAGCCTGCGATCTGTGCTCTTTCTATCAGGCAGTCAGCGTAGATGATTGAGCGTGTGAAAGCCTTGGCACTGGAGAGTTCAACAGTGGGAAAGTGAATGTCAAAAGGGACCAGACCGGTGACAGTCAGGGTCACAGGCACCTCGGTGGATTCAGGCACTAAGTGCTGTGTTGCGATCATGAGCGGACTGCAAAGGGAGGTGGTGATTGTTCCTTCATTGACTTGTGGTTCTTGGATATCGTTTTCGGCATCAATGTCCGCCCATCTTGTTTGCTGGAGCTTGGCTTGATCATGTGCTATACCTGGTCCTTTTAACAGGGTTTGGATGCGGAGAGTGTTTACCAAAACAGCATCGTTTTGTTTGAGGGGGTCCACCAGGTCGCCATTGAATCGTGCCGTTTCTTGCCAGCGGAGGCGGAATGGCAGGTCGCCGCTGTGTGACTTGATGATCCATGATAGGACTTTCCTGTTAGTAGAGATGTGATCAGGACCTAATAGTCTATAAGAACGGGTTTTAAACTCAGATATAATACTGGCACACAAGATCTTCTCTGCTTCAGCAAGGACACGGACTGAGGAATGCAGAAAGGAGGAGAAGAGGTCTTACCTGACTTGTTTGTGCTTGTCTGCCATCTGGACAGAGGCCTGCTGTAGTGTTTCTGTTAACCGAAGGGCAGAGGCCTGGTCCAGGCGCAACAGGGATTGGTGGCAGTGAATATTGTGATTTGCGAACATGGAGTACTGGTGCAGGCTGAAGGCGGTGATGTTTCGTTGGGTCGTGGTGTCGTAGTCGCTGCAGAGTAAGTCACGCTCGGTTTCTTCGTAAGCCATCGTCAGATTCATTTGCAGGGCGAGAGGCTACTTAGTTGTTTCGGGATTGAGGTGACCGTGCTAGAGACTGCTTGGTTTCATTCGGGTGATGCGTGTCTTGGACGTTGCTGAAGCTGATGGAGCGCGCTGCCTTAGAGCGCGTTCTTCGGCGCCGACGTTTCGGTTCGGACTTTGCGTCAGTTGGCGGGAAACAGAGGACGTTGTCATTGGGCAGGACGGTTTCAGTGGGCTCAGTATCTGAACTTGTTCGTGAGCAGGGATGACTTTGGTTAGCAGAAGTCGTAGCCAGAGTGTCATTGGGGTGTTTCCTCAACTTGTCAGTATCATCGGGACTGTTTGGTAAGGGAGACCTTACCGCAGGTGCAATTTGCGTGCGATCATCGCTGGAGCTGCTTTGCGGGGATGGCATTGTGTCAGACGAACCGGGCGATCGTGTTGGTGACTGGGGTTGGTGCTGGTGAGTGATAGTGGTCATCGGCGTGCAGTCCCTCAGCCTGTTAGCTGGTGAGCTTGGTTTTGCGGCATCAGAAGAAATGGGCTCCGCAGGTTCATGGTTGTTGCTTTGATCCGGATGAACAGGGGAATGAGTAACTTCTCTGCTCTCGGCGTAGTCAGGGGTTTCAGTCTTCAGACGAGCTGAAGCAAGGGATGGTGATGGGACCTGGGCGCTAAATCGGTGTGGAAATTTTGACCAAATGGGCACCGCAGATTCATGGTTGTTGCTTTGATCCGGAAGAACAGGGGAATGAGTAACTTCTCTGCGCTCGGCGTAGTCAGGCGTTTCGGTCTTCAAACAGGCTGAAGCAAGGGATGGTGATGGGACCTGTTCACTAAATCGTTGTGCAAATTTTGACCAGGACTTCTTTGCAGCGAGCGAAGGGTCTGCTTGCTCCGCAGTCGTTGCTTCCTGCTGGTGCTGGGACGCCACATGGTGTGGGTCTTCGCCGCCAGCGGTTGCGGACTGCCAAGGAGAAATCGTTTGGACTGGTACTTTTAGGTTTTCAGCCGGGCTGGTTAACAGGGTGTTTTGAGTAGTGCAGAAATAAGGCGGAGCGTGCTTAGGGTCGTGAGACGTTTTAGAACTTCGCTGCGGCGCAAAGTTTGTATGGTAGAGAGCAGAAGGTGACTGACAACTCGAAATCTCTGATGGCGAAGGCGTGGTTTCAGTTACGGCTTGGGTCCTGGAGATTTGTGAGATAGCGGAAGGTATCTGAAGGTTGGAAAGTGCGATGTCTTCGAGAATGGATAGTGATCGTGAAAATGGGTTATCAGAACTTCTGTCGATGCGTAAGGTTTTATCTAGGAGCCGGGGCTGCCTGCTTTCCTGGAGGGGGGGGCGGTGCTCCGCGGCACAGACGCGGAGGCCAATGTCTCACTGCCAAAAAAAAAACGATCCGTCGCCCGTTCCGCAGAAATGTAAAGACAACAAAAAAAATACTTTCACGAGAATCAACTAACAGTACCAGAAAATCAGTTTTCCCTGTTCAAATGAATACGGCCATCCTGACAGAACCAAGGCCCGGAGGACCCTTTCGTGGTCCTCCCGGGCCACCCACCCCCCCGGGGGTACTTCTCGGTTCCCCCCGTCGCTGCAGAGGAGCACGGCATGGAAGGGCCGGTTCCTCAACCCCCTGGTGGTTCCCGAGGTGGCCCAGCTCAGCCACCCATACACCTCCAGCACCAGGGGGAGGGCTTTGCACCCCAGGGGGTCAGGGGGTCCGCTCCAGTCCCGGACGCAATCGTTCCTGGCCTCGCTCTTCCACATGGTTGCCGCTGACCGGCTGTAAAGAGCGCAGTTTTTGCAGTGGACTACAGCAGGCAAGCAGAACCCAGGAGACGGCGAAGCCAAGGGTAAGAGGACATGATGCAGCAGGAGCACCAGGACGACTACGCCTGGGGGGGAGCCGCAACGCCGAGCACACGCAAAACAACAACAACCCCAGAGGGGAGACAGCGCCTGGTTGACCCCGATGACCTTGGCAGCCTCAGGAGCCGGGAGCACGCACCAGGCGCACTCCCCCCAGGCCCCACCCACACGGTATACAGTGCGCAGCAGGAAACCAACGGCCCAGTGACGCAGGGGCCATTACCCCAGCCCTGCCAACACCACCGGGCCCCAAGGGGGGGAGACGACAGGGGAGGGAACGACACGGCGCTAACTGGAACCGGAACCAGACCAAACCCCATCACAACGTACTGACTACAGCGCCCGCGCCACAGACCGAACCGCAAGCAACAGGCCAACCCAGCGTACCCCGAGCATGGACCGCACAGGGTATAGCCAAAACACGGACTACAGTCACATGCCGCGGCGCGACACCGACGACCTCAACAGCCCCAGCAATGGAGGCCGAGGGCGAGCACCAGACACATACACCCCCAGCCCTACACACACGGTGTACAGCGCACAACGGGACGACCACACGGCAACCCAAGGGCACGCCCACCGCTGCCCCGAGACGGCCGGCTCAACCGGGCCCCAAGAGCGAAGACAAGCTGGAGGACAGAGGGCACAGCGGCAGTTGGACCCAGAATAGGACCCATACCCGTCACAACACACTGACTACAGCGACCGAACCACGAACCGAACCACAAACACCACACGGTGTCGGCGTACCCCGAGCCAAGACCGCACGGAGTACAGCGCCCAAAACAAAGACCACTGCCGCACGCCTCAACACGAGGCGCAACACCACGGCGACCGGGACAACGCCCGGAGGCCGGAACCACAAACGTTGCCGTTCGTCACGGAAAGGACGCAGCCAAGCACGCCAGACGAACACACACGCGAAGCACCACTGTGCGTGTCAAGTGGAACATCCGACACCGCGATGGAAACCCACTCCAAACTATCCACCCCTCCCGAAGCCCTTAACCTACCCCTGGAATCACTGCCCAGTGGCCTCAACGTCTCCGCGAACCACGACCACATGGACCTAGACAACGATCCACTGCAGGGCAGCAACGAACGCGTACTGCAGATGGCGGCCGTCGCGCACCAACGACCCACATGGAGCCTGTACCGGGCACTCAACGAAACGGACCAACGGATAACGGGAACAGGAGAAAACAGTAACCCAGGGGCGTACATCCAGGAACTGCGAAGAGACATGCAAAACGCCCAGCAACAATCGCCGGAAGGAGTGGTGGTGCAGGGACGGGAAACCAAAACTGGAGCCTGGACGAACCTCGCAGGAGCCCCGCGCGCGCAGGAGGCCCTGACCTTCATCCAAGAATCCGACGCCCCATCGCCAGCAACCCTCCAGGAAACAGCGGCGGCTCTCGTCGTGACCCTGCACAGTTGGACGCGAGGCCACACCATCGTCCTGCATGACAAAACGGGGCCACCCTACGCATGCACCGCGCCATGCCGACCGACCAACGCGTCCACGGGTGAAGCCCACCTAGAATGGACACCTGAACGAGAAGATGACGAATACACCCTGGTGCACGCCACCTGACACCGACACAGGGCGACCAAGAAGAAGGAGCCCATGCCCGAGCCAGCCGCGACCCCCCCACCGAGACCGGCCCCCCGACACTGGACCCTGTACAAGCAGCTGGCCCATGCCCGCACCGTAGCCAAGCACAGTATCCAACCGTACATGGAAGCTGCGTACCTGGAACGCATGCTACAAGACTCGACCAAGTACGAAACGGAGGTCCTGGAGGGACACACGGGCCCACCGGATACCACGTCCCGTACAACACGGGACTACGTAGTGCCAGACAGAGACATCGGGGCACTGGCTACGACCGTTCGCACCACGTTCGAAGACTGCTCAAGGCCCGACCACCCGTTTGGGGACAACAACGACGCCTCCATCACAAACGCCATCCTAGCCTCCCACAGCTGGTCCACTCAGCAAAGCATCCACCTCCACACCCCGCAGGATGACCCACGCGAGTGACCCCTGTTGGACCACCAGCGCTGGAGTTCTACCTGCACGAAGATGCAACCACCGGGGCGCACTGCATCACCAGCCTTCGACCAACAGTGTCACAACCAATACCGGAGCCACACATACCCCCCAGCCCAACAAAACCCCAAACGCCCACGCAACACGAACAGGAGCCCCCGCAACAAGGGCACAGCCCACCAGCCCAAAAAAGGACCGAGCCCCCCAGCGCCACCACGTCCGTCCAACAACTCGACAAGCCCCTCACCTCGCGTCACGTCCCAGACAACTACCAACTACCCCGAGGGGGGAACCACACAAGGGGCACAGCAACGACATGGCGACTACCGACCGGCACCACTGATTGGAAGAAAATCCTCCCAGGGATAACAACGATGGAAGCCATGCGCCTCCTCACACCACACCAAGTACAACTAACACAGGCCATGCACCCCTTTATAACCACCCAGGGCACGGCCGCCATTGAAGGCACAGCCCTGAGAGAAAACGATCAAACGCTGCAGGCGAGACCCACACAGGCTATCTGGATAAACGCAACAGCGGGCACGGACATTGCCGTGGACCCCGACCCGGAGTGGGCGGCTATCCACTATACCCTGGACTGTGCCGAGAGCGACCCCACAGTGACGGAATGGTAGACGAGGTGGGCCGCTGAAGTCAACCGCCTCGAAGATGTCGCCCTCGACGACACCCTCACACCGCAGGCAATGGAGCCCGCGGGACGTGCCGCCCGTACACACCAGGACCCCAACAAGCACACCCTCTGGCACTACCCCACTACCATACACCCAGAGGCGGTAACGCAGATCAAGGAGGCGCCGGGGATGTTCACAATATACTGCAACTTGACAACAGACAACGGCATGGTGCCCCAGGCCGCCGAGCCCCCACTGCCGCCCACCGTCACGGCACTCGGCAAGGCGGCCCAAGCCATGGCACACAGGGAGGGTGCCCCGCAGGACTGGACGCCGAACCTCCTCGTCGAGCAACGCGCCCACCACAACGCCAACAAAGCACAGCAGGCAGGACACCAAATACACCCGCCGATACGCAACAAAGACGGTATCCTCCAGCCCCACAGCCCGTGGATGGTACACTTCATACTAGAAGACCACGGGGAAAATCGGAAAGGCACAGAAGTGCAAATCACACATGCCCTGGCGCACACGCACCTCAACTACGCCGTCCCCCCCTCAAATATGCTCGTCACCTACAGCGAAGCACGGAAGTCGACGTACAGACTGCTGACCGACACCGAAGGCCCAGCGTACACAGTGTACACCTGGGCACCATACGGGGACCTGCCAGCCCCCGTCCGGCACCCAGATCTGTCCTGGCACCAACCCCTCCATGGGAGGCGAGTCGCCCGTCAAGGCATCAAACCCGTGAGAAGCAGCGCCACCGGTGCCCACGGCAACCGGTCCCCCCCCAAGATTATCAACTCCGCTCTCGCAAACGCCAGGATGCCTCTCATCGACACGGGGTGCCCCACCCCGGATGACACAACCCACCGCAGAACGTGGGGCAACATCAGAAGGGCCCTACACCACGACATCGACCGCGACCAAGCCACCAGGATCGACCAAGGCTCTGTCACCATCAGGGTGGGGGTGGTTGAACACCCTAAACTCCCAAAACCTGCGCAGGGTGGCAGGGCCCTACTGAAGCCGGTTCGGACCCCCGTGGCGATCTTTGGGTCACTTGGGGTGTGTATCTATGTGCCGGCAAGCCGCCATTGGCTGATATCATACTCTCCCATCCACCTGACCTAACCTGATGTGATAGTGTGATAGGTTTGGCCATTCCAGCTATGAGCGGCCATATTCAATACCAAGGCGCCGCCGGCTGAGATTTATACATCGGAATATCAGGAATCAACAGGGTTTTTTTATCATAATGTTCCCGTAATTTTTCAGCCTTCTGTTCTGATTGTCAATGTATCGGCGACTGTCAGTTGGCTCGCAATTTTGCGGTAACTGATTGGTTAACTGTTATTTGCAGATATTTTGGGGGAAACCCCGATGAAGGGTCAGATTTCATCGGTAAAGGGTTCGTTGCTTCCGCAATTTTCATGTTATACACTCGCAAAATTCATCCAATTTTTTCAGACTTTCAGAATCGGATTTTCGACTTTGAGATCGCCGCACTTGATATGATGAATTTCGAGTGGGCCTACATTTTTCCCCAATCACGAATCAACCTTCATTTGGTTATCTCCTTCGTTTTTCTTGGAGATAAACGAGAAACAAAATTGATTCGTGAGGCCACTTTGAAAGGTCATATCTCCAGCTCACGGAGAGGAATACCAATTTCGAGACTTGGGTTGGAACTGCCTTGGTATCAACTTAATTCAGAAAGGATCGAACGCCTTTGAAGTCTACACATGCCCGGTGTAGCAAGGGATAATGGTCAAGAGGGTAGAAAGTGATATAAAACTCTTCGACCGTGCAACTGAATATTTTGATGCGACTTTCGAGTGTATCGCATGAGTGTTGGTGTTGCATAGAAACCTTCTTTGGGTTCCTACGTATTTTTAACGTCAAGTTATGTCCATGGAGGGGCATGGCATACCATGGTGGGAGCCACCTTTTGAGGGTATGTGTTTTATGCATGGTATGTGCTTCGATATGCTCACGCCCATGTTATATATCTCCGTTTGTAGGAAGATATATGGAGTCATCCGTGGCAAGGGCCTCACCCACGTCCTAATGGTGAGCTCCATGGCGCTAGACTAAGTCTACCGCTCTAATGAAGGTCCCTACCAGGACCGGCCCCCGCTGTGCCCCTTCCGCCAGTAATCCCCGCTGACTTGCTCCGGATCAATGCTTGCATTTATCAAAATCCAGGGTCCAAAACCAAAAATATAGAAAATAGAAAATACAATCCTTCTTCAACCCTGAATGGCAACCGGATCCCACAAATCCAACAATAACCCAATTCACAATCCAAATCAGGCTGCGGGCTTTCGTTCAGCACACCGGTATTCCCACGGTGGCGGGCATGTACAAGAATTGCACCAAGGAAGAAAGCCCTGAAATTGGCATATGAACACATATGAAGCAAAGTTGGGAAGAGATGGAAACTTACACAATCACAGCCATAGACCCATCATTCCCTGGACTCAAGACCTTCCCTTGACTCACCAACATGATGCCCTGAACCCAATCCAATAAGATGGCTAAATGCCATATGTCAAAAGTCAATACACAAACCCGAAAAATGTGTTCACTCCCAAGCCTCTAAATCCTAGCCCAATAGGGGAGGTGGCGTGTCATGGCCTAGAGTGGCACTCAGGACCATGCCCTACCCTGACATAACCTTGGTTGGACTTGGAGTCGAATGGGCTTAGAGAAATGACTTATGAGTTTGAACTCATAACATGTCAAAAAACTGCCAATTCACACCATATTGGCCATATATCAAAAATATGCTCAAAATTGAAGTTAGTACGTATCCGAAGGCTCCAAGCATGCATGGACTCGAAGTCTACCATTCATGGAGGATAGAGACTAAAGGCCAATGCCCATGTACATCCCCATTTTACCCTCGAAACCCTTTCGGATGTGGGCGCCACGCACTGCCCAAGTCAGCCCATGATCTTGAGACCAATTCTTGAAATCCTTCGTGCGCCAAGCCAAATAGAGTTCATGATCCGGCATATGGTGGTGTTCAACTCCAAAGCATATGCCAACATATGAACAACATACCATGGTTCGACTCTCCATAGGCTTCTTGCTGTTAGCTGACCAGGTGAGTACACAAAACGCGAAAATGAACAAAAATTGAGGTCAAAAACATGAAAATATGACCAAATACAAAGTTGTCATGATAGTATATCTCTACGCTCACCCATGATATCCGCTCATGATTCAATACACAAATGATTGAGACCATTTGCGAACAATCCCCCCACTTGGATCCCCAATCGGTCGCATGGAGATACCTTCGCCACTAATATCTACATGCCCCATGAAAATGGGAGTGCACCCATGGATCTCTTTGTCAAACATACCATGAGCAATACATACGCGGTAGACTTGGTCTAGCGCTTTGAATCCCACAATTGGGACATGGGCAAGGCCCTTGTCACGTATGGCTCCTCATCTCTTCGGCCACACGAAGATATATAACATGGGCGTGAGCATATCAAGACACATATCATACATATAAAATATACCCTCAAAAGTGGCTCCCACCATGATATGCCATGTCCCTCCATTGGCATAACTTCACGTTAAAAATACGTAGGAACCCAAGGAAAGTTGCTATGCAACCCCAACACCCATGCGGCACACTCGAAAGTCGCATTAAAATATTCGGTTGCACGGTCCAAGAGTTATATATCACTTTATACCCTCTTGACCCTTTTCCCTTGCTACACCCGGCATGTGTGCGCACCAAAGGCGTTTGATGCTTCCTAAATTAAGTTGAGACCAAGGCAGTTCCAACCCAACCTTCCTTATTCTCATTCCTCACACTCGCGCGTAGATATGGCTCTTCAAAGTGATCCCACGATTCGATTTTGTTTCCCTTATATCTCCAAGTCAAATGGGTGGCAAGTATAAGGGAAACCTGATTCGGGCATAGGGGAAGGAGTATGACCACTCGAAGAAGTCCAAATCAAGTGCGGCGATGTCGAAGTCGAAAATCCGATTTCGACATCACGAAAAATTCCGATTAAATTTTCGAGTGCTTATTTAGAAAAATGCGGAAGCAACGAACCCTTTACAGATGAAATCTGACCCTTCAGAAACGTTTCCGCCAAAATATCTGGAAATAACAGTTAACCAATCGGTTAACGCAAAATCGCGAGCCAACTGACAGTCGCCGATACATTGACTATCCGAACGAAAGGCTGAAAAATTACGGAAACATTATGATAATAAAACCCTGTTGATTCCTGATATTCTGCTATATAAATCTCCGCTGGCGGTGCCTCGGTTCTGAATATGGCCGCTCATAGCCGGAATGGCCAAACCTATCACACTATCACATCGGGTTAGTTCAGGTGGATGGGGAGTATGATATCAGCCAATGGCGGCTTGCCGGCACATAGATACACACCCCAAGTGACCCCAAGATGGCCACGGGGGTCCGAACCGGCTTCACCCCCCTTCTCAGAGCGTTGTATCCGCTCGGAAACCAATGAAGAGAGGACGGGAGGACCCCAATGGGCTCCAAACCCCCCCTCCATGTCCCAAGGACACATGAAGGCCCCACACAAGTCGTAGGCGTCCCCCATGCCCCAAGGGAGGGGTGAGGACACTGATAATCAGCGCCCTACGCCATATCCGGTCTCCTCTTGATCTACAACATGGACCAAGGGGATCAAAGATAGAAAAACGTCGTCGGTCGACCTAAATAAGTATACCACAATGCAATATATATGTGGAGATCGAGTGAAGGGGGTATATGGCCGATCAAGGCCGAAAAATCCCCGGATGAACGCCCTCACTTGTCTCCCCATTCACAGAAACAAACAAAATGCCAAGGGGGGATCCATTACGGTGCTACGGCAGCAACCAAATGGACCAATACGTCCTTGACATCCAAAGAAATACCCTTTTTCTTTAGGTAGTCCATCCAGACCGTGGTATACCTCGGCACGAAACTGCTCGGAGGTTCCCACGAGTCCCTGGACGCGGCGAATCCTCTCCATCGGACTTTCTAAAGCCTTCCCCCAGGCGTCCCCGGGTCCGGCTTGTCCGCCAGGATCGACTCCGCGGTGAAATCGTCGTCCTCACCCTCGTCGTCCGAGTCCACATCGCCGGCCGTGAACTCGAAGGTGACGGGACGTCCGCTGGGGTCTGGTGCTCGGGGACGAAGTTGGGTATGGTCGCGGTCCAGGATCTTGTTATCCCCCACACGAACCGCATACACATCCTGTCCGACCTTCCGCACGATTACCCCCGGCACATACCAAGATGCCTGCCGATGCCTGGACAGGACATCCTTGTGGTGCCGCTCCACCCACACAGTGTCTTGGAGAGCATACTTTTGGACTTTTCCTTGCTTGAAGTACTTGGCCCTCTTGTCATGCTCGTCCTGAAGTGCCTTGCACACTTTGGCCGCCGTGTCGTCCGCCTCAGCCATCATTGCGTTCGCATCCCGGGCCACCTTGCCGTGGTTCATCCACGGGAGAGTGCGTGACACTCGATCCCGTAGGAACAGGATGCGATGGGGCGACAGTTCAGTGGGTCCCGGAAGGTCGTGATACGCCTGGAGCACTCTCCACAGCGAGTTATACCAGTTCCGGCCCGGTTCGTCAATGTGCAGCTGGCGGAACTTCTCGAACATCTGTCGCCCGGCCACTTCAGCACGGCCATTCGACGGGCTGTGGTAAGCCACGGTTTTGGCGTGCCGAATCCCCATGTGCTTACACATCGTCTTGAACCACGTCCCCACGAATTGACTGCCCCTATCGCTGCAGATGACAGCTGGGATATCGAAAATCGTCAGCCAATGCCTGATCATGGCATTAGCGACGGTCTTGGCCTGCAGCCCCACTCCATGCTTGTCCTTCTTGTCCTTCTTCTTGGACTTCTTGCCCGGGACTGCCACGATATACCCGCTGTGCCTGTCCACCGCCAGGATGACACAGTCGTAGGTCTCTCCGTCCACGGTGACCTCAGGCATGGCGAATACATCCATGGCCACGGACCGCATAGGGGCCTCCGGTATAGCCGTATACACCGGGTTGCCCGCTGTGGAGTGGTTGGGGCTCTTCGTGGCCCGACACACGGCACAGTCGCTGCAGTACCTGTCCAGGATGGCGTAGTACCCCGGAGGGAACTTGAAACGCCACTCCAGGTCCTGCTGCATCTTGTCTCGGCCCGGATGCATGAGCTGGGCGTTATGCCAATGGTCAATGAGCTGCTCCACTCGGTTCTCGGGCACCAGCAGCTTGTCCTTGAGGAACAACTTGTCGCCATCCTCGGTCAAGCCCTCAGGCCATTCGTCGTCCGACGGGGCGCTCACGGCATTCCAGTACTTGCCCCAGTGCTCGGATGCCGCGTAGTCATCCGACCAGTCCTCTGTGAGCACCGACCTGACTAGCTCTACAGGGGCCACCATCCATTGCTCGAGGGTTTCCTCTCGAATAGCTTGGACGCGGGCACCCCGGAACTTGGCCAGGTCCGTACGGTTTGCCATCACCACAAAGCACTTGACCCCCTCTTGCTCCATGACCTTCTCCAATTCGATGACGCGCTTGGCCTCCTCGGTCTCCTCAGCGACCCCATGGCTGGATATGTCCATCCACGCCTTGCCCGCGGGGTAGGCCCAGCGACTGAGGCAATCTGCCACAGTGTTGTCCTTCCCCGGGATATACACGACGCTGAGGTCCAACTTGGCGAACGTCTCGTGCCATCGGGCCCTCCTAGCCGCTGGTCCTGAGGGGGTGTCGACATGCTCCTTGTGCCAGCTCTGTAGGGACTGGTGGTCCGTGCAAACCACCACCGGCTGCAGTCCGATGTGGCCAGACCACTTCCTGAGCGCACATACAATGGCGTATGTCTCCTTCTCCCTCGCGGTCCATGTTCGGCGTTGGCCCTCGGCCAGGATCCTGCTCCAAAACGCCACGGGAACATGAGTCCCGTCGTCCCGGACTTGCTCGAGGACTGCCCCCACGGCATAGTCCGAGGCGTCTGTCCGTAGCACGAATCCCTTGTCCGGGTCCACCAGGAACAACCCCAACTGCCCCAGGAGTCGCTCCTTCAGGCTGTTGAACGCATCCTCAGCCTCAGGGGTCCAGGCAAGCTTCTTCTTGCTCCCCTTCCGGCCATCGAACTTGCCCACTTGCAGCATCTTGTGCAGCGGCCCCGACAGTTCTGCATACATCCGGACATAGCCCGAATAGTAGTTGCAGAACCCCATGAAGGACCGGAGTTCGCTGATGGTCTGGGGCTTCTCCCAGTGGTGCAGGGACGCCAGCTTCCCAGGCATGGGACGGCGTTGCCCGTGACCAACCACGTGACCCGCGAACTCCACTTCCTTCACGAATAGTGAGGCTTTGGCGGGCTTGCACACCATGTTGTGTTTGTCCAACTCGCTGAGCACTCGGCGCAGATCCTTCTCATGCGCGTCGATGAGCTCATCCTCAGTCATGTTCTCCGTGCCGGACCCGATGATGATGTCATCCACGAAGGGATCGGCACAGTCCCGGACAGGACCGAGTAGGTCCTCCATCATGCGCTGGAAAACGGCGTTGCCATTCTTGGCACCCATAGGCACCACTTTCCACTGCATGGGCCCAAGCGGCGTCGACATCGCTGTGCAGGGCCTGGAGTCCGGGTGTAGCGGCATCTGGTGGTAACCGTGTTTCAGGTCCAACACCGTGAAGATCCGCTTTTTCTGTTGCTTTTGGAGGATGGAGTCGATCAGGGGGAGCGAGTACGAGTCGTGCTCGGTCTGCTCGTTCAAACCTCTGTAATCAACCACCAACCTCCACTCGCCCTTCTCCTTCTTGGGCACGATGAAGGCTGGGCTGGCCCACTCACTGTCGGAGGGTTCGATCCATCCCCGCTCAATGAACTCGGCCAACAGCTTCTTCATGGCCTCGGCCCGATCGCCCTGAAGTTGGTACTCCCGATGACGATAGATCTTCGGGTTCGGCTTCAGCTTGATCTTCGCTGTACCAAACCTCCCGCGATCTGGAGGGATCTTGTTGGCGACGCCAGTGAATAGCCGCGGATAGGCCTTGATCAGCCTCTCCTTCAGCTCGGCGACCTTCGGGTTCTCCTGGGCCTCCTCAGCCGCTTGCTTCGGTATAGATACAACCGACCGCACTGCGGTGTAGGCCTCTTCTGGGTCCGATTCTGACTTCTCCTCGTCCGATATGCCGTCTTCATCGTCGTGGGGAGCTCTTCCCACCGATAATCTTCGAAAATTTGCGGCATCGGGCTGGTGACTGTCGCTATCGGCACCCATTCTTGGAAAAACCCACGTTGGTGGGTCCGACCCAACCGGACCATCGTATTGGTCCGCGATGTGGTCCATGACCCTCGCCACGAACTCGTCCTTCTCGTACTTGCCGGTGACCAACATCTTGTCATCCCACCAATGCGGAGATGTGACCATGGCCCGCCTCTTCTTGGCTGCCACACGGTCGTGCATCCCCATCCGCATGTAGTTGACGACGTCGTCGATCTCGGCGTGGGACAGGACGTCAATGCCATCAATTGGCTGATCCGTCCCCTCCTTGGGCTCAAACATGACCTTCATGGGCACCGCCTCCACCCTACGGATGAATGCTTCATCACCCGTGGGCTGGGCTTGCGCCCCATCCACCAGGAAAACCTTGGTACCCCACGCTTGACCCGGAGAGGGCATTGATACACCCTTGGCGTCGATGAACAACTCCTCCTCTGGCCCGAATGACATCTCGTTCAGGGTGATGGAGTCCAGCGTCGACTTGAGACCCTCCAGCGGACATGGGGTGGAACCTATGCCGGTTATGACCAGGATCCCCTTCGCCCTATCCGCGATGATCTTCTCCACCGTACGTCTGGTGTTATCTAGGGAGCCATGCCAATACATGGGTCCCCACTCCTTCAAACCCCAATGCCTGTGCCAGGCTGAGTCTCCTCGATGCCAATGCCTCCTACACTTCCGCAGAAGTGGGGCATCCCGGGAAGCGAAGACGTCCGTCTCGGGCACTTCAGCTCCCAGCGTCTGAATCATCCTGGTGTACACCTGCGGCGCCATTCCATACTCCGTGAGCTGAACTCCACGGTCTCCTCTGGACTTGGCACCCACAGCTTGCACCGCTCGGACGATCCGATCCTCTTCCTCAGCATTCCATTGGGATGACCCGCACGCATAATCCGTGGACAGCCATGTTAGGCATTCGTCGTCCTCCCGGACCAGCGTTGCGCGATGGGGAAGGGCTCCAATGGCGTTGGCCACCATGAAGTCGTACCCCATGATCATATCCCAATCAGTAATGTCGGCCACGTAGAAGTTCCCGGATAGAGTGCTTCTCTTCGCCTGATCAGGGCGGTTCAATCGCTCATGTTCCCAGAATTCCATACTGATAGTGGCCTCATGGGTGCCACCACCCATAATCTCTCCGTTGGCGACCTATCAGGCGGACCGGTCTCCGGCTGGGATGCAGGAATTCCTCCTTGAACAACCCTCTCCGGACCAGGCTCACCTGGGCACCCGTATCCACCAACACATCCACCACCTTCTCCTCTCGTCCGCACCGTACTCGCACTTTCAAGTGCAACTGCCGCTCGTCGCCATGAGGTGTATGGACGACTCACACGGCATGCAACTCTAGCACGTCCGGGTGCATCAGGACTTCAAGGGTATGGTCACGGATGGTGTAGATCTTGGGTTGGTCCTGCCCGTCCACGGGGCTCTCCGTGGTCGCTCCTTCCTTCTTGCCATGTCCCGTACCCACATGTACTTCCCTTGGCAGGGCGCTCCAGGGGTTGGGAGTGGCGAAACTCAGTGGTTTTGGCTCTTCTGGAGCCTTCTTCGGCACCCGATGTGCCTTCGCCTTCTCAGGGATTCCACTGATTTTCGGAGGAGAGACCTCCGAGGTCCCACTCCCGTGGGGGCTCCTCTAGACTTGGCTTCCAGCAGCCCCTTCCGGCTGCGATCCGCCAGGACTTTGTCCTCCACTTTCCTGGGCTTTGAGTTCCGCCAACGTCCTCAACATGTCCTCAGCAACTTCCTCGATCGACCTCACTCGTCGGTCTTGACCAGGTCCACCACCATAGCCTCTTCCTCCGCCTTTTCCTTGGCCTTTGCCTTGGCCTTTTCCCCCGTCTCCGCCCTTCGCCTTCCAGTCGGAAATCCGCTGCTCCTTGGGCTTCTTCTCGGGGTGAGCGGCGAAGTAGGCCTTCTTGTCCGCCTCATACACCTTGCACTGACGGTGGTCGTGTGCATGGTTGTGTCCCTTGCCATAACAGACCCAGCACCCATCGTGCTGAGACCTGTACTCTCGGAACGAGAGCGGTGGGTTCCCGATCCTCCTTGGTCCTTCTCTGTTCTTCCTGGGTCCCACCTGGCTCCATCTGGACCGATCCTGCCCATGGTTCTTCACGTTGTGCGCCACGAACGCGAAGAAATGGGCCTCCTCGTGATCCTCCCGGGACCAGTGGTCTTGGCCACTTCCACTTCCATCCTCCGCGGAGTTGGCCGTGTCCTCCTGGATCTCCCGATGATGGCGGTCGTCTCGGTGTCCTCGTTGTCCATGACCATGCCGATCCTGCACGTGGGCCTCGTTCTTCGCATTGAGCTTCAACTCCACCGTGATGTACTTCACGATCTCGTCCAGGCTCATGCGAGCGAAGATGACTTGCATCTTCAGCGGCTCCCCGCGCCTCCACTCCACGTTGTTGAGGCGCAGCAACCTTTGCCCCATGGAGTCCCCGAATACCTCCACGTACACGGCGTTCTTCAGGCCCAACATCCGGTCGGGTTCGCCCAGGTTCCTCCTGAAGAACTCCATGATACCCGCATGGGTATCCTCCGTCGCCATAATCCTCACCGCCACCCGTCGCTTGGCGCGCTTCTTCTCCTCGTCCTCCACTCTCCTCTTCCAGCTGCCGGGGAGGACGTCCTTCAGCAAGTGGCGGATCTCACTGGCCTCGTTCCAGTCTTCCACCAACTTGAGGCATCTGCGGTACTTCCGCAGATACCGGTTCCACTCCCGGACCCGCAACTCACCGCGGTCCAGCGGCAGTGGAATGGACCACAGGTCCTCCAGCTTCTGGTTAGGAGCGTCCACCCGCTCCTCATCCTCCAGCCACTGGAGGCAGGCCTGCTCCGTGCGGATCAATCCTTCCCGGATCTGATCCCGCAGCTCCTCCTTGAGGTCCTGCGCCAGCCGGTGTGGGAATGTCCGGCATACCCACTTGTCCCGCGGCGCTCCCCGCATCTCGCCGACGACCTCCTCGGCGAAGTCCTCCCAGTCCAGGATGAAGTCATCCAGGTTGGACGGGTTCCCGTCATAATAGGGGATTTTGATTCCCCTGAGGTCGTCGATCCTGATGGCGTCTCCGACGTCTCCAGCCACCACTCCACCGAGACGGATACCACCTGTGGCCGGGGGGTTTGAGTACACTCCCCGTACATCCCTCTCCTCCATGGAGTGCGGTCCAGTTGGGTCTGAACCCATGGGGTTTGGAATGCGGGAAGGACTTCTTCCATCGGCCGTCCATATCCCCGTATTGGGGTCCTTCGCCCACAGATTTCCGCTTGGATGCCCTCGACCATGTCCGTCGGCCCTTCCCATGGTTTGCCCCTGCGTGGTCTGGTTCTGGATCTCCTCTTCCGCATAAACTGCATAGGTAGTCGTGGATGGCGGTAGATCCTGGGCGGCGTGGGACATCTGCACCGTCAGGCTCCTCGGGTCCGTGGCTACGTGCCCTCCCCGCCTGGACCCAGCCGGTGCCGTGTGTTCCCCGAGCATTGTTGACTCGCTGAACAGGGGAACAAACGGCAGCGCACCCGGGTCAACACGCGGAGGCGCGTAGGGTGCCTCTGCAGGGCCGCCCATGGGTTTCTCCATGGCGCTCCTGAGGGTCTTAACCCGCTCCACCAGCTCTACCGCGGCCGGCTTTGCCGGGAGCTCCGGACCCGAGGCGAGGGGCTGTCGCTCCTCTAGCCTTCTCAGGCGTCCCGACATGTCCTTCACTAAGTGGAGGAGGCTGTCCACCACTTGCTGCTGCTTCTGCAGGGCCAGCTCCAGATTCTCCCGGTACCGGGCCTGATCCGCTCGCAGCTCCTCCATGTGGTTCTCCGCGGCCGACTGGTCGTCCAGGATCCCCGCGACGTCCTCCTCTAGAGCATCCTTGGCGTTGTCCAGACGTCAAGATGGTTCACGATGGCGTCCATCCCCATCTTCGGGTACTTGCCCATGAGGAAGGACACGTGCTCGCAGTGGCACGCAGCGTGCTTTCCGCCGGATTCAGCACATCCCGCGGTTCCCGGCACCTCAGACTCATCGCCCATAGGCGTATCGCCTATGGCGTCCGTCTCTGGGCCCGTGTGCCGGGGCACAGGTGCCGTCCGGGCCCTGGCTGGCCTCTCCAAGCCCTCGGCGTCGTGCTGCAGGGCGGGCTCGGGGGCCGTATGCGCCCTGGCGATCGGCGCGGACATCTCCGGCTCCGAAGGTGGCTCGTGGGCTGTCCGATAGCCCTCGGAGTGCCCCTCGGATTCCCACAGCCTGACCGGGCTGGGGTCCGTGTCCATAGCCCCGGCGTCCCTTGCCGCGGACTTGGGTGACCCGCGCTTCCGGTAGCGCCGGGCCCGTCCTCCACTGCTGCCTGAATGGCATGCCTCATCAGAGTCCTCCGCGGCGGAGCGGAGGTTGCATGCCTTTCGGCAGCGACGCTCACACATGGAGACGAGGTCCTCCATGTCACGTCCTCCTCTTCCCGAGTGTCGTTCTTCTCTTCGGGCTTCAAATTCCGGAGTTCGCCATGCTCTTGAACGTCTCGGTCCTTCTATGGCTCTAATCCCCGGCGTGGTCTCCACCGAGTCCACAATACGCACCCGGGGCGTACTTGGGCAGGGCTCATGAGGGCCCAAGTCCCCGGGTCGGCGGTTGGTAGGGGCAGCAGGTAAGCCTCTGCTACCATAATGAAGGTCCCTACCAGGACCGGCCCCCGCTGTGCCCCTTCCGCCAGTAATCCCCGCTGACTTGCTCCGGATCAATGCTTGCATTTATCAAAATCCAGGGTCCAAAACCAAAAATATAGAAAATAGAAAATACAATCCTCCTTCAACCCTGAATGGCAACCGGATCCCACAAATCCAACAATAACCCAATTCACAATCCAAATCAGGCTGCGGGCTTTCGTTCAGCACACCGGTATTCCCACGGTGGCGGGCATGTACAAGAATTGCACCAAGGAAGAAAGCCCTGAAATTGGCATATGAACACATATGAAGCAAAGTTGGGGAGAGATGGAAACTTACACAATCACAGCCATAGACCCATCATTCCCTGGACTCAAGGCCTTCCCTTGACTCACCAACATGATGCCCTGAACCCAATCCAATAAGATGGCTAAATACCATATGTCAAAAGTCAATACACAAACCCCAAAAATGTGTTCACTCCCAAGCCTCTAAATCCTAGCCCAATAGGGGAGGTGGCGTGTCATGGCCTAGGATGGCACTCAGGACCATGCCCTACCCTGACATAACCTTGGTTGGACTTGGAGTCGAATGGGCTTAGAGAAATGACTTATGAGTTTGAACTCATAACATGTCAAAAAACTGCCAATTCACACCATATTGGCCATATATCAAAAATATGCTCAAAACTGAAGTTACTACGTATCCGAAGGCTCCAAGCATGCATGGAATCGAAGTCTACCCTTCATGGAGGATAGAGACCAAAGGCCAATGCCCATGTACATCCCCATTTTACCCTCGAAACCCTTTCGGATGTGGGCGCCACGCACTGCCCAAGTCAGCCCATGATCTTGAGACCAATTCTTGAAATCCTTCGTGCGCCAAGCCAAATAGAGTTCATGATCCGGCATATGGTGGTGTTCAACTCCAAAGCATATGCCAACATATGAACAACATACCATGGTTCGACTCCCCATAGGCTTCTTGCTGTTAGCTGACCAGGTGAGTACACAAAACGCAAAAATGAGCAAAAATTGAGGTCAAAAACATGAAAATATGACCAAATACAAAGTTGTCATGATAGTATATCTCTACGCTCACCCATGATATCCGCTCATGATTCAATACACAAATGATTGAGACCATTTGCGAACAATTCCCCCACTTGGATCCCCAATCGGTCGCATGGAGATACCTTCGCCACTAATATCTACATGCCCCATGAAAATGGGAGTGCACCCATGGATCTCTTTGTCAAACATACCATGAGCAATACATACGCGGTAGACTTGGTCTAGCGCTTTGAATCCCACAATTGGGACATGGGCAAAGCCCTTGTCACGTATGGCTCCTCATCTCTTCGGCCACACGAAGATATATAACATGGGCGTGAGCATATCAAGACACATATCATACATATAAAATATACCCTCAAAAGTGGCTCCCACCATGATATGCCATGTCCCTCCATTGGCATAACTTCACGTTAAAAATACGTAGGAACCCAAGGAAAGTTGCTATGCAACCCCAACACCCATGCGGCACACTCGAAAGTCGCATTAAAATATTCGGTTGCACGGTCCAAGAGTTATATATCACTTTATACCCTCTTGACCTCTTTCCCTTGCTACACCGGGCATGTGTGCGCACCAAAGGCGTTTGATGCTTCCTAAATTAAGTTGAGACCAAGGCAGTTCCAACCCAACCTTCCTTATTCTCATTCCCCACACTCGCGCGTAGATATGGCTCTTCAAAGTGATCCCACGATTCGATTTTGTTTCCCTTATATCTCCAAGTCAAATGGGTGGCAAGTATAAGGGAAACCTGATTCGGGCATAGGGGAAGGAGTATGACCACTCGAAGAAGTCCAAATCAAGTGCGGCGATGTCGAAGTCGAAAATCCGATTTCGACATCACGAAAAATTCCGATTAAATTTTCGAGTGCTTATTTAGAAAAATGCGGAAGCAACGAACCCTTTACAGATGAAATCTGACCCTTCAGAAACGTTTCCGCCAAAATATCTGGAAATAACAGTTAACCAATCGGTTAACGCAAAATCGCGAGCCAACTGACAGTCGCCGATACATTGACTATCAGAACGAAAGGCTGAAAAATTACGGAAACATTATGATAATAAAACCCTGTTGATTCCTGATATTCTGCTATATAAATCTCCGCTGGCGGTGCCTCGGTTCTGAATATGGCCGCTCATAGCCGGAATGGCCAAACCTATCACACTATCACATCGGGTTAGTTCAGGTGGATGGGGAGTATGATATCAGCCAATGGCGGCTTGCCGGCACATAGATACACACCCCAAGTGACCCCAAGATGGCCACGGGGGTCCGAACCGGCTTCAGCTCATATAGTGCATGTGGGAGGGCTTATAGAGCGACCCACAAGCGCCATTATCAATTATCCCATTTTCATGGTGCGTGTTAGGAGGAGCTTCGAAGGTGTCCCCATGCGTCCATGTCGGGATCCAAGTGGGAGGATTGTTTGCAAATGGTCCCAAGCAATAGTGGTTTGAATCATATGTTGATACCATGGGTGAGCGAAGTTATATACTATTGTAACTATCTTGAATTTGGCATTATTTGCATGTTTTTGACCTCATTTTATGCTCATTTTTGTATTTTATGTGCTCAACTGGTCGGCTAACAGTAAAGTGCCTAGAGATCTGTGAACTATGGTATGTTGCTTATATGTTGGCATATGCTTCGGTGTTGTACCTCACCATATGCGTGGTCATTTTGGCGTGGCACACGAGGCCTCACAAAATTAAGTGTCAAATTCATGAGTTGACTTGTGAAGCATGTCGTGTACATCACCGGAGGGGTTTCGGAGCCAATGATGGGATATTCTTGGGCATTGACGTTTGGTCTATATCACCCTTGTATACTACTTGCCGGTTTGACACATGCATGGAGCCTTTGAATATTTGCCGTTTGCATTTTTTAGTATATAATTGACTTTTAGGCATGATGGTGTGATTTGCCCCATTTTGCCATGCTGTGAGGTCATCATCATGGGGCACCTCTCCAAGCCCAATCGACTCCAAGTCCAACCAAGGTTATGTCAGGGTAGGGCATGGTCCTTAGTGCTACTCTAGGCCATGACACTTCACCTCCCTATTGGGCTAGGATTTAGAGGGTTGGGAGGGAACACATTTTTGGGGTTTGTGTAGTGACTTTTGACACATGGTATTTAGCCATCTTATTTGACTGGGTTCAGGACATCATGTTGGTGAGTCAAGGGAAGGTCTTGAGTCCAGGGAATGAGGGGTCTATGGCTGTGATTGTGTATGTTTTCATCTTTCCCCAACTTTGCCTGATATGTGTTCATATGCCAATTTCAGGGCTTCTCCTTTGGTGCAATTCTTGTACATGCCCACCGCCCGTGTCTCCGAGTGAACCGGCGTACTGAAAGGAAGCCCTCAGTGTGGATTGACTGGATTTGGATTGTACTTGGGAGTTGGGTATTGCAACGGTTTTGCGTGAAGGTGCCTATTTTTGTATTTTTTGTGGGAAATTGTGCAGGATAGGGCAAGGTCATGCAGACCCTGGTGAGAAGCAAGACCCTAGGAGTGACGGGGTATGGTGGAAGGGGTACAGCAGGGGCCGGTCCTGGTAGGGACCTTCTTTATGGTAGCAGAGGAGTACCTGCCCCCTACCGCCGCACCGGGGACTTGGGCTCTCATGAGCCCTGCCCAAGAACGCCCCGAGTGCAGATGGTGGAGTCCGTTGAGTCGACGCCGGACTGGCAAGCCCGAGAAGAGAGAAGGTGCTCAGAACAGAGAGCCCTTGCAGGACATGGGCTAGACATGGAGGACCTGGCCTCCATGGGTGAAAGGCAATGCCGCAAGGCTTGCAATCTCCGCTCTGCTGCGGAGGGGAGGGAGGAGACTGGCAGCAACAGCAGAGCTCGGCGTTACCGGAAACAGGGGTCCCCAAAACCCGCGGCGGAAGCCAGGGCGATGGAGACGGATCTCAGCCTGGTCAGGCTGTGGTCAGGTGAAGACTCCGAGGGGCACTCCGAGGGCTATCGGACAGCTTACCCTTCGGAGTCGGAGGAGACGGCGAGACCGCCCACAAGGGCGAACACGGCCTCAGAACCCAGCCTGGAGCATGACGCCGAGGCGTTGGAGAGGCCTGCCAGAGCCAGAACGGGACCTGTGTCCCGGCACACAGAGCCAACGCGGGATAGCATGGGCGACACACCCATGGCAGAGGAGTCCGAGGCGCCGGGAACCGTGGGATGCCCCGGATCAGGTGGAAAGCACGCTGAGTGCCACTGCGAGCACGTATCCTTCCTCATCGGCAAGTACCCAAAGATGGGGATGGACGCCATCGTGCAGCACCTTGACCACCCGGACAACGCGAAGGACGGTCTAGAGGAGGACGTCGCGGGGATCCTGGATGACCAGTCGGCAGCGGAGAGAGACATGGCGGAGAAGCGAGCGGAACAGGACCGGTACCGGGATAATCTGGAGCTGGCCCTGCAGAAGCAGCAGCGAGTGATGGACAGCCTCCTCCACCTGGTGGAGGACATGTCGGGACGCCTGGAGAGGCTAGAGGAGTTACAACCCCTCGCCTCGGGTCGGGAGCTCCCGGCGAAGCCGGCAGCGGCAGAGCTGGTGGAGCGGGTTAAGACCCTCAGGAGCGCCATGGAGAAACCCATGGGCGGCCCTGCAGAGGCAGTCTACGCGCCTCCGCGTGTTGACCCGGGTGCGCTGCCGTTTGGTCCCATGTTCAGCGAATCCATAATGCTATGGGAGCAAACGGCACCGGCTGGGTACATGCGGGAAGAGCGCGCAACCACAGACATGAGGAGCCTGACGGTACAGATGTCCCATGCCGCCCAGGATCCACGGACCACTACGACTGCCCATGCAGTCTATGCGGAAGAGGAGATCCAACACCAGACCATGCAAGGGCGAACCATGGGAAGGACAGACGGACATGGTCGAGGCCACTGAGGGGGAAATCTGTGGGTGAAGGACCCCAATACGGGGATATGGACCGCCGGTGGTGCAAGTCCTTCCCGCATTCCAAACCCCATGGGTTCAGACCCAGCTGGACCGCACTCCATGGAGGAGAGGGATGTACGGGGAGTGTACTCACACCCCCCGGCCACAGGTGGTATCCGTCTCGGTGGAGTGGTGGCTGCGGACGTCGGAGACACCATCAGGATTGACGACCTCAGGGGAATCAAAATCCCCTACTACGATGGCAACCCCTCCAACCTGGATGACTTCATCCTGGATTGGGAGGACTTCGCCGAGGAGGTCGTCGGCGAGATGAGGGGAGCGCCGAGGGACAAGTGGGTATGTCGGACATTCCCACACAGGCTGGCGCAGGACCTGAAGGAGGAGCTCAGGGATCAGATCCGCGAGGGAGTGATCCAGACGGAGCAGGCCTGCCTCCTGTGGCTGGAGGACGAAGAGCGAGTGGACGCCCCCAACCAGAAGTTGGAGGATTTGTTGTCCATTCCGCTGCCGCTGGATCGCGGGGAACTGAGGGTCCGAGAATGGGATCGGTACATCCGCAAGTACCGAAGAAGCCTCAAGCTGGTGGAGGACTGGAATGAGGCCAGCGAGATCCGACACCTGCTGAAGGACGTCCTCCACGGGCACTGAAAGAGCAGAAGAAGAGAGCAAAGAAGCGCGTGGCCGTACGGATCATGGCATCGGAGGACACCCACGCCGGAAAAATGGAGTTCTTCTGGCGAAACCTCGGCGAGCCCAGCCGAATGTTGGGGTTGAAGAACGCCGTCTACGTGGAGGTATTCGGCGATACCATGGGGCAAAGGCTGATGCGCCATAACAACGTGGAGTGGAGGCGCGGGGAGCCGCTGAGGATGCGGGTCATCTTCGCCCGCATGAGCCTGGACAAGATCGTGAAGTACATCACGGTGGAGCTGAAGCTCAACGCCAAGAACGAGGCCCACGTGCAGGACCGACAAGGCCAAGGACATCGAGGTCATCGAGAAGATCACCACCACCGAGAGGTCAAGGGGGACACGGTCGGCACCGCGGAAGAAGGGAGTGGAAGCAGCCAAGATCTCTGGACTGGGATCACCAAGGAGGATCATGAAGAAGCCCACTTCTTCACGTTCGTAACGCACAACATGAAGGAGAATGGGCAGGACAGGTCGGGGTGGAACCGCCTGGACCCCAGGACCAAGAACCGCAGAGAACCGCGGAGGATCGGGAACCCGCCGCTCTCGTTCCGCGAGTACAGATCACAGCACACCGGTTGCTGGGTCTGCTACGGCAAGGGGAACAACCATGCACATGACCACCGGCATTGCAAGGTATATGAGGAGGACAAGAAGACCTACTTCGCCGCCCATCCCGACAAGAAGCCCAAGCGGCAACGAATTGCCGATTGGAAGGCAAAGGGCGAAGACGGTGGAAAAGGCCAAGGAAAGGGCCAAGGGAAAGGCGGAGGAAAAGGCTATGGTGGAGGACCCGGCCCAGACCGACGCGTGAGGTCGATCGAGGAGGCTGCTGAGGACATGTTGAGGACGTTGGAGGAACTCAAAGCCCAGCAACGTGGTGGACAAAGTCTGAGCGGATCGCAGCAGGAGGGAGCTGCGGCAGGCCATGTCTAGAGGAGCCCCCACGGGAATGGGACCCCGGAGGCTTCCCCTCCGAAAATCAGTGGAATCCCAAAGAAGGCGAAGGCACATCGGGTGCCGAAGAAGGCTCCAGAAGAGCCAAAACCACTGAGTTTCGCCACTCCCAACCCCTGGAGCGCCCTGCCAAGGGAAGTGTATGTGGGCAAGGGACGTGGCAAGAAGGAAGGAGCGACCACAGAGAGCCCCGTGGACGGGCGGGATCAGCCCAAGATCTACACATTCCGTGACCATACCCTTGAAGTCCTGATGCACCCGGATGTGCTAGAGTTGCATGCCGTGAGAGTCGTCCATACACCGAGCGGCAGTTGCACTTGAAGGTGCGTGTACGGTGCGGAGAAGGGGAGTTGGTTGTGTATTTTTAGGTGGATACGGGTGCCCAGGTGAGCCTGGTCCGGAGAGGGTTGTTCAAGGAGGAATCCCTGCAGCCCAGCCATAGACCAGTACGCCTGAAGGTGGCCAATGGGGAGATTATGGGTGGTGGCACCCATGAGGCCACTATCAGTATGGAATTCTGGGAGCATGAGCGCTTGAACAGCCCTGATTTGGCGAAGAGAAGCACTCTATCTGGTAACTTCTATGTGGCCGACATCACAGATTGGGATATGATCATGGGGTATGACTTCATGGTGGGAAACGCCATCGGAGCCCTTCCCCATCGTGCAACGCTGGTCCGGGACGATGATGAATGCCTTACAGGGCTGTCCACGGACTATGCATGCGGATCATCCCAATGGAATGCTGAGGAAGAGGATCGGATCGTCTGAGCGGTACAAGCTGTGGGTGCCAAGTCCAGAGGAGACCGCGAAGTTCAGCTCACGGAGTATGGAATGGCGCCGCAGGTGTATGACAGGATGATCCAGACGCTGGGAGCCGAAGCGCCCGAGACGGACGTCTTCGCTTCCCGGGATGCCCCACTTTTGCGGAAGTGTAGGAGGCATTGGCATCGAGGAGACTCAGCCTGGCACAGGCATTGGGGTTTGAAGGAGTGGGGGCCCATGTATTGGCATGGCTCCCTGGACAATACCAGACGTACGGTGGAGAAGATCGTCGCGGATAGGGCGAAGGGGATCCTGGTCATAACCGGCATAGGATCCACCCCATGTCCGCTGGAAAGTCTCAAGTCGACGCTGGACTCCATCACCCTGAACGAGATGTCATTCTGGCCAGAGGAGGAGCTGTTCATCGACGCCAAGGGTGTATCAATGCCCCCCCCTGGGTCAAGCATGGGGTACCAAGGCTGTCCTGGCCGATGGGGCGCAAGCCCAGCCCACGGGTGATGAAGCATTCATCCGTAGAGTTGAGGCGGTCCCCATGCGGGTCATGTTTGAGCCCAAGGCGGGGACGGATCAGCCAGTGGATGGCATTGACGTCCTGTCCCACGCCGAGATCGACGACGTTGTCAACTACATGCGGATGGGGATGCACGACCGTGTGGCAGCCAAGAAGAGGCAGGCCATGGTCACATCTCCGCATTGGTGGGATGACAAGATGTTGGTCACCGGCAAGTACGAGAAGGATGAGTTTATGGCGAGGGTCATGGATCACATCGCGGACCAATACGATGGTCTGGTTGGGTCGGACCCGCCGACGTGGGTTTTTTAAAGAATAGGGGCCGATAGCGACAAGAAACCAGGCCGACGCCGCAAATTTCCGAAGGTTATCGGTGGGAAGTGCACCCCACGACGATGAAGATGGCATATCGGACAAGGAGAAGTCGGATTCGGACCTGGAAGAGGCCTATACCGCAGTGCGGTCGGTTGTATCGATACCGAAGCAAGCGGCTGAAGAGGCCCAGGAGAACCCGAAGGTCGCCGAGCTGAAGGAGAGACTGATCAATGCCTATCCGCGGCTATTCAGTGGCGTCGCCAACAAGAAACCTCCAGATCGTGGGAGGTTTGGCACAGCGAGGATCAAGCTGAAGCCGAACCCCAAGATCTATCGTCATCGGGAGTACCAACTTCAGGGCGACTGGGCCGAGGCCATGAAGAAGTTGTTGGCCGAGTTCATTGAGCGGGGATGGATTGAACCCTCCGAAAGTGAGTGGGCCAGCCCAGCCTTCATCTTGCCCAAGAAAGAGAAGGGCGAGTGGAGGTTGGTGGTTGATTACAGAGGTTTGAACGAACAGACCGAGCACGACTCATACTCACTTCCTTTGATCGACACCATCATCCAAAAGCAACAGAAAAAGCGGATCTTCACGGTGTTAGACCTGAAACACGGCTATCACCAGATGCCGCTACACCTGGACTCCAGGCCCTGCACATGCACATGCAGTGGAACGTGGTGCCTATGGGCGCCAAGAATGGCAACGCCGCTTTTCAGCGCATGATGGAGGACCTACTCGGTCCCGTCCGGGACTGTGCCGACCCCTTTGTGGATGACATCATCATCGGGGCCGGCACGGAGGACATGACGGAGGACGAGCTCATCGAAGCGCATGAGAAGGATCTGCGCCGAGTGCTCAGCCAGCTGGACAAGCACAACATGGTGTGCAAGCCCACCAAAGCCTCACTCTTGGTGAAGGAAGTGGAGTTCGCGGGTCACGTGGTTGGTCAGGGGCAACGCCGTCCCATGTCCGGGAAGCGGGCGTCCCTGCACCACTGGGAGAAGCCCCAGACCATCAGCGAACTCCGGTCCTTCATGGGGTTCTGCAATTACTATTAGGGCTATGTCCGGATGTATGCAGAACTCTCGGGGCCGCTGCACAAGATGCTGCAGGTGGCGAAGTTCGATCGCCGGAAGGGGAGCAAGAAGAAGCTTGCGTGGACCCCTGAGTCCGGAGATGCGTTCAGCCGCCTGAAGGAGCGACTCCTGGGGCAGCTGGGGCTGTTCCTGGTTGACCCGGACAAGGGATTCATGCTACGAACGGACGCCTCGGACTATGCTGTAGGTGCAGTCCTCGAGCAGGTCCGGGACGACGGATCGCACGTACCCGTGGCGTTTTGGAGCCGGATCCTGGCCGAGGGCCAACGTCGAACCTGGACCGCGAGGGAGAAGGAGACGTACGCCATTGTTTGTGCGCTCAGGAAGTGGTCTGGCCACATCGGATTGCAGCCGGTGGTGGTTTTCACGGACCATCAGTCCTTGCAGAGCTGGCACAAGGAGCACAACGACACCCCCTCGGGACCGGCGGCAAGGAGGGCCATATGGCATGAGACTTTCGCCAAGTTCGACCTCGGCATCGTATGCGTCCCGGGGAAGGACAACACTGTGGCAGATTGCTTCAGTGGATGGGCCTACCCCGCGGGCAAGGCCTGGATGGACAGCCATGGGGACGCCGAGGAGATGGAGGAGGCCAAGCGCATCATCGAGATGGAGAAGGCCATGGAGCAAGAGGGGGTCAAGTGCTTTGTGGTGATGGCAAACCGTACAGACCTAGCCAAGCTCCGGGGCGCCCGAGTCCAAGCTATTCGAGAGGAAACCCTCGAGCAATGGATGGTGGCCCCTGTAGAGCTAGTCAGGTCGGTGCTCACAGAGGACTTGTCAGATGACTATGAGGCAACCGAGCACTGGAGCAAGTACTGGGATGCCGTGAGCGCCCCGTCGGACGACGAATGGCCCGAGGGCTTGACCGAGGATGGGGATAAACTATTCCTCAAGGACAAGCTATTGGTCCCTGAGAACCGAATGGAGGAGCTCATTGACCACTGGCATAACGCCCAGCTCATGCATCCTGGTCGGGACAAGATGCAGCAAGACCTGGAGTGGCGCTTCAAGTTCCCACCAGGGTACTACGCCATCCTGGACAAGTACTGCAGCGACTGCGCCGTGTGTCGGGCCACGAAGAGCCCCAACCACTCCACGGCTGGCAACCCGGTGTACACGGCTATACCGGAGGCCCCTATGCGGTCCGTGGCCATGGATGTATTCGCCATGCCTGAGGTCACCGTGGAAGGAGAGACCTATGATTGTGTCATCCTGGCGGTTGACAGGCACAGCAGGTATTTTGTGGCAGTCCCGGGCAAGAAGTCCAAGAAGAAGGACACGAAGGACAAGCATGGAGTGGGTCTGCAGGCCAAGAACGTCGCCAACGCCATGATCAGGCATTGGCTGACGATTTTTGATGTCCCAGCTGTCATCTGCAGCGATCGGGGCAGTCAATTTGTGGGGACGTGGTTCAAGACGATGTGCAAGCATATGGGGATTCGGCACGCCAAGACCGTGGCGTACCACAGCCGGTCGAATGGCCGGGCTAAGGTGGCCGGGGGGCAGATGTTCGAAAAGTTCCGCCAGCTGCACATTGACGAAGCGGGCCGGAACTCGTATAATTTGCTGTGGAGAGTACTCCAGGCGTACCATCACCTTCCAGGGCCCACTGGACTGTCGCCCCATCGTATCCTGTTCCTACGGGATCGAGTGTCACGCACTCTCCCGGGGTTGAACCATGGCAAAGTGGCCCGGGATGCGAACGCTATGATGGCTGAGGCGGACGACACGGCGGCCAAGGTGTGCAAGGCACTTCAGGACGAGCATGAGAAGAGGGCCAAGTACTTCAAGCAGGGAAAGTTCCAGAAATATGCTCTCCAAGACACCGTATGGGTGGAGCGGCACCACAAGGATGTCCTGTCCAGGCATCGGCAGGCGTCTTGGTATGTGCCGGGGGGCATCGTGCGGAAGGTCGGGCAGGATGTGTATGCGGTTCGTGTGGGGGATAACAAGATCCTGGACCGCGACCATACCCAGCTTTGTCCCCGAGCACCAGACCCCAGCAGACGTCCCGTCACCTTCGAGTTCACAGCCGGAGATCTGGACTCGGACGACAAGGGTGAGGACGACGACTTCACCGCCGAGAAGATCCTGACGGACAAGCCGGACCCGGGGACGCCTGGGGGGAGGCTTTACAAAGTCCGTTGGAAGGGATTCGCCGCATCCAGGGATTCGTGGGAGCCTCCGAGCAGCTTTGTGCCGAGGTACACCACGGTCTGGATGGAGTATCTGAAGAAAAAGAACATTTCTTTGGATGTCAAGGACGTGTTGGTCCATTTGGTGGCTGCAGTAGCACCGTAATGGATCCTCCTTCGCATTTTTGTTTGTTTTTGTGCTTGGGAGACGGGTGAGGGCGTTCATCCGGGGATTTTTGGGACTTGATTGGCCACATACCCACTTCACTCGATCTCCACATATATATTTCATTGTGGTATACTTACTTAGGTCGACCGACGACGTTTCTCTATCTTTGATCCCCTTGGTCCATGTTGTAGATCAAGAGGAGACCGGATATGGCGTAGGGCACCGATTATGAGTGTCCTCACCCCTCCCTTGGGGCATGGGGGACGCCTACGACGTGTGTGGGGCCTCCATGTGTCCTTGGGACATTGGGGGGGGGGTGTGGAGCCCATTGGAGTCCTCCCGTCCTCTCTTCAATGACTTCCTAGCGGATACAACGCTCTGAGAAGGGGGGTGAAGCTGGTTCGGACCCCCGTGGCCATCTTTGGGTCACTTGGGGTGTGTATCTATGTGCAGGCAAGCCGCCATTGGCTGATATCATACTCTCCCATCCACCTGACCTAACCTGATGTGATAGTGTGATAGGTTTGGCCATTCCAGCTATGAGCGGCCATATTCAATACCGGGGCGCCGCCGGCTGAGATTTATATATCAGAATATCAGGAATCAACAGAGTTTTTTTATCATAATGTTCCCGTAATTTTTCAGCCTTCCGTTCTGATTGTCAATGTATCGGCGACCGTCAGTTGGCTCGCGATTTTGCGGTAACCGATTGGTTAACTGTTATTTGCAGATATTCTGGCGGAAACCTCGATGAAAGGTCAGATTTCATCAGTAAAGGGTTCGTTGCTTCCGCAATTTTCATGTTATACACTCGCAAAATTAATCCAATTTTTTCAGACTTTCAGAATCGGATTTTCGACTTCGATATCGCGGCACTTGATATGATGAATCTCGAGTGGTCCTACATTTTTCCCCGATCACGAATCAACCTTCCTTTGGTTATCTCCTTCGTTTTTCTTGGAGATAAAGGAGAAACAAAATTCATTCGTGAAGCCACTTTGAAAGGTCATATCTCCGGCTCACGGCAAGGAATACCAATTTCGAGAATTGGGTTGGAACTGCCTCGGCCTCAACCTAATTTGGGAAGCATCAAACGCCTTTGATGTGTACACAAGCTGGGTGTAGCAAGGGGTAATGATCAAGAGGGTAGAAAGTGATATATAACTCTTGGACCGTGCAACCGAATATTTTAATTGTTTCGAGTGTACCGCATGAGTGTTGGTGTTGCATAGAAACCTTCTTTGGGTTCCTACGTATTTTCAACGTGAAGTTACGTCCATGGAGGGGCATGGCATACCATGGTGGGAGCCACTTTTTGAGGGTATCCGTTATATGCATGGTATGTGCTTCGATATGCTCACGCCCATGTTATATATCTCCGTTTGTAGGAAGATATATGGAGTCATACGTGGCAAGGGCTTCGCCCATGTCCAAATAGTGAGCTCCATAGCGCTAGACTAAGTCTACCGCTCATATAGTGCATGTGGCAGGGCTTACAGAGCGACCCACAAGCGCCACTATCAATTTTCCCGTTTTCATGGTGCGTGTTGGGAGGAGTTCTGAAGGTGTCCCCATGCGTCCATGTGGGGATCCAAGTGGGGGGATTGTTTGCAAATGGTCCCAAGCAACTGTGTTTTGAATCATATGTTGATACCATGGGTGAGCGAAGTTATATACTATTGTAATTATCTTGAATTTGGCATTATTTGCATGTTTTTGACCTCATTTTATGCTCATTTTTGTATTTTATGTGCTCAACTGGTCGGCTAACAGTAAAGTGCCTAGAGATCTGTGAACTATGGTATGTTGCTTCAATGTTGGCATATGCTTTCGTGTTGTACCTCACCATATGCCGGATCACGTGGTCATTTTGGCGTGGCACACGAGGCCTTCCAAATTTAGGTCTCAAATTCATGAGTTGACTTGTGAAGCATGTCGTGTACATAACCGGAGGGGTTTCGGAGCCAATGATGGAATATTCTTTGGCATGAACCTTTGGTCTATATCACCCTTGTATACTACTTTCCGGTTTGACACATGCATGGAGCCTTTGAATATTTGCCGTATGCATTTTTGAGTATACAATTGAGTTTTGGGCATGATGGTGTGATTTGCCTGATTTCGCCATGCTGTGAGGTCCTCATCATGGGGCCCCTCTCCAAGCCCAATCGACTCCAAGTCCAACCAAGGTTATGTCCGGGTAGGGCATGGTCCCGAGTGCTACTCTAGGCCATGACACGCCACCTCCCCTTTTGGGCTAGGATTTAGAGGCTTGGGAGGGAACACATTTTTGGGGTTTGTGTAGTGACTTTTGAAACATGGTATTTAGCCATCTTACTATACCCCGTGCCCCACCGCATGGATGACCACTGCCCAGGGCTCCGGCCCGGGGTTCCCCCCTGCGGGCACCCCTGCCCCAACGCCCTGTTCCAGCCATTGCCCCCACAGCCCGCCCCACTCCCAGGTGTCTACCTAAACACGGTAACAGGCGCCAAAGGAGTGTACCTCACGACGGGAGACACCACGGGCCAAGCCGTCCCCCTCGATCAGGTGAACCACATGGCCCCGGGGCCACGACTACCCAACAAGGACAGACCACAGCACCCGTTGGCGAGATACGGCGCACGCAACCCCAGGCCCGTGGACCCAAACACCCCAGGCCCCGACAGAGCGCTGCTACACCTCATCATGAAACACACGGCCCAACTCCCGGCCACTCTGGCGGGTGAAAAGTACTTCATCGTGGAAGGCCTAACGGACGATGTTATCACCCTAGCGACCAACACCCTTGCAGCCACCACGGACGCCTGGGACGTTGCCCTGGGGCACACCACAGCACGTAAGGACAGGGTGCACGAAACAGAAGACACCCTGACACCGGACCTTGTGAGCCATCTGGTGAACCTAACCAGCCCACCGGAGCAGCACAACCGAAAAACCGAAGGTCTGAAGGTCACTGATTGGACGGCTCTTTTTTACAGGCCCCGAGATGGCCCCTGGGTGACACTAACATGCCACCAACACACCTCGTGGGTAGCACAATGGAACGCCACGGGCACAACGGACAGAGTCCACACATTCACACCAGAAACGAAGCCAGCGACCCCACTGGCACTGGGGGACCGTTTGAAACACTCCACCGACCACACCAACCACCCCCGGGCGCACTGGTTAGCACTCAAAACGGCGATGCACTGGACAGTGGATGCCCCAGCAACGGACACCACGCTGCCCGAGACGTGGCTCACACTCACTCGCAACCTGGCAGCCTACATACGAATACACGGGAAAGCAAGTGCAGGACGCTGGATGTCCTGGCCCACGGACACGGAACGATCCCTCAAACCTCGCACCACCAAACACCAAGAACACTCGAACCAACTTCGAGGTATGTACCGACCACGAGAGGGGCAAGGACCGGCATACAGCATCTTTCAAAACCGCAACGCGCCGAGGCCGGCCCCCAAACTGGCACCAGAACAGCCGGGGTCCAAGCCGAGACCCCGTCCAGGGGGGGCGGACACCTCGGCCCGCCGGGCCAAACGGCCTAAACCGGAACCAAAAGCGGCCCCAGCGCCACCACCACCTGATCCACAAGGGAAGCCAGAGGACCAAACGTGCCCATTCTTCATGGCGGTTGACCTCGTGCCGCCATGCACCCCGAACGGCCAGATGGCGCAGAAGTCCAGAGGGTGGTCGGGGCCACGCTTAGAGGACAACCGAAGCAATTTGTATGGTTCTGGGGCAAGATACAGGGCACACTGGCCACACCTGGCCAACATGGCAACCTGCAGCTGAAGATCAAATGGCAGGCACTGTCGGAGTGGGGCGAAAAAGCGGATACCTCAAACCTCAAACTCTGGGACGACAGGCAGTTTCCGGAGTGCCCGATGCAGCTCCGCACACCCGCCAACCAGGTACCGCCGGGCACCGTCTGGACAGGTGACGTGCACCAGGCATGGCTGGCGGAGCCGGACGTACCAGAGGAGCAAAGGGTGGCAACAGCGATCAACCTCAAACTGCGCTCAGGACGGTGACTACTACCACGCCGTGCCAGGTACCCCCCAGGGGCCACCAAGGCGCACACCCACGAAGTCACAAATGCGCTCGTCACTCTCATGTCCCTCAACGAACCAGGCACCCTGTACGACGCGGCCAAAGCTTCGGACCTACAGGACGTGCCTGTCATGGCAAAATGCAACCCAGACACCATGGTGTGGCAGGAGTAGGCCCTCAAAACCCAGGCAGCCCACCCCAGCCTAGCCCCCGTCCTCATCAGGACAAGACACCAATAAGGCACCACGTGGGTCAAGGGAGTGCCCATATTCCACAAACGTGAGGTCCAAGTACACGTCCACCACCACCTGGGAGTAGAAGGCCGCGTAGCGGCATATGAACTGGTAGGCCCAACGTGGCAGCTGAATGTCATCAACGTACATGTCCCCTTTGGAGACGCCACGGAGACATTCCTCGAACACCTCATGGAGTCCTACCGGCAACTTGCCATGATGGGGCCGACTGTCATCATAGGCGACTTCCATGCGGCCCCTCAGCGGACACTCGCGGGGGGCAACAGACGCCCGAGGACACAGCAGTGCAAATGGCCATGCAACATATGGGCCTGCAGGACCTCACAGCTTCTCTACGAGGCCAGCCCTCGCACCGACCGCCGCAGCCTGGCTCGGCAGATTCCCGCATCGACCTCTGCTACGCGGACTCGGCACACATCCAGGAGGCACGGGCGCAATACCACGACCTGCCGTCCAAGATCACCGGACATCGACCCCTCGAGGTACAAATCAAGGTACTTCAAGTACCCTCGGCCTCCAGGGAAGACATCGACCACGAAGAACAACCACCCATTAGGCCACCAGATGAGCACGACACACACAAATGGATGGCGTATTACCACACGGTGCAGCGCATCCTAGGCCAACAAGACGAGACAGACCTCAACCTTGCCATGCGACAAGCCGCCACGGCGTGCAGCCTCCACGAACAACACTGAACACAGGACGACGCCGGCCCGCATCAAGACCTACGGTCCCTGGTTACAGCCATATGGCGCGACAAGCGGGCAATACACAGGGCAGTGCACTCACATGTCCCGCAGGCCCAACATGACACCCAGGAAATTGCCGCACGGCTGGACACCACGCGCAGGCAACTCAGGGAATGGCACGTCCGCCGGGTGAAGGAGCTAGCACAAGAACAACAACGCTACTTTCAAAACCCCCAACCCTACAAGTCCTTGAAACACGTGGACGAGGTCCTGGGAGAAACGGGCCACCGACGCATCAAGGCCGTACGCCTACAAGACAACACAGTCACCAACGATCCCAAGGTGGTCCTGGAGGAAGTCCTCAACAGCTTCCAGCGCCAACACAACACCGAGGAGGGCGAGCTATCAGCGTACACGGAGGAATTGATATCGCACTTGCCGAAACTCTACAACCGAACACAGCAACGAGACATGCACCAAACCCCGTTCACCATTCGGGAACTCGATGAAGTGCTGTACAAACTACAACCGGGTAAAATCCCGGGGGTGGACGGACTCCTGGCGGAACTCTACCGCAGGCTCCCGCTGGACCTAAGGAGACACTTGGCCGCGCAGCTGTGGGATATCGCCATCGGAAAAGCTGGCGTACCACCCGATTGGGCGAACCTGGTACACCCGCTGTACAAGAAAGGCAACTGGGCGAACCCAGACAACCGGAGACCCATAGTATGCGCCACCACGGAAGCCAAACTCATATGGATGCTCATTCTCAAATGGGTGGCCCCGGCAGTGTACCGGGCTATACCGCCCACAATGTGGGGAGCCATACCGGGTAGGTTGCCATTGGAGGCCATATTTATGCGAGACGCCGTGGTAGACATGGACCCGATCAGCCTCATCATCACGTCCCTGGATGTCAAGGGGGCCTTCCCCAACACCCGGCACCGCCTCCTACAGGCTGTCTGGAAGCACATGGGACTCCTCTTCCATGGATTCCTAAAAGTGTACCTCGCCACCCGTATGTACGCAGTAAAAACCGATGTGGGCACCACTCCATGGGTCCAGCCCGCCAGTGGAGTTCCGCAAAGGGGTTGCGGAAGACCCATTCTTCTTCCTCCTCGTCACCCTCCCGCTGGCGTTTTACATCCGACGCACATACCCGGACGTGGCACCATACCCCCTACGGACCACGCTCCTGGCATTTGCGGACGACATGGCGGTAGTGACCGCCACCGCCTGTCAACCCCTGTCAACTACCCCAGACTCCACCAGGGCCACAAATGTACTCCACACCGTCACCAACTATCTGGAGGGCAACCAGCAGCTGGTACACAACGTCAAGTCTGCCACCATGGTGCACAATGCACCGTCGCCACCCCTCTGCCCCGGGGACCCGCCCATGAACCCAGTAAGCACGGTCACCTACCTGGGGGTCCAACAAGCGGCCACCGCAAACGGGGTCACCCTACCACCGAACCTGATACGGCAGCTGACACAGATGCTAGTCATAGCGCCCATCGTGGCACTCTCCACCCAGGCCCTGGCATACTTCCTACAAGCCGTGCTCAACGCCGCTATAGGGTTCCAGGCCTTACACCTAACGCACCCCCAACACATGCTACAAGCGGCCGCTACCACGGTACGACGAGCGAGGACCATCCACGGCCACCGGCCCACATCGCTACCCGCGGCGGTACGTGCGGCGTCGCCACCATACTACGGAGACAACACCGATCACCTCGTCAACAACGCGTACACAGGTCACACTGCGGCCCACCCGCACCGTCTCATGCACAATCATGAGCCAGGGGTGACAGAAGTCTTCACGCTGACACTGCGAGACGCCCAGTACCATCGCAACACCTGCCCCTAATACATACTTCACCAGCAGGGCCTCCTCACCAAGGTGGGGACCCGCGTATGGAACCACCTACAACTCCTGCTACCCCAACACCAGCATGTCATCCAAACAAACCATCGGTGCAGGGAAGCCGCCCTGTGGCGGTCCTACACACCAATGTGGGTGGAGGGCCAACGAAAAGCACCGCCACTCTGGACCTGGTGGGCACCACCCTACACCTCGTACGAGTCACCCCAAACCAGATGCGGGCCCTCCAACGGGTGGGCACACACCACGTCCCATTCCTGCAACACCCGGAGTGGCCCAACAAGTCGGTCCTCGAAAGTCACATGCGCAGCGCAGCCAGACGAACCGGACACCCCCAGCCGACCAATGGGGAAGTACGTGAGGCGTATTACTTGTTTTGGAGCACGCACAAGCGGCCACTGCCACCGGGCCCTCCACGAGGGAACCAGGCCCACCAGCGGCCACCGGAACAAGTGGAGTATATACCAAGCGCCACGGTGCCAGCAGTACTCCTCCTGGCACCCAACGGACTCAAAATCACATTTCGACCTGGCAGAGCACGCGGCAGCTTGTGGATGCTGCCACCACCCACGGCACGCCCCTTCTGTCCGCCACCACTGTCCCAGGACAAGCTAACGGGCACCCCCACCACTTGCCTGAGATGTGGACCCCAAGCACTAGCCACCCCGTGGCCCCTCCTCCAGTTACTGGCCTGCTACCTACCCATAGCAACATCCCACGCTACCCCGGAACAACACCGGTGGCTACACACGCACTTCAAACGGGCCGCAGAGAAGGACACGGCCACAGTGGCGTGGGGCCCCAGCGCCGCGGCGGAATGGAGTTTTTGTTTTTGAATTGTACAGCCACTTTGATGTCCGGACAGGGACACAGTCCTCAATCAGAGTGAAGTGTATAGACAAAAGTGCTTGGCTCACCCTAGCACTATGTGAGGGTTGTAGCCATGGAGGAACCTCGGAACTCGCCCTGTCATGGATGGGTAGGGTTGAGGAGAGATAGGTTGCCTTGGCATTTGCCCATGTGGGTGCCTGGTTGGTTGCATAGAGAAATGGAGGCTTGACAGAAGGAAATCAGGATCAGGGGGAGGAATGGAGGCGTTGTGGTGTGAGATGTGATGGTGTGGACAAATTCAGCCAAGGCTTACTCAAGTGGTGGAACAAATTGGAAATACTGTGAAGTGTGCAGGCAGGGGGGGGGGGAGGGGATCTGGATACGGTTCTGAGAACTGAGATGATGCTTGTCGTGCCTTACCGTAATAATGGAGTGGTCCCCGCTTCCAAAATCGACCGCTGGGAGATGTTTGTACCTCGCGGAGGACAGGAGCCCACAGAGATGACCAAGTGCCCGGCAGTTGGGGCTGCTTGATGGGTTAGGGCCTCACAAACCAGCTTCAGTGTTCAACAGGACTCGAAAGAGTATCCCAGGGTACATTATCAATCTGTCGGCAAACAACGCCAGGACACACGCCGTTTGTGGGTGGGCTCGGTGCACTGGAGTGCTGCATACATTTGGTCCAGGTACCACAGGATTTCCGGGGACGGCTCGCGGGGTTCCGGTACCCGGAACCAGCAATAATAGTATCCAAAACCTTCAGGTTCATACCACCAGTGGATGCCGAGGTACGACATGACAGCAACGGATGGGGTAAAAGGCTGAGAAGTGGACGAGTGACTGAAAAGGGTAGGGGACTCGTCGGTTCGGCTGGGGTTCACTCTGTGTTTGGCCAAGAATAGACCACATGCTCGGGGGGGGGTAGGGCAAGCGATGGGGGGGGGCGAAAAAGACTCCGGCGTTGAACTCGCAGATCGGGGCGGCTGGGCTGGAGGTAGAGGGGGGGCACGAGCTCGAAAGAAATCAGTAATCCGTCGGTTGGAGCTGTCAGCGCCGGGGGGTTGGAGGGGTGCCACCGGTTTAGGGGCGTAGGTGTCACTACGAGTTTTGCGTGGTGGAGGATTTTCAGTGTCCCGGCCGCGTTTCGTGGGTGGTTGTCTGGGACGCATGGGCTTTTTTTTTTGTGGGTGCGTGGTTTTTTTGAGGGGGGGGATTGGACTGAGTCTGGTAGGTGATGTGGAGGCAGGGGATAGTGATAATCCCTGTGTGCCCGTTGGGTGTGTGACGTGCTGTAGATGCTGTGTGGTTTGCCGCAGGTGTCGGGACCTTCGGGGGGAGGGGGGGCGGGAGGGGGGGGGGATCTTCGGCTAGCCAAGTGGGTGCTTTGGACAGAGCGTCTTTCAACTGTTGCTGGCGCTGGGGTTTTGTTTCGCCATTGGTGGGTGTAACCATGGCTTTGTACAGGGTGGAGGGCACCAGGAACTTAGCGAAGTTTCCTTTGTCTCCTGGGTGGGAGCAATGCGCCCACCAGATGCTTGCTACCTGGTTGAAGGGCGGAGGCCATGCATGTATGAAGCTTTGCACAATGTGGTCAGCGCTAGAGCAATGGGATAAGAAGGAGGCTGCATCGAGGGGGTGTGGTTGTGAGCATTTGTGGCATATTTGGGGAGTCAAGTCGTTGTGGAATGCATATGTAAGAGAATTCATGTTGCCTGACGACCATTTGAAGGGGAGTCCAGAGAACGACGATGAGTGGTTGTAGAAGAAGAAACTGGACGGCACGTGGATGTTGTAGTGGTGATGGCAGGGGATGACGGCCCTAGATACAGAAGTGGTCAGGCGATGGCAGACAGGCAAGCTACCAATAGATACAGTTCCCAAGGGGGGTGGGGGTACAAACTCAGGGGAGGATGATGAATTGTATGCAATCCACTTAGAGAACAGATCCGAACATTCATTTCCCTGAAATCCCGCATGTCCTTTGATCCATGCAAATTGCGTTAACACGAATGTAGGCATTTGAGATTGGAGAGAGGAGTAGGCCTTAACCCATGTGCCATGCAATGAGGGTGATGCCATCACGTATGATTGGATGTTTGCAGTGCGAATCACTTGTTCGTTGTCTCCAAGAATAATGCATTGCATGGGTTGGTTTAGGGAGGATACCCACCGAAGAAAGATAATGCCAGCCCAGTACTCAGATCCCTCGGAGGAATGGTAGGGAGATGGGACGCAAAGAGCCAGAATTGTACCGTTGGGTTTGTAGATGGTGGCAGCAGAGCCGAAACCCCCCTGCCCTGTCGAACTGTCCAGGTACACCCAGGTTGTTTCGGAGGAGGCCTCTTGCAGGAGTTGGGCTGCCCTGTTGCAGTGTCACGCTTTGAGGTCATCACACCGGAGGAAGTGGGGGGTAGGCTGTGGATTTGGTACAAATATCCCATTGGTGAGGCTTGGAGCAGGACCCCGTTCAAGGGGGGGGGGGTTGTCACGTAGGGGAGGGCATGCGTTGTAGGAAGGGATTAAGAGATGGTGGTTCCCGAGGATGTTGGTGGGTGCGGCTATGACCGGGGGTGGATGGTGTAGACCTTTTCTGAACCCTGGAGGTTGAAGGTTGTGCTATCCCCTGGGAAGTAGATGGCTGCTTGGTCGGAGGAGGTATCAGTCACGATGCCTCTGTGGATCCCAAGGTCTGTGTTTTGGTGGCGTTGCTTGTTGCCCCACTTGGTAACTCGGTTGTTGGAGTAAGTGGTGAAACGGACATAGGCCTGTTCATGTTTTTGGAGCAGGTGGGGTGGAGTGTTAATTTCAGAGCTTGTGGTGTTGAATCCTAGGTGGAGGCTGTGACAGGCATCGCTGATCAGCTTGAGGACCATTGAGCTTTCCCCGTTGAGTGCTGCTTGCCAAAAGGTTGGTTTCGTCCAGACCCTCGTTGTTCAAGTAATGGATAGCCGCATTGACAGTAGAGATGTTTAGGCAGTGTTGGAAGTGGCGCAAGTCAAGTCGTCAACTGGGTATGGAAGTGTATTTGTCTTTGTTAGACACTAACCTGGAGATGCGGTTGCGTTTCTCTGGATCATGGTCCATGGCAATGTTTTTCCAAATGATGTTTTGCAGGGATTGAAGCTGTGATTGATCCAGTGGGTGTTCCATGAGGCGATATTGGACTGTGGGGATGAGTTAGAGGTTCACCAGTCGGATATATTCAGAAAGGGTGAGGTTGAGTGGATGTAAGAAAGTGAAAAAAGATTTGATTTCAGATTTAGCCAGTTCATATGTGAGGATGGGGTCAGGATCAGTGAACAGATAGACACCGAGGTAGTTGTATACCTTCCGGGGGGCGAGGGCCTTTGGGTCGATGGTTGACAACCTCTTTCCAGAGGGCGCTGTGATCGTGGTTTGAGGCACCTTTCCCATGCTGTGGAGTTCTGTTTTGCTCAGGTTTATGTCTAGGCCCCATGCCCGGCCCTTGGAGTCGTAGAAAGACAGGATCTCTTCTATGCGTAAGGAGGATTCAGAGCGGCAGAGCGGGTCGTCCACAAACGCATGGCTAGATTCATGTTGTGTGATGGGAGTGGACAGGTGGTGAGGGTCAGCGAAATATAAGACATTCACATACAATACGAACAGGATCGGTGATAAGGGACATCCTTGGCGGACGCCCCTGGTTTGTAGGTGTGATGCACCTGTGTGGCCGTTAACTACAGGGTAGTCCCGTGGAGCTCGCTAGAGCCCTCGGATGAGTTGGATAAGGGGTGAGGGGAGGCGGTAGTGTTCCACGGTCTGAAACAGGGACCCGTGAGGGACACTGTTGAAGGCTTTGTTGAAATCTATGTAGAGGCTGTATGAAGCCGCGCAGTTTTGGTATTTGGCTAATAGCTGAAAAATGTGAACTGAGCACCGGCGGTTGGGAAGGCCACGGAACTGAGTTTTGTGGATCAGGCCATAAAATGAGGAAGTTTCGTATAGGTGTTTGGCAGCGTGAGTGGCCACAATTTCAAAGAGCGTGTTGAGGAGGGCGATTGGTCTGTAGTTCACCGGGTCGTGTGTTGGGCCTTTTTTGTAAAGCAAAACCACGTTGGCTTCCAACCACTCATCAGGCATATCGTTGGTAAGGTGAAGATTGCAGACAGAGAACAGAAGTCGTTTCACTGGTTCAGGAGAGATATGGAAAAGGTAACCATTCGTGGAGTCTCGGCCTCCTGCCTTTGAGGGTTTGCAGGAGTACAGGTAGGAGGTGAACCGGTGCCATGAGATTTCAGGCGTAGGGATGATGGCTGTGGTGGAGGGGCACTTGGGCGTATGCCGTAGGAGTTTTTCGGCAGTGTGTACACTGGGTTCGTAGTTTAGGGGCCCGCCCAGCGTGAGTAGGGTGTCGGAAAATATTTCGGTGAGGCGTTTAGTGTCACTTGTTAATTTGCCTGTGCGTGGGTCTTTTAACGAGGCTGCTCGATGCTCTGTTGGCTTTGCCGCTTCGTTGAGTGTTTTCTTGATGTTTGTTTTTTGGATGAGGCACCTGTGTATCTTTGACCGTTTAGATTAGTTGTAAGTTTCATCCCATTGGTGGATTGCATCGTCCAATTTTGCCATTCGGGCCGGAAATTGCAGTGCGTATGGGGGGGGGACATCGTCTAATGCCTGGCGAATGGATTTGACGGCTCGGGAGTCGGGTTGAATGCCGGGGGCCGTGGTGCTGTGGTATTGAGCGTTTAGCTCCCGAATGACCATGGAGGTGTATTTTTGGACTGTATCAAGGGGGGTGTTTTTGATGAGAGGGGTAAATGATTGGCACCAATCAGACATTTCTTGCAGGGCATCGTTGAACGTGCTGATCTCAGACTTGATGAGTCTTCTGAAAACACGTTTGGTAATTGTAGATGGGTGGAAGGGGGCTGGGGGGAGAGACAGGGTGCACGAGGAGGGATGGTGTTCAGTAGCGCGGTTGTCTGAGTGAATGCTTGCGTCCAAAACGGATAACCTCCCTAGTGAGGGTGCAGAAATGAATATGTAGTCTAGTCTGGACGAGCTGGTACCGTGTCTCTGTGGATACCTGGTGAACTCGCGTGCCGTAGGGTTAGCCAGACGGAAGGTGTCGCGTAGTAGGGGTGGGGTGGCCGTGGCTGAGTGTCTGATCCATGGCCAATGATTGTCATTCAGTAGCCCCTGGCTGTCCAAGACGGAATTGATCAGACAATTGAAGTCACCCCCCAACAGGAAGCTTGGAAATTGCTTGAGGAGGGGGCGTAAGCTGGCTACCACTTTCCTTCTCCATACCTCGCCTGCAGGCGCGTACACAGAGGCGACTAGGAGAGGTAGTGAACCGGGCAGAGTGAGGAGGGCAGCTGTGATGAGTCCATCTTTGTCTGGGTTGTCGCAAGAGTTGACAAACCGGCTTAGGAGGGGTGAGAAGGCTAGACAGGACTCGTGTTCGTGGTGGGGGGATAAGTTTGAGAACGCCACAGCTCTGTGACCTTTTTGGTTGTAAATGTGAGGCAAGAGAAGTTTTTTTCTGAGTTCTTGAAGGAAAACAATGTCGTAGCCTTGCTTGAAATGTTGTAAAAGAAGGGGGGTCGGAGGCTTTTTTTCTGTATTGTGGGTGACGGCACGGATGGTGTGGATGAGGCTTTTGGGTGATGGCTTTGCCGGGGCGTAGCCTTTTTTCATTTTGGTTGTCACCGGGGGGGGGGGGTTCTTGGGTTGGAGGGTGGCTCAATTTGAGACGTGTTTGAATTATGCGCTGGACGTACAGCAACAGTCGGGGGGGTGGTAGGCTCAAGGTCGGTCGCCGTGAGGTGTGTGAGATCTGGGGGTAAGGGAGGAGAAGGGAAAAAAGGCATGGTGTTCATGTGGGATTCCACAAGGGTCGAGGCTGACGGGACTGCTATGCCAGCCCCGATGAGCACGTCCTTCAGACTTTTAACCATTGCATTCGCAAAGGCGCAAGATCATGGCGTATCGGAGAACTCGTTGTGTGTATTGGCCATTTCTTTCATCCATGGTAGTTTTGGGAATGGCATGCAAGTATGACCAGCGGGCATCTCCTCGCAAACATCTGAGCGAACCGGAGTCCATCCAGTGGACGTAGTGGTGTCCCCCTTTCACATGGCGAAGGTGCATGGGGACAGGACATTTGAGGTTCAAGTCTAGCACATATTTGCCCAACGCTTTGGCATCTACGTGATCTCCTATGCCTGAACCAGGTTTGTAACGGGCGACAGTCACTTGGTTTGGAGCATCGATATTAATACCGCGGGAGGACAATTGAAGCAGAATTTTTTCAATGTAAGGCTCGAATTCGGGTGGTGGGTCTTCAAACCGTGTGATATTGGTGCCATTAGCTCCCATTCCATAGCCAAAGTGCTTCAGATGTCGATGCATGGAGGTGTCCCAATTCGGTTGGAGGTGATGAAACATAGTAATGAGACTGTCATCTTCCTCAGCAGTGAAGTTTTCTGGAAAATAGTCGGGACCGTCGGGAACTTTGTTGGCGGCGAAATGTGCAGGGGGCATTTTGTAGGGAGCTTCGGGGTTCTCTTCAGGCAGAGGATCGTGGTCGACTTCGATGGTGTCAATTTTCTCGGCTTTTTCTTCCGGCGGGGGGTCTTGATCTACATTTATAGCTTCGGCGGCGGGGTTCACTTCAGGCGTACAGTCGTGGTCGACCACGATGGTGTCGATTTTCTCGGCTTTATCATGCGGAGGGGGGTCTTGATCTACTTTGATAGCTTCGGCGAAATTGTGATCCTTTTGGAAGTCTGAGATGGCTTTGTTCCCAACTTCGTTATTCATGTTTGGGCTGTATGGGTTGTGCGTGTGTGCTTCGAGTATAGGAGTGAGGATTTGTTGGTCATCCGTGTCCCCGTCGGTCTGAGGATGCATCTCTGGTGAAGGCGATGAATGGTCGTTAATTGGCGGTGACGGACTGGATGTGGTTGGACGGGGAGTGCTTGAGGTTGACTCGGAGTTGTCGGGTGCCGTAGCTCCTGAAGGAGGGAAAAGGGGTGGTGAAGGAGGGGAGGCCATGCAGATGCTAGCGAATGATGGTGTCTTAGGCGTGTTGTCTTCCGTGTTCCATTGGGATATTTTGTCACCCGGGGTCAGAGGTGGTGCGTCCATTTTTTCTTGGAGTTCCATGAGCTGGGTGACAATGGCACCGGCACCAAGAGCTCCTCCACATTGGAAAACGGCGATGAGGTCGTTGGGGTGTTTTTCGTCGGTTTGCGCTTTGAGGATTTTTTTCGAGAGACGTGGTTCGGTTCGGGGCAACGTGCAGATATTCCTCGGTGGCTGAAGCCATGTGCCAATAGAGCTGAGTTCCGCTTTTGGTACTTGAGTTGGTATAGAGTGGCAACGTTAGATGACGTGATGACCTTGTCAAATGAGAGAAAGGGCCCTAGCAAACCCATAACTATTTTGACCGAATGAAGAGACTCCGTCATCGGTGCGACAACTTCAACTAAGCATGGGTCACTCGGCGTGCGGACTGGGTCTTTTGGAAGAGACCATTTGTCTTGAGGAAGAGCCGTGGACGCAAGGGAGGCTGCTTGAGGTTATTCATCCCAAAAGGGAACCATGGCACCCGCCGGTCCTTTGAATAACAAAAATCCATCGTCACGGAACAATCTTGTTGCTAGAGTTTGGAGCGGGGTTTTTTGAGGTTCGCATGGCACCGCCGAGTAGTCTAGGGTGACTAGCAGACTCGTTGAGGTTTTTATTAGAGCTCCTTCGTACATGTGGTAGCGTGGTTGCGCCGCAGAATTCCGCCTTGTGATGGACGAAATATCGCCCGCTTTGTCCTCGGGGTTGCGAGATTTGCAATCACGAGAGGGTACAACCTGGAATGTTCGTAGGCTTTGGAGATCGTCAATACGCATGATGAAAATGTCTCCTTTGGCTAACCCCGGGGAGTGGACCACCGCATTGCGCAGGTAGGTGTCGAAGGGTGGTGAGAGATCCCAATCATACCTCACAAAACCTTCAAGAGGAGAGCGGAAGTTGCGGATTCCCCCTAGTGGGGAGAAAGCATTGGATGAGTTGATGCTAGCCGCGTCACTCAAACCGCCGAAGGCCCGATTGAAACCCGTTTGAATGATTCTTTTGTCCGTGGGGGAGAAGTCTCCATGGATTTTTGGGTTGAGAACTTTGGATTCTTCATAGAAAGCGCGTAGGGTCTTGATGGAGACGTCAATCCGAACCTTGGAGTTGACCGTGTTGGGTGGTATGTTGATGCGGGCGTGTTGGAAGGCTTCGGAGAGAGATGGTTCGTAGAGGTTGACATCAAAGAATTGAATTTCATCTGTTTTGCTTTTATGGCTATCACGCCATAAGGACACGCCGGGGAGGGATCGTCCGTTTCTTTCGATGAAGTTGGGTGTGTTGTTCCTTACCAAAGCAAATTGGTTTTTGGTCTCTTTGAAAACATGAATCTCGGCGATGAAATCTTTTATTTGAACGAGGGAACCATTCATTGTGGGGAGATAGGACTTGGATGTGACCTCCCTATCGTAGCTCATAGTAATGACCGTCCACGGGTCGGAGTGCTCGGTGAAGCAAAGCGGCTTTTCAACAATTCTACGTCGTGTTTGGAAGTTTTCATCATTGGTGGCAACCCCGTTTTGTCCATGGGAGGTGCGAGGTAGAACGCGACCTTAGGCATGTACTCATCTTTGTGCTTGAACAAGAGTGGGCGAGCGATAGGCAGGTGTGTTGGGTTTGTTTGTTGATGTCTATGTTGATGAAGGCGTTGGTAAAGTTGGTGCCTCTTAGATCTCCGTCGAACAGATGTCTATTGTAGAGGAATTGGCGTATGTTGGAGTGTGCAATAAACAGCTTTGAGGCGAACATGCGAGTACCTTCTTCGTAGGTGCCGAATTTGACGTAGTCATTATCCCAGGATGTTTTTGGTGTAGCCAGGAGTTGAGCAGCACCATAGGTGAGGCCTTTTGGGATTGCAAAAAGGGACGGCGGCGGGATGGTTGGTACTTTTTTTTTTGAGCCGAGACCAAAGAACGAAATGTTGTGCGGTGAACAGTGGATGCCCAGAGTTCGGGAATGGGATGCCAAAGCGTAGGAAATGACGGTAATCACAGAGTTTGTCCAATATAGAGATAGCGGAAATGACGGTAATTTCGAAGGAAATGACGGTAAATTCGAAGGGACTTGAAAATCGGCCCAGAGCTTGAACAGCCCAGGACTTTTGTAAATCACCCAATAAGCCTGGACTATTGGTGGATCCATCAAAAGAATTGTGAGGGTCGATCGAAAAAAAAAGACACTCAGAAAGTGTCGGCGGAATGGAGATTTCACCGGGGAACGCGGGACACCAAGCACCCAGCCATCACCTTCCCGGTGCTGGCCAAACACCGCAGCGCCACACTATTCAACACTGCAGGCCCCCGCCTACCAGGTTAATCACCGATGCTCCCAAGTCCAGGACTGGCAGACGGTCGAGTGGACCACATTCCACCCACAGAAAGCGTACCTGCTCCAATATGTGTACGGCTACCTGACACAGGGCCACGAGAGGAACAACGACTATGTCCGCATGAACGCAGCGGCAACCGAGATCATCCGCCAGGGAATGGGCGTGTATGCTACCCGAAGACTCCAACCGGCCACCACCACGCCGTGGGCCACCACAGAACAGGGAGCACGCATCCATGCCAACCAGTCAACGACGCCGTGCCGCCTGCCGTACCCGGACGATCACAACACCGTCATTTTTGCGGATGCCTCCGGCACCACAAGCCTGGGCCTAGCAGCTCGGGGGGCAGCTTTGGAGTTGAGGACGGACGCGACAGGCCGACTGCGCCAACACCACCTCACAGGGGCTACCATCTTCGGGGCCTCCTCTCATGGGGAACTAAGAACACTGGCGGTCGTCGTGGACGGCGTCAGTGACACCCACCAGCAACCATGTGACCACGCGCACCAATTGTTTGTCGTAGTGGATGCGGCGGTGGACTTCCAGATCGTCCGCAAACTGGCACGGCAGCCCCTCCACAAGGCGACCGACTCTAGCCTCGGCACCCAGGCCCTACACCTCTGGGCAGCCTCGCGGCGCCTCCCCAAACATGTCGTCTTACACCTCCTCAAACAAGAGTCTCATCAGTATAGCCTAGGCAACGGACACATAGACTTACACGCCCACAATCAGCTTGCCGAACATATGCCGGACGGCGAGGACCCGATGCTACAGGACCACATGCACACGCACCTCCAACACCTACCGCCGAGGCCACACCCCGGGGAACCACCAGCCTGGGTACCAGACGACCGAATCTACAACGACACGGGACGGGCAAAGCACTACCTGCAACCCATCAGCACCATGGCGCACATTCCAGGCAGCCAAGCCAACAACACCCTCATGAACCACCTCCAACATAAGCTGCAAACGGCATTGTACTTCTCAGCTCTTGACCCATCCCTAATGCCCGTACACCTACCAACGCGACATGCCCAACTCTTGCTCGAACAACTGCCCCTCTTAGACAGGGTGGCACGCTGGTATGGCCGACGGGGTATAGACATACCCCCGGCGTACACCATATGCCCCTGCCATCTCCAACAGCCAGAGACGTGGGAACCCTTCAATCAATGCCCATTGGCCCATGGAGGCAACCACCTGGCCACGTGGACACCAGAGGACACCATAGCACAACAAGCCGGATGGGGCCCGGCCACGCCACCGGCAAATGAGGTTCGGCGCCTGATGCGGCAACCGGAGTTCAAGGAAGCGGTGCTCAGGGGAGCGCTGCCACTCCAACTCTACAGGGTTATTGCCAACCACGCCCCGGAACCTAAGGCCACAATACGTCACATGCAACTCACCGCCGCCAAGAGAGCGGACGCACAGCTACAGCACCGCGTCCAGGTGTACGCACAAGAAGCACAACAAACAACCCACGACCGCCGTATGTATTACAACCTCCTCATCCACTACCAACACGCACAGTCCAGCAACTAACCACACACACAAGCACGCGGCAACCACAAGGCAACTGCCGTCACACCACCCACCACGCCGCACTACACCGAAGCGCGCACACTTACTCCGATATAGAGGCCCAATCGTCCCACGAACAATACCTCTCCTCAGGATGGCCGAAGGTGAAGCTCCACATCCGCGGCCGGAGAACCCGTGCGGAGTCTGCTGGGAGGTGAACGACGAAAACGGCAATCTGCTCCGTTGGCATGACCTCGGCTGCGGCGGCACCGAGCAGCTGCACTGGTTCTGCAGCCTGTGCATCACGAACTTGTGGTCGGGCCCAATTTGCCGACGACCGCATCCGCTCTGCACAGCTCTGCCGCCGCGCGAAACACAAGCCGAAGACCTCACGCTCCACACACTGCGCAAAGTGATCCAGCAAAATGTCTGGATTAATGGCGCGGGGGGGAAGGCCCCGACGTTGGGTGGTTGGACGTTCTCACCGACGAGGACCCGGCGACACCGCCAGCCGGCCCCCCCTGGCGCGCACCAACATGGGCGCTGCCAGCCGAGGGGGCGGTCCCCACGATTTACGTCCCCGACTACGAACATTACGACGACGCGCCACGGGGCAGTCTACCCCCCGTTGGCAATCTGCCAGACAGTTGGGGCCCCGTCACCCCCATGAACCTCAACAACTACCGCACCACCGTCGTCACCCTCACCACCCGCCTCATGTTCGCCTTCGGCTGGCTGGTGGGGGACGCGGAATGGGCGATGGGAATCGTCCGCGGCGCCCATGGCGGCGAATGGGAAGATTTTCTCCACCGCAGCGGGGCCATGACCGAGGGGGCGACCGAGAGGCTGAGGGCGGCCCATCTCACATGGAGGGGCGTACCCCTCTCCCGCAGCCTCACACCATTGGCACGGCACGCCCAACAGCCGCACGTCCCACCGTCGCCGCCGGGCACGTATGGCAATGCGGCACTGGCCAGGATGATGGCTGGAGGTGCCCGGCACCACAGCTCCTCCTCCTCCTCCTGGAGAACCGCGACCATCACCTACCCCCGCCCCGATCTCGCGCCACGGCAGCGACCAGGGCCACAAATGTACGCGCCCTGGCACCATCAGGCGTCGCCGCACCGCAAGGCCCAACGGCCTCCACGTCCTCCGGCCCATCCACCTCCGCCCCCCATGCACCCGTCACCTCACCACACCGACAGCACGCCGCCGACGCCACGCGGACTACGGGCGCTCCAGCACCATCGAGGGCCGGCGCGCCACAGAGCCCCCGACAAGAGCGTGCGTCCAAAGAAGCGGCACAACGACAGCAACCACAACACCACGCGGCCACAGGGATCCAGGGGCACCGGTCGTCACCTGCTGGGAGCAGAGCCGTGCCCAGCCCCATGAATACGGGGGCAGTGGGCACCCGATCCGAGCAACCCCCTGGCACCGCACATTTGCACATGGACCCGGCCCCGAGCCCCACAGGAAGCCCGGCTCCGCAGCGTGAAACACCATCCGGCGCGTCCACACACGGTCGACAGCCGGCAGCCAGCCGGGCAGCGGCAGAACAGGCCCACCTGGAGCCCCGCCGACGCCATGGCACACCTGACCGACCGGCGGAGGGCCCAGCATACGCGCCGCCTGAAGGCCCCCCCACGCAGACACGTGCTGCTACCCCGACTGACACCACCAGGACCCCGCCCTCAGGCACAATGCACCCCCACGCCCACCACCCCACCGAGAGCCCAAATCCCCAGGCTCCGGCGACGCCCAGCACAGCGGCCCCGGGGGACTCGCAGGCCACAACACAAGCCAAACCGGCCTCTCAGCGGCACCACGGACCACCAGCCGGGCCGGCGGTGCGGCCCGCAGAACCGTCATCTCCCGGTCGCCCGGCCCCCAACCCAAACCCGGGCCCAGACCCGGCACACACCACCGTCCCGGCTGACGCCCCGCGGCCCGCAGGCCCGGGAAGCCAGCCCAAGCCACCCCCCGTGTCGAAAGGCAACGCCCGAGAGGCGGCGCGACCGACGGGCAACGCAGCCACGCCGCCCGCACCGCCAACCCAGCAAAAACGCGAGGAGCCCACGGTGGATGCCACGGAGGAAATGGGGGGACCCCCACAACGGACACAAACACCACCACCAGCAGGGAAACCTAGCCGGGGAGTGGACCAGCCAGCAATGCAGCATGCCGACGCACCGGGCATGGCGGCACAGGGAAGCGGCGAGGCATCGACTGCTGGCCAACCTTGTACGGAACCTGAGGAGCCAATGCCGGACACCGGGCATGAGGCCGGCCTCGATCCACGATCAGCCCACGGGGCACAACCCGCAGGTCGTGCGGGCGCCGCCCCCTTGGCGAACCCGGCGCATCACGCCGACGCAAGCGCGCCGGGGGAGGCGCCGCCACGGGGCCCACCTGAAACCCGCATGAAGTCAGAGGCCCACGAGAACACACCCGACACGCCCCAGCGCGCGGCCGGCAGGGAAACGTTGTCCAGCGGACACAACCGCGACAAAGACGCTTTCGATGCCTTCATGGAGTCCTGCATGAGTGACCCCCCCCGGTCCCAACGCAGGCGGCACCGCGCGTCCGCCAGGAGCCAGGACGCGACCATACAGAGGGCACACCCCTCTGGATGTCACGCCAGGCACACCTCCAGCGCGATTACACCGCCCTGGGGCACACTGAGCATGCTACTGCCACGGCTGACGGGCACGCGACCGCGAGCAGAGCAGCGGACCAGACCCCGGACGAGCGCGGCGCCCCAGGAAGCGGGGCGCGGGTGGAAGCGGCCACCAACACCGCTAGCGAGCCTACCGGCCGGCCACCGGGGACCGCCGCGCCCTGGGGGCGGGGGCATCTGGACTACGCACGCTTGGAATGCGACGCCAGCCGCCCCAGCGACCAGGCAGAACAGGTGGCGGCCCAAGACCTGGGCATGTGGATCAACAGGCTCACCACGGAGGAGCAGCTCGCCCTGGTGGTCAGCATCCGACGGCTGCTTACTTCGCGTTCCCGCCACCTCGGGGAGGGAACCCGCACCATGGCAGACGTCACCTTCGGCCATCGGACGGGGCACACGCCCCCCGCCACCATGAACCAGCCCGGCCAATGGCACTATGTGGCCACCTGGCTCATGGCGCAAATGGGGGCCTACAGCCCGGATGATATGAGTGGACTACACTGGCAATGGCACCAGTGCGCAGCCCTGCGCATCCGTGCAGCCATGCAAAGGCACAACATCTGGGACATGCCTGGATCCCCGGGCTACCAAGGGCACGCCTCGGACCACCGGCGGCCGCGGTTCCAAGACGTCCCGGAGCCCCCCAGGCAGGCGGCGCGCCGTAACTCCCCAGAACGCCAACGAGGGCCACCACCCGGAATGGGTTCCCCCTCTGGAACGTACAAAACCCCTCTCCGACCGTTCGTCCCGCGGAGGGGCCCAGGGAGTCCTCACACCTCAGGGATGCAAGGTGGCACGCCGGAGCAGCGCCAGGAGACAAGGAACCCTAGCCGCTCCTGCCGCCGCAGCTGCACGCTGCCTCCCGCGGCACGGCGAGTCGTCTTCCAGGAGGATACGGACAGAGACCATGGAGGTCCCAACGACCCCCACGCCAAACGGGCATCATCCTCCACCGATCCCCGACGCCGGTCCAAGAGGCCCCGCACCAAACGGGTGCACATCCCCACCATTCCCACGCCGGCCGAGCGCGAGCCACAGGCAGCGCTTCACACGGGCCCCCGCCGGGCAGCAGACGGAGCGTCCAGCTCATCCGCCACCTCCCTCCCAGGGTCGGAAGCCGCCCCCGCTGCCGGAGAGACAGCACGGCCAAGGGAACTCGCGGCCAACCAAAGCCCTGCGCAAGGGCTTGGGGGGTTAACCCCCAAAACAACCCCCCTCCGGCGAGCGGGGAGCGATGACACGGGTCCCGGACACGGGCACCGGCCACCCGACCAACCGGGCCCGTGCACCACGTGGTTCTCCACCCCAGGTGCAACACGGCCAAACCGCCAGGGCGCGGAGGGCGCATCGCAACAACAGGAGCACGACGCGAGCGGCCCAGAGGCGGACGCGGAAATGACAGAGACCTCCGGCCCTCAGGCCCTCAGGAGTCCGATGACCCACTGCCCATGCCGCGACTGTATTGTGCTTGTTCTTAGGGTGCACAATAAACCCTTTCATCCTTGTCTTGCACTTCAAAATCAAATTGTTTTAAATGAATTTCTCCATTCCAATTGATTCCCTTGTCAAGCACAAAGTAGGCAACAGCAAGAAGACGAAGTCGTGAACGAACCTTCTAAAATAGCATAAAACATGATTCAATCATATTATAAGCATATGGAATGTGATTATTCATGTATGGCTACTAATGTATCCTAGATCTCTGCTCTCTGCAGTGTACCTAAGAGCAGTAGACTCTAGCAGTAAGCTTTAGGCTTCGAATATAAGCCGAATATGAGCGAATATCTTAGCGTTCCAGGATCTTGAAGCTTGGAGAGGTCTAGTACAGATCGTCCAGAAAGCTTCTGAGAGGCGCAAATGCCCTGACTTATTACACCCCCTTCCTAAGCCTCATGCACATTCGCTAAGAATGTTCATGACAAGCTGATTATCTAACACAAGGAGGGGTATTTGCATCAGGCACGCTGAAGTTGAATGTTGTAACTGTCTATTGTAGTGTCTTAGTACCCCCTTCCTAAAGGTAAAGATATATCTCTACCTAAGGGGGTAAGGTTCCTAAGTCTTGAGTATGGTAGGGCTCAAAATGAAACATGAGAAACACTAAGCAAAAAGCTAGCATACAAGGTATGAGCAATGATAACCTAAATCTTCAGGCACAAATTTAGAGTAAGGGTAATGCACTTGGGTCTAGACGTATAAATTACAACCAGCTATACGGAAAATCAATACCAATTGAGAATGAAATGCAACATATAGGGTTAAACTGGAAATTCAAGCTCTGCCCAAGCTGTCTATTGACATGACCTGTCTTCGTCATTGAAAGAGAGGATATACCACCTTACTCAATGGACGCGTCACATGTGGCTACCCAATGCACTGGATGCATTGTGGTACCTATTAGATGCAATGGGCTTCTTCGCCTGCATTACATGGACAGAGAAAGCGAGGCAGCATCAGTAATGACCGACTGTTGATTAGTTTAGCGGGTAGGTATAGCTCATAGTGTGTGGGGGGGGTGAGTCACAATGAGTAGACATCATCTGACCGGGATCTGGTCTTTCTTATCCCGGCCATGGGGATTGATCCGTCTGGGGGTATGGGGATTTATACTAATACTTCAACCGAAAAACGGTGAAAGATATAGTCCGTCATTACCAACCTTTTACTCATACTTTCTGGCTATCTCTAAAAGAAAGCTGAAATGTCAGTTACCTAACATGCCTGGAAATCATGTACAAAAGATTCAACATTCCATCACGGCGGCAGAAAGCAATATGCATCGCGATCCTTTTGGGTTACATAAAGCATTATGTACCATGATCCTCAGTAGGACATAGCCCAGAGGAATCTAATGAGATATGAAGCTAGTAGAAATTCTGATTTATGTAGAAACGTCCTAAATGACTTAGAATACCAAAGCAAATAAATTGCAGGAAAGGGTGAAAATGTAGAAGTGTGTTCGTCATGTAAATTCAGAGAAAAAAGATGTATGGGTTGTGGCAAGGTGCTAAAGATGACAAAACCAATGCATTGTATGTGAATGTAGGGATTGGGTTCATGGGTAGGGGTGGGTTGGTCCCCCAGGGTTGGTTGGAAACGAAGTAGGTAAGTAATAACTGAAAAAAAGTTGAAAGGTCGGATCTTTCATGGAACGCCGTTCAGCTCTAGTGCAAGCCAACGGATATTCTACACAACTGGAGGGTCGCAACTGCCTCATACGCGAAATGTATCATTGTCAGGCTGTCTCAGACAAGTTGAAGTAGTAAATCTCCGAAAAATGCTATCGTAGTTAAAGTGTCTTCTGTACCTTACCGGAAGACCAGTTACGTTGAGCCCCTTGCCCAGCAGATGGTTGTACAAAGCCATCCGTGCGGGGGCCTGTCTTCCTACATGAAGAGTGAATTCCGCTCAACTGAATTGCAGGATTCAGGCTATCCTCCTGGAGCTTAACTCCGTCATCTATCTCTACCGCAAGAGAAGGGGTCTATCCCACTGCAAGGAAACTACTTATCTACCCGCGCGAGGGTACAAGCCCATTACTGTAGGCTTTCGATACCTTTCGATAATCCTTTTCAATGAGCCTACCGTAGTGCACCGCTGGTCTCGGTGGCTACCGGTGTAGGGCTCTTCACTAACACATCGCGGAATGCATTAGCGAAGTCACAGGCTAAGTGACCAAGCTTAAACCTGTTCACTTGTGTTACACAACAACGATGTGGCTGGGTGAGACCAATGCCGGCTCCTGTAAGCGGACACTGACTATCTACACGAAGGAAATGACTTAAAAATTGGCTCGTAGGCAAAAATTTGATGGATGTGGTACTACAGCGATTCCTCAGAGTGTGATATCCAAATGAAGAAATGGAATAATAAAATGACTCATGGTATGTCTTTGTGTGTGTGTTGTATGTGTAGTGTGATGAAGGAGGGAATGTGTGGAATGAATCCAATGAGATCTGTCATGCATGTGATGGTGTGGTGTGGTGTCGAGGGGGATAGAGAATGTGATGTCGTAGACCTCGGACACTCAATTGAGCACTCTCAAACCCAGTAATTGAGGCTGTACCAGGCGATCTAGCAAACGTTAACGAAGCGGAACGTAGCCGTAGTGGTTTGGTAGCAAATTTGAGGATAAACTAGCTCTTTAGAGCAAATGACCTAGGTCAATGATCGCGAGGGTTGGAAAAAGAGATTCATTCCTCGCAACTTGCAGTTAATCAACAAACGTTGAGTGGATACGAATTGATTGTTCGTCGCTGCAATCCAAAACTCGGGGTCTTTTGAGCAAAAGGTGTTCAGAGAACTACGAAGGGCAGATCAATTACAGACCATATTGCATGTTGAGCGTTTGGGGCAAGCCCTTGCAATAAGGAAGTAATGCAATAAGTATGAAATGTAAGATTTGCAAAGTGAAATGCAATGAATGAGTGACCTTTCTGACCGAAATGAATGACGAGCAATCCGAATGGAGAGTAGAATACGTCACTAGTCAAACGCTTGCCTTGACGGCCATGCAGTGAGGGATGAGATGCATATTAGAGTGAAATGAGGACAAATCACTTCCTAGCTCAAATGCAATTGTGCTCAAATGAAATACCTTGACAAATTCAGGCTTCCAGAAAGCATCTCAGCACACGCATGAGTGGCGGACCGTGACCAGAAGTCATGTAGTCTATGCAGAATCTCAGCAACCCAAGAGAGGGCACGGACCGTGCTCAGAACTACATTGAACTATGTCGGGCAGTACTGTAAAGAGATGCAAATCAATTATATGGCATAGCACGCTAACATTCCGGCCTGCATCTACTGGAATGGCTACCTCTATGACAGTACCAGCGCCTTGCGGCACTTCTCCTCACCACCCTGCCCTACAGGGGGAGGACCAGAGACATTAAGTTGAGTTAGCACTCAACCGTTAGCATTAGGATTAAAACTATAAACGTGAAAGCATCTCCTACACTAGCTAAGTAGCCAGCTAGCTAGCTAGAGTAAGTAAGTAAGAGTAAGTAAGTTTTGCAAGCCTCTTCCGCGACCAGTTACCACCACCAACCTCTCTCATCGAAGGATGGTCACAAGGACCCCGAGAGAGGTCAATGCCAATGGTTTGGTCGAGTGCGGTCTTTTAATGTTTCACTTTGGTGCTCCTGCATTGAGTCTTCTTTTCCGCCTTCCGCTCACACCCGTCTTCCTCCACCCTCTTCCTCGGTGCCGTATTTGTCCGCACGGCCCAAACTCCATCTGCGCCGCTACCGGGACAATGTCCAACTCGTGGGCCCTACGCAGCATCGGGTACCCTCTAATCAGGGCCCTAGGTTCAGAGGAGTCTCTGAGCGGATAGGACGGTGAATGTGGCGGTGGCAAGCGGTCTGTTAATGGTTGTGGCCAAGGTTTTTTTGCGGCCGAAAAAAGACAACATAATGTTTCACTATTCATTGGGTGTCTAAGTAATTCTAAGGTATCTACCTTTCTACCTAGGGCAAGCCTAGTCCGAATGAATCAAAAATGATGCAAACAATCACACACTGCAATATCATACATTGATTTAAGGTTGGAAGACCAAAGATTTGCGAATCGTTTGCCAAAAATTTCATGCCAAAACCCCGTTTTTTCTTGAAAATGCCCATCTTCTGCACCATTGTTCTGTACTATGTTGCTGTGATATCAGAGAAAGAATGTATGCACTATGTAGGGCATGTCCTCAGTTTTCTGAACACATATTTTACATTGACCCAACTCATCACAGGCTCAGAGAAATAGAAGTTGGAAGGAGAAACAGGAATCTCACAAGTAACACATGCTGAAAAACCATCAAAAAGGCATCAGGAAATCATACTTTTTCACTGTCATCCCATTTTAAAAAAAATGCAATGTTTTAATATCTGCAAACTAGACACCATCACCTTTCGAAAACAGCTTTGATGACTCTTCAACTCACCACAGGGTCTGGTAAAGGTCTTTTTCTTGTAGCATCATGACCAACAAGTGTGAAAACATGCTCTCATGCACTAAGTTAACCACCATGGGAAAAATCCATTCTTGACCACAGAAATTCAAAGTAAACATGTTCCCACGACTTCATGCTGCAGTGTTCACAAAACACCCTGGTTCAGGTTCGAACTCACCCTGGTCCCAGAGAAATGATTAAACCTCCAAAGCCATGTTTCATGATTTTTCACCAAGTAGTTTCTGTTGTAACCTGTTGCAATTTTACCACAGCCATTCCCATTTTTTGAAAATGAAAGTGACTCAGGATTCGAAAGCACATACTTCATTGTTGTTTAGAAAAATAATATTGAACCTCAAACCTTTTTTCTCCAGGAGATATGAAAGTAGCACAAAAGGCACCTTTGAGGGGTTTATTGAGGTGTGGTTCATGGGTGACTTTGTTGGGGATGAGGTGAAAAATTGCAGAAAGATGTATGTCATTGGACTGAGGTGCGAGATAGAAGCGTGTCACTGTCTACTTTCAAAAAGTACTTGGTTCAAATTGTTTCAGCGCAGTGGCGCGAAGATATGCGTAAAACACCAAATGTCATTTTTGGGTGTTTTGGAGGGTTGAGCAAAAGGTGATTCATGGGTCATCTCAGAAACATCACAGAAAAAAGCCCTTCAGAAGTTGAATCAAAGTGAGAGTTGCAATTGAGAGCTAGCGCTCTCGGCTTTACAAAGGCCTTTGGTTGACACAATTGGACGCACTGGCGTGAAGGTATGCGTAAAATGAATTAGGCAATTTTCGACATTTTTGGCCTTTTGGTATGTCAAGGAGATGGAAGAAATCATAAAGAAATCAAGGCTTTCGGACTCCAAAGAGGGTGCACTGTGACTGGGGTGGGGATTTATAGTCACGGACCGTCAATCTTGTCCCTTCCCTTGACATAGGGCCTCTTGTAGGACCGTAAGCAAGGAGAAGAAAAGCCTCGATAATTCACCTCAACAGGCATGCAACATGTAGCAAAAGAAAGCAACACAATCAATGGCTCTAGGCCTCAAAGAGCCTCAAGAGAGCCTCTGGAAGCTCGCTCGCAGCGCTCCTGCGGCACGTCGTCGTCGTAGAAGTCATCGTCGTTGTCGCTGAAGCGCTGAGAAGTCGCCTTGTGTTGTAGAAGTTCACCATATATTTGAAACTTCTGATTAACTTAAAATCCTTCAAAATATTCACCAAACTCAATGAAATAACCCCACTGGGGGCCTTTTAGAACTCTTCTGAAGCCTCTGGCGTCGTCGTATTTGCCTAAAGGTCGCTTCACGCCGCGCTCTTCCAGGTTCAGAATTTATTTGAAGGTTCTTTGACCATAGGAGAAAGTATACCTTCATGACTACAATGCTTCTTGAACTTTTTGATAAATTCAAGCAAGGAACTCACTTTACTTGAACAGCGTACACTGGCCCAGCTGCTGCTCGTTGTCCTCGTCGTCGTCAACCTGCTGGAACTCTGGATTACTGGACTGTATTGTGCTTGTACTTAGGGTACACAATAAACCCTTTTATCCTTGTCTTGCACTTCAAAATCAAATTGTTTACATGAATTTCTCCATTCCAATTGATTCCCTTGTCAAGCACAGAGTAGGCAACAGCAAGAAGACGAAGTCGTGAACGAACATTAAGCTGGACCAACTGGCTGGTCCAGGAATATGGGTTCACATGCCTAAATAACAAGAAAATTGATATGATAATAAATTCTCATTGAAAAGGCAGGAAAACCCATATTTTAGCAAATTTCTGAGTATTCTATCTTATCATAGGCCTCGTCAATGTTACGTAAATTGCTGTCGGCGACAGCAGGCGCCGACAATCGCGACAGGCCTTGTGAGGCTTATCAATAGCTTCAAAATAGCTTCAAATACATTAGAACCTTCTAAAATAGCATAAAACATGATTCAATCACATTATAAGCATCTGGAATGTGATTATTCATGTATGGCTACTAATGTATCGTAGATCTCTGCTCTCTGCAGTGTATCTAAGAGCAGTAGACTCTAGCAGTAAGCTTTAGGCTTGGAATATAAGCCGAATATGAGCAAATATCCTAGTGTTCTAGGATCTTCAAGCTTGGAGAGGTCTAGTATAGATCCGCCAGAAAGCTTCTGAGAGGCCCAAATGCCCTGACTTATTACAGCAACCTGCTCGATGCCCCAGCAACAGGAGCCCTCCACGGGGTACGTGCATGGGGGACGCCCTGGCACCACCCCGGGGTACCCCTCCCCAACTAGCGCCACACCGGACCAGGACCGGGAGACCATGCCCCCCCCATCCCCCTGCCCACCGCAGCGGAGGAGCACGGGTCCCTTCGACGATGCGGAACTGAGGGCGCTCTACGGCATCCACGCCACCACACCCTCAAGCGAGCTAGTGGCAGCCCTCAGGGATCACCTCCAGAACGTCAACCCGAGCAGGCTCTTCGCCGTGGTCCCCCTCCCAAACGCCGCAACAACCGAAATCTTTGTGCGGCACCTCCAGGCGCTCGTCACCCCCGGGACACAGATCGCGGACGACCTTGTTGACGGGTGGATCTGGTGGTTCCACACCCACCAGCCGGACCAGGGAGGCGTATGGGTCCCACATCTGGGCTGGGCACACACGCTCATAGCACCACCGACAGACCCCAGGCCCGCACCCAGCAGCGGGGGCCGGGAGCGGGCCGCCCCACCGCCGAGAGCCGAAACCCTCCGCATCCCACCGTACAAAGGCCAGGCGGACTGGGAAAGCAGGACAGCCCGCAACAGGGGGCGTAACCTCACGAGCATGGTGGGGCGGTACCCGGTAACGGCACGCGCAGCGCCCCCGCCGCGCGAACGTGACCCAAGCACCATCGCCATGATCGTGTTGGAAAGTGGCCACTACTACCAAGTGCGGATCAGCCCGCACCCGCAGGAGAGCCACTGGAGCCTGGAGGCCGTCGACTCCATGCTCCTGGCCACCACGGCCCTGCCGGACAGCCCCACCCCCCTGCTCCACGGCCAGCCCCTGGACCCCGTAACGGCCATCGTGTCGGGGACAGTCGGCACCTGGCACCCAGGCCATGCCCTCTACTGCCTCTGGCGGTGGGCGCGGCGCCGCTGGTCGCACACCAGGGAATGAACGGCGACATGGAGGTTCCACCTGTACGACCGGCAGCAACTGGAGGCCATCCCCCAGCACGAGCGGACGGCAGAGACCCCTACTGCGACCAACCTGTGCCCAGTCTTCGCAATCCCCCAGATCCGGGCGCTGGCGCTGGGCGAGCAACTGCAGCCCGCCATCCGCACTGAGAGGGACGCCCAGGTGGCACACGCGGCCCTTGTGCACGAAATCCTCAGTGCCCTCCGCAGCGCCCTTGTGCGGCGCGTGGGAAACCCCCCAGGGCCCTGAAACACCGCGAGCCGAAACCGGGAGCACACCCTCATGAACACGCGGAGCAACACCGTCGGGACCGCCCCGCGCCACCTGACGCAGCACGCGCGTGCCCTCCCCACCGCAGCCGGTCACCGGCAGTGCAGCGTCGACGCCCCGCCGCGCACGCGCGGCGCGAATCCCACACCGGTCATCCGCAAGTGAGGAGACGACGCGGCGGCCCTGGGACCACCTCCTCTCGCCGGAATACCCGACGAGAGGCGTCCCACCATCAACCGCGACGACCCCAGGCGAGCGAACCTTGCCTAAGAGGACCCCCTCGTACCACCCGACAACACGCGACCGCACGACAGACTCCACCAACGCTTGTCGGTCAGGCACGCCGGCGGGAAAGGCGTCGAGCAGCCCGGCACTCGCAACAGAAACCCAAAGAATATGGGCTAGCCTTAGCGGCCCATGACGTCAAACACGAACAATGACCAAACAAATTCCTCCCACATCCCCCAGGCGGGGGCTACGCTCCCCGGACCCCCACAACCCGCCCACGACAGAGAAGGGGACGAGGCCGAACACGGACCTGTCCTCCGACCTAACCCTGCTCTCCCACAAACCGGACACACGATGGACCGGGCCAAGGGGCCAGCCACACACGCGGGACCCACGTCCAGACCGATGACCACAGGAATGTTATCAAGAAGTCGTCAAGAACGTTAACTTCCACGACGAGAATCAAGGGATACGCACGCCGCTCGGACCCGCGCGCACCTCCTCCGAGAAGGTTAAACGCCTGGGACGCTGGGGCGGTTTCGGCACGTGTAACCTGCGAGAAGGGTGTGAGGGACACATTCCTCGCAGCCCAGAAAGTTAACAGCGTCAAAGGACGAGAGGTGGGCGCCGACACTGACCAGTATTCCTTTCCTCCGGACCCCTACCAGGGGCACGCAAGGGACCAAGAGCTCGCCACACGGGACCCGCGAGCCCGCCAACTCGTGCCGGCGAACACGGGAGTGTTACGCCGAGCCCAGCCTGCCGCGCCGGACAGGACACCTCGACACCAGAGCACGAACCAAGCCACCCTAACCTCCGCACACCGCACTGCGGCACCGACACGCCAGCCACAGAACCGGCAAGACACGGCACGATACGGCACACAACAGGCAGGCAAACATGTGCACGAGCACCGCACCACCGAGCCAGGACAGCACCCTGAGCCTCCATTTCCTGCTTACTACCAGTATCCAAGACCTTGCTAAGCTGACGCTTTGTGTTCTTCTTCCTCAAAGGATGCAGAGGACAATGAATCGAAATGCAGTGAAATCAGTCTGCTGGTGAAGTACAGCTGAAGTCTAATCCGGAAGTCACTGTTTTTTTCAAAGCAGGGCGGGTTTGCTTGCATAGGCAGTCAGATCTCAGTTTCTCTTGGACTGGGCACAGCCTTCATGTGTGCCTGTTGGTTTTTCTTGCATGTTCACTGCATTCACAGTATTTTCCGTCATGTGAACCCCGATAGAGGAGTAATTGCAGAATGGTGCGAAGGGGCGAAGCAGTGACAATCCAGGGTGTATGTCGGGCAACCCACTGATTCATCTCAGCCTTCGATCTTCACTCCGCTGTTTTGTATAGCGTGATGCACACTCAGCGGCCTACAAGCTTGGCAGTGTGCCTCTGCAGTACCTGGGTTCAGACTCGGTCCATCAGAGCCATCACATTTCTCCTTGCAGTGCACCCCGGTCTGCAACCCCTGAGGTGCCTGCTGCCTGTTCCCCTGTGATTGCCAATCGCATCGAGACGGGCTGCAGTGACACTGCAGACAACCGCAGACAACAAGGGGCGAGCTGCGGCGAAACTGCACGCAACCGCAAGGAAAAATGTGATAGCTCTGATGGACCGAGTCTGAACCCAGGTACTGCAGAGAGACACTGCAAAGCTTGTAGGCCGCTGAGTGTACATCACGCTATAACAAACAGCGGAGTGAAGATCGAAGGCTGAGATGAATCAGTGGGTTGCCCGACATACACCCTGGATTGTCACTGCTTTACCCCTTTGCACCATTCTGCAATTAGTCCTCCATCGGGGTTCGCATGACGGAAAATACTGTGAATCCAGTGAACATGCAAGCAAAACCAACGGGCACACATGAAGGCTGTGCCCAGTCCAAGAGAAACTGAGATCGGACTACCTATGTAAACAAACCCGCCTTCGCTTTGAAAAAAACAGTGACTTCTGGATTAGACTTCAGCTGTACTTCACCAGCAGACTGATTTCACTGCATTTCGATTCATTGTCCTCTGCATCCTTTGAGGAAGAAGAACACAAAGCGTCAGCTTAGCAAGGTCTTGGATACTGGTAGTAAGCAGGAAATAGAGGCATTGTTGCAGCGTGCGAGGGCATGGCAGATGGGCACGCTGGGTACAGAGATGTGTACTCCGGTTGGGTGGGCAGGGGAGGGCCAGCAATGGCCTGTGCATGCATTTAGAAGGGTTTCTGAGGTGTCACAAATGGTTGTATAGGGGGCTGAAAAGCAGCAACAGACTGCAAACAGGTCGCAGAGATGTAGTGGGGTACCACAAATGGACGGGGAGGCGGCTGAAAAGCAGCGACAGACTGCAAAGAAGTAGCACAAATCTGCTGAGAACCATTAACAGGCTGAGCTGCAGGGTTCTGCCCTATGTCATGCAGTGCCTGTTTCAGTTGCATCAGGACATCTGCAACCCCTGAGGTGCCTGCCGCCTGTTGCCCTGTGCCCTGCTCTACGTCTCTATGGGTTCCGCCCTGTGCTGCCCCTCGATCCCTGTTTTCCTGGCTCCCCATCCCTGTTTTCTCGGGTTTACGTATGCCTTGCACCTTCTGATTGTTTTCCACGTCCTGTAGCTTCCGTTTTAGGTCAAGCCCTTCCCTTTCCAGACCCTGTTTCTCTCTCTTATGAATCTGCATCAGCTTGCGTCGTTTTTTCACCCTCTCCTCCTCCTCTTTTTGGGGATATTGTTGTTTCCGCTTCTCTCGTTGCTGTTCCATCTTTTTTTCCTTGCCTCCTCAGCCTTTCTGGCGTCCTGCTTCTTCTTTGCTTCCCTTTTGCAGCGCTCCAGTTCCTTCTTCTGCTGTTTCCTCATTTTTGCTTTCGATTCAAGTTCCTTCTGTCTCTGCACTGCCTTTTCGTTTGCCCTCTTTTTTTCTCGGTCTGTTGCAGCTTGCCGTGTCACTCTGTTCCACACCACACTCACTGCGACCCATGCATTCAGAACATCAGCCGCGTCCAGCGCGTAGTTGTACCCACAATACACCAGATCTTCGTCACTGTAGTGGGGATCCCCTGCCTCCGAGCTGGTTGACTCCAGTTGGGCATTAACACCAACCCCAACCCACTTTCTGAGTACAGGCACTCGCATGTCGAAGCGGCGAGCTCTCCAGAGCCTCACGCAACATACTCAGGTCGACACGCGGGTGCTGGGGTTTAGATTCAAGCACAGAAGCCAAGCCTCTGCTACGTTGAGGCATATGCCCGGACACTAGGACCTTCTCTGCCAATTCCTGATCCTTTTGAAGTCAAAAATAACCCAAATTCAACCAAGCAGAGCAAACACGACGGTCATCAACAGCCAAAAGAGTCCGTAAAGGGCCTGAAAGTGAAATGGGGGGAAATAACCTCTCATTAAGTACATAATTGGGCAGTAAATCACAGAATCGAGGCCATTTCACTGTCAATTGACCACATTCGGCTAATGTCAGATCATGGCAGATTTGCGCAGAATTGATGCCAATCGATCAAATTCATAACCAGTTGAAGCAGCGCGCGCAGCATGTGTCGTGAGTCATTCATGACATAAATGTGGGCAATGGGGGGAATCATGCATGACATCGTGATGGATCCTCCATCAGCATGTGAAAATCAGATTCCGGTCGAAAATGGCAAAATGTCACAAAAGTAATCAAATATCGACCCCACCCTTGGTATCTGCGAAGACAATGGTACAGGTCATTTTCTGATCTGAGACGGTGGCATGATGGCCAATTTCTGGATTATCACTCATCAAGAATGTCATGATGCATGATGGATGGATGGATGATCATGGTCGATCATGGCCAATGATGGACAGATGATCTGCAACCAACACTGAGACCTAAATGAGTGAAATATTTTACATCTCAGCGATGATGACCATGATGCATGATGATGATGAGATGATCATGCATGATCCAGATAGGGGTCATCATGTGAAATGTACAGAAAGCATCATGGATGATTGTGAGATCGTCCTCCATAAACCCAGATCCGCCTCAGTACTTGGTGTCGCAAGGGTTTCAGCCCACAATCGCGCCAACGCCCAGCAAGCCGCCTCCATCACAGAGCTAAAAATTTTCTCCCGCTCCATCAGTTCCACGACCCGGACCATGCTGTGCCCATGTGTGTCCGGTCCCCTCACACCCAGCGCCAGCGCACTTTCCAGATGTGGCACCCGGTCTAGCGTTTGCACCCTCGTCCCCCTACAATGCCCCCACCGACAGCTTTGGCCGCAGCCACCAATCTTCCTCGCTGATGGCCCTTTTAGTGGCCCGAAAACCCCGTCTCCAGACCCTCGTTTTCCACTCTGATGGCCTACGCTTGCCTGATCCGCACTACACCATGTACGATCTACGCTCAGACGGCGCCTACCCTCCGCGTTACTCTTGCCCCGGCGAGGAATCGCTCCGACCGCTGGACTTCCCGGTCACGACAGACTTCAGGGGTTCGCCTGAAGCCATGGTGCAGCCAATCCTCCATGAGTCACCTTCAAGGGCGCCAGCGATTGGCTTCCCCAGCGACCTCCTCCATGGTCGTTACCGCCTCCTTCCCCGGCGCAGCCCGCATCTTGACTGCGCCAAGTAAATGAGCCCCCCCGCTTTCGACATGAACCCGGAGAAATTTGCCGAGACGGAGAGGATCTGGGACAGCTGGAGCTTCTACCTGCTCATGGGCTGCCCAGACGCCCTCGTCGACAGGGCAGAGAGAGATCTGCTGATCCAACGCTGCATCCGGTCGCAGCAAGAGTCACTCGAGTTGATGCGCTCTGACTGCCCGACCCCAACCTTCTCAGAGGCCTGGCATTTCATGGAGCCGTCGACGTTTGTTGACTGCCCTGGGGTCAAAAAAAAAGGACTTCTTCTCGTACAATCTCCAAATGCGCCCCAACGAACACTCACGTACAGCAGACGGGCGAGTTGCATCGCGAAGTACAAAAGATTGAGAGCGCAAGTCAGAGATTTCAAGGACCAGCCCGAGATGGAGCACTTGCTGGCATAGTTGCACCCTCTCCACGCGCGCAAGCTTGTGGAAGCCGAAGCCGCCGATAGCCGAGTTCGCCCTGTCATCACGGTAATCTGCTATGATGCGGTGAGCATTGGGCAGCAGATTGTGCAGCAGACGGGCGGACATTCGCTGAATGAGCCCCTGAAGATGGTAGCAAAGCGAAATGGAGTCCTCATCCACTGCAGTTCGGTTGACCAGGCGGCCTACACCAAGATATTCCATCGGTTGGCGTATCCAGTGGCGGGACATGCACCCATCAAGGTCCAGAAGCTGATGGCAAGGTGGTTGGCGGACAGCTTGGTTGCCTCGATCACCGCAAAGCTGCAAGAGGAGGCCAAGCAGGGCGTGGACAGCGCCGACCGTGGCGTCGCGCCTGCCCAGAATGACAAGAGATGTCAGCAGCAACAACATGACGTAGGCAATCATGGGGGTAATCAGCCAGGGGGTATTCCCCGCAGCAACAGCAAGGACCAATCTGGTCGAGCTGCAGTCAACGAGGTGTCGAAGCAGGACTGCCAGAAGTGGATTATCTCTGGTGCAGATCTCAGATTCTACCACTTCCTGCAGCAGTACCCCCAACGATCTGGATGCTATGCATGCTACGGAAGATTTGAGGGCAATCATGCCCGAGAGAAGGATTGCAGCCATGACCACCGCATATGGAAGGTGTGCGGGCTGTTCGTGAACGCAGAGCAGCAAACATCCAAGGCGAGATTGCTGAAGCCGGTTCGGACCCCCGTGGCCATCTTGGGGTCACTTGGGGTGTGTATCTATGTGCCGGCAAGCCGCCATTGGCTGATATCATACTCTCCCATCCACCTGATCTAACCCGATGTGATAGTGTGATAGGTTTGGCCATTCCGGCTATGAGCGGCCATATTCAGAACCGAGGCACCGCCAGCGGAGATTTATATATCGGAATATCAGGAATCAACAGGGTTTTATTATCATAATGTTTCCGTAATTTTTCAGCCTTTCGTTCTGATAGTCAATGTATCGGCGACTGTCAGTTGGCTCGCGATTTTGCGTTAACCGATTGGTTAACTGTTATTTCCAGATATTTTGGCGGATATTCCGTTGAAGGGTCAGATTTCATCAGCAAAGGGTTCGTTGCATCCGCAATTCTCTAAATAAGCACTCGAAATTTTAATCAGAATTTTTCGCGATGTCGAAATCGGATTTTCGACTTCGACATCGCCGCACTTGATTTGGACTTCTTCGATTGGTCATACTCCTTTCCCTATGCCCGAATCAGGTTTCCCTTATACTTGCCACCCATTTGACTTGGAGATATAAGGGAAACAAAAGCGAATCGTGGGACCACTTTGAAGAGCCATATCTACGAGCGAGTGTGAGGAAAGAGAATAAAGAAGGTTGGGTTGGAACTGCCTTGGTCTCAGCTCAATTGGGGAGGCATCAAACGCCTTTGGTGCGCACACATGCCCGGTGTAGCAAGGGAAAAGGGTCAAGAGGGTATAAAGTGATATATAACTCTTGGACCGTGCAACCGAATATTTTAATGCGACTTTCGACTGTGCTGCATGAGTGTTGGGGTTGCATAGCAACTTTCCTTGGGTTCCTACGTATTTTTAACGTGAAGTTATGTCAATGGAGGGACATGGCATATCATGGTGGGAGCCATATTTTGAGGGTATTTGTTGTATGCATGGTATATGTTTGATATGCTCACGCCCATGTTATATATCTTCGTGTGGCCGAAGAGATGGGGAGCCATACGTGACAAGGGCTTTGCCCATGTCCCAATTGTGGAATTCAAAGCGCTAGACCAAGTCTACCGCGTATGTATTGCTCATGGTATGTTTGACAAAGAGAACCATGATTGCACTCCCATTTTCATGGGGCATGTAGATATTAGTGGCGAAGGTATCTCCATGCGCCTGATTGGAGATCCAAGTGGGGGAATTGTTCGTAAATGGTTCCAATCATTTGTGTATTGAACCATGAGCGGATATCATGGGTGAGCATAGAGATATACTATCATGACAACTTTGTATTTGGTCATATTTTCATGTTTTTGACCTCAACTTTTGCTCATTTTTGCGTTTTGTGTACTCACCTGGTCAGCTTACAGCAAGAAGCCTATGGAGAGTCGAACCATGGTATGTTGTTCATATGTTGGCATATGCTTTGGGGTTGGACACCACCATATGCCGGATCGCGTACTCCATTTGGCTTGGCGCACGAAGGATTATAAAAATTGGTCTCAAGATCATGGGCTGACTTGGGCAGGGCGTGGCGCCCATATCTGAAGGAGCTTCGAGGGTAAAGTGGGGATGTACATGGGCATCGGTCTATGGTCTCCATCCTCCATGAATATTAGACTTCGATTCCATGCATGCTTTGAGCCTTCAGATAAGTAGTAACTTCAATTTTGAGCATACTTTTGATATATGGCCAATGTGGTGTGAATTGGCAGTTTTTTGGCATGTTATGAGTTCAAACTCATAGGTCATTTCTCCAAGCCCAATCGACCCCAAGTCCAATCAAGGTTATGTCAGGGTAGGGCATGGTCCCGAGTGCCACTCTAGGCCATGACACGCCACTCCACCTATTGGGCGAGGATATACAGGCTTGGGAGTGAACACATTTTTGGGGTTTATGTAGTGACTTGTGACACATGGCATTCAGCCATCTCATTTGACCCGGTTCAGGACAATATGTTGGTGAGTCAAGGGAAGGTCTTGAGTCCAGGGAATGAGGGGTTTATGGCTGTGAATGTGTATGTTTACCTCTTTCCCCAACTTTGCTTCATTTGTGTTCATATGCCAATTTCAGGGCTTTCTTCCTTGGTGCAATTCTTGTACATGCCCGCCACCGTGGGAATACCGGTGTGCTGAACGAAAGCCCGCAGCCTGATTTGGATTGTGAATTGGGTTATTGCTATACTTGTGGGATCTGGTTGCTGTTCAGGTTTGAAGGAGGATTACATTTTCTATATTTTTGGATTTGGACCCTGGATTTTGAGTATTTTGAGAAATGCAATCGTTGATCCGGAGCAAGTTAGCAGGGGTGACAGGCGGAAGGGGCACAGCGGGGGCCGGTCCCCGTAGGGACCTTCTTTATGGTAGCAGAGGCTTACCTGCTGCCCCTACCAACCGCCGACCCGGGGACTTGGGCCCTTATGAGCCCTGCCCAAGTACACCCCGGGTGCGTATTGTAGACTCGGTGGAGACCACGCCGGAGATTGGAGCCATAGAAGGACCGAGACGTTCAAGAGCATGGCGAACTCCGGAAGTTGAAGCCCGAAGGGAAGAACGACACTCGGGAAGAGGAGGACGTGACATGGAGGACCTGGTCTCCATGTGTGAGCGTCGCTGCCGAAAGGCATGCAACCTCCGCTCCGCCGCGGAGGACTCTGATGAGGCTTGTCATTCAGGCAGCAGTGGAGGACGGGCCCGGCGCTACCGGAAGCGCGGGTCACCCAAGTCCGCGGCAAGGAACGCCGGGGCTATGGACACGGACCCCAGCCCGGTCAGGCTGCGGGAATCCGAGGGGCACTTCGAGGGCTATCGGACAGCCCACGAGCCACCTTCGGAGCCGGAGATGTCCGCGCCGATTGCCAGGGCGCATACGGCCCCCGAGCCCGCCCTGCAGAACGACGCCGAGGGCTGGGAGAGGCCAGCCAGGGCCCGGACGGCACCTGTGCCCCGGCACACGGGCCCAGAGACGGACGCCATAGGCGATACGCCTATGGGCGATGAGTCTGAGATGCCGGGAACCGCGGGATGCGCTGAATCCGGCGGAAAGCACGCTACGTGCCACTGCGAGCAGGTGTCCTTCCTCATGGGCAAGTACCCGAAGATGGGGATGGACGCCATCGTGAATCATCTTGACCGCCTGGACAACGCCAAGGATGCTCTAGAGGGGGACGTCGCGGGGATTCTGGATGACCAGTCGGCCGCGGAGAACCACATGGAGGAGCTGCGAGCGGATCAGGCCCGGTACCGGGAGAATCTGGAGCTGGCCCTGCAGAAGCAGCAGCAAGTGGTGGACAGCCTCCTCCACTTAGTGGAGGACATGTCGGGACGCCTGAGAAGGCTAGAGGAGCGACAGCCCCTCGCCTCGGGTCCGGAGCTCCCGGCAAAGCCGGCCGCGGTAGAGCTGGTGGAGCGGGTTAAGACCCTCAGGAGCGCCATGGAGAAACCCATGGGCGGCCCTGCAGAGGCACCCTACGCGCCTCCGCGTGTTGGCCCGGGTGCGCTGCCGTATGTTCCCCTATTCAGCGAGTCCACAATGCTCGGGGAACACACGGCACCGGCTGGGTCCATGCGGGAAGGGCACGTAGCCACGGACCCGAGGAGCCTGACAGTGCAGATGTTCCATGCCGCCCAGGATCTACCGCCAAGTACGACTACCTATGCAGTTTATGCGGAAGAGGAGATCCAGAACCAGACCATGCAGGGGCGAACCATGGGAAGCGCCGGCAGACATGGTCGAGGCCATCCAAGCGGAAACCTGTGGGCGAAGGACCCCAATACGGGGATATGGACGGCCGATGGAGCAAGTCCTTCCCGCATTCCAAACCCCATGGGTTCAGGCCCAACTGGACCGCACTCCATGGAGGAGAGGGATGTACGGGGAGTGTACTCAAACCCCCCGGCCACAGGTGGTATCCGTCTCGGTGGAGTGGTGGCTGGAGACGTCGGAGACGCCATCAGGATTGACGACCTCAGGGGAATCAAAATCCCCTACTACGATGGCAACCCCTCCAACCTGGATGATTTCATCCTGGATTGGGAGGATTTCGCCGAGGAGGTCGTCGGCGAGATGCGGGGAGCGCCGCGGGACAAGTGGGTATGTCGGACATTCCCACACCGCTTGGCGCAGGACCTGAAGGAGGAGCTGCGGGATCAGATCCGGGAAGGATCGATCCGTACGGAGCAGGCCTGCCTCCAGTGGCTGGAGGACGAGGAGCGGGTGGACGCTCCGAACCAGAAGCTGGAGGACCTGTGGTCCATTCCACTGCCGCTGGACCGCGGTGAGTTGCGGGTCCGGGAGTGGAACCGGTATCTGCGGAAGTACGGCAGATGCCTCAAGTTGGTGGAAGACTGGAACGAGGCCAGTGAGATCCGCCACTTGCTGAAAGACGTCCTCCCCAGTAACTGGAAGAGGAGAGTGGAGGACGAGGAGAAGAAGAGGGCGAAGAAGCGCGTGGCGGTGAGGATTATGGCGGCGGAGGATACCCATGCGGGTATCATGGAGTTCTTCAGGAGGAACCTGGGCGAACCCAACCGGATGTTGGGCCTGAAGAACGCCGTGTACGTGGAGGTATTCGGGGACTCCATGGGGCAAAGGTTGCTGCGCCTCAACAACGTGGAGTGGAGGCACGGGGAGCCGCTGAGGATGCAAGTCATCTTCGCCCGCATGAGCCTTGACGAGATCGTGAAGTACATCAAGGTGGAGTTGAAGCTCAATGCGAAGAACGAGGCCCACGTGCAGGATCGACATGGTCATGGACAACGAGGACACCGAGACGACCGCCATCATCGGGAGATCCAGGAGGACACGGCCAACTCCGCGGAGGATGGAAGTGGAAGTGGCCAAGACCACTGGTCCCGGGAGGATCACGAGGAGACCCATTTCTTCGCGTTCGTGGCGCACAACGTGAAGAACCATGGGCAGGATCGGTCCAGATGGAGCCAGGTGGGACCCAAGAAGGGCAAAGAGCCAAGGAGGATCGGGAACCCACCGCTCTCGTTCCGGGAGTACAGATCTCAGCACGACGGGTGCTGGGTCTGTTATGGCAAGGGAAACAACCATGCACATGACCACCGTCAGTGCAAGGTGTATGAGGCGGACAAGAAGGCCTACTTCGCAGCCCACCCCGAGAAGAAGCCCAAGGAGCAGCGGATTTCCGATTGGAAGGCGAAAGGCGGAGACGGGGGAAAAGGCAAAGGCAAAGGCCAAGGAAAAGGCGGAGGAAGAGGCTATGGTGGTGGACCTGGCCAAGACCGACGAGTGAGGTCGATCGAGGAGGTTGCTGAGGACATGTTGAGGACGTTGGAGGAACTCAAAGCCCAGCAACGTGGTGGACAAAGTCCTGGCGGATCGCAGCCGGAGGGGGCTGCGGGAAGCCAAGTCTAGAGGAGCCCCCACGGGAGTGGGACCTCGGAGGTCTCTCCTCCAAAAATCAGTGGAATCCCAGAGAAAGCGAAGGCACATCGGGTGCCGAAGAAGGCTCCGGAAGAGCCAAAACCACTGAGTTTCGCCACTCCCAACCCCTGGAGCGCCCTGCCAAGGGAAGTACAAGTGGGTACGGGACATCGCAAGAAGGAAGGAGCGACCACGGAGAGCCCCGTGGACGGGCAGGACCAACCCAAGATCTACACCATCCGTGACCATACCCTTGAAGTCCTGATGCACCCGGACGTGCTAGAGTTGCATGCCGTGGGAGTCGTCCATACACCACATGGCGACGAGCGGCAGTTGCACTTGAAGGTGCGTGTACGGTGCGGACGAGAGCAGAAGGTGGTGGATGTGTTGGTGGATACGGGTGCCCAGGTGAGCCTGGTCCGGAGAGGGTTGTTCAAGGAGGAATTCCTGCAGCCCAGCCGGAGACCGGTCCGCCTGAAGGTCGCCAACGGAGAGATTATGGGTGGCGGCACCCATGAGGCCACCATCCGTATGGAATTCTGGGAGCATGAGCGCTTGAACCGCCGTGATCAGGCGAAGAGAAGCACTCTATCCGGGAACTTCTATGTGGCCGACATTACCGATTGGGATATGATCATGGGGTATGACTTCATGGTGGCAAACGCCATTGGAGCGCTTCCCCATCGTGCAACGCTGGTCCGGGAGGATGATGAGTGCCTAACATGGCTATCCACGGACTATGCATGCGTATCATCCCAATGGAATGCTGAGGAAGAGGATCGAATCGTCCAAGCGGTGCAAGCTGTGGGTGCCAAGTCCAGAGGAGACCGTGGAGTTCAGCTCACGGAGTATGGAATGGCGCCGCAAGTGTACGCCAGGATGATTCAGACGCTGGGAGCTGAAGCGCCCGAGACGGACGTCTTCGCTTCCCGGGATGCCCCACTTCTGCGGAAGTGTAGGAGGTATTGACATCGAGGAGACTCAGCCTGGCACAGGCATTGGGGTTTGAAGGAGTGGGGACCCATGTATTGGCATGGCTCCCTGGACAATACCAGACGTACGGTGGAGAAGATCATCGCGGATAGGGCGAAGGGGATCCTGGTCATAACCGGCATAGGATCCACCCCATGTCCGCTGGAGGGTCTCAAGTCGACGCTGGACTCCATCACCCCGAACGAGATGTCATTCGGGCCAGAGGAGGAGTTGTTCATCGACGCCAAGGGTGTATCAATGCCCTCTCCGGGTCAAGCGTGGGGCACCAAGGCTTTCCTGGTGGATGGGGCGCAAGCCCAGCCCACGGGTGATGAAGCATTCATCCGTAGGGTGGAGGCGGTGCCCATGAAGGTCATGTTTGAGCCCAAGGAGGGGACGGATCAGTCAGTGGATGGCATTGACATCCTGTCCCACTCCGAGATCGACGAAGTCGTCAACTACATGCGGATGGGGATGCACGACCGTGTGGCAGCCAAGAAGAGGCGGGCCATGGTCACATCTCCGCATTGGTGGGATGACAAGATGTTGGTCACCGGCAAGTACGAGAAGGACGGGTTCGTGGCGAGGGTCATGGATCACATCGCGGACCAATACGATGGTCCGGTTGGGTCCGACCCACCAACATGGGGTTTTCCAAGAGTGGGAACCGATAGCGACGAGCACCAGCCCGAGGCCGCAAATTTTCGAAGATTATCGGTGGGAATCGCGACCCACGACGATGAAGACGGCATATCGGACGAGGAGAAGTCGGACTCGGACCCAGAAGAGGCCTATACCGCAGTGCGGTCGGTTGTATCTATACCGAAGCAAGCGGCTGAAGAGGCCCAGGAGAACTCGAAGGTCGCCGAGCTGAAGGAGAGGCCGATCAAGGCCTATCCGCGGCTATTCAGTGGCGTCGCCAACAAGAACCCTCCAGATCGTGGGAGGTTTGGTACAGCGAAGATCAAGCTGAAGCCGAACCCGAAGATCTATCGTCATCGGGAGTACCAACTTCAGGGCGATCGGGCCGAGGCCATGAAGAAGTTGTTGGCCGAGTTCATTGAGCGGGGATGGATCGAACCCTCCGACAGTGAGTGGGCCAGCCCAGCCTTCATCGTGCCCAAGAAAGAGAAGAGCGAGTGGAGGTTGGTGGTTGACTACAGGGGTTTGAACGAGCAGACCGAGCAAGACTCGTACTCGCTTCCCCTGATCGACTCCATCCTCCAAAAGCAACAGAAAAAGCAGATTTTCACGTTGTTGGACCTGAAACACGGTTACCACCAGATGCCGCTACACCCGGACTCCAGGCCCTGCACAGCGATGTCGACGCCGCTGGGGCCCATGCAGTGGAAAGTGGTGACTATGGGCGCCAAGAATGGCAACGCCGCTTTCCAGCGATTGATGGAGGACCTACTCGGTCCTGTCCGGGACTGTGCCGATCCCTTCGTGGATGACATCATCATCGGGTCCGGCACGGAGAACATGACTGAGGACGAGCTCATCGACGCGCATGAGAAGGATCTGCGCCGAGTGCTCAGCGAGTTGGACAAGCACAACATGGTGTGCAAGCCCACCAAAGCCTCACTCTTCGTGAAGGAAGTAGAGTTCGCGGGTCACGTGGTTGGTCACGGGCAACGCCGTCCCATGCCTGGGAAGCTCGCGTCCCTGCACCACTGGGAGAAGCCCCAGACCATCAGCGAACTCCGGTCCTTCATGGGGTTCTGCAACTACTATTCGGGCTATGTCCGGATGTATGCAGAACTGTCGGGGTCGCTGCACAAGATGCTGCAAGTGGGCAGGTTCGACGGCCGGAAGGGGAGCAAGAAGAAGCTTGCCTGGACCCCTGAGGCCGAAGATGCGTTCAACCGCCTTAAGGAGCGACTCCTGGGGCAGTTGGGGCTATTCCTGGTGGACCCAGACAAGGGATTCGTGCTACGGACGGACGCCTCGGACTATGCTGTGGGGGCAGTCCTCGAGCAGATCCGAGACGACGGGTCACATGTACCCGTGGCGTTCTGGAGCCGGATCCTGGCCGAGGGCCAACGCCGCACCTGGACCGCGAGGGAAAAAGAGACGTACGCCATTGTTTGTGCGCTCAGGAAGTGGTCTGGCCACATCGGATTGCAACCGGTAGTGGTTTGCACGGACCATCAGTCCTTGCAGAGCTGGCACAAGGAGCACGTCGACAGCCCCTCGGGACCGGCGGCAAGGAGGGCCCGATGAGACGTTCGCCAAGTTCGACCTCAGTGTCGTATACGTCCCGGGAAAGGACAACACTGTGGCAGATTGCCTCAGTCGCTGGGCCTACCCCGCGGGCAAGGCTTGGATGGACATATCCAGCCATGGGGACGCCGAGGAAACAGAGGAGGCCAAGCGCATCATCGAGATGGAGAAGGTCATGGAGCAAGAGGGGGTCAAGTGCTTTGTGGTGATGGCAAACCGTACGGACCTGGCCAAGTTCCGGGGTGCCCGCGTCCAGGCTATTCGAGAGGAAACCCTCGAGCAATGGATGGTGGCCCCTGTAGAGCTAGTCAGGTCGGTGCTCACAGAGGACTGGTCGGATGACTATGCGGCATCCGAGCACTGGAGCAAGTACTGGAATGCCGTGAGCGCCCCGTCGGACGATGAATGGCCCGAGGGCTTGACCGAGGATGGCGACAAGTTGTTCCTCAAGGACAAGCTGCTGGTGCCCGAGAACCGAGTGGAGGAGCTCATTGACCATTGGCACAACGCCCAGCTCATGCACCCTGGCCGAGACAAGATGCAGCAGGACCTGGAGTGGCTCCGGGGTACTACGCCATCCTGGATAGGTACTGCAGCGACTGTGCCGTGTGTCGGGCCACGAAGAGCCCTAACCACTCCACAGCGGGCAACCCAGTGTATACGGCTATACCGGAGGCCCCTATGCGGTCCGTGGCCATGGATGTATTCGCCATGCCTGAGGTCACCGTGGAAGGAGAGACCTACGACTGTGTCATCCTGGCGGTGGACCGGCACAGTGGGTATATCGTGGCAGTCCCTGGCAAGAAGTCCAAGAAGAAGGACAAGAAGGACAAGCATGGAGTGGGGCTGCAGGCCAAGACCGTCGCTAATGCCATGATCAGGCATTGGCTGACGATTTTCGATGTCCCGGCTGTCATCTGCAGCGATCGGGGCAGTCAATTCGTGGGGACGTGGTTCAAGACGATGTGCAAGCACATGGGGATTCGGCATGCCAAGACCGTGGCATACCACAGCTGGTCGAATGGCCGGGCTGAGGTGGCCGGGCGGCAGATGTTCGAGAAGTTCCGCCAGTTACACATCGACGAACCGGGCCGGAATTGGTATAATTTGCTGTGGAGAGTACTCCAAGCGTATCACGACCTTCCGGGACCCACTGGACTGTCGCCCCATCGTATCCTGTTCCTACGGGATCGAGTGTCACGCACTCTCCCGTGGATGAACCATGGCAAAGTGGCCCGGGATGCGAACGCTATGATGTCTGAGGCGGACGACACGGCGACCAAGGTGTGCAAGGCACTTCAGGACAAGCACGACAAGAGGGCCAAGTACTTCAAGCAGGGAAAGGTCCAGAAGTATGCTCTCCAAGACACCGTGTGGGTGGAGCGGCACCACAAGGATGTCCTGTCCAGACATCGGCAGGCATCTTGGTATGTGCCGGGGGTAATCGTGCGGAAGGTCGGGCAGGATGTGTATGCGGTTCGAGTGGGGGATAACAAGATCCTGGACCGCGACCACACCCAGCTTCGTCCCCGAGCACCAGACCCCAGCGGACGTCCCGTCACCTTCGAGTTCACGGCCGGCGATGTGGACTCGGACGATGAGGGTGAGGACGACAATTTCACCGCGGAGAAGATCCTAGCGGACAAGCCGGACCCGGGGACGCCTGGGGGGAGGCTTTACAAAGTCCGTTGGAAGGGATTCGTCGCATCCAGGGACTCGTGGGAGCCTCCGAGCAGTTTTGTGCCGAGGTATACCACGGTCTGGATGGAATACCTAAGGAAAAAGGGTATTTCTTTGGATGTCAAGGACGTATTGGTCCATTTGGTTGCTGCTGTAGCACCGTAATGGATCCCCCTTGGCATTTTGTTTGTTTCTGTGAATGGGGAGACAAGTGAGGGCGTTCATCCGGGGATTTTTCGGCCTTGATCGGCCATATACCCCCTTCACTCGATCTCCACATATATATTTCATTGTGGTATACTTATTTAGGTCGACTGACGACGTTTTTCTATCTTTGATCCCCTTGGTCCATGTTGTAGATCAAGAGGAGACCGGATATGGCGTAGGGCGCTGAGTATCAGTGTCCTCACCCCTCCCTTGGGGCATGGGGGACGCCTACGACGTGTGTGGGGCCTCCATGTGTCCTTGGGACATGGCAGGGGGATTTGGAGCCCATTGGGGTTCTCCTGTCCTCTCTTCATTGGTTTCCGAGCGGATACAACGCTCTGAGAAGGGGGGTGAAGCCGGTTCGGACCCCCGTGGCCATCTTGGGGTCACTTGGGGTGTGTATCTATGTGCCGGCAAGCCGCCATTGGCTGATATCATACTCTCCCATCCACCTGATCTAATCCGATGTGATAGTGTGATAGGTTTGGCCATTCCGGCTATGAGCGGCCATATTCAGAACCGAGGCACCGCCAGCGGAGATTTATATATCGGAATATCAGGAATCAACAGGGTTTTATTATCATAATGTTTCCGTAATTTTTCAGCCTTTCGTTCTGATAGTCAATGTATCGGCGACTGTCAGTTGGCTCGCGATTTTGCGTTAACCGATTGGTTAACTGTTATTTCCAGATATTTTGGCGGATATTCCGTTGAAGGGTCAGATTTCATCAGCAAAGGGTTCGTTGCATCCGCAATTCTCTAAATAAGCACTCGAAATTTTAATCAGAATTTTTCGCGATGTCGAAATCGGATTTTCGACTTCGACATCGCCGCACTTGATTTGGACTTCTTCAATTGGTCATACTCATTTCCCTATGCCCGAATCAGGTTTCCCTTATACTTGCCACCCATTTGACTTGGAGATATAAGGGAAACAAAAGAGAATCGTGGGACCACTTTGAAGAGCCATATCTACGAGCGAGTGTGAGGAAAGAGAATAATGAAGGTTGGGTTGGAACTGCCTTGGTCTCAACTTAATTGGGGAAGCATCAAACGCCTTTCGTGCGCACACATGCCCGGTGTAGCAAGGGAAAAGGGTCAAGAGGGTATAAAGTGATATATAACTCTTGGACCGTGCAACCGAATATTTTAATGCGACTTTCGACTGTGCTGCATGAGTGTTGGGGTTGCATAGCAACTTTCCTTGGGTTCCTACGTATTTTTAACGTGAAGTTATGTCAATGGAGGGACATGGCATATCATGGTGGGAGCCATATTTTGAGGGTATTTGTTGTATGCATGGTATATGTTTGATATGCTCACGCCCATGTTATATATCTTCGTGTGGCCGAAGAGATGGGGAGCCATACGTGACAAGGGCCTTGCCCATGTCCCAATTGTGGAATTCAAAGCGCTAGACCAAGTCTACCGCGTATGTATTGCTCATGGTATGTTTGACAAAGAGAACCATGGGTGCACTCCCATTTTCATGGGGCATGTAGATATTAGTGGCGAAGGTATCTCCATGCGCCTGATTGGAGATCCAAGTGGGGAAATTGTTCGTAAATGGTTCCAATCATTTGTGTATTGAACCATGAGCGGATATCATGGGTGAGCATAGAGATATACTATCATGACAACTTTGTATTTGGTCATATTTTCATGTTTTTGACCTCAATTTTTGCTCATTTTTGCGTTTTGTGTACTCACCTGGTCAGCTTACAGCAAGAAGCTTATGGGGAGTCGAACCATGGTATGTTGTTCATATGTTGGCATATGCTTTGGGGTTGGACACCACCATATGCCGGATCGCGTACTCCATTTGGCTTGGCGCACGAAGGATTATAAAAATTGGTCTCAAGGTCATGGGCTGACTTCGGCAGGGCGTGGCGCCCATATCAGAAGGAGTTTCGAGGGTAAAGTGGGGATGTACATGGGCATCGGTCTATGGTCTCCATCCTCCATGAATATTAGACTTCGAATCCATGCATGCTTTGAGCCTTCAGATAAGTGGTAACTTCAATTTTGAGCATATTTTTGATATATGGCCAATGTGGTGTGAATTGGCAGTTTTTTGGCATGTTATGAGTTCAAACTCATAGGTCATTTCTCCAAGCCCAATCGACTCCAAGTCCAATCAAGTTTATGTCAGGGTAGGGCATGGTCCTGAGTGCCACTCTAGGCCATGACACGCCACCTCACCTATTGAGCGAGGATATATAGGCTTGGGAGTGAACACATTTTTGGGGTTTATGTAGTGACTTGTGACACATGGCATTCAGCCATCTCATTTGACCCGGTTCAGGACAATATGTTGGTGAGTCAAGGGAAGGTCTTGAGTCCAGGGAATGAGGGGTTTATGGCTGTGAATGTGTATGTTTACCTCTTTCCCCAACTTTGCTTCATTTGTGTTCATATGCCAATTTCAGGGCTTTCTTCCTTGGTGCAATTCTTGTACATGCCCGCCACCGTGGGAATACCGGTGTGCTGAACGAAAGCCTGCAGCCTGATTTGGATTGTGAATTGGGTTATTGCTATACTTGTGGGATCTGGTTGCTGTTCAGGGTTGAAGGAGGATTACATTTTCTATATTTTTGGATTTGGACCCTGGATTTTGAGTATTTTGAGAAATGCAATCGTTGATCCGGAGCAAGTCAGCAGGGGTGACAGGCGGAAGGGGCACAGCGGGGGCCGGTCCTGGTAGGGACCTTCTTTATTGCCCCGATGGGCCAGGGTGTTGGACGCCGGATGGAAGAGCGTGTACCTGCTGAAGCTCACCAATGAGCAGTGCGAGAAGGGGAAGGAGATGTTGAGGACGCCGCCCAAGTCGACGCCAACAAGGGCAAAGGCAAGGACCATCACCAGGACAACAAGGGGGGTGAGACAGCCGCCAAGTAGGGGGGGCATTGTTGCACCCATGCATACCCAGCTGGTGCGACACCGACGCCCCGGGCAACCTCCATCTCCTCCCATCCTCCTGAAGTTCTCCGGAACGATGTCCCCCTAGACACGGGACGACCGAAGGCTATTGTCCTCCCCTCGTCCCTGTCCGAGCTTCTCTGCAAGGACGCCTCTTTCGAACTCAACCAACTTCGACACAACGCTGAAGGCAATCAAGTTCTCCTCACATTGTAAGGGACCACCAACCGCCAATCACCAACCGCCAACCGCCAACCGCCAACTGCCAACCGCCAACCGCCACCAACCACTATCTGCCGACCGGAACCAACCGCCAGCGGCCAACCGCGACCAGCCAAAAACCATTGTTCAATACTATTTCTGTGGTTTTGTGTCTTGTGCATGTCTTGCCCATGAGGCCGAGAGCGTCCCCGTGAATGTTTGTTTTGTTGGTGTTGCGCACCTTTTTTCCTCCCTGTTCCCCGTGAGAGTGTGGAGCATCGCGTGCTTGCAATCACCACGGGGTCTCTCATAAAATTTATTTCAAAAAATCACCTCGAAGAGAGGTTGTTAGATCAAGCGCAGGCGCAGGTGCCATATAGTAATAATAATTTACTTTGGAGATTCTTGGACCTGGTTCCAAACACACCTCCCAATTCAACTGCCTCCGGTCCAGTTTTGGAATGAGTTTGTCAAAATGTCATTTTGTCAAAATCACAGTGTGTTGAAATGCATTTTTCCACAGAAATTGTCCTTTTTTAGACATTTAACCACAAAGATGGTGTCTCATACGTGTTTTGGATCTTGAAAGTGTGTGCTTTGCGACACTTCTTCCAATGATGTCGGTTTCATGTTTGTTTGTCCATGTTGCTGTCTTCCGTGCCGGACCCGATGATGATGTCATCCACAAAGGGGTCAGCACAGTCCCGGACAGGACCGAGTAGGTCCTCCATCATGCGCTGGAAAGCGGCGTTGCCATTCTTGGCGCCCATAGGCACCACTTTCCGTTGCATGGGGCCCAGCGGCGTGGACATCGCTGTGCAGGGCCTGGAGTCCGGGTGTAGCGGCATCTGGTGATAGCCGTGTTTCAGGTCTAACACCGTGAAGATCCGCTTCTTCTGTTGTTTTTGGAGGATGGTGTCGATCAGAGGAAGCGAGTACGAGTCGTGCTCGGTTTGCTCGTTCAAACCTCTGTAATCAACCACCAACCTCCACTCGCCCTTCTCTTTCTTAGGCACGATAAAGGCTGGGCTGGCCCACTCACTGTCGGAGGGTTCGATCCAGCCCCGCTCAATAAACTCGGCCAACAACTTCTTCATGGCCTCCGCCCGATCGCCCTGAAGTTGGTACTCCCGATGACGATAGATCTTGGGGTTCGGCTTCAGCTTGATCCTCGCTGTGCCAAAAGTCCCACGATCTGGAGGGTTCTTGTTGGCGACGCCACTGAATAGCCGCGAATAGGCATTTATCAGCCTCTCCTTCGGCTCGGCGACATTCGGGTTACCCTGGGCCTCTTCAGCCGCTTGCTTCGATATAGATACAACCGACCGCACTGCGGTATAGGCCTCTTCCGGGTCCGAGTCCGACTTCTCCTCGTTCGATATGCCGTCTTCATCGTCGTGGGGCGCACTTCACACCGATAATCTTCGGAAATTTGCGGCATCGGCCTGGTTCTTGTCGCTACCGGCCCCGGTTCTTGGAAAATCCCACGTCGGCGGGTCCGACCAAAGCGGACCATCATATTGGTCCGCGATGTGATCCATGACCCTCGCCACGAACTCATCCTTCTCGCACTTGCCGGTGACCAACATCTTGTCATCCCACCAATGCGGAGATGTGACCATGGTTCGCCCCTTCTTGGCTGCCACACGGTCGTGCATCCCCATCAACATGTAGTTGACGACGTGGTCGATCTCGGGGGGCACAGGACGTCAATGCCATCCATTGGCGGATCTGTCCCCTCCTTGGGCTCCAACATGGCCCGCATGGGCACGGCCTCAACCCTACGGATGAATGCTTCATCACCTGTGGGCTGGGCTTGCGCCCCGTCAACCAGGAAAGACTTGGTACCCCACGCTTGACCCGGGGAGGGCATTGATAAGTCCTTGGCGTCGATGAACAACTCCTCCTCTGGCCCGAATGACATCTCGTTCAGTGTGATGGAATCCAGCGTCGACTTGAGACCTTCCAGCGGACATGGGGTGGATCCTATGCCGGTTATGACCAGGATCCCCTTCGCCCTATCCGCGACGATCTTCTCCACCGTACGTCTGGTATTGTCCAGGGAGCCATGCCAATACATTGGCCCCCACTGCTTCAAACCCCGATGCCTGTGCCAGGCTGAGTCTCCTCGATGCCAATGCCTCCTACACTTCCTCAAAAGTGGGGCATCCCGGGATGCGAAAACGTCCGTCTCGGGCGCTTCGGCTCCCAGCGTCTGAATCATACTGGCATACACCTGCGGTGCCATTCCATACTCTGTGAGCTGAACTCCGCGGTCCCCTCTGGACTTGGCACCCACAGCTTGCACCGCTTGGGCGATCCGATCCTCGTCCTCAGCATTCCATTGGGAGGATTCGCATGCATAGTCCGTGGACAGCTATGTAAGGCATTCATCATCCTCCCAGACCAGCGTTGCATGACGGGGAAGGGCTCCAATGGCGTTTCCGACCATGAAGTCATACCCCATGATCATATCCGAATCTGTAATGTCGGCCACATAGAAGTTCCCGGATAGAGTGCTTCCCTTCGCCAAATCAGGGCGGTTAAAGCGCCCATGCTCCCAGAATTCCATACTGATAGTGGTCTCATGGGTGCCACCACCCATAATCTCACCATTGGCCACCTTCAGGCGTACCGGTCTACGGCTGGGCTGCAGGGATTCCTCCTTGAACAACCATCTCCGGACCAGGCTCACCTGGGCACCCGTATCCACCAAAACATCCACCACCAACTCCTCTTGTCCGCACCGTACACGCACCTTCAAGTGCAACTGCCGCTCAACACCCTGCGGTGTATGGACGACTCTCACGGCATGCAACTCTAGCACATCCGGGTGCATCAGGACTTCGAGGGTATGGTCACGGATGGTGTAGATCCTGGGCTGGTCCTGCCCGTCCACAGGGCTGTCCGTGGTCGCTCCTTCTTTCTTGCCACGTCCCTTGCCCACATACACTTCCCTTGGCAGGGCGCTCCATGGGTTGGGAGTGACGAAGCTCAGTGGTTTTGGCTCTTCTGGAGCCTTCTTCGGCACCCAATGTGCATTCGCTTTCTCTAGGATTCCACTGATTTTCGGAGGGGAGGCCTCCGGGGTCCCACTCCCGTGGGGGCTCCTCTAGACGTGGCCTGCCTCCAGACTTTGTCGACCACGTTGCTGGGCTTTGATTTCCTCCAATGTCCTCAACATGTCCTCAGCAACCTCCTCGATCGACGTCACGCATCGGTCTGGGCAGGGTCCTCCACCATAGCCTTTTCCTCCGCCTTTCCCTTGGCACTTTCCCTGGCCTTTTCCACCGTCTCCGCCCTTTGCCTTCCAATCGGCAATTCGTTGCTCCTTGGGCTTCTTGTCGGGATGGGCGGCGAAGTAGGCCTTCTTGTCATCCTCATATACCTTGCAATGCCGGTGGTCAGGTGCATGGTTGTTCCCCTTGCCGTAGCAGACACAGCAACCGTCGTGCTGTGATCTGTACTCGCGGAACGAGAGCGGCGGGTTCCCGATCCTCCGCGGTTCCTTGCGGTTCTTGTTGAACCTTGGGTCCAGGGGGTTCCACCTGGACTTGTCCTGCCCATGCTCCTTCATATTGTGCGCTATGAACGCGAAGAGGTGGGCTTCTTCATGATCCTCTCGGGGGGTCGCGGTCCAGAGATCTTGGCCGCCTCCACTCCCTTCCTCCGCGGTGCCAACCGTGTCCTCCTTGACCTCTCGGTGTTGGCGATCTTCCCGATGACCTCGATGTCCATGGCCCTGTCGATCCTGCACGTGGGCCTCGTTCTTGGCGTTGAGCTTCAGCCCCACCGTGATGTAGTTCATGATCTCATCCAGGCTGATGCGGCCAAAGATGACCTGCATCCTCAGCGGCTCTCCGCGCCTCCACTCCGCGTTGTTGAGGCGCATCAGCCTTTGCCCCATGGTGTCGCCGAAAACCTCCACGTAGACGGCGTTCTTCAACCCCAACATTGGGCGGGGCTCGCCGAGGTTTTGCCGGAAAAACTCCATTATTCCGGCGTGGGTGTCCTCCGATGCCATGATCCGTACGGCCACGCGCTTCTTTGCTCTCTTCTTCTCCTTGTCCTCCATCTTCTTCTTCCACCGGCCAGGGAGGACGTCCTTGAGCAGCTGTCGGATCTCGCTGGACTCATTCCAGTCCTCCACAAGCTTGAGGCTTCTTGGGTACTTGCGGATGTACCGATTCCATTCCCGGACCCGCAAATCCTCCAACTTCTGGTTCGGGGCGTCCATTCGCTCCTTGTCCTCCAGCCACTGGAGGCAGGCCTGCTCCGTCTGGATCAATCCCTCCCTGATCTGATCCCTGAGCTCCTCCTTCAGGTCCCGCGCCAGCCTGTGTGGGAATGTCCGGCATACCCACTTGTCCCTTGGCGCTCCCTTCATCTCGCTGACGACCTCCTCGGCGAAGTCCTCCCAATCCAGGATGAAGTCATCCAGGTTGGAGGGGTTGCCATCGTAGCAGGGGATTTTGATTCTCCTGAGGTCGTCAATCCTGATGGCGTCTCCGACGTCCGCAGCCACCACTCCACCGAGACGGATACCACCTGTAGCCGGGGGGTGTGAGTACACTCCCCGTACATCCCTCTCCTCCATGGAGTGCGGTCCAGTTGGGCCTGAACCCATGGGGTTTGGGATGCGGGAAGGACTTGCTCCACCGGCTGTCCATATCCCCGTAGTGGGGTCCTTCACCCACAGATTTCCGCCTGGATGGCCTCGATCATGTCCGTCGGCCCTTCCCATGGTTCGCCCCTGCATGGTCTGGATCTCCTCTTCCGCATAAACTGCATGGGCAGTCGTAGCGGTCGTTGGATCCTGGGCGGCATGGGACATCTGTACCGTCAGGCTCCTCAGGTCCGTGGTTGCGTGCTCTTCCCGCATGGACCCAGCCGGTGCCGTATGCTCCCCGAGCATTATGGATTCGCTGAACATGGGAACAAACGGCAGCGCACCCGGGTCAACACGCGGAGGCGCGTAAGGTGCCTCTGCCGGGCCGCCCATGGGTTTGTCCATGGCGCTGCTGAGGGTCTTAACCCGCTCCACCAGCTCTGCCGTTGCCGGCCTTGCCGGGAGCTCCGGACCCGAGGCGAGGGGTTGTAACTCCTCTAGCCTTTTCAGGCGTCCTGACATGTCTTCCACCAGGTGGAGAAGGCTGTCCACCACTGGTTGCTACTTCTGCAGGGCCATCCCCAGCTTCTCCCGGTACCGGTCCTGCTCCGCTCGCAGCTCCGCTATGTCTCTCTCCGCTTCCGACTGGTCATCCAGGATCCCCGCGATGTCCTCCTCTAGGCCGTCCTTCTGGTTGTCCAGGCGGTCGAGGTGCTGCACGATGGCGTCCATCCCCATGTTTGGGTACTTGCCGATGAGGAAGGATACATGCTCGCAGTGGCACTCAACGTGCTTTCCACCTGATCCGGCGCATCCCACGGTTCCCGGCGCCTCGGACTCCTCCGCTATGGGTGTGTCGCCCATGTTATCCCGCTTTGGCTCCGTTTGCCGGGCCACAGGCGCCATTCTGGCTCTGGTAGGCCTCTCCAACGCCTCGGCGTCATGCACCAGGCTTGGTTCGGGGGCCGTGTTCGCCCTTGTGGGCAGTCTGGCCATCTCCTCCGACTCTGAAGGGAAAGCGGTCCGATAGCCATCGGAATGCCCCTCGGAATCTGCAGCTGACCACAGCCTTACCGGGCTGGGATCCGTCTCCATCGCCTTGGCTTCCGCCGCGGGTTTTGGGGACCCGCGCTTCCGGTAACGCCGGGTCCTGCGGTTGCTGCCAGTCTCCTCCAACTCCTCTGCAGCGGAGCGGAGATTGCAAGCCTTGCGGCATTGCCTTTCACACATGTAGGCCAGGTCCTCCATGTCTAGCCCATGTCCTACAAGGGCTCTCCGTCCTGAGCATCTTCACTCTTCTCGGGCTTCCAAGTCCGGCATCGACTCCACGGACTCCACGATCTGCACCCGGGGCGTCCTTGGGAAGGGCTCATGAGGGCCCAAGTCCCCGGTGCGGCCTCTGCTACCATAAAGAAGGTCCCTACCAGGACCGGCCCCTGGTGTACGCCTACCACCATTTCCTGTCACTTCTATGGTCTTGCTTCTCACCAGGTTCTGCATAATCTTGCCCTATCCTGCACAATATCCCACAAAAAATAGTAAAATGTGGCTCCTTCACACAAATCCTGTTCCCTTGCAATAACCAACTCCCAAGTACAATAGCTCAAATCTAAATAATCCACACTGAGGGCTTCCAAGGGTGTTTGAGGTCCCGCGTTGACACTCAACAACTCCTTTCAACACGCCGGTCGTCTCACGGTGCACACGGAGACACGGGCATTGGGCATGTACATAGAATTGCACCAATAGAATAATGGAAAAGCCCTGAAATTGGCATATGAACACCAATCAAGCAAAATTGGGAAGAGAGGTAAACATACACAGTCACAGCCATAGACCCCTGATTCCCTGGACTCAAGACCTTCCCTTGACTCACCAACATATTGCCCTGAACCAGGTCAAGTAAGATGACTAAATGCCATGTGTCAAAAGTCACTACACAAACCCCAAAAATGTGTTCACTCCCCAGTCTCTAAATCCTAGCCCAATAGGGGAGGTGGCTCGTCATGGCCTAGAGCGGCACTCAAGACCATGCCCTACCCTGACATACACTTGGTTGGAATTGGAGTCGATTGGGCTTGGAGGTTTGCCCCAAGCAGATGACCTCACAACATAGCAAAATTAGACAAATCACACCATAGTGCCCAAAATTCAATTATACACTCAAAAATGCATACAGCAGATATTCAAATGCTCCATGCATGTGTCAGACCGGTAAGTAATATACAAGGGTGATATAGACCAAAGATTGATGCCCAAGAATATCCCAACATTGGCTCTCAAACGCCTCCGGATATATACATGCCATGCTTCACAAGTCAACTCATGAATTTGAGACCTAATTTCGTGAGGCCCCGTGTGCCACGCCAAAGTGACCACGTGATCTGGCATATGGTAAGATGCAACACCAAAGCAGGTGCCAACATATAAGCAACATACCATAGTTCACGGATCTCTAGGCACTTTACTGTTAGCCGACCAGTTGAGCACATAAAATACAAAAATGAGCATAAAATGAGGTCAAAAGTTGCAAATGTTGCTAAATTCAAGATAATCACAATAGTATAGGACTTCGCTCACCCATGGTATCAATATATGGTTCAAAACACAGTTGCTTGGGACTATTTGCGAACAATCCCCCCACTTGGGTGGCCACATGGACGCATAGGGACACCTTCGAACCTCCTCACCACGCGCACCATGAAAATGGGAAAATTGATAGTGGCGCTTCTGGGTCGCTCCGTAAGCCTTCCCACATGCACTATATGTGCGGTAGACTTAGTCTAGCACTATGGAGCACACCATTAGGACATTGGCAAAGTCTTTGCCACGTGCGACTCCATGTATCTTCCTACAACCGGACATATAAAAAATGGGCGTGAGCATAGCGAAGCAGATACCATGCATATAACACATACCCTCAAAAATGGCTCCGTCCATGGTATGTCATGACCCTCCATGGCCATAACTTCACGGTAAAAATACGTAGGAACCCAAGAAAAGTTTCTATGCAACACCAACATTCATGCAGTACACTTGAAGGTCGCATTAGAATATTCGGTTGCATGGTCCAAGAGTTATAAATCACTTTCTATGCTCTTGACCATTATCCCTTGCTACACCGGACATGTGTACACATCAAATGCGTTCGACGCTCCCTGAATTGAGTTGAGACCAAGGCAATTCGAGCCCATATCTCAAAGGTGAAATTCCTGGCAGTGAGCCAGAGACATGATTTTTCAAAGTGGCCTCACGAATCAATTTTTATTCGCCTATATCTCCGAGAAAAATGAAGGAGACAACAAAAGGAAGGTTGATTCGTGATCGGGGAAAAATGTAGGACCACACGTAAGTCATGATATCCAGTGCGGCGACCTCGAAATCGAAAATCCGATTCTGAATGTCTGAAAAAATCGGATTAATTTTGCGAGTGTATAACATGAAAATTGCGGAAGCAACGAACCTTTTTCTGATGAAATTTGACCCTTCATCGGGGTTTCCGCTAAAATATCTGAAAATAACAGTTAACCAATCGGTTACCGCAAAATCGCGAGCCAACTGCCAGTCGCCGATACATTGACAATCAGAACGAATAGCTGAAAAATTACGGAAACATTATGATAAAAAAACCCTGTTGATTCCTGATATTTTGATATATAAATCTCAGCCGGCGGCGCCTCGGTATTGAATATGGCCGCTCATAGCTGGAATGGCCAAGTGTATTACACTATCACATCCGGTTAGGTCAGGTGGATGAGAGAGTATGATATCAGCCAACGGCGGCTTGCCGGCCCATAGATACACACCCCAAGTGACCCAAAGATGGCCACAGGGGTCCGAACCGGTTTCCACATCTACTTGAAAATACCTATAGCCTCCCTTACACTGGAAAAGGGGTCTTTACCATGCCCAGCGCCTTTTGCTGCATTGTTCGTGACAATTACCTACAGAAAGCTCAGCGCTCTTGGCGCTGCAGGGGTTCCTGTGGCTTGGTGGGGTTAGAATAGGGCATGCAAAGACCATATGCATATGCATCCCTCCCTCCAAGCTGCAGCGTGACACAACTAAAAGCAAGAATCTCATAGGATACTGGCTCTGAGTCTCCTGGAACCTGCTGGCGACACCTGTCCTGGTCTTAGGGCGAGGGGGCGACGATTAAATTAAAAGTGCCCCTTCGTGGGGTCTTGGGTTTTGATTCACCCTCCTGCTGCTGTTTTTCAGCCCGAACAGCGTCCTACTCAGCGACGCTTCGCGAGGATATCTGTACAACAGAGGAATGGGAGGATGAGGGGCGAATCCACGTAAACGCGAAGCGATAACACCTAAATCCGTCAAATGACGCCCTAAATCTTTCTGAAAGCACATACCTGACCAGAATCCCATTGTGCATCAGATGCACATTTTTATAAAAATTGCGGTCATTCCCTGATTTTTTTGAATCAGGAAATTCCCACACAGAAAAAGGCGGCGCGCCGGAGCGGGTCCTAACGAAGCGCCGGAAAACAAAACATTAATGAGATTATAAATGTATGTCACGTATAATGACAAAAATGACGAGACACACATTAATAGGTAAACATAGGCATCTCACTCATGCTGACAGCAAGAATTCAAGATCAAAGAATTCAAAAATCAAAAATGACTACAATGAAACAGGTATAAACCACAGGTCTGTGTTTGTTTCGTATGCAGCATGCATATTGCCTGTCTCGTGTCGCCGTGAACAGGCCTGGTAGCAACGCTAACAAACGATAGAGGGATAGATTAGAAGATTGCAGATGATTAGAGGCGAGATCAGGGTGATTAGACATACACCAAGATGCATAGCATCGCGTTTCCCTTCGTGCACACTTGCTCTCGCTTTCTAACGGTGCGTAAGGTAGGTAAGCCCAGGTGGGGCCACCCCCTGGTAGAGTTTCTGATCCCTGTGGGTAAGATTAGGTGTGATTGTTGAGAACCTTGAAAAGACGTCAGGAACCTGTGCATGCTCGTGCATTCACACTATGCACTAAAGGGTAGGCCAAGCGTGGTGCGCACGGTAAAACCCTTGTTTAGGTTACCCAGGGGCTCCACCCCACGTTCCATAAGAGAACGGGTGGAGTTCCTTAAGCTTGCTTGCTTGTAACTGGGTTTAGGAACAGCGTATTATAGGTCAGCCTAAGAAGCGTATAACACGTGGAGGCTGGCTTGGTTCCTCCGTCTTAAACCCAGTTCATTTGCCTTTGCTTTACAGGTGGGAAGGACAGGGTGAATTGGTGCAGCTGCAATTGCCTTCGGCAACTTTTGAATTTTTCGCCCAAGCTAAAACGGGCGCTGATCACACAAACAAGAAACTGCCCCTCAGCCAGGAGTGGCGAGGGCAGTCGGACCTCTTTGTCATCCACGCTGTGCAAGCAACCTGAGCACTCCTTCCCTCTCAGCCCTAACAAGGAAACGCGTTGTGGTGTCCCTGTTAGGCCACAGTCGCTTAGTAGCGCTGTGTTCTCTTGTCCCTTTCACAGGTAGGGCACTAGGGCCTTTGACACATTCATCTACAACACCAAGTAGCGTGTGGGTGTAGGTGTGGCAAGCCAGGGTGAGGGCTTTGGCCTCAGAGCCCGCTCATCCTTCGATGGCTGGTGCCACAGTAGTGAGTGTAGGACCTGTAGTGTGTGTGTCACTGTCCCGCCTGTTTCCTGAAATTTTATCAGGCTTTTGGTAGGCAGTGGCAGTGGTGAGTCCAGGTGTTGGCCATCGTAGCAAACAGGCGTTTTCATGCCTCATAGCTTTTGGCCACCCCTCCTCTGTAGTAGGCATGTAGGTGGAAAAACAATACCTGGACTCACGTGCTCGGTATTCCCCAAGGATTTTGCACCATCACAGAAACTGGGCGCTTAGGGGCGGAGAGACCCGGGGCGTACCCCGTGGAACCGGTAAGACATCCGCCGGGTTCAGCAAGGGTGCAGACTTGGGTATGATTAGGACACCACTTCTGCAGCTTCTTCTCAGGACCTCAGGAATAGCACACTCAAACACACACTTAGGCAGGTAAGGGTAGGGTTCAGTCCCTAGCTTTATTCTTGGAGGCAGGCGTCTCAGCGAGCCTCAGCAACTCTCCAAGGTTGTTCTGGGACAAGTAGTCTACCAGAACTGGATTTAGGCGTCCCTCAGGTTATACAAACGGAGGGAAGGGCTCCCGGGTGGCCTCTTCGACTCCAAGCCCTTCCCAGAGGGTGAGGAAGCGCCAGCCCTGGGGATAGCGGTGGCGTAGTATAGACTTCACGAGGTAGAAGCCCGCCTTAGCCATCTCCTCGGCGTTCATGTCGGGGAGTTCCCCTTCAACTTCCGTAGGGCTGGCAGCGCCCTGTAGGTCCAGACCAGCAATGTTCTCGTCGTTCAACTCCCAGTCCTCCCCACATAGGTCCTCGGGGTCGTAGTAGCGCTTCAGGTGTTGAGCAGCGCACACCAGGGTCCCCCCTAGTCAGGGAGAACACCTCACTGTAATGCGGTGACCATCTACAGATAGAATCTTGTAGGGGCCGGAGTACGGCCCATCCCTGGTGGAGCGTGGCCAGGCGGATAGACGACTGTGGTGAACCAACACCCAGTCCCCTTCTTGGTAGGAGGCGGGCACCCGGTGCTTGTTTTTCTTGTTCCACTGTCGCTCCCTTACTCTCTGGAGCATAGCCTTGGCCTTGTCCACTTTCTCTTGTTGCTCCTTGACCCGTTGCCCCACCGTGGAGTAGGAGTCCTCAGGATAAGGAGCGTGTAGGAGCCACGCCGGGCGTCCCAGGAATAGTTCATGGGGCGAGTAGCCAGTAGCTGAACTCTCCTGAGAGTTCATCATCAGGGATATGACGGGGAGTAGTCTCACCCAGTCTCTGGTGCGCTAAGTCTTGCACCAGAGCCTCACGTCATCCTTGAGAACACGTAACTGTCGCTCACATAGGGGGTTACTCGTTTGAGTATAGGGAATCCACGTTGACACCTGGACATTGAGGGACCTCAGGACTCTCTTGTACCAGCCAGTGTCGGAGCGTACTCGTACATCTTCATCGGAGTTGATCTCCTTGGGTGCCCCATAGACACAAAACCACTCTTCCAGGAGTATCTTGATAGTCTCCGCTCCGGTAATGTGCTTGGTACATGGGAACACCCGGGTAAACCTGGTCAGCCCACAGGTTACCACGAGTGCAAAATCGTAGCCTCCAAACTTCGGCATCTCCGTGTAGTCCACATAGAGCACACTGTTAGCACAGTGGGGGATGGGCAGGGTCGAGTAGAGACCCCTGTCCCTGATATCCCCAGGTTTGCAGGACCTACACGGGAGCTTGTCTACGATAGGCTTGAGGGTCTTCCGCAGTTGGTCGTCAGTCCACGTAGTGTGAAACCACTTCTTGAATAGCCTCAGGGTACGGTCAGCACCCACATGACCACTGGACTCATGGGTCCACTTCAGTAGTGCTGGGACTCTGTCACTAGGTACCACTATTCGGTCCTTGTGCCAGAGGTAGCTCTTGTCCCCCTTGCACTGCTCTTGGCTGACCAGGAGGGGTTCCAGGCGCTTCTCCAGGCGCTTAGAGATATCTCCGAACTCCTTCAGGTACTCAGCTTGTTGGAGTCCGTCTAGGGGTCGTATCATGGTCATGTTAAGGTCCAGGTGTACATCCATACGGCTGAACGCCTCCTTGGCTAGCGCTTCTGACCTGGCACCAATCAGGTCGTCGAAGTTGTTGCGGCTGATGTAATCCGCACACTCGTTCTTGACTCCCTGGATATGGTGCACCGCCAGCCGTAGTTCGCTGAGGTAGGTCCACCAGCGCCGTAGCTTGGCCTTCTCAGGTGTAAAGAAGGTCCCTACCAGGACCAGCCCCTGCTGTGCCCCTTCCGCCTGTAACCCCTGCTGACTTGCTCCTGATCAGCGATTGCATTCCACAAAATCCAGGGTCCAAAATCGAAAAATATAGAAGATAAAATCCTCCGTCAACCCTGAACAGCAACCAGATCCCACAAATACAGCAAGAATCCAATCCACAATCCAATCCACGCTGCGGGCTTCCGTTCAGCACACCGGTCGTCCCACGGTGGCGGGCATGTACAAGAATTGCACCAAAGAAGAAAACCCTGAAATTGACATATGAACACAAATAGAGCAAAGTTGGGGAAAGATGGAAACGTACACAATCACAGCCATAGACCCCTCATTCCCTGGACTCAAGACCTTCCCTTGACTCGCCAACATGCTGCCCTGAACCCAGTCGAATAAGATGGCTAAATGCCATGTGTCAAAGGTCACTACACAAACCCCAAAAAATGTGTTCCTTCCCAAGCCTATAAATCCTAGCGCAATAGGGGAGGTGGCGTGTCATGGCCTGGAGTGACACTCAGGACCATGTCCTACCCTGACATAACCTTGGTTGGACTTGGGGTCGATTGGGCTTGGAGAACTGCCCCATGAAGATGACCTCACAACATGGCAAAATCAGGCAAGTCACACCATTATGCCCAAAATCAATTATATACTCGAAATTGCATACGGCAAATGTTCAAATGGTCCATGCATGTGTCCAACCGGAAAGTAGTATACAAGGGTGATATAGACCCCAGGTCCATTGCCAAGGATATCCCATCATTGGCTCCGAAACCCCTCCGGTTATGTACATGACATGATTCACAAGTCAACTCGTGAATTTTAGACCTAATTTTGTGAGGCCTCATGTGCCAAGCCAAAGTGACCACGTGATCCGGCATATGGTGAGGTACAACACCGAGGCATATGCCAACATATAAACAACATACCATAGTTCACGGATCTCTAGGCATTTTACTGTTAGCCAACCAATGGAGCACATAAAACACAAAAATGAGCATAAAATGAGGTCAAAAACATGCAAATAATGCGAATTTCAAGATTATTACAATAGTATATAACTTCGCTCACCCATGGTATCAACATATGATTCAAACCACAATTGCTTCGGACCATTTGCCAACAATCCCCCCATTTGGATCCCCACATGGACGCATAGGGACACCTTCGAACCTCCTCCCAACACGCACCATGAAAATGGGAAAATTGATAATGGCGCTTGTGGGTCGCTTCGTAAGCCCTCCGACATGCACTATATGAGCGGTAGACGTAGTCTAGCGCTATGGAGTTCACCATTGGGACATGGGCGAAGCCCTTGCCAAGTATGACTCCATACATCTTCCTACAAACGGAGATATATAACATGGGCGTGAGCATATCGAAGCACATACCATGCATATAACACATACCCTCAAAAAGTGGCTCCCACCATGATATGCCATGCCCCTCCATTAACATAACTTCACGTTAAAAATACGTAGGAACCCAAATAAAATTTGCTATGGAACTCCAACACTCATGCTGTACACTCGAAGGTCGCAATAAAATATTCGGTTGCGCGGTCCAAGAGTTATATATCACTTTCTACCCTCTTGACCATTATTCCTTGCTATACCGGGCATGTGTACACGCCAAAGGCGTTTGATGCTCCCTTAATTAAGTTGAGACCAAGGCTGTTCGAACCCGATTCTCGAAATCGCCACTCCTCGCCGTGAGCCGGAGATATGATTCTCCAAATTGGTCTCACGAATCACTTTTGTTTCCACTATATCTCCAAGAAAAATGAAGGGCACAACAAAAGGAAGGTTGATTCGTGATCGGGGAAAAATGTCATATCAAGTGCGGCGATGTCGAAGTTGAAAATCCGATTCTGAAGGTCTGAAAAAATCGGATTAATTTTGCGAGTGTAGAATATGAAAAATGCGGAAGCAACGAACCCTTTACTGATGAAATCTGACCCTTCATCGGGTTTTCCGCCAAAATATCTGTAAATAACAGTTAACCAATCGGCTACCACAAAATCGCGAGCCACCTGACAGTCGCCGATACATTGACTATCAGAACGGAAGGCTGAAAAATTACGGAAACATTATGATAAAAAAACCCTGTTGATTCCTGATATTCTGATATATAAATCTCAGCTGGCGGTGCCTCGGTATTGAATATGGCCGCTCATAGCCGGAATGGCAAAACCTATCACACTATCACATCTGGTTAGGTCAGGTGGATGGGAGAGTATGATATCAGCCAATGGCGGCTTGCCGGCACATAGATACACACCCCAAGTGACCCAAAGATGGCCACGGGGGTCGGAACCGGCTTCATGCCCCTTCTCAGAGCGTTGTTACCGCTCGGAAGTCATTGAAAAGAGGACAGGAGGACCCCAATGGGCTCCAAACCCCCCCCCCCATGTCCCAAGGACACATGGAGGCCCCACACACGTCGTAGGCGTCCTCCACGGCCCAAGGGAGGGGTGAGGACACTGATAATTGGTGCCGTACGCCATATTCGGTCTCCTCTTGATCTACAACATGGACCAAGGGGGTCAAAGATAGAGAAACGTCGTCGTTTGACCTAAATAAGTATACCACAGTGAAATATATATGTGGAGATCGAGTGAAGGGGGTATATGGCCAATGAAGGCCCAAAAATCCCCGGATGAACGCCCTCACCCATCTCCCAAGCACAAAAACAAACAGAAATGCCAAGGGGGATCCATTACGGCGCTACAGCAGGCACCAAATGGACCGACACGTCCTTGACATCCAAAGAAATGTTCTTTTTCTTCAGATAGTCCATCCAGACAGTCGTGTACCTCGGCACAAAACTGCTCTGAGGCTCCCACGAATCTCTGGATGCGGCGAATCCCTTCCAACAGACTTTAAAAAGCCTGCCCCCAGGCGTCCCCGGGTCCGGCTTGTCCGCCAGGATCCTCTCGGCGGTGAAGTCGTCGTCCTCACCCTCGTCGTCCGAGTCCACATCGCCGGCCGTGAACTCGGAGGTGACAGGACGTCCGCTGGGGTCTGGTGCTCGGGGACGAAGCTGGGTGTGGTCGCGGTTCAGGATCTTGTTATCCCCCACACGAACCGCATACACATCCTGCACGACCGTCCGCACGATCACCCGTGGCACATACCACGATGCCTGCCGATGCCTGGACAGGACATCCTTGTGGTGCCGCTCCACCCATACGGTGTCTTGGAGAGCATACTTCTGGACCTTTCCTTGCTTGAAGTACTTGGCCCTCTTCTCATGCTCGTCCTGAAGTGCTTTGCACACCTTGGCCGCCGTGTCGTCCGCCTCAGCCATCATAGCATTCGCATCCCGGGCCACTTTGCCATGGTTCAACCACGGGGGAGTGCGTGACACTCGATCCCGTAGGAACAGGATGGGGCGACAGTCCAGTGGGCCCCGGAAGGTCGTGATACGCTTGGAGTACTCTCCACAGCGAATTTTACCAATTCTGGCCCGGTTCGTCGATGTGCAGCTGGCGGAACGTTTCGAACATCTGCCGCCCGGCCACCTCAGCCCGGCCATTCGACCGGCTGTGGTACGCCACGGTCTTGGCGTGCCGAATGCCCATGTGCTTGCACATCGTTTTGAACCACGTCCCCACAAACTGACTGCCCCGATCGCTGCAGATGACAGCTCGGGCATTGAAAATGGTCAGCCAATACCTGATCATGGCATCAGCGACGGTCTTGGCCTTAAGGCCCACTCCATGCTTGTCCTTCTTGTCCTTCTTCTTGGACTTCTTGCCAGGGACCGCCACGATATACCCGCTGTGCCTATCCACCGCCAGGATGACAGAGTCGTAGGTCTCTCCTTCCACGGTAACCTGAGGCATGGCGAATACATCCATGGCCAGGGACCGCATAGGGGCTTCCGGTATAGCCGTGTACACCGGGTTGCCAGCCGTGGAGTGGTTGGGGCTCTTCGTGGCCCGACACACGGCGCAGTCGCTGCAGTACTTGTCGAGGAGGGCGTAGTACCCGGGTGGGAACTTGAAGCGCCACTCCTGGTCCTGCTGCATCTTGTCCCGACCGGGATGCATGAGCTGGGCGTTATGCCAGTGGTCAATGAGCTCCTCTACTCGGTTCTCAGGGACCAATAGCTTGTCCTTGAGGAACAGTTTGTCCCCATCCTCGGTCAAGCCATCAGGCCATCCGTCGTCCGACGGGGCGCTCACGGCATTCCAGTACTTGCTCCAGTGCTCGGATGCCGCATAGTCATCCGACCAGTCCTCTGTGAGCACCAACCTGACCAGCTCTACAGGGGCCACCATCCACTGCTCGAGGGTTTCCTCTCGAATAGCTTGGACTCGGGCGCCCCGGAACTTGGCCAGGTCCGAACGGTTTGCCATCACCACAAAGCACCTGACCCCCTCTTGCCCCATGGCTTTCTCCATCTCGATGATGCGCTTGGCCTCCTCGGTCTCCTCGGTGTCCCCATGGCTGGATATGTCCATCCAAGCCTTGCCCGCGGGGTAGGCGCATCAACTGAGGCAATCCCACACGGTGTTGTCCTTCCCCGGGACGTACAGAACGCTGAGGTAGAACTTGGCGAACGTCTCATGCCATCTGGCCCTCCTTGCCGCCGGTCCCGAGGGGGTGTTGACGTGCTCCTTGTGCCAGCTCTGCAAGGACTGATGGTCCGTACATACCACCACCGGTTGCAATCCGATGTGGCCAGACCACTTCCTGAGCGCACAAACAATGGTGTACGTCTCCTTCTCCCTCGTGGTCCAGGTTCGACGTTGGCCCTCGGCCAGGATCCGGCTCCAAACCGCCACGGGTACGTGCCACCCGTCGTCCCGGACCTGCTCGAGGACTGCACCTACAGCATAGTCCGAGGCGTCCGTCCGTAGCACAAATCCCTTGTCCGGGTCCACCAGAAATAGCTCCAGCTGCCCCAGGAGTCGCTCCTTCAGGCGGCTGAACGCATCTTCGGCCTCAGGGGTCCAGGAAAGCTGCTTCTTGCTCCCCTTCCGGCCATCGAACTTCCCCACCTGCAGCATCTTGTGCAGCGGCCCCGAGAGTTCTGCATACATCCGGACATAGCCCGAATAGTAATTGCAGAACCCCATGAAGGACCGGAGTTCGCTGATGGTCTGGGGCTTCTCCCAGTGGTGCAGGGACGCCAGCTTCCCAGGCATGGGACGGCGTTGCCCGTGACCAACCACGTGACCCGCGAACTCCACTTCCTTCACGAAGAGTGAGGCTTTGGTGGGCTTGCACACCATATTGTGCTTGTCCAACTCGCTGAGCACTCGGCGCAGATCCTTCTCATGCGCCTCGATGAGCTCGTCCTCAGTCATGTTCTCCGTGCCGGACCCAATGATGATGTCATCCACAAAGGGATCGGCACAGTCCCGGACAGGACGGAGTAGGTCCTCCATCATGCGCTGGAAAGCGGCTTTGCCATTCTTGGCGCCCATAGGCACCACTTTCCACTGCATGGGCCCCAGCGGCGTCGACATCGCTGTGCGGGGCCTGGAGTCCGGGTGTAGCGGCATCTGGTGATAGCCATGTTTCAGGTCTAACACCGTGAAGATCCGCTTCTTCTGTTGTTTTTGGAGGATGGTGTCGATCAGGGGAAGCGAGTACGAGTCGTGCTCGGTTTGCTCGTTCAAACCCCTGTAATCCACCACCAACCTCCACTCGCCCTTGTCCTTCTTAGGCACGATGAACGCTGTGCTGGCCCACTCACTATCGGAGGGTTCGATCTTTCCTCACTCAATGAACTCTACCAACAACTTCTTCATGGCCTCCGCCCGATCGCCCTGAAGTTGGTACTCCCGATGACGATAGATCTTGGGGTTCGGCTTCAGCTTGATTCTCGCTGTGCCAAATCTCCCACGATCTGGAGGGTTCTTGTTGGCGACGCCACTGAATAGCCGCGGATAGGCATTTATCAGCCTCTCCTTCAGCTCGGCGACCTTCGGGTTCTCCTGGGCCTCTTCAGCCGCTTGCTTCGGTATCGATACAACCGACCGCACCGCGGTGTAGGCCTCTTCTGGGTCCGATTCCGATTTCTCCTCGTCCGATATGCCGTCTTCATCATCGTGTGGCGCGCTTCCCACTGATAATCTTCGAAGGTTTGCGGCATCGGGCTGGTTCTTGTCGCTCTCGGCCTCCATTCTTGGAAAATCACACGTCACCGGGTCGGACCCAACCGGACCATCATATTGGTCCGCGATGTGATCCATGACCCTCGCCACGAACTCATCGTTCTCGTACTTGCCGGTGACCAACATCTTGTCATCCCACCAATGCGGAGATGTGACCATGGCCCGCCTCTTCTTGGCTGCCAGACGATCATGCATCCCCATCCGCATGTAGTTGAAGACGTCGTCAATCTCGGCCTGGGACAGGACGTCAATGCCATCCGATGGCTGATTCGTCCCCTCCTTGGGCTCAAACATGACCTTCATTGGCACCGCCTCCACCCTACGGATGAATGCTTCATCACCCGTGGGCTGGGCTTGCGCCCCATCCACCAGGAAAGCCTTGGTACCCAACGCTTGACCCGGGGAGGGCATTGATACCCCCTTGGCGTGGATGAACAGCTCCTCCTCTGGCCCGAATGACATCTCGCTCAGGGTGATGGAGTCCAGCGTCGACTTGAGAACTTCCAGCGGACATGGGGTGGATCCTATGCCGGTTATGACCAGGATCCCCTTCGCCCTATCCGCGACGATCTTCTCCACCGTACATCTGGTATTGTCCAGGGAGCCATGCCAATACATTGGCCCCCACTCCTTCAAACCCGAATGCCTGTGCCAGGCTGAGTCTCCTCGATGCCAATGCCTCCTACACTTCCGCAAAAGTGGGGCATCCCGGGAAGCGAAGACGTCGATCTCGGGCGCTTCGGCTCCCAGCGTCTGGATCATCCTGGCGTACACTTGCGGCGCCATTCCATACTCCTTGAGCTGAACTCCACGGTCTCCTCTGGACTTCGCACCCACAGCTTGCACTGCTCGGACGATCCGATCCTCGTCCTCAGCATTCGATTGGGATGATCCGCATACATAATTCGTGGACAGCCATGTGAGGCATTCATCATCCTCCCGGACCAGCGTTGCGCGATGGGGAAGCGCTCCAATGGCGTTTCCCATCATGAAGTCATACCCCATGATCATATCCCAATCAGTAATGTCGGCCACATAGAAGTTCCCGGATAGAGTGCTTCCCTTCGCCAAATCAGGGCGGTTCAAGCGCTCATGCTCCCAGAATTCCATACTGATAGTGGCCTCATGGGTGCCACCACCCATAATCTCTCCGTTGGCAACCTTCAGGCGGACCGGTCTCCGGCTGGGCTGCAGGAGTTCCTCCTTGAACAACCCTCTCCAGACCAGGCTCACCTGGGCACCCGTATCCACCAACACATCCACCACCTTCTCCTCTCGTCCGCACCGTACTCGCACTTTCAAGTGCAACTGCCGCTCGTCACAATGAGGCGTATGGACGACTCTCACGGCATGCAACTCTAGCACGTCCGGGTGCATCAGGACTTCAAGGGTATGGTCACGGATGGTGTCGATCTTGGGCTGGTCCTTCCCATCCACGGGGCTCTCCGTGGTCGCTCCTTCCTTCTTGCCATGTCCCGTACCCACATGTACTTCCCTTGGCAGGGCGCTCCAGGGGTTGCGAGTGGCGAAACTCAGTGGTTTGGCTCTTCTGGAGCCTTCCTCGGCACCCGATGTGCCTCGGATTCCTCAGGGATTCCACTGATTTTTGGAGGAGAGACCTCCGAGGTCCCGGTTCCCGTGGGGGCTCCTCTAGACTTGACTTCCCGCAGCCCCTTCCGGCTGCGATCCGCCAGGACTTTGTCCACCACGTTGCTGGGCTTTGAGTTCCTCCAACGTCCTCAACATGTCCTCAGCAACCTCCTCGATCGACCTCACTCGTCGGTCTTGGCCAGGTCCAGCACCATGACCTCTTCCTCCGCCTTTCCCTTGGACTTTGCCTTTGCCTTTTCCCCCGTCTCCGCCTTTCGCCTTCCAATCGGCAATCCGCTGCTCCTTGGGCTTCTTCTCGGGGTGGGCGGCGAAGTAGGCCTTCTTGTCCGCCTCATAGACCTTGCACTGACTGTGGTCGTGTGCATGGTTGTTTCCCTTGCCATAACAGACCCAGCACCGGTCGTGCTGAGACCTGTACTCCCGGAACGAGAGCGGTGGGTTCCCGATCCTCCTTGGCTCTTTGCCCTTCTTTGGTCCGACCTGGTTCCATTTGGACCGATCCTGCCCATTGTCCCTCACGTTGTGCGCCACAAACGCGAAGAAATGGGCCTCCTCGTGATCCTCTTGGGACCCGGTCCAGTGGTCTTGGCCACTTCCACTACCATCCTCCGCGGAGTTGGCCTTGTCCTCCTGGATCTCCCGATGATGACGGTCTTCTAGGTGGCCTCGTTGTCCATGACAATGTCGATCCTGCACGTGGGCCTCGTTCTTCGCATTGAGCTTCAACTCCACCGTGATGTACTTCAGGATCTCGTCCAGGCTCATGCGGGCGAAGATGACCTGCATTCTCAGTGGCTCTCCACGACTCCACTCCGCGTTGTTGAGGCGCAGCAACCTTTGCCCCATGGAGTCTCCAAATACCTCCACGTACACGGCGTTCTTCAGTCCCAACATCCGGTTGGGCTCGCCCAGGTTCCTCCTGAAGAACTCCATGATACCCACATGGGTATCCTCCGCCGCCATGATCCTCACCGCCACCCACTTCTTGGCTCGCTTCTTTTCCTCGTCCTCCACCTTCTTCTTCCAGTGGCCGGGCAGGACGTCTTTCAGCAGGTGACGGATCTCGCTGGACTCGTTCCAGTCCTCAACCATCTTGAGGCTCCATCGGTACTTCCGCAGATACCGGTTCCAGGCCCGGACCCGCAGCTCACCGCGGTCGAGCGGCAGCGGGATCGACCAGAAGTCGTCCAGCTTCTGGTTCGGAGCGTCCACCCGCTCCTCATCCTCCAACCACTGGAGGCAGGCCTGCTCCGTACGGATCAGTCCTTCCCAGATCTGATCCCGCAGATCCTCCTTCAGGTCCTGCGCCAGCCAGTGTGGGAATGTCCGGCATACCCACTCGTCCCGCGGCGCTCCCCGCATCTCGCCGACGACCTCCTCGGCGAAGTCCTCCCAATCCAGGATGAAGTCATCCAGGTTGGAGGGGTTGCCATCGTAGTAGGGGATTTTGATTCCCCTGAGGTCGTCAATCCTGATGGCGTCTCCGACGTCCCCAGCCACCACTCCACCGAGACGGATACCACCTGTGGCGGGGGGGTGTGAGTACACTCCCGGTACATCCTTCTCCTCCATGGAGTGCGGTCCAGTTGGGCCTGAACCCATGGGGTTTGGAATGCGGGAAGGACTTGCTCCATCGGCCGTCCATATCCCCATATTGGGTCCTTCGGCCACAGGTTTCGGCCTGGATGACCTCGACCGTGTCCGTCGGCGCTTCCCATGGTTCGCCCCTGCATGGTCTGGCTCTGGATCTCGTCTTCCGCATAAACTGCATGGGCAGTCGTAGCGGTCGGTAGATCCTGGGCGGCGTGGAACATCTGTACCGTCAGGCTCCTCGGGTCCGTGGTTACGTGCCCTTCCCGCATGGACCCAGCCGGTGCCGTTTGTTCCCCGAGCATTGTGGATTCGCTGAACATGGGAACAACAGGCAGCGCACCCGGGTCAACACGCAGAGACGCGTATGGTGCCTCTGCCGGGCCACCCATGGGTTTATCCATGGCGCTCCGGAGGGTCTTAACCCGCTCCACCAGCTCTGCCGCTGCTGGCTTTGCCGGGAGCTCCGGACCCGAGGTGAGGGGCTGTCGCTCCTCTAGCCTTTTCAGGCGTCCCGACATGTCCTTCACTAAGTGGAGGAGGCTGTCCACCACTCGCTGCTGCTTCTGCAGGGCCAGCTCCAGATTCTCCCGGTACCGGTCCCGTTCCGCTCGCAGGTCCGCCATGTCTCTCTTCGCGGCCGACTGGTCATCCAGGATCCCGGCGACGTCCTCCTCTAGGCCGTCCTTCGCGTTGTCCAGGCTGTCGAGGCGATGCACGATGGCGTCCATCCCCATTCTTGGGTACTTGCCCATGAGGAAGGACACGTGCTCGCAGTGGCACTCAGCGTGCTTTCCGCCTGATTCGGCGCATCCCACGGTTCCCGGCGCCTCGGACTCCTCCGCCATGGGTGTGTAGCCCATGCTATCCCGCGTTGGCTCCGTGTGCCGGGCCACAGGCGCCGTTCTGGCTCTGGTAGGCCTCTCCAACGCCTCGGTGTCATGCTCCAGGCTGGGTTCTGGGGCCGTGTTCGCCTTTGTGGGCGGTCTGGCAGTCTCCACCGACTCCGAAGGTTGCTCATGGGCTGTCCGATAGCCCTCGGAGTGCCCCTCGGATTCCCACAGCCTGACCGGGCTAGGGTCCGTATCCATAGCCCCAGCGTCCCCTGCCGCGGGCTTGGGTGACCCGCGCTTCCGGTAGCGCCGGGCCCGTCCTCCACTGCTGCCTGAATGGCATGTCTCCTCAGAGTCCTCCGCGGCGGAGCGGAGGTTGCATGCTTTTGGGCAGCGACGCTCACACATGGAGACCAGGTCCTCCATGTCAAGTCCTCCTCTTCCCGAACGTCGTATTTCTCTTCGGGCTTCAACTTCCGGAGTTCGCCATGCTCCTGAGCGTCTCGGCTCTTCTCTGGCTGCAATCTCCGGCGTGGTCTCCACCGAGTCCACAATACACACCCGGGGCGTGCTTGGGCAGGGCTCATAGGGGCCCAAGACCCAGGGTCGGCGGTAGGTAGGGGCAGCAGGTACGCCTCTGCTACCATAAAGAAGGTCCCTACAAGGACCGGCCCCTGCTGTGCCCCTTCCGCCTGTAACCCCTGCTGACTTGCTCCTGATCAGCAATTGCATTCCTCAAAATCAAGGGTCCAAAATCCAAAAATATAGAAAATAAAATCCTCCTTCAACCCTGAACAGCAACCAGATCCCACAAATACAGCAATAATCCAATCCACAATCCAATCCACGCTGCGGGCTTCCGTTCAGCACACCAGTCGTCCCACGGTGGCGGGCATGTACAAGAATTGCACCAAAGAGGAAACCCCTGAAATTGACATATGAACACAAATAAAGCAAAGTTGGGGAAAGATGGAAACGTACACAATCACAGCCATAGACCCCTCATTCCCTGGACTCAAGACCTTCCCTTGACTCGCCAACATGCTGCCCTGAACCCAGTCAAATAAGATGGCTAAATGCCATGTGTCAAAGGTCACTACACAAACCCCAAAAAATGTGTTCCCCCCCAAGCCTATAAATCCTAGCCCAATGGGGGAGGTGGCGTGTCATGGCCTGGAGTGGCACTCAGGACCATGTCCTACCCTGACATAACCTTGGTTCGACTTGGGGATGATTGGGCTTGGAGAACTGCCCCATGAAGATGAACTCACAACATGGCAGAATCAGGCAAATCACACCATTATGCCCCAAATCAATTATATACTCAAAAATGCATACGGCAAATGTTCAAATTGTCCATGCATGTGTCAAACCGGAACGTAGTATACAAGGGTGATATAGACCAAAGATCCATGCCCAAGAATATCCCATCATTGGCTCCGAAACCCCTCCGGTTATGTACATGACATGCTTCACAAGTCAACTCATGAATTTGAGACCTAATTTTGTGAGGCCTCATGTGCCAAGCCAAAGTGACCACGTGATCCGGCATATGGTGAGGTACAACACCGAAGCATATGCCAACATATAAACAACATACCATAGTTCACGGATCTCTAGGCACTTTACTGTTAGCCGACCAATTGAGCACATAAAACACAAAAATGAGCATAAAATGAGGTCAAAAACATGCAAATAATGCCAAATCCAAGATAGTTACAATAGTATATAACTTCGCTCACCCATGGTATCAACATATGATTCAAAGCACAATTGCTTGGGACCATTTGCCAACAATCCCCCCACTTGGATCCCCACATGGACGCATAGGGACACCTTCGAACCTCCTCCCAACACGCACCACGAAAATTGGAAAATTGATAATGGCGCTTGTGGGTCGCTTTGTAAGCCCTCCCATATGCACTATATGAGCGGTAGACTTAGTCTAGCGCTATGGAGTTCAGCATTGGGTCATGGGCGAAGCCCTTGCCACGTATGACTCAATATATCTTCCTACAAACGGAGATATATAACATGGGCGTGAGCATATCGAAGCACATACCATGCATATTGAAGCGGTACCCAGAACCCCATGGCTAGGTTACGGCATACAACCGGTCTCCGGTCCACTAACCCCCAGTACGGAAGGGAAGACCGGTCTCCGGTCCACTAACCCCATGTACGGAAGGCGCCCGTTGACGCCCGGTGCGAGCCCGGCGGGAGCGTGTTCCGTGCCGTAAAGCCCCGCATCGGCAACCAATGCACCGCCAGCGGAGATTTATATATCAGAATATCAGGAATCAACAGGGTTTTATTTTCACCTTGTTTCCGTCAATTTTTACGCTTCCGTTCTGATATTCACTGTTTTGACAGCTGGCGGTTAGCTCGCGACCTTAGCGTAACCGCCAGTTTAACTGTTAATAATGGAAATTCCAGCGCTATCCGTGACGAAGGCTCTAAAGTCTTCAGGAACTGCATTGATGCATCCGCAATTTTCACATTCTACACTCGCAACCTTAATCCGAATTTTTCAGGATGTCGAAATCGGATTTTCGACCTCGACATCCCCGCACTTGATTTGACCTCTTTCAAGTGGACCTACGTGCTTCCCTATGCACGAATCAACTTTTCTTTTATCTTGCCCTCCATTTGTCTTAGAGATATGGGCAAAACAAAGTTGATTCGTGAGGCCACTTGTGAGGGTCATATCTCGTGCCGCTTGCGAGGAATGACAATAAAGAAACGTGGGATGTATTCACAATACTCCCGACGTAATTTAGGAAGTCTTATATGCCTTGCGTCTCCACACGTGCGCGCTAGCGTAATGGATCATGGTCAAGAGGGTAGAGTTGGCGTTGTAACTCTTTGGCCATGATATTGCGTGCGTTGAGATAACTTTCGAGGGTAGCGCGCGAGTGTTGGTGTTGCATAGAAACTCTTCTTGAGTTCTTATGAGCGATTGACACAAAGTTATGCCCTTGGAGGGGCATGACATATCGTGGGGGGAGCTACCTTTTTGGGCAATATGGAGTATTTGCCTTGTGTTGTGTTGCGTGCCCATTTGGCGGGACCATCGCTCCAAGCCAAACCCGCCAATGGACCTCATATTGTGCAAGCTCGTTCCCCATACTCCCTACGATCCATTGCAAGCCTAACCTTTGTGAAGAGAAGCTTGTGTGGCGATCCCGAAGCGGTGCGTTGGGAGCATGGTGTGTGTTTTGCAATTTTCCATAATTTCATGTGCCCACTTGGGAGGTAGCGCTCGTGACCTTTCAAAGCGCCCCAAGTGGAGCACATATGTGGAATCGGAAGTCATTGGTGTCAAGTCATTATGTTTAGAAGGATTAGTTGATTGCAGGATCCAAGCAGAAGATATTATAATATAATTGTGCACCTTTCAAGGCACTTTTGTGTATCTTTGTGCCAATTTTGCCGTTTTTGGCCCGTCATGATGTCAAGTGGCGACCGTGTATTCCAACGTTGCGCTCAATTGACATCATGACCCAAGTATGATATGGGGGTACATACTTCGGTGCCCAACATATCTTGGACCCGGCGAATAACTCCTCTTGGGCTTGGCACACCGTGGCCGCCATGTTGGCGATTTGGGACTATCCCAAATCATGGGCTCACTTGGCGACCCTGCCATTCCCAAAACCGGAGGAGTTGGGCGACGCCCAAAAGATATGTTGGACACACATGACCTGATACCAATCCTATGGCACACTCCGGTCCAAGTCGGGCATGTGCCTCATTTGCCCCAACCATGAGTGTGCGCATTTTCGGCCATTTTGAGCAATTTTCCACTTTCGCTGCCCGCCGTGCACTATGTTCTGCCCACCCGTGCACGCCGGACGCATGGACCAATGGACCATATATGACATGGGTGATATGCATATTGGTCCCCATGGTTCGCACACCACGTGGGCGAAGCGGAGCAACCTTCGTTAAGGCGCTAGCCCAAAGTGAGTGTGGGCAATTTTGCCATTTTGGCGTTTGTGGACCCAATTGGGATCGTCACCACGCCAGGTGACATGGAGATCTTTGGCAGCCAAGTGCATGGGAGTCTCTGTTTGACTCCTGGTGGATCGCGTATGGAATGGCAAATCCTATCTCCAAGCCGGTGTGGAGATATACTATTGGGAGCACCCCGTATTTTGGCTCATTTCAGGCAGCCAAAATGACCCCCTTTTGGGACCCCAATTTCAACCCCCCGTGTGGTCAATTGGCGGCCCCATATCTTTATGCCCACAGTGAGCCCGGACACAATTCAAAGTTGTACACTCAGATATAAGTCCTAGGTCCTGCCTCCTCACCTGTGAGCCATTGGCCTTGCCCTGGCCGGGCAAGCCACGCGTGGGAATGACGCCAATTTTGGTGATTTTGGCATCATGACCCCACTTGACGAATCCGTGTTGCCCTGATGCCGGGACCTCAGAGGGAACCAGGTTGGGTGGGGGCTCCAGGGGGTTCGTACTCGAAGGGCATAGGGTCAGTTGCCTCTTGCCCACCTCTGGCGGGTCCAGACGAGGGGTCAATTTTGGAGATTTTGGAGCTAATATCAGTTTGGGCTGAAACAGCCCATTTTCAGCTACCAACTCCTCAGGGATAATGGCGGGGCCATATCTCTGGCCCAGAGTGGAGTTAGGACCTGCCGTGGAGGGAGCATGGGGAGCAACTGTTGGTTGGCCTTGGAGCACCTTGGTTCCAGGGAACTCACCTGTGGCTGGGCGGTACATCCCCCCTATTGGCAGGATTTCAGGGTCCGGACTGAGCAGGGCATGGGTTGTGTTTGAGCCCCCGCCCCCACCAGCCACTGAGAGGGTCGGACCTGGGATTGGGATACGAGTTAGGACTGAGTGTCTATTGTCCTGTGATGCCCTTACCCCAGTCCAGTCTTAACCCCATGTGTACATATCCTGATGTGTTGTTGTACATACTTTTGTTCCCTCTTTGTAGAGTGGCAAGGATTCTGAAACGCTTTGTCACATGACACGAGCGTATTGATGCCCTTGTGAGCGTAGTGCTTTGCCTGCCTGCTCACCTGTGCGTGTCACCGCAGCGTCCCGTGGCCGGCCCCCCACGGGAACGCGTCAAAAGCGTTTCACCGCCGCGGGGTTACCCAGCCCTCGCGTGCCACTCGGGGCCACCAACCCCGAGCAGCGCGGCGCAGCTCGCAGCTCGCAGCGCAGCGCAGCGTCTCGCAGCGCAGCGCAGCGGCTCGCAGCGCCATCTAGCGACAGCGCCGAGCTCGTCACAAAGCCAGCAGCGCCGTCCAGAGCATCGCCCTGACCGCGCCGCGACCGTGAAGGAAGTGGACTGACCAGGACTCCTGCATCAGCGAGTCCCACCGGCCGACCAGCAAGGCCGCGTCAACCACCTCCACAACCATCGGCTGACCGGCACCAGCCGCACTCCCAGCCCAGTGCTGCAGCACCCGCCTCAACAACCACCACCAGTTCGTTGAGTGGAACGAGTGCACACCAAGGACCTCAAGACCAAGTACGCCCCCCGCTGCCATGGTAAACTGGCAAGAAGCAGGTAGGACGTGGCCGCGGCCCCACCCCCATGCAGCGCACCTACTGCGTGGGTTGGTTTGGGACCAGCACTACCGCCACAGCCACCCCCAGTGCGAAGGCGGCATGCCCAGGAGCTTCGAGCTCCGCACGGACATGACCCCCGACCGCCTGCAGGCCGTGGAGGACTGGCTGCGGGCGGAAGGGTTCGCCTTCCGCTTCCAGCAGAGGCGCTGGAGGACGTGGACCCGGCCGGACAGGCCCGGCGAAGGCCTGCGTCCCGAAGGGATTGAGGAGGACGAGATGCCCAACGAGTACCCGTCGGGCGCCTCGATCAACGTCTCCATGTGGGACATGATCGAGAAGAACTTCCCGGAACCGGGGAGCGAGTGCAGGCTGCAGGGCAGCAGCAGCGCGTCTCCGGGGAAGGAGAAGCGGTCCGCCGGGGACAGGAAGCGGGACCTGAAGTGGCGGGAGTACCAGGAGTCCCTGGCCGCCGAAGCCGCCCAAGGCGCCAAGGGCGGAACCCCGGCCCCCAGTCCCCAACGGGCCAATGGTGGTCATCACCCCGGCCATGCCACCCTCGGCGACTCCATCCAAGTCGCCAAGCAGACCAAGGCCAAGCCCCGTCCGCTGCTCCTGAGGCCCCAGCAGGCCCCAGCAGGCCCCAGCAGCGACGTGGAGTCGGCCCACCGCGGGAGAATGCCGGCCGACCAGGCCAGCTCCAGCAGCAGCGTCGCTCCCGACAGGGACGTGGCGCGCGCCTGTGAGCGCGCCTGTGGGGTGCCCTGCAACCTTTGGGTTGCCCGGCAACGGGCCAGGCAGCACAGTGCTGCCGTGGGAGGGCGCCCTCGGCATCGCCCAGGAGGAGGCTGCAGAGTGGGCGCATGGCATGGCCATCCACGCCCAGACCGTGGCGGCCATTGCGGCCGGACTCACGGCCGGAGCCGCCCATGGGGCAGCGACTGCCCAGGTCAACGGTGAGTTGGCGGCAGCCGATGAGGAAGCCCGCCTGACGCAGGAGGCCATTGCCTGCAGAGAGGCCGAGGTGAGGGCGCTGGAAGAGGCGCTTGCCCAAGAGAGGGCAAAGAAGGAGGCGGAGGAAAGGGCCCACGCCGAAGCGACGGCTAAGGCCCAGGCGGACGCCGCCAAGAAGGACGCCATCGAGGCCGCGCGACGGAAGGTCGCTGAGGACAGGGCCAAGACGGAGGCGGAGCTGGCGGCGTTGGAAGCAGAAAAGGCGCGGCTGCAGCAGACCTGGGAAGCCGAGGCGGCTCGTGCCCGGGAGGAGGCCGAAAGGCGAGCTGCTGCAGCCACCGCCGCCGCAATGGAGGAGGCAGAGGCCAAACTCCGCCGCGAAACTCCCCCGGGAGGATCACGAGTGGAGACCCTTCGAAAGCTGTTCGAGGGGGACGCCTTCTCCAAGATGACGCTGGACGAGGCCGACACGGGCAGCAGTGGGAGCAGTTCTCCCTACCGCTCATTCGACGGAGGAAGGTCAAGGGGAAGACCCCCGAGAGGCCACGGAGGCCAGCCGGCGGACACCCCTACGACAGTGACCCCTTCTTCACAGCCAGCGACGGTCCAGCGACAGGGGATGAACGAGGCCGCCGACATCGCCAAGTGGTGGCTTGGACGGGCGGAGGAGGCGGAGACGTCCCCATGGAGCCGGAAGGTGAAGATGAGGATCTCCCTCCTCCCTACCGGAGCTCGGAGTCTTCCGAGACCGAGACGAACAGGTGGGATGACATGGACTAGGATGACGACATGGACTTTGGCATCACAAGGAAGCGCCCATCCTCGGACCCACCGAGGCGACCCGGCGGAGACCCACCGGGACCCCCTGGCGGAGGACCATCAGGACCACCTGGAGGACGCCCACCAAGTGGACCCCCTGGAGGCGGACCACCGAGCGGGGGAGGACCCCCTGGACCGGGCAGACCCGGCGGAGGCCCTCCTGGAGGACCCCCTGGGTACCCCGACGACCCACCAGGGAACGGCGACCCAGATACCACCTGGCGGTGGATTGTCTACCTCCGCAGGAGGGTCCAGTTCCTCGAGCGCGAGGTAGACACGGGCAAGGGCGAGATGACTCGCATCTCCGAGGTCGCCGCGCGCGCGCAGAGAGAGCTGGACATCGCCAGGGCTGAGACCAGGCAGCTGAACACGGTCATCAGCGGCCTGCAGCAGAGGCTGGACGCGCTGGAAACCCGTGGGAGCGTCGGCAGCGACCACCCACCCCTGGAGTCTGGCTCGTCGGACGACGGCTCGGGACCCGGACCAGGTGCAGGCAGACCCCACGCCCCCGGCGGAGCCCCCAGGAGTCGCCCCGGCGCCAGTGCCCCCTCTCTCACCGCCCCCTCTCACCACAGCGCGGGCCGCCGCAACGAGCGCGTGCCGCCCGGCAGTGGCAGTGAGGATTGGCGTGATGAGTGGCTCAGGGCGGAGTACTGCAACAGCCGTGCTCCACCGCAGACACCGGTACGCCCCCGGCGCCCCGCACCAGCCCGGGAGCCAATCCCAATGGCTGATGGACGTTATGGTGGACTCAGGGATGAGGTCCCCAGAGGAGATGTGGAGTGGGATGTCGGCGATGGTGAGGACCTGGACCTGGACCTGGAGGAGTTCGACATCAGCCCGCCGCGTGGTGTACGACGGGAGGCCGCTGAACGCAGCCGCCGGCGCCGTGATGAGGAGGCATACATGGAAGGAGTACGGCGTGAACATCTGGGTTCCTGGAGGAACCGCGGCGTAGCCACAGGGATTCCATGGAGGAGATGGACGTGGCGGCCGTGGGAGTCCGTGGGAGAGGCCGATGGGAACCTCGGTCGACCTCGCGGCCGGCGTTCATGGTCTCTAAGGCCGCGGATGCCGCCGTGTGGGAAGACTTGAAGGACATCAAGCCCCCCATGTACGACGGCAACCCCCTCAACCTCGACCGCTTCTTGGAGAAGCTGGACGATTGGGGGTTAACCGTTACTGAGGACTTGCATCCCGCTGATGCGGAGAAGTATGTCTTCAGACGGTTCAGGTACCGCCTGCCGGAAGTGCTCGGAGAGCTATACTTCGTGGCGACCAGGGAGGGGAAAATCAAGACCCTCAAGGAAGCCAAGAAGTGGCTCATCGAGCAGGAGCGGGTGGACGCTCCGCAGGTGGCTGCCAAGCGGTGGAAGTCCATCAAGCTTGAGCATGATGGACGGGAGATCCGCCTACGGGACTGGCGTGACTTCCGAGGGAAATACACCCTCTTCCGCCGCAACGTGGAGGATTGGAACGAGGGTGACGAGCAGGCTCGCCTGCTCTCCATGCTGCCGGAAGCATGGATCAAGAGGGTCACCAAGGAGGAATCCAAGAGGGCCAAGTCCAACCACACGGTCAAGATGATGCTCCCCAAAGAGTATCATACGAACGTGGTGGCTTGGACGAGGAAGACTGTGGCCCGGGATGTCAAACGGCACTCCCTGCGGAACGCTCTCCTCATCACCGTCTCGGGCGATCGCGAGAAGACCGTGATGTGGCGCCTTGACGAGTGTGAGTTGAGCAGCCAGACCATCCGTCTGCAGCCCATCCCGGCGCGGATGAGCTGCGACGAGATCCTGGAGTGGGTTGGCGAGGAAGTACTCAAGGAGTACCGAAACCTCCACCACACCCGCGGGTTGAGGCCCGGCGACCGCGACGTCAACTACGTTGGCGAGGGACCTGGCGGGGAAGCTGCCATGGACCCAGCGGGAGCCGGCGGCGATGAGACTCTCGTCGACGATGACGACGACGATGAGCCCGCCGAATTGGCCGTTTGTGCCTTCGTGGCCAAAAACCTGAGCGCGGGGAGCAAACCGGGAAACTGGAAGCCCCTGCAGCAGGGTTGGAGGAAGCAGGAGAAGAGGGACCCTCGCCGCATTGGCGACCCTCCGCTGTCCTTTGGGGAGTTCATACGAGCTCACCCTCAGGGCTGTTTCGTGTGTTATGGGAGGAAGAAGGGCTTCAACCATGACCACCGAACATGCCCGACCCACAAGGCCGACACGGAGGCTTACAAGAAGGTGCACGGGTCGAAGAAGCGTGCGCCCGCGGGTATCCGGGAAGCCAAAGTGGAGGTCGACAAGGAAGAGCTGGCCAAGCTGATGTCGTCGGTGGGGACCGAGTTGGCCAAGGAGATCCAGGAGATCAAGCGGAACTGGGTCCCCAGGTCGGAGAACAAGAACAAGGAGAACAACCAGAACGACCAGAACAAGGACAAGAACAAGACGACTAGAAAGGAAAGAAGGGAAAGGAAGAAGGGTGTCAACGAGGTTGATGCCGAGGAGACTTCCCCTACTTCCACAACCGACGCCCCCTAGCGGAGCCCCTGCAGCCAAGGGCCCCAGCTAGGGCGGTCGCAGGATGGTGACCTGGGAAGCGCCGAACCATCCCAGTCGGGAGTCGATAAGCACAAGGGGACTGCCGCGGGCAGAAGGCCGGGTCCGGCACCCAGTCGCGGAGGCGGGGTGAGGGCAAGTGAAGGCACGAACCCTTGCACCCGTCCGTCCTTCGCGACCAAGAATGTGTTTGACGTACTTCAAGATCTATCCGAGAGTATCGGAGGATCACCCGGACCGCAGCTGGATGCTGCAGATGGGAGGCCTGAGCCCATTGTCCACGACCTGCACCAGTCGCTTGTTGAGCTTCTGGAACGGCCGGAGATCCTGAGTTTGCACGCCGTGCGCCGTGTCGGTCGCGAGCGGCAGTTGCATCTTAAGGTCCGTGCCCTATGCGGGGAAGTGGAAAACGTTTTCGACGTGTTGGTTGACACAGGCGCTCAGGTCAGCTTAGTCAAGGCTGGCCTACTTCCGCCAGAGTGTCTGACCGACAGTCGGAAACCTGTCAGGCTGAAGGTGGCAAACGGCCAGTACATGGTGGGAGGCACGAAGGAAGCGGCCATCGGGCTGCAGTTCGTGAACCATCGTGAGCTGAGTCGCCCGGACCTCGGCAAGGAAATCCTCCTGCACGGTCGCTTCTACGAGGCCGAGATGGACTGGGACATGATCGTTGGGTACGACTTCATGATGGAGACTGACTCCGGCGTCCTCCCGGCCCAGGCCTCCATGACCCTGTACCAGGACGACCAGCTCTTGTGGCTATCGTCACCTAAGCATCATTAGGAATGCCAATGGATCCATCCGGAACGCAATCAGCTCGAAGTGGCCGCGCTGGACACTGAGCCAACTGGTCCTGCAAACCAGGAGTACGGCGTAATGCCGGAAGTGGCGAGCCGAGTTGTTGCGGACCTGGGAGCTTCGGATCTGGCCCTGGATGCGTTCTGATCAGGAACCTCTGCCCATCTGCGGGTTTGCGAGAAGTACTGGAGCGCACAGGACTCCGCGTGGAAGAAGCACTGGGGTCCGCATCAGGGCTTGATGTGGATCCATTGCCCTCGATGGGACATTCCAAGAGCGATAGCGAAGATTCGCAAGGACCGCTCCAAGGCAGTGCTGGTTGTTCCTATGGGATGCACCGAGGAGGAAAGTACCCGACATTGGGTAGCCTCATTGACCAACATGACCTTAAACAAGGTCGTCCTACCGGCTGGAGAGAGTGTCTATCAGGACGCTAAGGGACAGCCCATGCCACCCCAGAGATGGCCAACAGAATTCCACTATGTGGATGGGGGCCTTGATCAGGCCGACACCACGGACTTCGTCTGTGTCAACCGCATCATAGCAGAGCCATGGAGGCAATGCTTTGCGGTTCCCCCTGTTGACATCGAAGAATCAGAATCGGAAGACCCCCTCACTGAAGAGGAGTGGGATCTGGTTCAGGGGTATATGGATCAGCCCTTTCACGACTGGGGAGACCAGCGTGAGGGCAAAGGCCAGGACAAAGCCTGGTGGGAAGTGGACTCAATCGTCTCTGGTTCCTATGAAGGGAACACCTTCGTTCAGAAGGTGCTGGATCACATGTCCAGCCAGGACGAGCCGCCTGGCGGTAACCCACCCACCTACGGCGATCTGTTCCGAGGCAAGACCAGAGATGGCCCTTTGGGCAACCTGGGAAGACCACCTGAGCCGAAACCGAGCGGGGTCGCTACCCCTCAAGTAAGCTCCATGGTTCAAGTGCCCGGAAAAGCCAAGGCGGAGTCCGATGACTGCCCCAAGATCGAGGCTTTGAGGGCCAGGCTGAGGCAGAAGTATGGTGATACCTTCTTCAGCGGTAAGCCAGTGTTTCCCCCACCGGTGCGTGGACCGTATGGCGAGGCCAAGATACGACTGAAGCAGGACCCCCGTGTGTATCGCCACCGGGAGTTTGCCCTGAGGGGCGGGAGGAAGGATGCCACGGAGAAGATCCTCCGTGACTTCATCCAGAGAGGCTGGATTGAGCCGTGCCACTCCGAGTGGGCCTCTCCGTGCTTCGTCGTCCCCAAGAAGGTGGCCGGTGAGTGGCGGCTCGTGGTCGACTACCGCGGCCTGAATACCCAAACGCAGCATGATAGCTATACGCTTCCCCTCATTGAGGACATGCTGCAAAAACAACACCGGCGGAGGATCTTCACGGTGATACACCTGATACATGGTTATCATCAGATGCCTCTCCCCGAGGAGTCCCGTGCCTGCACAGCCATGAGCACCCCACTTGGACCTCTCCAGTGGAAGGTGATGCCCATGGGCGTTACCAACGGCAATGCGGCTTTTCAGCGGATGCTGGAGAACCTGCTTGAGCCGGTGTGTGACTGTGCGGACCCCTTCGTGGACGACGTGATCATCGCGTCCGAGGACCCCAGTATGAGCTACGAGGAGCTCCTGGAGGCACATGAAAGGGACGTCACTCGAGTGCTCGACCTTCTGGTTCGGCACAAACTCACGGGCAGCAGTGAAAAGGCCACCATTGCTGTAAGCGAGGTGGTCTTCGCTGGCCACGTAGTCAGGAACGGGCAGCGAAAGCCCATACGTGACAAGGTGGCTGCGATTGAGCACTGGGAAAAGCCCAAGACGGTCTCTGAGCTACGGGCGTATCTGGGGTTCTGCAATTACTACTCGGGGTATATCAAAATGTATGCCGAGTATGCAGCCCCCATGACGACCATGCTCAAGGGCAACCGAGAGGAGACCAAAAAGGGGTCCAAGAAGGCTCTGGTCTCGGATGCTGATTCCGACCATGCCTTTGAGGGGATGAAGCAGGCGCTGCTATCCGCAGTGGGTCTGCACCTCGTGGATCCCGACCGAGGGTTCGTCCTGCGCACCGATGCTTCCGACTACGCCGTTGGCGCTGTCTTAGAGCAAGTGCTTGACGACGGGAGGCACGTGCCCGTGGCCTTCTGGAGCCGAGTCCTGGCGGAAGGCCAGAGACGGACGTGGACGCCCCGTGAAAAGGAGGCGTATGCCATCGTCATGGCTCTCAGGAAATGGGCTGGGTACATAGCCCTCCATCCCGTCACCGTCTGCACCGTCCATCAGAGTCTGCAGTCGTGGCACAAGGAGCACGTGGACACCCCCTCTGGTCCCGCCTCCCGACGGGCAAGATGGCATGAGACCTTGTCCAAGTTCGACCTCACGGTTGTGTATATTCCTGGAAAGGATAACACCGTGGCGGACTGTCTCAGCAGGTGGGCCTATCCCGCCAGCAAGGGCATGACGGATATCTCTGCCCATGGCGATGAGGCTGAGACCGCTGAAGCCAAGAGGATCATCGAAATGGAGCGCCTGATGGAGGAGGAGGGTGTTAAATGCTTCGTCGTCATGGCTGCGGATGCCCCCCTCGCGTCGAGGGTGAGCAGAGCGGTCAGAGTACTCGCCCCTGAGGGAGCTGAGTCCGACAAGCACCTCTTCCCGGAGTCTTGCCTCCCGGACGACTGGACCGACAATTACGCCAAGTCTGAGGCCTTTGCGGCCGAGTATAGGGCTGTGACCGACCCTGACGACGGGCAGAAGTGGCCAAAGGGGCTGACCGAGGAAGATGGCAAGCTCTACCGGAATGGTAAGCTGCTAGTACCGGAGTCCCGGCTGCTCGAGCTTTGTGAAGCTTGGCACCACCACATGCTGCACGCAGGGGTCAAGAAGCAAGCCCTTGACATGCAGCGCCGGTTCGAGATCAACCACATCGTTCTCTACACCGCCATCAAGAGGGTCAGGAAGGGTTGTTCGGTCTGCCAGGCCTGCAATCCCGATAACCGGAACGTCAAGGAGGAAGCCCAATGGACCCCGGTTCCTGACCAGCCCATGGAGAGCGTGGCCATGGACGTCTTCTCCATGCCCGAAGTGCACATTGGCAAGGAGACCTTTGACTGTGTGGTTCTTTGCGTGGATCCCCACAGTGGCTACGTAGTAGCCGTTCCGACACGCAAAAAGGGGTTGCTTGCCAAGGAAGTCACAGTCATGATGATTCGTCATTGCCTGACCGTCTTTGACATCCCCGGCACCATTTGCAGTGACCGAGGGCCCCAGTTTACTGGTGGCTGGTTCAAGGCTATGTGTTCCCTCATGGGAATACGTCACGCCAAGAGCGTCGCCTATCTCAGCCGGTCTAACGGCCGTGCTGAAGTGGCTGGACGGCAGCTGTTCGAGAAGCTGCGCAAGATCCACATCACCAATCCACGTCGGAACTGGTTTGAGGAGATGTGGCCTGCTCTGAAGGCCCATCATGACAGCCCCACTCCGGGCGGTTTGTCCCCTCACCAGATTCTGTTCGGCAGGGACCCCCTGGGTAGGGGACTTCCCTTGTCTGGTGATGGCATGGCTATGGATGCCAAGGAATTCTTTGCGCGGCAAGAGCAAACGGCGCGGGACATCCGCCAGCAGCTCGAGAAGGAGCATGCTGAGCGTCAGAAGTCCGCCCTGAGCTCGGCAGCGCAAAAGTTCAGGGTGGGAGACCCGGTGTGGGTGATCAGACCCCGCTTCATGGGCACCCACCGCACCAAGACCTGGTTCACACCCGGCGAGGTGGTCCGCAGGATTGGTGAGGACACCTGTCGCATCAAGGTGGTTCACAGACAGTTCCGGGAGCGCCACGAGAGTCAGCTCCGTGTGCGGGAACCCGACCTCCGTGGCCGACATGTGTCCCTGAGCTACGCCGTACATGAGGCTGACTCGGACGACGATTATGCGGAGCAGGACGACTATACAGTCGAGAAGATCCTGGCTCAGCGTCCGAAAGCCTCGGCACCAGGCGGTCTGGAGTTCAAGGTTCGTTGGCGAGGCTATGGGTCGTCCCACGACACCTGGGAACCCAACTCCTCGTTCGTGCCGCGGGTCAATACTCCCTCCATGGAGTACATCCGCAAGCACAAGACCAAAATCGACGTTTCGGAATGGCAGCACTCACCCGGGCGATTGCAGCCAGGGGCGCCTGATCAGTGCCCTGAGCTCTCCCCTGATGTGTTTTGAGCGCTTGTGAGGTCGACGGATCGTCCCTTACTTGCTTGCTCTCTTCCATCTTCCGGTGACCTGCCATCAGAGTGGCCATGTACCCCCCCCTGCTGAATCCAGAGGAGGATGGCCCCTCTCTTCTTCTATTTGTCACTCCCCCCCCTGCTGAATCCTTGGGAAACCAAGTGGGGCGACTGACCTTCATATTTCTGAGCTCTTGGGGCCTTGAAGCCCATACGACGTTGCGCAACGGATGCCGCTGTCATCGGCATTGCGATTTTTTTTGGTGTGTGGTCTGGTCCCATGGCACTTGCGGGATCCAGACCAGTCGACGTGTGTCTCGAGACTATATATGGCCTGAACTCAGGCGTTTTCTTGCCTACCCTCCTGCATATGCCTTATCCTGACCGTGGCGTGGTTTGGCGCTCTGTTCAGAGTGTGTTTACACGCCTATTTACCCCGCTAGTTTTGCTTTTCTGTCCTCCCCAGGATTTTTGCATTTGTATGTTGCGATTGTCAGCCGATCACCGACAGATGGACTGCTTTTTCCCCGCCCGATGGGATGCGAATCGGGATACAGAGGCGCCCTGAGTCGCCGTTTACATGCTTTTACTTGAGGTTGAGCCTGGACCAGTACCTAAGTACTTATTCTACTGTATGAGTGCCCGTGATACCGTGTGCCCTATTCGCTGTGATGTGGAGATCCTGATGGCGCCAGGCGGGAGGCCCAGTTGCCTGACTACACTCCCAGCGGTCCGCCACTGTCAGTCCCAGTGTGAGCCTACCGACTCGCAGACGCACTTGCAGTCGGATGGCGGCCTCCGGTGCTCCTGACCTCGGTCAGTCTGCCTGGGAAACTGGTGGTTTGAGGAGTCGACGCCTCCGCCCACACTGCATGAGGACTCCCTCATGTATGGCCTTCGTGGTAATAGGGCGAGGGAAAAGACGCCCTTGATGCCCGATCCCTTAAGGAGGAGCTCGTTCGGCTGTACTACTCTGGACTCGCGTCGTATGGATATGGACATGGTGCGCCCGAGGAAGGACCCGTGGGGACTCTCCCCAGTCGGCGGGCCTTGGGAAGCTTGGGGTAGCCTGATGGATCTTTGTGGTCGCTCTCGACCTGTGGGACCACCTCGGTCGTCGTGTGCCGCCTATGTTGGCTGTGTATGCCACTGCCACTGTGGTGGTGACCGTAGCAGCCGGCACCCGGTGCGCCTGGTATGGGTTAACGGGTCCTTTGGATGCCGAACAATCGCCGCCAGGACCCGGGACTTGATACTTGATACTATACTTGAAGTTACAAGACCCTACAGCACTATACCTGTCTTACTGTGGAGTTTGGAGCCTAACCTGCGAATCAGCCTGAAGTGAGGATGTGACATCCCCCCTTCAGGATATGGTCCTGGGTACCCGCTGCCATGCTTGGGTGTTATCAAGCCCCCCCCAGGGTTTGCTCTAAGGAGGGGGGTGAAGTGGTACCCAGAACCCCATGGCTAGGTTACGGCATACAACCGGTCTCCGGTCCACTAACCCCCAGTACGGAAGGGAAGACCGGTCTCCGGTCCACTAACCCCATGTACGAAAGGCGCCCGTTGACGCCCGGTGCGAGCCCGGCGGGAGCGTGTTCCGTGCCGTAAAGCCCCGCATCGGCAACCAATGCACCGCCAGCGGAGGTTTATATATCAGAATATCAGGAATCAACAGGGTTTTATTTTCACCTTGTTTCCGTCAATTTTTACGCTTCCGTTCTGATATTCACTGTTTTGACAGCTGGCGGTTAGCTCGCGACCTTAGCGTAACCGCCATTTAACTGTTAATAATGGAAATTCTAGCGCTATCCGTGACGAAGGCTCTAAAGTCTTCAGGAACTGCATTGATGCATCCGCAATTTTCACATTCTACACTCGCAACCTTAATCCGAATTTTTCAGGATGTCGAAATCGGATTTTCGACTTCGACATCCCCGCACTTGATTTGACCTCTTTCGAGTGGACCTACGTGCTTCCCTATGCACGAATCAACTTTCCTTTTATCTTGCCCTCCATTTGTCTTAGAGATATGGGCAAAACAAAGTTGATTCGTGAGGCCACTTGTGAGGGTCATATCTCGTGCCGCTTGCGAGGAATGACAATAAAGAAAACGTGGGATGTATTCACAATACTCCCGACGTAATTTAGGAAGCTTTATATGCCTTGCGTCTCCACACGTGCGCGCTAGCGTAATGGATCATGGTCAAGAGGGTAGAGTTGGCGTTGTAACTCTTTGGCCATGATATTGCGTGCGTTAAGATAACTTTCGAGGGTAGCGCGCGAGTGCTGGTGTTGCATAGAAACTCTCATTGAGTTCCTATGAGCGATTGACACAAAGTTATGCCCTTGGAGGGGCATGACATATCTTGGGGGGAGCTACTTTTTTGGGCAATATGGAGTATGTGCCTTGTGTTGTGTTGCGTGCCCATTTGGCGGGTCCATCGCTCCAAGCCAAACCCGCCAATGGACCTCATATTGTGCAAGCCCCTTCTCCATACTCCCTACGATCAATTGCAAGCCTAATCTTCGTGAAGGGAAGCTTGTGTGGCGATCCCGAAGCGGTGCGTTGGGAGCAAAGTGTGTGTTTTGGAATTTTCCATAATTTCATGTGCCCACTTGGGAGGTAGCCTCGTGACCTTTCAAAGCGCCCCAAGTGGAGCACATATGTGGAATCGAAGGTCATTGGTGTCAAGTCATTATGTTTAGAAGGATTAGTTGATTGCACGATCCGAGCCGAAGATATTATAATATAACTGTGCACCTTTCAAGGCACTTTTGTGTATCTTTGTGCCAATTTTGCCGTTTTTGGCCCGTCATGATGTCAAGTGGCGACCGTGTATTCCAACGTTGCGCTCAGTTGACATCATGACCCAGTTATGATATGAGGGTACATTCTTTCGTTGCCCAACATATCTTGGACCCGGCGAATAACTCCTCTTGGGCTTGGCACACCGTGGCCGCCATGTTCGCGATTTGGGACTATCCCAAATCATGGGCTCACTTGGCGACCCTGCCATTCCCAAAACCGGAGGAGTTGGGCGACGCCCAAAAGATATGTTGGACACACATGACCTGATACCAATCCTATGGCACACTCCGGTCCAAGTCTGGCATGTGCCTCATTTGCTCCAACCATGCGTGTGCGCATTTTCGGCCATTTTGAGTAATTTTCTACTTTCGCTGCCCGCCGTGCACTATGTTCTGCCCACCCGTGCACGCCGGACGCATGGACCAATGGACCATATTTGACATGGGTGATATGTACATTGGTCCCCATGGTTCGCACACCACGTGGGCGAAGCGGAGCAACCTTCGTTAAGGCGCTAGCCCAAAGTGAGTGTGGGCAATTTTGCCATTTTGGCGTTTGTGGACCCAATTGGGATCGTCACCACGCCGAGTGACATGGAGATCTTTGGAAGCCAAGTGCATGGGAGTCTCTGTTGGACTCCTGGTGAATGGCGTATGGAATGGCGCTGTGAAGGGAGCATATGGAACGACTGTCGGTTGGCCTTGGAGCACCTTGGTTCGCAATAACTCGCCTGTGGCTGGGCGGTACACCCCCCCTATTGGCAGGGTTTCAGGGTCCGGACTGAGCAGGGCATGGGTTGTGTTTGAGCCCCCGCCCCCACCAGCCACTGAAAGGGTCGGACCTGGGATTGGGATACGAGTTAGGACTGAGTGTCTATTGTCCTGTGATTGCCTTTACCCCAGTCCAGTCTTAACCCCATGTGTACATATCCTGATGTGTTGTTGTACATACTTTTGTTCCCTCTTTGCAGAGTGGCAAGGATTCTGAAACGCTTTGTCACATGACACCAGCGTATTGATGCCCTTGTGAGCGTAGTGCTTTGCCTGCCTGCTCACCTGTGCGTGTCACCGCAGCGTCCCGTGGCCGGCCCCCCACGGGAACGCGTCAATATAACACATACCCCCAAAAAGTGGCTCCCACCATGATATGCCATGCCCCCTCCATGGACATAACTTCACGTTAAAAGTACGTAGGAACCCAAAGAAAATTTGCTATGGAACTCCAACACTCATGCTGTACACTCGAAGGTCGCAAAAAAATATTCGGTTGCGTGGTCCAACAGTTATATATCACTTTCTACCCTCTTGACCATTATCCCTTGCCCTACCGGGCATGTGTACACACCAAAGGCGTTTGATGCTTCCCAAATTAAGTTGAGACCAAGGCTGTTCCAACCCCGTTCTCGAAATCGCCACTCCTCGCCGTGAGCCGGAGATATGATTTTTCAAAGTGGTCTCACGAATCACTTTTGTTTCGACTATATCTCCAAGAAAAATGAAGGGCACAACAAAACGAAGGTTGATTCGTGATCGGGGAAAACTGTATGACCACTCGAGATTCGTCATATCAAGTGCGGCGATGTCGAAGTCGAAAATCCGATTCTGAAGGTCTGAAAAAATCGGATTAATTTTGCGAGTGTATAATATGAAAAATGCAGAAGCAACGAGCCCTTTACTGATGAAATCTGACCCCTCATCGGGGTTTCCGCCAAAAAATCTGTAAATAACAGTTAACCAATCGGTTACCGCAAAATCGCGAGCCAACTGACAGTCACCGATACATTGACTATCAGAACGGAAGGCTGAAAAATTACGGAAACATTATCATAAAAAAACCCTGTTGATTCGTGATATTCAGATATATAAATCTCAGCTGGCGGCGCCTCGGTACTGAATATGGCCCTTCATAGCCGGAATGGCCAAACCTATCACACTATCACATCGTTGACTCCGTGTGCCGGGCCACAGGCGCCGTTCTGGCTCTGGCGGGCCTCTCCAACGCCTCGGCGTCATGTCCCAGGCTGGGTTCTGGGGCCGTGTTCGCCCTTGTGGGCGGTCTGGCCGTCTCCTCCGACTCCGAAGGTTGCTCATGGGCTGTCCGATAGCCCCCGGAGTGCCCTTCGGAGTCCCACAGCCTGACCGGGCTAGAGTCCGTATCCATAGCCCCGGCGTCCCCTGCCGCGGGCTTGGGTGACCCGCGCTTCCGGTAGCGCCGGGCCCGTCCTCCACTGCTGCCTGAATGGCATGTCTCCTCAGAGTCCTCCGCGGCGGAGCGGAGGTTCCATGCCTTTGGGCAGCGACACTCACACATGGAGACCAGGTCCTCCATGTCAAGTCCTCCTCTTCCCGAACGTCGTATTTGTCTTCGGGCTTCAACTTCCGGAGTTCGCCATGCTCCTGAGCGTCTCGGCTCTTCTCTGGCTCCAATCTCCGGCGTGGTCTCCACCGAGTCCACAATACGCACCCGGGGCGTACTTGGGCAGGGCTCAAAGGGGCCCAAGTCCCCGGGTCGGCGGTAGGTAGGGGCAGCAGGTACGCCTCCGCTACCATAAAGAAGGTCCCTACCAGGACCGGCCCCTGCTGTGCCCCTTCCGCCTGTAACCCCTGCTGACTTGCTCCTGATCAGCGATTGCATTCCTCAAAATCCAGGGTCCAAAATCCACAAATATAGAAAATAAAATCCTCCTTCAACCCTGAACAGCAACCAGATCCCACAACTACAGCAATAATCCAATCCACAATCCAATCCACGCTGCGGGCTTCCGTTCAGCACACCGGTCGTCCCACGGTGGCGGGCATGTACAAGAATTGCACCAAAGAGGAAACCCCTGAAATTGACATATGAACACGAATAGAGCAAAGTTTGGGAAAGATGGAAACGTACACAATCAAAGCCATAGACCCCTCATTCCCTGGACTCAAGACCTTCCCTTGACTCGCCAACATGCGGTCCTGAACCCAGTCAAATAAGATGGCTAAATGCCATGTGTCAAAGGTCACTACACAAACCCCAAAAATGTGTTCTCTCCCAAGCCTCTCAATCCTAGCCGAAAAAGGGAGGTGGCGTGTCATGGCCTGGAGTGACACTCAGTACCATGTCCTGCCCTGACATAAACTTGGTTGGACTTGGGGTTGATTGGGCTTGGAGAACCGCCCCATGAAGATGACCTCACAACATGGCAAAATCAGGCAAATCACACCATTATGCCCAAAATCAATTATATACTCAAAAATGCATACGGCAAATGTTCAAATGCTCCACGCATGTGTCAAACCGGAACGTAGTATACAAGGGTGATATGGACCACAGGTCCATGCCCAAGAACATCCCATCATTGGCTCCGAAACCCCTCCAATTATGTACATGACATGCTTCACAAGTCAGCTCACGAATTTGAGACCTAATTTTGTGAGGCCTCATGTGCCAAGCCAAAGTGACCACATGATCTGGCATATGGTGAGGTACAACACCGAAGCATATGCCAACATATAAGCAACATACCATAGTTCACAGATCTCTAGGCACTTTACTGTTAGCCGACCAATTGAGCACATAAAACACAAATATGAGCATAAAATGAGGTCAAAAACATGCAAATAATGCCAAATTCAAGATAATTACAATAGTATATAACTTCGCTTACCCATGGTATCAACATATGATTCAAAACACAATTGCTTGGGACCATTTGCCGACAATCCGCCCACTTGGATCCCCACATGGACGCACAGGGACACCTTCGAACCTCCTCCCAACACGCACCACGAAAATGGGAAAATTGATAATGGCGCTTGTGGGTCGCTTCGTAAGCCCTCTCACATGCACTATATGAGCGGTAGACTTAGTCTGGCGCTATGGAGTTCACCATTAGGACATGGGCAAAGCCCTTGCCACGTATGACTCCATATATCCTCCCACAAACGGAGATATATAACATGGGCGTGAGCATGTCGAAGCACATACCATGCATATAACACATACCCTCAAAAAGTGGCTCCGACCATGATATGCCATGCCCCCTCCATGGACATAACTTCACGTTAAAAATACGTAGGAACCCAAGGAAAGTTGCTATGCAACTGCAACACTCATGCAGTACACTCGAAGGTCGCAATAAAATATTCGGTTGCGCGGTCCAATAGTTATATATCACTTTCTACCCTCTTGACCATTATCCCTTGCTATACCGGGCATGTTTACACACCAAAGGCGTTTGATGCTTCCTAAGTTAAGTTGAGACCAAGGCGATTCCAACCCCATTCTCGAAATCGCCACTCCTCGCCGTGAGCTGGAGATATGATTCTTCAAAGTGGTCTCACTAATCACGTTCGTTTCGACTATATCTCCAAGAAAAATGAAGGGCACAACAAAAGGAAGGTTGATTCGTGATCGGGGAAAAGAGTCGGACCACCCGAGATTCGTCATATCAAGTGCGGCGATGTCGAAGTCGAAAATCTGATTCTGAAGGTCTGAAAAAATCGGATTAATTTTGCGAGTGTATAATATGAAAAATGCAGAAGCAACGAACCCTTTACTGATGAAATCTGACCCTTCATCGGGGTTTCCGCCAAAATATCTGTAAATAACAGTTAACCAATCGGTTAACGCAAAATCAAGAGCCAACTGACAGTCGCCGATACATTGACTATCAGAACGGAAGGCTGAAAAATTACGGAAACATTATGATAAAAAAACCCTGTTGATTCCTGATATTCAGATATATAAATCTCAGCTGGCGCCGCCTCGGTACTGAATATGGCCGCTCATAGCCGGAATGGCCAAACCTATCACACTATCACATCGGGTTAGATCAGGTGGATGGGAGAGTATGATATCAGCCAATGGCGGCTTGCCGGCACATAGATACACACCCCAAGTGACCCAAAGATGGCCACGGGGGTCCCAACGGGCTTCAGGTGGGGGACCCTTCTGGAAATTAAGGAACGGCTCTTGGTCGCACAACCAGACCACAGGGTTACTCCCCAACAGTCGTGCCTGACAGGATAGCACCAGCATACCCGAAACCAATTCCTGCTCATAGATGGAGTAGTTACCCCGGGCCTGGTTCCATTTCCAGTTCCAGTGACCCAGGACTATTGGTATCCACTTGTCGTCAGGGTAGCTGTGCTTGAGGGTACCATCTTTGTTCAGTCCATCTGTCCCCAATTTGGAAATGGCCGAGTCGAACTTCTCCTTCTCTAGTGCTTGCCATTGGAACAACGTTCCACCACCGCCCACATTGCTGGCGTCGGTCACCAGGCTCATCTCCTATCGTGCTCTAGGTACGCCCAAGCACTTAGCGTTGGCCACCTTGTCTTTCAGCTCGTCAAACGCTTGTTGCTCTTGTGGGCCCCAGCGCCAGGTGGTACTCTTCTTGATCAAGTCCGTCAGGATGGCGCTGGTGTAGGTGAAGTTCTTGATATGGCGGCGGTAGAAATTGCACGCCCCAATGAAACTACGTACATCATGGAGTCTTTTCCTGGGGTCTTCATGCCGTACCTTAGCATCCATCAGGGGTTTGGCCTTACAGGCCGCTGGGGTCCACCAGCCATAGCCAACATCGAACCCCAGGTACTGCATAGTCCCTTGCAAGAACTCACACTTCTCCAGCTTGAGTCGTGCCTGGTTCTCCTGTCAGACCGCAAAGAACTCACCCAAGAGGATTAGGTTATCCTCCTGGGTATTGGTGCCGAAGCATACATCGTCGATGTGTGCTTCCATCTGGGCCCCACGGGATATGAGTTCTTGCACCTTGGGTCGCCGTCGTAGGATGGACAGGATCTTGTTCATCAGCTCTTGGAATAGAGCGGGTGCGTTGGCCACGCCAAAGGGCATGACCTTCCACTTGAACACCCTCCCCTGAGGGGTGATGAAGGCGAGTAGCTCCTGGGCGTTGGGCGTCAGGTCCACCTGCCAAAATCCACTTCCCTTGACCATCTTGGTCTTGTAGCGACAGGAGGCTATCTTCTCAAGGGTACACGCCATGTTAGGAATGGACCCTGAGTGGTTCAACGTCTTCTTGTTCAGCTCTCCATAGTCCACTACCAGCCGTTTGGCTGTAGACCCAGGCTTAGCCACCAAGAAACAGGGGCTGCAGTGTTGGGGGTAGTCCCCGTCCTTATACTCCAGGACCAGGCCAGCGTCGATACACTCTTGTATCTGTCACGCAATCTCATCAGCCTGCTCTTTAGGAGCCGGAGAGGGTCTCCTCCGGATCTTATGGCCCACGTACTCGGGTTTCAGCTTGAGGTCCATCTGTACCAGCTTGTCACATGAGGCTGGGGGTGGTAGTTCCCCGAACACCTCAAGATAGGTCCTTCTAAGCTTCTGCACGCGCGGGTCCGATAGCTTTATCTTGTCCTCCATGTCCTTATCAGAGTGTAAGTTGCTTGCCCCCTGGGTAATTTACGCCAGGACATGAACCTCCACCGGCCTTTCACCCTTGGTAGTATCCTTCAACCCTTGGTAGGCATATAGTAGGTCTCGTTCAACCATCTCCGGTGGACGATGGCAACATAGGCACGCTCGAGGGGGTTCACATACACATTCCTCCGAGAGTTCATCCTCCTCTGGGGTCCTCACATGGGCACCCCACACGCTCTTCATGAGCTTGAGATCCACCTCCCTTTGCCAGGTGGTGATATTTTGTTCGAGAGCCTCCTTCGGTTGAAATAGGTCTCCCTTACACCCTTGCTTCAGTGGCCATGAGCTGCGGGTAGGCTTAGCGTAGCATAGCTTTTTCGCCACCAATCTCCTCTTAGAGTCCACGTACTCCCTCAGCCTGGATCAGGGGTCCAACTCCTCGTCCAAGGGCTCTTCTCCCCTCATGGAGAGTAGGGGCTTCAGTGGGGCGACGTACTCGGCATTCTCCACTTCCGCCACGCAGGTCTGCACGAAGAAGGCGTCGTGCTCAGTTTCGTCATCAGACTGCATAGAGCCTGGCAGCTCGGATAGTCCACACTCTGAGACTCCATCAGGACGAGTTACATGGCAGGGGGAGTTGGGGGCATTGGTGTTAGTCACGACGTACTCCTCTCCCCCTGGAATAGTCTCCATAGCATCTTGAGGTCGTAGTCGATCCTTCGAATCACCCAGGTCGAGTCCATCGCTCTCTCGTTGAATAGTCTGGAGCAGGGTTGAGTCCACGTCCTCCCAGTATATAGAGGTAAGAGTACCGTCTACTACGCTGAGCATACTTCCCCATCCAGTTTTCCCGATGGGCGTCTTGCGACCCAGAGGCACGTAGATAGCCTCATCAGGTAACCGGACAGAGGTGATAGTCAGCCTGTCCAGGAGGGTTCGCCAGTACTCATTGCCCCCATGGGCTCCCCAATCGGGGGAACACAGGACCATACGGGAACGTTCCAGGGCCACCTTGGTCAATACCTTCCCCAGTTCACTGAACCCCCGGTTCCCGTAGGCCATCCCGAAAGAGGGCCAGTAAAATTTGTAGCAGCAGTTTTTCCCCTTGCTGCAGTAGAGGTCCAAGACATGTTGCTTGTCGCTGGTGAACAACTCCACGCTCAGGTCTTCTCTGGAGTAACCCAACTCCTTCAGACCTTGGTCCAAGACTTCCCCCAGTAGTTGATTGTCCTCAGTTTTGGAGGCCGCCATCATGTTGGAGGGCTCCTACTTCGATACCCTCAGGTAGCTCAAGGTGTGTTCAGACTGCTCCAGTGGCACGGACTCCCTGCCATCACCATGGTCCACGTAGAGGGGGTAGGGGGCTTGCAGCGTTAGGGATTGTATCTGGGTGTGCTGTACGAAGAAGTCGGTACCCAGTACAAAGTCGAAGGCCTTGGTATCCATCACATAGAACCGACGGGCTATCGTCCGGGAGCCCATAGGGACCTCCACTTCAGAAGTCCCCGCAGCTGTGTACCACATGTCCATGCCCCATTCGGATCGCCGCGGTAGGCATGGTGTTCGTCAAGCTCCCACGAGGTAAAATTTTCTTAGCCACTATAGATACAGTGGCTCCGGTATCCAGTACCCCCAGGTATTCACGTCCCCAAAGTCGGATACGTACCCAGAACACCAAGTCCAGGGCCCCAACAGAGCGTCCCCGTCAGAAATCCGCGGGACATGTCACCTCGAACCCCTTGTTCCGTCCTTTGCAAGCCATCCGCATGAAGCGGGCTCTCTTCTTAGCTTGGCCATCGTCACCACCTTCATGTCCTCGCTTGGCCCCTTGCTCTTGTTGGGTTTGAGTCTGCGAGCGTGTGGTCGGCCCGGAACCAGACAGCCCTCCAGAGGGCTCGAAGTTCCCCCCTGGATTAGGGTTGGGGTTGCCTCCGGAATTGTCTTGGTTCTTGTTATCCCTATCTTGCTGGCGGTCCGCGCCTCTTCCTCGTCGACCTTGGCTCTTGTCTTGGCCTTTCCAACTGCCTTTCGACTTGCCCTTGCCAGAGTCGTTCTTGTCCTTGCCACCGCCCTTGCCAGAGCCCTTGCCACAGCCCTTGCCAGGATCCTCGCCCTTGAGCTTCGCCGACAGGCGTTGCTTGTGGTAGCACTCATCGTCATAGTGCTTGCGCTTCCCACAAAAAGCACAGGTGATAGTACACCTGTAATGATCCGGCATCTTAGAATTGCTGCCGGTGTTGGTCTCCTGCTTTTTTCCCTGGACCACGAAGCAATCGCGCTGATCGCAGTCGGGGGCGTGCTGCAGGTGACCATGCTTGTCTCTGGCGTCAAACCAGAAGAGCTCCTGGACATTGTGCATGATACAGGCGCGCTAGGGGGTAGTCTCCTGTCCAGGTCTGGGTCCCTGGTACCCTTTGCCTTGGCTCCCTGAGCCTCCTCCTCCAGGACGGTAGGCATCCAGATGCTGGTCGCTCTCCTTCTCCAGCGCCAGCTCCAGGAGCAGGACAGACAAGTCTTCGTTGGTGAGGGTCCTTGCCTTCCTCTCAGCCGTGGCTCGGCATTCATCCCACACGGAGGTAGGGATCTTGGCCACGAGCCAGAACAGCAGCTCGTCGCTGCCGTAAGACCCTGGGGTGAGCCTCCCCACCCAGTTCCAGGTCCGCGAGCAAGTCTGTGATGCGGGCCGCCTTGGGGTTGTTGGGAAGCATTCCTAGGTTCTGTATCTCCGTCCTGATGGAGAGGTCTGTCTCGTAGGAGGGGTACTGCCTCTCCAGGGCCACCAGAACCTCGGCGAGGGTGGCGGACTTCGCCACTGTCTGCTTTACCTGTTTTTCCAGGTATTTTGTCTTGCAACATTGCAAGAGCAGATGGCATTTGACCCTGCCACTGGCATGAGTCTGGCCGGTCATCCTCAGGAAGCGCCCAAATTTCTCCGTAAACCCGGATAGGTCCTTCCCGGTGAATTCTGGTAGGTTGACCACGATCTTCGAAGTAGCAACCGCTTTGGCATCCTGAGAACGATGACGTCGGCTCTTCTTCGTCGTCTTCTTCTTCTTTCCCCTCGGATAGTCGGGGTCCTCAGGGTCATCATCGTCTGAAGGGGAAGCTGATGTAAGGGAAGGCGGCTCATCGTCCGAGGGGTCGCCGCCTAGGTCACTGGAGCCGTAAGGCTCAACGTCGACCGTAGCCCTCAAGGCTGTAAGTCCAAGCTGGTCCAGCTGTGCTCTGGTGGAGTTGGCCACGTGGCTGTATGGCGGCTGGGCGGTCCTGGGTACGAAGGGGCTCCTGGGCACCACTGCAGCCGTAGGCATAGGCCGGCTGCTCACTCCTCCAGGAGTGTGGCTCAGCCCAGCCATCAGGCGGTTACCCTGCAGGCCATGGGGAGAGGCTGCCAGGGTTGTAGGTGACCCTTGGGGCAGAATCAGGGGCTCTAGCTTCTCTCTGATATCTTGGGTAATGTCCCCAACCAGGTCCTTGGTTGCCCCACATAGGGCTTCCCTTAGTTCAGACCTTGTCAGGGAACGGTTGGACGATCCCCTCGATCCCCTACTCTTGCTCCCGCATGACTCAGGGCCTCTCCTTAGCCCACTCAGGGTTGCATACCCGGGTACTGGCATAGGATAGCCAGGCTCACACGCTGCATACCCAGGAAGCTCAGCCACATAGGCTCCCGTAGCGGGTAGAGGATGGTGATAATCCGCCGCATACCAGCGCGACGCAGAACTGGAGGCCACTGGCTCACTGGCAGTAGTTGCCTCTGAAAACGCAGTGGTTGATGGGTCCACACCATAGGCAGGGTAGGTAGGCATGCCAGTAACGCCTGTGCCCTCAGCCATAGGCGGGGTGGTTATGGGTGTGGATGTTGCAGCAGCTGGGTCTGGAGTTGGGAGTGTAGTGGTTGTAGGAGAGAGTGATGCTTGGAGGCCAGAGGTGCTTGGTGCGCCCTCGAAGGCCGACCCACTCGTTGTGTTGTGCTCATGGTGCACTCCTTCGTCTGCCATGCCTTCTCCTGCATCCTTCTCTCTCTCCTTCTTTCTCTTCACAGGGTCCGTGTCCACCTTCTCGACTGACAAGGCCCTGAAGGCTTATTGCAGTCCCTCCAGCAAATCGTCTGCCACGTCCACTGGCCCATGTAAGGGCACCGAAGATACAGCGTCAGGTTCTCCAGGTCCAGGCACTACAGGCGCTGGCATTGCTGGTGCCTCAGGCGCCGTCTTCACGTCGGCTTCCTCCTTTGTGTCCATACTTCTCTTCGCCCTTCTTGCTCGGGACAGTCCTTCGCCCGCTGGGTGTACGGCACGGGGTTGCTGCTGGTACGCAGAGGCTGTCTGCCTCTTGCTACCAGAACATTTTTATGAGTCTTTCAGCTCTTTGTTGTGCCTCCCCTGCTGCTTGCTGCTGGTGTAGGGTTCCTGCTGCTTGTTCTTGATGGAGAAAATGTTTTATTGTTGAAATACAACCAATACAGGAGAATCAAAGCTAGATATGAGCAAGTAGAAGACAAACAGGATCAAGGCATGAAGGGCTGCAGTCACAAAAGAGTTATATGAAAAAAGATATCAACAATCGACTACAGCAATAGACAATCAATGCAACTCGGGTTGAAATATTTTACATGATTGAGAAAAACTGATTGGAAAGCTGCCCCAAGGGCTCACACTCTCCATAGTGCCATCCTGAGATGTGCACTCTTTGTTTTTGGGTCCCATAGGTGCTGAGGTGGCATGGCTTGTGGCACTGAGGTCACTGCCATGTCACATGGGAACTTCCTACTTAGCTAGGCTGACTGGGTATTGAACCCAGGACCTCTCAAAAAAAGGTACCCCAGCCCCCTAGGGTGCATACCACTAGGATAGCTAAGAATTCATGAGAAAACATAGATAAATCCATGGGCTCTGAATCAAAGTCAGCGCCTCAGTCAGTCCACGAAAAGATGTTTTTGTTCACATTGCTTGGGGATTAAGGGGTCCACACAATATCCTGATTTAGTGTTAGGTTCTATAGGTCAAAATGTGTTATCATCCATTTTGGTTAGGCCAATACTAAGATCAAAATGGAGGATAGCTTAGAGCATCTCTAATACAACTAAAGTCTACTCTAAAGCAATGGAAAAGCACTTTTCTTATTTGTAGAACAATTGTTCTTTTTTTAGTAAGAAAATTTCTTTTTTTAGAACTTGGTCCCACTGGCCCCGTTTCGTGTTTCGTCTGAATCCGCAGCCACCCAATATGTGTCGCGGTCGCATTGGTGAAGTCGGTTTCTCTCCAGGGTTCCTCAGTTTGGAGATCCCAATTTTTCACCTGCCCTATTTTTGGTAACAAATGTTACTATTTCTAATAGAAAATTGTTTTCTCATTTCTCCGCATTCCGGGCACCTCCGGACCATCTGACCGGATCCACGGCCATTTTTTTGTCAGCCGGACACGATGGCGACGTCCGTTCGAGCTCATCTTGCACCTCGAGTCCGATGATTCGGAAAGTTGAGGGACAACAAAATTTCAGAAAAATGTTTTTTTCTGAGACCAAAAAAAAGATCTGCATTGTTTGTGTGTACGCTTGTCATGACGCATAATGACCCCCCCCCCCCGAATGCCAATATCTCCTGGAGGTGATCCATTACTCTCATATCTCTTGGTGGGAGTGCGGGTCATGTGAGGGGTTCATGCTGTGCATGTCAAGCTTGATATATTCGTTTGTGGTCTTTTCATGTAGACCGGTCAACGACATTGCTTTTGTCTATCTTTGACGTGTTGAGCCTATGCTTTTAGGTTTGGTGGTGACAGGAGGGAGTTCATTCTTTTCAGTTCCCTCCCCCCCCGTTTACTTGGGCGGGTGGCCACGGTGTATGTGGTAACCTCTCAAAATGAGGGGGGCGCCAAGGGTACAACTGGGATCCTCCCGTCCTCTTCATGTCCTTCCGAGCAGGTAACATTGCTCCTGGAAGGGGGGTGAAGCCGGTTAGGATCCCATTTGGCTGCACTGTTCCATATGTCAGCGAAGCCTGCGATTACAGCGATTTCCGATGTAATTTCAGGAGAATTCCGAAATTTTATTATTTATAAACCACAGGATGAAGGATTTCACATTTCTTGTTCGGACCAGGCCTGCTGTTTGTGCGCGCGCCCTTCTCGTGTTCCTGGTCGTGTGCGCGTGCTCTCGGTTCCCCAAATGCGGGCCGATCGTCTGACAATTCTTCCCAATGGGTGCTAATAGTGTTAGATTCTATGCTGTTGCGGAAATGGATACAAATCGGAAGCTAGGGCAACTCAAGTGGATAATAGAAGGCCCGGAACTGTGATCTGGCTGAACCCTGGTGTGGTGCCTCCGCCCACCCCGGCGGTCGCCCTTCAGGGGACTGGTACACGTTAATGGGCGCATCTGCTTCGGCAGTGCCACGCCTACTTGTATGGGGGATCACAAGTCCCTTGAAGCTGGGGGGGCCCTAGTGGAAGAGGAGTTGATGTGGAAGTGGGTGAGGTAGGGCGCACCGGGCGGGAAGAAAGTAACTGGGTCGTTGCTCCGCCATCAATGCCTTCTATTTCTCTTCTTTGTCCATTGTTTGCTTTGCGTGTGAATCATGATAAATCAATCTTTGGATTGAGATGGTCTGTGTGGAACATACTGTGCACGTGCAATGGGTGGAAATGCAATAGGAAGAGAAGTGCACTCGTGCTGACCTTTGATGCCAACCTCTCATTTGCGTGTTGCCGTTTTACTGCATTGAGCTTCAAGAAGTGTCTTCATGATGATTTCATATCTTTGGTCGAACATGGTTGGTGATCCACTATCCCTTTTTTGTCAACTTGCAGTATGGCATGAGGATAGCTCACTTGTTTTGGCAATTGGGTGTAGGGATAATCCTCAATCAATGTCGGACATTCTGGCTCAAGTCCATGCATGCTCTCACGGGTCAGGGCTAGGCGAAAGTCTCTCTCCATATGCATGCTCCCATGGGTCATGGCTAGGCTATGCGCTCGGGATGGGGTTTCGGTTAGGGTCTCCATCCTGGGCCATGGATTGGTTAGGTTCTCTCTCCGGGCATGGATTGGGGCGGGACCATCTCTCTCAAGGCCTGCATTGGGGCGGCACCATCTCTGTTCGAGGCAGGACTACTTATCTTTGGGATGGGACAATCTCACATGGATGTGCTCTCATTGGACCCGGGATATCTCTCGTTGTGCACTCACTTTGCGGGCCGGGTCTAGGTCTCTTCATGTGACCCGGGGCATCTTCTTACCCAAGCACTCTTGCCTCATCTCCCGCTAAGAAGGTTGCATTGAATTGGTTCGGTGTCACAGGAACGCGCAATTACGCAATATTGGTTTCACATATCCATGTGTGGATGGTTTCTAATGCACATGACAATTTGGGTTTGCCAATGCCATCCGTTCCCAAGCAATTAGGCACCAGATGATGGGACTGAGTGGGATATCCAAGCATGTCAGAGCATGAGGTGTATGTCGTGTGTTGGCTTTACATTTTGTTCGTGCCTTTGGTTCGCGATGCTCTAACCGCAGGAGCCCAGCAATTGGTATGCAGCACAAACTAAACAGGTGAGATTTGGTGGGCTGGCGCTTCTTGAGGCCTTGTTCGCGAGCAGCAAGTAAACCCGCCAAGTTTATTCGCTTGCTGGCCATTGTGTATGTCATTGCTAAGTGATAGGCACCCGGCGTTCAGTGTCAAGTACCGAGGCCTGCCAGCATGATGATATATGTGATGTGTCACACATGCCGGGTCTCAGGTATTCCCGTCAGGTCAGTGCCCCGACTCATATTTGGTGATCCTCATTGCAGGCGGGGTACATATGATCATTGCTGATTAATGAGTATCGACCAGTCATGTAAGTGGCCATGCCATACTTTGTGTTCATGGAGGCCATGGTGTCATGCTTGATCCACGGTGGGACATTCTTCATATTTGGAGCTCATGTTTCTCAATTCCAGTTTTTGCCGCCATGTAGGCAAGGGTGAGGATGGGCCATGTAGGCCACACTTATGTTGAATACGATGATGCCATTGTGTCGTGTATCATTTCTTTGTGTGTTGCCATGTACCATATGCACGCCATTGATGTCATTTTGTCGTGCATGACCCCCGTGATTCAATGTCATGTTTCTTAATGTGTTGAACCGAGGTTGTGTTGGCATGGTGTCATATGTCGGTAGTTCGATTGTGCATGGTACATACAATCGAATCTTTGGAGTAGGGATGCAACATTGTCCTCGATAATCGCATACTCTATTCCAGGGCTTCACTTATACTTCTCTTTCTTCCCCTCCCTTTGCTTGAGATTGTCTTATTTGTTCCCCTCTCCATGATCATGTCCTTGTATTGATGTGGGTACAATCAATCCAACTTGGTGATCGATTGCCACGACTTCATTGGTCATTCAAATTCATTGATCAAGTGTTTGGTTCTTATTGCAAGGGTTGCGAACGGGTGTACCTACGGGATTTGTTCGGATTTCGTGGTCAACGGTTACCAAGGCTACTTGCAGCAACTTTGGACTTTGGATTTTCTGAAACATGGAAGCATTGGTGAGGTCAAGGACGATGAGAGTCACGGGGAAGAGAGTTGAGAAATCGGGTATAGGCGGTAGAGCTCGCACTATGGCATTGGTTGGTCCCACAGACCTTCTTTATGGTCGGATGATGCTCGGACCATTTCAAGCTGCGTTTGACGATGCGTTTTGTCGATGCTAGGTAATTATTGTTCATTTCTGTTCTACCACTTGTGGCGTTGCCAATTTGTGTCCCCTTTGCCTGTAGCTGTCTTTTTGTCCTTGTAGCTTGAATCAATGCATTCGTTAATAGCTCTTTCTTATCGTGCACCAACAGCACTGCCAGCTGCACACCTTTCAACTCGAATTCACCTATTGGTCACCTATTGGCCACCTCAGGTAGCTCGCACAGCATGTAAGCTTGTAACATTCAATTGTGCAGTATTGAGGCCTTCGTAGCTTTCTTGGCGCCATGATTGAACAATTGGACACTCTTCTCGCATGCTTACTAGCTAAGGTGTTTCTTTGTTTTAGCATTGAAGGCAGTTGTAGCCTCTGTAGATTTGGTTTCTGATATATGTGTGGCCAAAACCGGCCGTTTTTGAAATGCCAAGTTGGGCATGAACCGACTGCAGAGCCATAACATGATCACCACACGATTTTTTTTCCGGCACAAAGTGAGTTCTTTTTCGGCAAACTCAAATTGCTTGACCATTTGGATCTCTTCTTGTTAGGCCATCGCCAACTCCTGCTCCTTGTTTGAACAAAGGACTTGGGGGAACAAAGCGACCAACACACTGTGCGAAACAAACCTGTGGCTCAGTTGGCTAGAATGAGTAAGTCTGCCCAATCAATCGCCGGGCTTCGAATATCAAGCCACCAGGCAAAAGGAGATGCTAGGAGTCAAAGGACGAATATTGTAACCGTATACTCAAGCGGAGTCAAAACATTGGTCAAAAACAGGTACGGTTAAACAAGGCATCAAGGTGTGCGGTGGCACAAGGCAAGCACAAAGAAGCACTACAACAAACATTTTGACTGCCAAAGGTTGGAATTCTTAATTGAATTGCAAACATACATTATTCGAGATTCTGACCGTGTCAATAGAAACACTAAAGCATTCCAAAGCAGATGATATAATGAAATCTGCTTTTCTGAAACATGGAAATTGCAAACTTCAGATTCCGACGACTTTCTGCCTAGAAAATTGGCATCCATGCATGCAGTATCAAATAATGATCTCAAGTATCTAACCATTCTGCCTCCATACGGAGTAAGTAAGTAAGTAAGGGCGGCCGCGTCCGCAGCCTCATCTGACTCCTCCTTGTTTGTTTTACATGGTGGCCGCCTCTGGCGGGAAGGAGTGCTCTCCACCATCAGTTCCCCTGGCGCCCCCTGTCTCACCTCACGGCCGAGAACTTCAACCAGGTTCCCTTGGGGCATGACCGGTGGTAGTCTCCGTTCAGTCTCTGCCCTCACGGTTTCAGCTCCTTCCGGTCACCCTTTGAAGGATCCCCCGGCCTTCCCCCCCTAGCACAGCCTATTGGGCGCCTGCAGGCGGGTTTCCTGTGGATAGCCCTCGCCGACAGCGGAGCATTTCTCTCTGTCAACCACATTCCACCTCTCCCCATCCCTCACGGGCTGGAGTACCCACTTGGCTCCCGGATGCACTTGGTTGTCGTCCATCCACGGTTGGAGGCCAGGGGGCGACCCTTTCCACGTTCCCCCTGGTCCCGCTCACGCGTGAACCTACGTGTACTCAGGCCATTGACCCGGGGATCTCAAGGTCAACCCTCACCCCTGCGGACACCTCACGGCCGTCCCAGAGTTCAGGGCATTTTCCTGACTTCCCGTGGCCAGGTTCCCCATGGTTGGCCAATGGTTCACCACTCCATGGCGGCTAGTTTCCCAATCCCGCGGGGCTGTTGCCTCGCGCTTTCGGCCTCCCTGCCCTTCCCATGTCCCATTCCCCTTTGCCTCATCCTGGCACCGGCCCGTTCCCAGCGTCCCATGGACTCCCTACCCCTTCGGGCCGTTGTGCGGCCCTAGCCACACGCCCTTCCCCGCCCCGTCCCCTTGTCCCTGCATCCCGTGTTTATACCCCACCAGGTCGCCTGCTACCCTGTGGTGCTGGCCCACTGGGGCCTCTTCCATCCAGGGACCGTTTCATGCGCCTAGCACGGGTCGCTCCCTTCCCGCCCCCGTCCCTTTCCCCTGTGCCGCGGCCCTGGCCTAATCCCCCGGGCTGTCTTGCGGCCCCATCCCATCCCTCATCCCGTGTTTATACCCCACCGGGCCGCCAGCAACCCCCTGGCGAGAGCCCACTGGATCCTCATCCATCCGGGGACCGTTTCGTGCGCCTAGCACGGGTCGCTCCCTTCCCGCTTCCCTCCCCCGTGCCGCGGCCCCGGCCTATTCCCCTGGGTTGTCGTGCGGCCCCATCCCATCCCTCTTCCCGTGTATATACCCCACCGGGCCGCCAGCAACCCTGTGGCGCGGGCCCACTGGATCCTCATCCATCTGGGGACCGTGTTGTGCGCCTAGCACGGGTCGCTCCCCTCCCTCCCCCGCCCCTCTCTCCTGTGCCGTCTCCCTAGCTGTCCTAGTCACCTGGGGCCGTCGCGTGGCCCTAGCCACTCTTCCTTTTCTGTCCCGCCTCCTTGTGGTGCTGCGCGGTGCTGTCCGCGTTTGTTTCCCCTTTTTTTCGTTTTTTTCCTGCTTCTTTCCGCTTGGTTCCCTCCTCCCTGCATGCACGCACAACAACACTGCATCACCATCTGTCTCGGTTCTGTTCGGTGCTCACGTCCAGTCCCTTCGCCATCCTGTGGCGTTGCCCCTGGCGGTCCCCGGCCATGCCGGGCGACCCAGCCATTCAGCCCGCGTTGCTGTACATGTATCCGCTCTCTCTCCTCTCTACCCTCCCCTCCCCTCTGTCTCCTGCCCGCCCTCTTAGTGTTGTTCCCCTGCTCCGTGTGCTCGCCGCTGGTCGTCTCCGCGCCTTGGTTGTATCTCGCGCGCCCTCACGTGCCTCAGGGCCTCCACCCTGTCTTCCGACCTGTAGGCGGACCTGGGCGGCCTCCCCAGACACCCCTTCGGGGGGACTCCCCCGTCGTCCTCTCCCGCCGGCCGCCCCTCCATCAGTTCCATGATGGTCTGGCGGGGTGGCCGGTATGACTCTATGCGGGTCATCAGCATGGTGCTTCTCTGAGAGAGACATTGTGTTCCCTTGCGCCCTCGTTGGCCCCCTGTTCCCCCCATCTTCCTCCCGCGCCCTGCCACCTCTAAGTGCCCTTCCTGTGTGTCCGCCCGTCCTGCCATTGTTTTTTTTTTTGGTTCTGTGCTCGCGCTCCTTGCTGCTCCCGCGCGCCCTGCGAGTGCCCTCTGCTCTTCTTCGTGTTACCCTGGTCCCGCTGCCCTGCGCCCCCTCTCTCGCCTGTCTCCCCTCCCATTCTCCTTCTCGCTGTTGACCCTGCCTGCACGTCTGCCCTCCCTGTCCGTGCAGCGCTGTCACTCGTGTGTGCCTCTCGCGTGCCCTACCCCTGCCCCTCCCCCTCGCCCCTACCCTTTCCCCTGGCTGCTCCCTCGGTCCCCGCCTCTCACCCCATCCTGGCTGCCTGGCTCCCTGTGTGGGGAGGGTGGGGCGGTGGGTGTATCTGTGGTCTGGACTGTGGCCCTGTACCCCCTATGCGCTGGAGACGCTTGCCGAATTCCCGCCGCTGCAGTTGCATTGTGGAGCCCGGCCACCAAGGCCTGGCGTGGTCACCCCCTCTGAGCATGGCGCACGTAAGCTCAATGTCTCGGATGCAGCACCTTTCTGCCACGCAGAGAGCTGCAAGTCCGAGCCCTGGCGCGGTGCTGCACCCGAGGGGCACAGCGCTGCTCCACGCCTTCGCCGGCCGTTCTCGCCAGTCACGACCTCGCGCTCCGCTCCGTCACTGTACCACATTCCGATACTGCTTCCCGTCTGTTGCCCTTTCTGCCCCACTCTGCTCGCCGTACCCACGATACGTCGCGCGTCCCACTGCTCGGTTGCTTCCTCCGCACTCGCCTGCGCCCCTGTACTCCGTCGCCCCTTCTCCCCTCTTCCCCGCCGCTGGTCTCGTGCTCTCTGCTTGGGGTTCTCGTCCGCGTGCTCCACCACCACATCCCCCTCCACTTTCAGCCGTGTCCCTGTCCTCCTCTGCGCACCTGCACCTCTCTGCCCCCCACCTCCTCTCCTCGTGTCCGTCACGTCCCCTCCTCACCCTCCTCCACCTCCGCCGACCCCCTGTGTCCGCCTCCCCGCATCCAATCTGCCCGTCCCTCCGCACGCCCCTGGCCCCCCTGCCCCTAGCGCTCCCCGTTCCTGCCCCTGCCCGGCCCTACGCGTCGCCACCGTACCGTCCCTCCCACTGCAACAGCTCTCGCAGCATCTGAACCCTCGGCTTCTTCCCCCTCTCCTGGGGACAGTCCACGCGCACCCCCGGGAGCGCCGCCCCCAGCATCCTCCTCCACCGCCACTCTTCCATCTCCGGCACCCTTTCTCCGGGCCTCCCCGCCCTGCCGACCAGGTCACTGAAGGGGCGGGGCCCCCTCTCATCCCACCTTCCCCTTGTCTTTCCCGCCCACTTCACGTAGCGGGCCAGCTCCGCAACGTCCCCCTCTGTCCACCCCGCGACCGTCCCGGGTCTCCTCCGCACCGGCGGCGGCGCATACTGCCGCGGCGGCGGGGACTCCGCGTCCCAGTCCGTCGGCGTCGGCTCCGGACTGGGGCTGGCCGGCCGCGGTGCCCCCTCTGCCTCCCCTGCCCGTCGCTCCTCCCCCCTGCGCCGCTTCCCCCTTTCCTGCCCTGCCTCCTTGTCCTCGGCCTGGCCCTTTTCCCTGACGGCGACCGCCCCTCCACATCCGTGGAGGGGGTGTCCCCTTCCGGATCCGGGAGGACCCAGCGGGCCCCCCGGGCCACCGCCTCCTCCTCTTCCCGCACCCTGCGCTCCCGCGCTGCCACAGCCCTGTCCCTGTCCGCCAGCCTCGCCGCCTCCCCCCTGATCCGCCTCCATGCCCTCTCCTGCATCTCTCCCTCTTGCTCAGGTGGGATAGCCGGCCGTCGGAACGGCACCAGCGGGGTATCCTCTCGCCCCCTACCCTCCTCTTGTCGTCCTCCCTCCCGTTCCGCCGACCCGCCAAGTTTATTCGCTTGCTGGCTATTGTGTATGTCATTGCTAAGTGATAGGCACCCGGCGTTCGGTGTCAAGTACCGAGGCCTGCCAGCATGATGATACATGTGATGTGTCACACATGCCGGGTCTCAGGTATTCCCGTCAGGTCAGTGCCCCGACTCATATTTGGTGATCCTCATTGCAGGCGGGGTACATATGATCATTGCTGATTCATGAGTATCGACAAGTCATGTAAGTGGCCATGCCATACTTTGTGTTCATGGAGGCCATGGTGTCATGCTTGATCCACGGTGGGACATTCTTCATATTTGGAGCTCATGTTTCTCAATTCCAGTTCTTGCCGCCATGTAGGCAAGGGTGAGGATCGGCCATGTAGGCCACGCTTATGTTGAATACGATGATGCCATTGTGTCGTGTATCATTTGTTTGTGTGTTGCCATGTACCATATGCACGCCATTGATGTCATTTTGTCGTGCATGACCCCCGTGATTCAATGTCATTTTTCTTGATGTGTTGAACCGAGGTTGTGTTCGCATGGTGTCATATGTCGGTAGTTCGATTGTGCATGGTACATACAATCGAATCTTTGGAGTAGGGATGCAACATTGTCCTCGATAATCGCATACTCTATTCCAGGGCTTCACTTATACTTCTCTTTCTTCCCCTCCCTTTGCTTGAGATTGTCTTATTTGTTCCCCTCTCCATGATCATGTCCTTGTATTGATGTGGGTACAATCAATCCAACTTGGTGATCGATTGCCACGACTTCATTGGTCATTCGAATTTATTGATCAAGTGTTTGGTTCTTATTGCAAGGGTTGCGAACGGGTGTACCTACGGGATTTGTTCGGATCTCGTGGTCAAGGGTTACCAGGGCTACTTGCAGCAACTTTGGACTTTGGATTTTCTGAAACATGGAAGCATTGGTGAGGTCAAGGACGATGAGAGTCACGGGGAAGAGAGTTGGGAAATCGTGTATAGGCGGTAGAGCTCGCACTATGGCATGGGTTGGTCCCACAGACCTCTTTTATGGTCGGATGATGCTCTGACCATTTCAAGCTGCGTTTGACGATGCGTTTTGTCGATGCTAGGTAATTATTGTTCATTCCGGTTCTACCACTTGTGGCGTTGCCAATTTGTGTCCCCTTTGCCTGTAGCTGTCTTTTTGTCCTTGTAGCTTGAATCAATGCATTCGTTAATAGCTCTTTCATATCGCGCACCAACAGCACTGCCAGCTGCACACCTTGCAACTCGAATTCACCTATTGGTCACCTATTGGCCACCTCAGGAAGCTCGCACAGCATGCAAGCTTGTAACATTCAATTGTGCAGTATTGAGGCCTTCGTAGCTTTCTTGGCGCCATGATTGAACAATTGGACACTCTTCTCGCATCCTTACTAGCTAAGGTGTTTCTTTGCCTTAGCATTGAAGGCAGTTTTAGCCTCTGTAGATTTGGTTTCTGATATATGTGTGGCCAAAACCGGCCGTTTTTGAAATGCCAAGTTGGGCATGAACCGACTGCAGAGCCATAACATGATCACCACACGATTTTTTTTCCGGCACAAAGTGAGTTCTTTTTCGGCAAACTCAAATTGCTTGACCATTTGGGTCTCTTCATGTTTTGCCGTCGCCAACTCTTGCTCCTTGTTTGAACAAAGGACTGGGGGGAACAAAGCGACCAACACACTGTGCGAAACAAACCTGTGGCTCAGCTGGCTAGAATGAGTAAGTCTGCCCAATCAATCGCCCGGCTTCGAATATCAAGCCACCAGGTAAAAGGAGATGCTAGGTGTGAAAGGACGAATGTTGTAACCGTATACTCAAGCGGAGTCAAAACATTGGTCAAAAACAGGTACGGTTAAACAAGGCATCAAGGTGTGCGATGGCACAAGGCAAGCACAAAGAAGCACTACAACAAAAACATTTTGACTGCCAAAGGTTGGAATTCTTAATTGAATTGCAAACATACATCATTTCAGATTCTGACCGTGTCAATAGAAACACTAAAGCATTCCAAAGCAGATGATATAATGAAATCCGCTTTTCTGAAACATAGAAATTGCAAACCTCAGATTCCGACGACCTTCTGCCTAGAAAATTGGCATCCATGCATGCAGTATCAAAAGATTATCTCAAGTATCTAACCATTATGCCTCCATACGGAGATCCACGTAATGTCCAGCCGGTGCTGTAGTGTACTGTAAGACCCCTGTGCACCCCAGCCATTCCCTGCGAAGTTGCACGTACCAGCGGCTGTTAGTGGATTTACAGCCGCGTTCAAATTTTGGGGTTTTCTCTTGGCTGCCGCCGAGTTTTGTGGTCGGACTTGGACGCCCTGGGTGCTGCACTGATGGGGAACGGGATCCCAGGTGGGGGGGGAGAGGATTTGCCAGGGGACCCTAGATTTAGCTGCCTGAAGTAGACGCATTTTGGGGTTGCGTCAAATTTTCATTATAAAAAACTTTACACGTTGTTCAAAAATTGGGAAAAACTCTGCGCCGGCGCCTCCATTTGGGAGTGCTCGCAGCAGGGATGGAACCTACGTCTGTCAGCTGCGACTCCAGCGCTCAGACCGCAGTGCCGCCGCTGACTGCCCTGCTGGCGCTTTTGTTTATAAATTTTTCCCAGTATGGTCGAAACTTTTGAAAAAACAAGCCCGGGGCGGGCGCCCCGGCTCGATATCCTTACAAATTACCACTCACTGTGTCCTGGGGCGTTGATGAGCAAATGTAGAAGTCAAATATGGGGCCAGAAGACCTCCATAGGCGGCGTCATACCACCAACTTACCCAAAACACACCAAGTGCACACTTGCATACACAGTCACATGCGTCCGGCCCCCAAAAATCTCAACTGCGTGCCATCGTCGCCGTTTTACAAACCTTTTTTTTTGTTTGAAAGCCTTTTTGGTATAGAATACAGCCATGTATTTCAATATGACTCATATCAAACAGGTTCTGAAACATTTCGCAATGTTTCATCTTCACTCTGTAAAATTCTACCAAAATTTTCTCTGATTTTTTTCGGGGGGATTTTTTTCTCCCGGGACGTAACTTGGCGCCACCGGTGAGTTTTGTGGCGCTTCCTTTTGTGGAGAATGTCCTTTGAAACATGTTCTAAAAGGATATCGCTGGCCGCGACAAGCCGTCTCTTGCTCACTTTGAGCTATTTTGGTTGGGGGGTGGGGCTCCCCAGGTCTGACCACCACAGTGGCACACAGTATGTTTGAGGGTGCAACGAAAGTGCCGGGGGGGTAACTTGGCGCCACCGGTGAGTTTTGTGGCGTTTTATTTTTGAGAATGTAGCTTGAACCATGTACTAACAGGATATGCTTGGCAGTGCACAGCACTTTCTTGCTCGCTTTCAGCTTTTTGGGGGGGAGGGGGGGGGTTCACTTGTCTTGGGCAATTTTTGCCAAGTTGCACGGTGGGTGCAACAAATGTCCCGGGGGGGGTAACTTGGCGTCACCGGGGAGTTTTCTGGCGGTTTCCTTCGGAGAATTTTCCTTGAAAGATGCCCTAAAAGGATATCCTTAGCCGTGCTAGGCTGTCTCTTGCTCACTTTGAGCTATTTTGGTTGGGGGTCGGGGCTCTCCAGGTTTGACCGCCGCAGTGGCACACAGTATTTTTGGGGGTGCAACGAAAGCGCCGGGGGCGTACCTTGGCGCCATCCGTGAGTTTTGTGGCGCTTTTCTTTAGAATGTAGCTTGAAACATGTACAAAAACGATATGCTTGGCCCTGCTAGGATGTTCCTTGCTCACTTTGAGCTATTTGGGGGTGAGGGTGGGAAGGTTTGCCTGTTTTGGGCAATTTTTGCCACGTTGCACGGTGGGTGCAACGAATGTCCCAGGGGGGGTAACTTGGCGCCACGGGTGAGTTTTGTGGCGTTGTACTCTGGGTGGGTGGGTGTGTAGTCTAGGACCCCCCCCTTTACTGTTAGTGTGACATGCCTGATGAACCACCATTCGTATGCGAACACCCCCAGGACCCAGCCCAGCCCCCTCGGCCACGAACCCGGTCAGAGAGAAGGTTCACTGGGGAGAAAGTGCAGTTGAAGTTGTCACCGACTGCCGTGCGTGCATGTGCTGCAATTGGTGGTTTTATTTTTTTTGTTTGTTCTGTCCTGTGTTGGTCCCAGCCCGGACGCACGCGCACGAGCACATCGGTTGCAGCAGGGTAACCGCCGGGTGACGTGTAGGTTATTAGCTCTTTTGTGCAGCGTTGGTTTGTCAGGCTGTAGCCACGGCAACGGGACACTCCGCTCTGGTGGGGGGGGGGGGTCGTATGTCAGGGGTATGGGCAACGGGCCTCCTTGTGGGTTGTTTCTTGATTTTTGGGGTCCCTTTTAAACATACCCTTGATCTTTTTGGTGATTGACTTTAGAAGTGGATCACGGAAGATACAGACATCTTTGCAATTGCTGATTTCACCGGTTTGTCTGTTGACTTCACACATTTCTTGGGCTTCATTTGTCTCTCCCTTTATTTCCGGTTTTTTTATCTGTAAAATTTACGTAGAAGAACTGTGCACCACACAAATTGAATTCACCTATTTCCGGTGTTGTTGGGCATCTTCTGTCACAACAAACAACAACAACAGAACAAGTAGCGCGGCAACGACGTCATTGGTTGGTTCGTTCATTTATACATATTATCACCCACTGTAACGTTCCTGCACGGACGGCATGTCGTGTTACACACCACCAACCGCGCACCGCCCCTCCTCGCTCTCAATCGAAAGCGAGCGGGGTCGGTCGGTCGGTCAGACACTAGGTAACAAAACACACACACACACACACACGGGCGGGCGTACTGATTAGTTGGTCAGAAAGAAGGACCGAGATGGCCACGAATTCCGGATATCCTGCACCGACAACAGACCCTCGCGACAATACATCAACTCGTCACAGGGTGATGACCCTCCGTATGCCTGGGCGTGTGGGTCAGCGCCGGCCCTCAGGAGGGCCATTGCACATTATCGGTGGCCTGTCACGATTGCCTGTATCAAGGCCGTGTGCCCTTAAACCTCGTCAACCGCGTCGATCTTGGCACCGGCGCGCAATAGCCATGTTACCACCGATGTATAGCCCAACCCGGCGGCCTGGATCAGCGCCGTCGACTGCCATCCCTGTTGGTGCAACACACGTCACAGCCAGCCTTGACCAGGAGGTCACATGACTCGAGGAGTGTGTGCATTTCTGATGGTGTGGTTACATCCCGGTTTAGTAGATACAAAAGTGGGCAGAGTCCGTCCCTATCCAGCAAATCAGTTTGCGCGCCGGCCTCCAGCAGACTTTTGATGACACCCACGGAGTCCGGGTGATCCCAATAGCACACGAACCCGAGTACGGTACCCCCTATGCGGGGCGTAACCCTGTTTACACTGGCACCGGCATCGAGGAGCAACCGGATTACAGCGACGTCACAGAACCGGCGAATGGCACACCCCAGAAAGGTTCCCCCCGTGGACCCGACCCCGTTACAATCTGCGCCCGCGAAAAGAAGGCATCGCACCATCTCTTTGCACTCTGGGTACCCGGACATGGATATCACCATAAAGAAGGTCCCTACCAGGACCGGCCCCCGCTGTGCCCCTTCCGCCTGTTACCCCTGCTGATTTACTCCGGATCAACGATTGCATTCCTCAAATTCCAAGGTCCAAAATACAAAAATATAGAAAGTGTAATCCTCCTTCAACCCTGAATAGCAACCAGATCCCACAAATACAGCAATAACCCCATCCACAATCCAATCCACACTGCGGGCTTCCGTTCAGCACACCGGTCGTCCCACGGTGGCGGGCATGTACAAGAATTGCACCAAAGAGGAAAGCCCTGAAATTGGCATATGAACACAAATAAAGCAAAGGTAGGTGGGTAGGTATCTTCGGGAGCTCGGTATGCCTCCTTTGACATTGCAGGAAGAAGGTCTTACCAAGGGAACGTCCTGTCCCTCCCACTGCCCTATGTCAGGTGCCTCTTGAGCCGCTCCCGCATGTGCTTGGGAAGGCATTGTCGCGGCCACCCGGTCCATGTGTCCCAGGTGGGAGGGTGTCCCCACATGTGTCCATGGGTAGGGCCACATGCCCCCTCCTTTGGGCGGCAGCTCTGGGGGGCTGCCCAGCCGTGTGGAGTATCTCTCACCACAAGGGGTATTGCTCCCGCTTGTCTACGGTACGACCGCCTCACCCTTGTGGCTTGAGTTGCGGGGCCACTCTGCTTGGCAGGTGACCCCCTCCTGGACTGTGTACCGGCTCGCCTGTCACCGGTTGCTTCCATGGCTCCGGGTGACGTTTGCCATGGTCCCCGATGCAGCCTGGCCGGGCTCGGACCAGTGGCCTTGGAGTACCGCTCCTGACACTGGCCCGGTGGGTCGGCTGGGTCGCCCCAGTGCGTCCGACCCATGGGGTATTGGTTCTTTCCTGTCCCTCGGCCGCCCTACGTGTGTGCAGTGTCCTGGGCCGTTGGGCTCCTGTTCACCGGTGTGCCCGCGCGGTTTGCTGTGGTGCGTCTGCGGTGTCCTGGGCCAGCTGGCTCCTGTTCACCGGTGTGCTCGCTCGGTGTGTTGTGTTGCATGTGCGGTGTCCTGGGCCACTGGGCTCCTGTTCACCGGTGTGCGTGCTGTGTGCGGTGCCTGTGTGCCATGGGTGGTTGTGTCCCTCTTCTTCCCCCCCTAATTTTCGTTTTTTTTTTACTTGTTTTTTTTTTTTTCCTGTTTTTTTTTGTTTTTTTTTGGGAAAAAAGAAAAAGAAAAAACAAAAAAGAGGAAAACAGGGGCGCGCGTACACTGCAGGCACAGGCATGGGCAGCTGGTGCGGCGGTGCTATAGCGTTGTGTCCTCTGGCGTGTGTCGTCGGTGCTGTGGTGGCGGTCGCGCCCCAGGGGTGCGGCTCGTGTGTCCTGATGTACACGGGTATGGGTCAGGGTGGGTTTGGTTAGGTGTCTCTTTGCTTCTGGTGCTGGCTGGTTAGGCGGCTGTGTGGGCTGTGGCTGTGGGCTGTGTCTACGTATTTCCCTCAGCGGGCCTGGTTTGGAGTCAAGGGTTGACGGTTTCGGGATGTGGCTCGGGTTTGATTTGTGTTGGGGCTTCGGCTCGGTTAGGCTTGGGTCAGGGTGGGTTTGGTGAGGTGTCTCTTTGCTTCTGGAGCTGGCTGGTTAGGCGGCTGTGTAGGCTGTTGGTGTGGGCTGTGGTTACGTTGTTCCCTCGGCGGGTTTGTTTACGAGTCAAGGGTTAGCGGTTTCGGGGTGTGGCTCGGGTTTGATTTGTGCTTGAGTTCTGGCTCGGTTAGGCGGTTGCGCGGGGCCGGGCGTGTGGGTAGCGGCGTCCACGGGGTCGTGTGCCCGAGGCGAGTGCGGGGTGGTGCGTGCGGGCCGGCCGTTGGCCGGTGGCCTCACTGGGAGTCCCACACGGAGGGGTCGACGGGCGTGCTGGGGGCGTACGCAGCGTGCAGGTTGGGCAGCAGCGGGCGCACGTGCAGGGCGTCTGCGTGCCCGATGGGGACCTCACTGAGGACCGAGGGGTTGGCGGCAAGCAGTATGCGATGCCCGGGAGGGGTGGCGGCGAGGAGCGGGAGGATGTCTGCGGCCCGCGACGTGGGGGCGAACACGACGTGGGCCGGGTGCGGCCCCGGGAGCGGCGTTGGGGGGAGCGGGACCACAGGACGGCGGTCTACTGTGAGGTGCCAAGTGGCGCGATGGTGGAGGAGCCGGACTAGGGCGATGCTGTGGCGCAGTGTGTGGGGCTGGGTGTTGGGCGGCGTGAGGACGTGCGGCGGGAGGGGGGGGGGGCGGTGCGGTGGCGTGGGAGGGGGCACGGCGGAGGAGTGACGTCAGTGACGTGTGTGTCGTGCTGAGGGCGGAGAGGAGCCCACGGTATCGGGCCCCGGTTCGGCGCCTTTGGGCGTAGTGGTGCTCGTTGTCGTGTGCGTTGGCTTCCTTCGGCGTCCGGCTCGTTTGGTGACTTCTGGGCGGGGCCTGGCGTGGCGCCCCGTGGTGGTGGTGTGCTGGGTAACGGGGTTAGATGGCGGCGCCGCTGGCCGGGGGGTCAGGCGCGTCGTGTTGTGTGGCGCGCAGGGCTCCTGGGGTGCTGTGGGTGTCGCCGGTGTCGGTGCGCCGACGCTTGTGGGGTGGTGAGGGGGTGTGTGCGTGCGGGGCTGGGCTTTGGGTGATGTCCCACAGGCGGATGCCGTCTCGCCGCGTTTCCTGGAGGGTCTCCCGCAGGCGCCTGAGGACGTACGGGTGGTCCTGGGGCGCGGGGAGGTTGCGGGGGTGAACTCCCAGGGGGTGGAGCGCATCGGCCAGCATGGCTTCCCATGCGGCCTGCGGCATCCACCCCCCCGCCGGCCGGAGGCGGCAGTTCTCCACCGACCCCTTGCGGGGCCGATGGACCAGGCCCTCGAGGGAGGGCTCTCCCCGGGCCCACTTCCGCAGCTCCCAGAGCTGCGTGTGGGTCCAGCGCTGCCACCACTGTTCCTGGGCGGGCCTGCGGTCTTGGGCGGAGGAGTGGGCGTGGGTGGGTGTGACGGGGTCGTGGGGACCGGCGGCGGTGGCGGGCCTGGGGGATTCCTCGTAGTCCTGTTCCGTGGGGGTGCATGGGGAGTGGGGGTGCACGCGGATGTGGACCCGCGGGTGTGCGCGTACGGTCTCCGCCTCGGGGTTGGGCGGGGACTCGCGGCGGCGGCGGTAGTGGGGCATGCGTTGCATGTGGGCTGTCATTGGAGGCCGGTAGGGGGGCGGGGGCGCTGCTGGTGGACCCTGGCGTTGTTCTGGCTTGGTCGGGAGCGGTCCGTGGGCCTGGGGTGCGGGCTTTGGGAGGTGGTGGGACGAGGCGCGTCGCGCTTCGGCCGCAGCGCGCTCCGCCATGGAGGTGGTGGCGGTGGCGTCGGTGACGCTGGGGGGGCGCCGCGCTGGGCGCTGCTGCCTTCAGGCCTGGGACGGCTGGGGCCGGATGTCGTAGAGGACATCCTCGGGGGGCCGGGCTCGCGCTGCCGTCGTGGCGCCGGGTTTGGGCTTGGGTTTGGGCTTGGCTGCGGGTCGCCGTTTGGCGGCGGTCTTGGGCTTCGGCTGGGTCGTGGGCGTGGGCTTCGCCGGGGCCCGGGCTTTGGCGGCGGCGGGGCTGCTCGCGGTGGGGGCGGGTTTGGAGGCCCGTTTGGGAGGTGTCCCCCGCGGCCTGGGGGGTGGGGTGCTGGATGAGGACGTGGTGGTGGTGGTGGATGAGGTGGTCGTGGTGGTGGAGGTTGTGGAGTCTGAGGCGGAGGAGAGGGCCGCGGGAGACGGCGGAGGGTCCCGGGCCTCGGGGGCGGGCGTATGATGCTGGGTCCTGTAAGTAGCGAGAACGAGGGTGCAGGTTCGGGCATCGGGCGTGTGCGCGCGTTTTCCCTGGTGATCCGTGCGTGCTGGTGCTGGCGTGGCGGCATTGTCCCGGCTGCGCGGGGACGTGGGTTACCCGGGGGGTGGCCATATCCGCTCCAGGACGTGGGGGTGTGTTTGCTGGAGGTAGTCGAGGGTCCGGAAGAAGCATCGCTGGATGCCGGGCATGTCCTCCTCTGTGAGGTGGGGGTAGTTTTGGGTGGGGGTGTGGGGGCCCGGCCATAGCAGCGCCATGAGGCGGGCTGCCACCATGTACGGGCATAGTTGTTGGTTGGTGGGGCGTGGGGGGGTTGTTCCCTTGCGGTTTCGGGGGGCTTCCCTCTGCTGGGGGCGCAGCGTGACCACCCACACCCATCGGTCCGTGGGGTTCCCCAGGTCCGTTGGGTCCACTTGGCGAGGCAATACATTGCCCTACCAAGGCCCTGGCAGCCGCTGCGGATGGAGAGCAGCGTGTCCAGGGATTCGGGTTCCCACGTGCCCCAGATGTGGGGGTCGTCCGGTTCGTCCCCCCTGGCGTACGTGTCGGGGGGGGGTGTAGTCGGCGGGGAGGAGGGAGTCGGTGCCGTGTACCACCCAGTGGTCTGTGGGTGCGTCGTAGGTGGTGGTGGAGAGGGTGTAGTGCAGATTGTACATGAGGGTCATGTACGTGGAGGGGGCTGGCTGCTGCTCGTCGGGGGTGGGGATGTCCCCCGGGACGTGGTGCCGGAAGTTGCTTAGGGAGGCCATCCGGGCTACCCATGTTTCCCGCTCCCACTCTTTGGTGCTGTCGGGGGTGGCGTCGGGTGGGGGGTGGGCCATGTTGGGCTCGCGGTAGCGGGTGCTGCCCCGGGTGCTGTCCCGCTCCGGCACGGGGTGTCCGACCAGGTGTCGCCCCCAGTCGATGGGGGGCACCCAGATCCGGCTCCCCGTGGGGGGCGGGTTCTCGCCGTCTGGGGTGGCGCGTGGGGGGCGCTCGTGTCGGGCGACGTGGAGGAAGGCGTCGAAGAGGAAGTCTCCGACGCCTTCCCCCAGGGTGGCCGCCTGGACCAGGGTGGCCGCCCGGATGGGGGTGCTGGTGCCGGAGGTGCGGAGGTACAGCACGACGTCCTGTTCCCCGAGTCCCCGGAGGTGCTGCCGTACCGCTGCGGGGTTGTGTAGGGCGTAGGGTTCGGCCGGTGCGGCGACTGGTGGTGCGGGGTGTGATGGGGGGGTGGTGTGGGTTGGGGGGGGTGGTCGTCGTTGTCGCGCGTGGGGTCCGGTGATGGGGTCTCTTGTGGCGGTCGCGGGAGGGGGGATTCGCGGTGGCGTGTGTCGGCGGGGGCATCGACGTCAATTGGCTGGTGCTGGCTGCCGCGTGTTGTGTCCGTGGCCTGGTCTCGGGAGGGGGGCGGGGGGGGGTGGTGTGGGGGTGGCGCTGTTGGTGGTGGGGGGGGCGGGGGTGGGTGTTGTGCTGGCTGGGGGTCTGGGCGTCCCTGTGGGTCGTGTGGGTGTTGCGTGTGTGCGCCGTGCGGCCCTTGCGGTTCTTGACTGGTTGTGGTGCCGGGGTGTGGGTGGGAGGCGGCCGCATGGGCGTCCGGGTGGGGCTGTGGTCCGTATGTAATGGGTGGCTGCTGGTGGATGGTGCTCGTTGGTATGGGGTGTGGGTGGAGGGGCTGCTGCTGGTGGTGGTGGGGTGGGGGGGGCGGGGGTGGGTGTTGTGCTGGCTGGGGGTCCGGGCGTCCCTGTGGGTTGTGTGGGTGTTGCGTGTGTGCTCCGTGTGGCCCTTGCGGTTTTTGACTGGTTGTGGTGCCGGGGTGCGGGTGGGAGGCGACCGCATGAGCCCCTGGGTGGGGCTGTGGTCCGTATGTGATGGGTGGCTGCTGGTGAATGGTGCTCGCTGGTATGGGGTGTGGGTGGGGGGGCTGTTGGTGGTGGTGGGGCGCTCCTACTAGGCCCTGGTGTTGCTGGTGTGCGTGCGGGGCTCCTCGCGGGTCCATGGGGGTGTACCGTGGCTCGTATGTCGTGGGCCCGTGTAGCGGGGGCGGCGGGTGGTGCTGGACCGGCTGGTGGTGGTGTGGAGGGTGTGCCGGTTGTGTGTGGTACCCCGGCGTTGGTGGGTGTGGTGGCAGGGGCTGGTGGTGGTGGAATACGTGATGGTGTGGTGCGGTGATGTGCGCTATGTGGGGTGGGTGGTTCGCGGGGCCTGGTTGTGCTGGGGCGTGGTGGGGATGTAGCTGGTGGGGGTCGCTGTAGCATGGCGGCATTAGGGGGTAGGGGTTGGGAGGGACGGGGGCGTGGTGGTGGTGTTGGTGGTGTCATGTCCCCTGGCTCTGCGCGTACGGTGGTCCTGGCATGGTGTGGACGTGTGTGGGCGGTGGTGGCTGACTGGGCTGCAGGATTTGGGTGCTGCGATACGGTGGTGGTGGTGGGCGCTGGCGGTGGCGGTGTTGTTGGTGTGCCCCGGGGTTCTGGGCGTGGGGAGGTGCGGTGTGGCTGGACCCGGGCCTTGGTCGGGGCGTCGCGCCCTGCTGGTGGGTGCGTTGGCGGGCCCCCTGACCTGTTTTGGTCTTCTTGGCCTGGTGGGTGTCGGGGGCGGGTGAACCCCCCTGTCCCCGTGGGCGCGACGGGGAGCAGGCGTGCCAGCGGTGTGCCTCTTGGAGGCTCGTCTTGAGGCCTCTGACGTAGGCTTCCTGGTCCGTGAGGCCCATCCGCGTGGCGGTGGCCTCGTCGGGGGCGGCAAGGTGCGCGTCCCGAAAAGACGCCCAGCCCTCCGGGGGCTTCTGTTGTGCGGGGTGGGGGTGGTGTGCCGGGTAGAGAAGTGCGCTGAGTGGGTAAGGTGTTCCTTGCCGTCGGCCGAGGGCGTGTTTGAACCGGCGGCAAGTGATTCGGAGGTAGGCTGCTATCTCCTCTGGTGCCGTGTCGGCCCACGCTTCCGGCGTCAGGGCTGCTGCTTGGGGGGCCGGGAGTTGTGGGTCTGGGAGGTGTAGGTCTCGGTGGTGGAGGTACAGGGCGAGGAGGATGTGGCGGGCCGCCACGTTCAAGCCGCCTCCGCTGTGGTGTAGGGATGGGCTGTGGGGGGGCAGGGGTGTGTTGCCCGTGGCCACGGCTATGGTCCATGCGTGGTCCGCCGCCTCCGCCACGTAGTACCCTCCAAGTTGGTCCCGGAGGGTGTCGGTGAGGAACCCGAAGGAGCTGGGGTGGCTGGCGGGGGGAGGTGCGGCTGGGGCCGCGGGCCGTTCGCGGTGGCGGGGGTTGAGGTCCCCGCAGTGGGGGCAGTGGGTGAGGCGGTGCGCGGCTCCCAGGCAGACCCAGTGGTCTGGGTTGCAGGGCAGGGCTGTCTGTGGTAGCCGCTGGCGAACGCAGAGGGGACATGCGGTGGCTATCGGGTGGTGGTACCTGTGGACGGACGGCGGCGTGGGGGGTTGGGGGCTGGTGGCGCGCGCATGCTGTTCGGAGCGTGTGCGGTGTGTGTGGCGCCCGTGTGTGCTGTGCCAGTGCTGTGCTCGGTGGACGGTGTGTAGACGTGGTGGGGGTTCCGTGTTGGTATGTCACGGGGTAGGTTCTCATGGTTGGTAGAACAGGAGTTTGGGGAGGTGGGCTTGGTCTGTTGGGGGCAGCGTTGCCGCATGCTGCAGGTATTTGTGGGTGCGGTATGTGAGCTGCTCCGCCGTCTTGGCAACAGCCGTCCGCTGCATGTGCGCCGCCGTGGCCTGGGGGTCCTCCGCGTGGGTGCGTAGCAAGGTGTAGACGGCAGTGGGGACGAGTCCCCTTCGGACTGCCTCGAGCACCTCCGTCTGCTTGAGGACGGTGGTGAGTTGCTGGGTCGCCGGGGACTGCGCCAGCCATCCGGCGTGCTGTGCGATGGTGTGGGTTGGGTTCCAGTCTGTGAGGGTGTCCAGTCCTCTGTACAGGGGGCACGCCTTGAAGTGGTCCCATGTTTCTTCTTCCGTGTGGCTGCAGATGCACTTGGTGTGCCCTGCGGGGACGTGGATCGAGCGGCGCGTATACCATCTGTGGTATCGGGTGAGGAGGGGAAGTTGTTCGAGGGCGAGTTGGAGTCGGGGCTTTTGTAGGTGTGCTGGGAGGCTATCCGGGCGCAGGGCGGAGTAGTAGAGGGGGGTGTGGACGGAGTCTTCGAGGCGTCGGAGGAGTTCGGTGTTCGCTGGGTGGCCCAGTGTGGTGGCCAGTTGCTGGATGGGTGTGGGGTAGTGGTACTGCTTGTCTCGATCCGTGTACGGCGTGTCCTCGGGCATCCATTGGGGGGGCTGTGTGGCCAGGGGTATCGGGGGCAGGTGCTGCAGGTGGCTGTGGTGTGGGGTGTCCAGTCGCACGCGTTCGAGCCCTGGGGTGTGGTTGGTGTTCTGGTGTTTGGCCTGCGTGTCTGCGCGTCCATTGCCGTATGCGTAGCGGTGTGACTCCTGCTTGACGATGTGTAGGGGTCCTGGGGGTGCATGCCCTTGAAGACCATCCATAGTCCCAACGCTTGTGTGGTGAGGCCGGACTCGAGTGCTTTGTGGAGGGGCAGGTCCGCAAGGCGCCTGGTGAGGTGAATGTCGACCGTGGCGTCCGGGACTACCCAGATGTTGCGGGGTCGGACCGTCGTGGGTGGCGCTGTGGCGGTGACGGCGTCTGCCATGAAGCGCAGTTCGCCGTGGGAGGACGCCCGAAAGATGGTGGTCCCGGTGTGGTGTTCCACGTAGAGGCCGTCCGCGTGCCGGGTGATGCGCACGGAGGCGCAACCGACCGTGGGGGTGCGTTGATGGGTGCCGGATGCCTCAGTGAAGTAGATGATGTCGGTGTCGCTGGGTATGGGTAGGCGGGCGATTGCTGTGGGGTGATAGACGTAGATGGGGTTCCCCTGGGTGGTTCTGGCGGTGATTTGCGTGGGTTGTATTAGCGGCGCTGCATAGACGCCTATTCCCTGGGTGATGATGGCCTGGGCTCGTGGGGTGAGGCGGAGGAGGCCCCTGTCTGGGCGTCCCTGGGTGATATACGCGTACATCAGGTGGAAGAGGTATCCCGTATTGGGGTGGAACTTCTGGCACGTGATGGTCTGCCGCCGCTCCTTGTCGTCTTTGTCGCCGCGGAGGGTGGGGCATTTGTGCTGTAGGGGGCGCATGGGTGCCTCCTGAGGTCCTGCGCGGTGTGGGTCGCAGCGGTCTTACTCCATGGCTACGCCGTACGGGTCTGCCCGCTCGTTGGTGAACGTCCATGTCGCCTAGGGTGTTCGGGTCCAGGCTACGTGCGCCGGGTGGTCTGGGGGTACCGTGTGAAACCAGGGGGAGAGCCATGCCTGCTGGTCGGCTGTGGCGGCGGCGGTGGGGGTGCGGTAGTGGGTGGAGATGAGGTGCAGCAGGGGCCACGGAGTGTCGAGGGCTGCCGGGCCGCAGTGCCAGCACGTGCGTGGTATGCCCTGGTCACTGTGTCTGACTGGTGGTACATCGGTCTCCGGTGCATTGTGTTTGGGGATGGACCAGGGGGCATGGTGTCGCTGGACAGTGCGGGTAGCATGTTTGTGGCCGTTTGGTGCTAGTAGCAGGATGGTGGGTGGTGTCCAGCCTTCGGCTGACGGGGTGGGCTCCCCCTACGTCGTGCCGCCGTCGTTGGGGGTCTCGTGCTCGCTCGGGCGGGGCCGGGGGTGCTGGCGCTGGAAGGCTGTGTACGCCGTGTCGATGTCCTTGGGCTCCGGCATGTCGCGCCCTGCCTTCGTAGCACATGCGCGAAGGTACGCTTGGAAGACGTGGCGTGCCGGCCATTGTGGGTCGGAAAGGAACGGAGCGTGGTGGGCGTCGCATTGGGCCATGATCTTCATCTGTGTTGAGGTGATATACACTATGGTGATGGTGGCCCCTACGAGGCGCAGGGTGTCCACCTCGCCTGCCGGGCGTCGGTGGATGTCGGTGTGTGTGGCCACGAGTGGCCCCTGTTGATCGCAGTGGTGGTTTGTCAGGATGGTGTGTGTGTGGTGCGGTAGGAGGAGTTGTAGCTGGGCCCAGATGCCAGTGCCCACGGGGGTGGAGACGCCGTGTTGCGCCAGTACCCACCGGGGGCAGGTTTTGCGGGCCATTTGCGCTTCTTTTATGCGTATGGCTGCCGCCTCGCGAACTTCTGGTTGGTGGTTGTGTGTTACCCTGTGTAGGAGGTGTACTGCGTGTTTGGCATAGGCCATGTCGACCAGGGCGCCCGTATTATCTCCGTAGTAGCGCCAGTGGGCCATCATGGCCTCCTTGGGGAAAGACGTGGGCCAGCCTCCGTGTTGCGCCCATGCCTTCGTCACTTGCTGTCGAGCGTGGCGTAGTGCGTCTTGGGGGCGCGGGAGGTGCAGGGCTTGGTACCCGATGGCCGCGTTGAGCACTGCTTCCATGAAGTACGCCAGGCCCTGCGTAGACAGGAGGTCCCCCCTGGCAATTTGGGGTAGCCGGGCGAGGCCCTCTTCTAGCTTGCTTGGGAGTATGATGTGGTGGTGCCGCATGGCCTGCAAATAAAGCAAAGTTGGGGAAAGATGGAAACGTACACAATCACAGCCATAGACCCCTCATTCCCTGGACTCAAGACCTTCCCTTGACTCACCAACATGTTGCCCTGAACCCAGTCAAATAAGATGGCTAAATGCCATGTGTCAAAAGTCACTACATAACCCCCAAAAATGTGTTCACTCCCAATCCTCTAAATCCTAGCCCAATGAGGGGGGTGGCGTGTCATGGCCTAGAGTGGCACTCAGGACCATGCCCTACCCTGACATAACCTTGGTTGGACTTGGAGTTGAATGGGCTCAGAGATATGCCGCATGAGTTTGAACTCATAACATGCCAAAAACTGCCAATTCACACCATATTGGCCATATATGAAATATATGCTCAAAATGGAAGTTACCACTTATCCGAAGGCTCAAAGCATGCATGGAATCGAAGTCTAGTATTCATGGAGGATGAAGACCGAAGGTCAATGCCCATGTACATCCCCACTTTACCCTCGAAACCCCTGCGGATATGGGCACCACGCACTGCCCAAGTCAGCCGATGATCTTGAGACCAACTCTTGTGATCCTCCGTGCGCCAAGCCAAATCGAGTACGCGATCCGGCATATGGTGGTGTTCAACTCCAAAGCATATGCAAACATATGAACAACATACCATGGTTCGACTCTCCATAGGTGAAGCCGGTTCGGACCCCCGTGGCCATCTTGGGGTCACTTGGGGTGTGTATCTATGTGCCGGGGAGCCGCCATTGGCTGATATCATACTCTCCCATCCACCTGACCTAACCCGATGTGATAGTGTGATAGGTTTGGTCATTGCGGCTATGAGCGGCAATATTCAGTACCGAGGCGCCGCCAGCGGAGATTTATATATCGGAATATCAGGAATCAACAGGGTTTTATTATCATGATGTTTCCGTAAGTTTTCAGCCTTTCGTTCTGATGGTCAATGTATCGGCGACCGTCAGTTGGCTCGCCATTTTGCGGTAACCGATTGGTTAACTGTTATTTCCAGATATTTTGGGGGATACTCCGTTGAAGGGTCAGATCTCATCAGCAAAGGGTTCGTTGCTTCCGCAATTTTCTAAATAAGCACTCGAAATTTTAATCTGAATTTTTCGCGATGTCGAAATCGGATTTTCGACTTCGACATCGCCGCACTTGATTTGGACTTCTTCGGGTGGTCATACTCTTTTCCCTATGCCCGAATCAGGTTTCCCTTATACTTGCCACCCATTTGACTTGGAGATATAAGGGAAACAAAAGCGAATCGTGGGACCACTTTGAAGGGCCATATCTACGCGCGAGTGTGAGGAAAGAGAAATAGAAAGGTTGCGTTGCAAGCGCATTGGTCTCAAGTTAATTTAGAAAGCATCAAACGCCTTTGTTGTGTACACATGCCCGGTGTAGCAAGGAATAATGGTCAAGAGGGTATAAAGTGATATATAACTCTTGGACCGTGCAACCGAATATTTTAATGCGACTTTCGAGTGTACCGCATGAGTGTTGGGGTTGCAAAGATACTTTCCTTGGGTTCCTACGTATTTTTAACGTGAAGTTATGCCCATGGAGGAGCATGGCATATCATGGTGGGAGCCACTTTTGAGGGTATGTTTTATATGCATGGTATATGTCTTGATATGCTCACGCCCATGTTATATATCTTCGTGTGGCCGAAGAGATGGGGAGCCATACGTGACAAGGGTTTTGCCCATGTCCCAATTGTGGAATTCAAAGCGCTAGACTAAGTCTACCGCATATGTATTGCTCATGGTATGTTTGGGAAACAGATCCATGAGTGCACTCCCATTTTCATGGGGCATGTAGATATGGGTAACGAAGGTATCTCCATGCGCCCGATTGGGGATCCAAGTGGGGGAATTGTTCGCAAATGGTTCCAATCATTTGTGTATTGAACACTGAGCGGATATCATGGGTGAGCATAGAGATATAGTATCATGACAACTTTGTATTTGGACATATTTTCATGTTTTTGACCTCATTTTATGCTCATTTTCGTGTTTTATGTGCTCAACTGGTCGGCTAACAGCAAAGTGCCTAGAGATTCGTGAACTATGGTATGTTGCTTATATGTTGGCATATGCTTCGGTGTTGTACCTCACCATATGCCGGATCAGGTGGTCACTTTGGCTTGGCACACGAGGCCTCACAAAATTAGGTCTCAAACTCATGAGCTGACTTGTGAAGCATGCAATGTACATAACCGGATGGGTGTCGGGGCCAATGATGGGATATTCTTGGGCATGGACCTTTGGTCTATATCACCCTTGTATACTACGTTCCGGTTTGACACATGCATGGAGCATATGAACATTTGCCATATGCATTTTTGAGTATATAATTGATTTTTGGGCATAATGGTGTGATTTGCCTGATTTTGCCATGTTGTGAGGTCATCTTCATGGGGCAGTTCTCCAAGCCCATTCGACTCCAAGTCCAACCAAGGTTATGTCAGGGTAGGGCATGGTCCTGAGTGCCACTCTAGGCCATGAGACGCCACCTCCCCCATTGGGCTAGGATTGAGAGGCTTGGGAGTGAACACATTTTTGGGGTTTATGTAGTGACTTGTGACACATGGCATTTAGCCATCTTATTTGATTGGGTTCAGGGCATCATGTTGGCGAGTCAAGGGAAGGTCTTGAGTCCAGGGAATGAGGGGTCTACGGCTGTGAATGTGTACGTTTCCATCTTTCCCCAAATTTGCTTTAATTGTGTTCATATGCCAATTTCAGGGCTTTCTTCCTTGGTGCTATTCTTGTACATGCCCGCCATTGTGAGACAATCGATGTGCTGAACGAAAGCCCGCAGCCTGATTTGGATTGTGAATTGGGCTATTGCTGTATTTGTGGGATCTGGTTGCTGTTCAGGGTTGAAGGAGGATTACATTTTCTATATTTTTGGATTTTGGACCCTGGACTTTGAGGATTTTGAGAAATGCAATCGTTGATCCGGAGTAAATCAGCAGGGGTAACAGGCGGAAGGGGCACAGCGGGGGCCGGTCCTGGTAGGGACCTTCTTTATGGTAGCAGAGGCTTACCTGCTGCCCCTACCAACCGCTGACCCGGGGACTTGGGCCCTTATGAGCCCTGCGCAAGGTCGCCCCGGGTGCGTATAGTGGGCTCGGTGGAGACCACGCCGGAGATTGGAGCCATAGAAGAACCGGGACGTTCAAGAGCATGGCGAACTCCGGAAGCTGAAGCCCGAAGAGAAGTACGACAGTCGGGAAGAGGAGGACGTGACATCGAGGACCTGGTCTCCATGTGTGAGCGTCGCTGCCGAAGGGCATGCAACCTCCGCTCCGACATGGAGGATTCTGACCAGGCCTGCCATTCAGGCAGCAGTGGAGGACGGGCCCGGCGCTACCGGAAGCGCGGGTCACCCAAGTCCGCGGCAAGGGACGCCGGGGCTATGGATACGGATCCCAGCCCGGTCAGGTTGTGGAAATCCGAGGGGCACTCCCAGGGCTATCGGACAGCCTACGAGCCACGGCCCCCGAGCCCGCCCTGCAGCACGACGCCGAGGGCTTGGAGAGGCCAGCCAGGGCCCAGACGGCACCTGTGCCCCGGCACACGGGACCAGAGACGGACGCCATAGGCGATACGCCCATGGGCGATGAGTCCGAGGTGCCGGGAACCGCGGGATGCGCTGAATCCGGCGGAAAGCACGCTGTGTGCCACTGCGAGCACGTGTCCTTCCTCATGGGCAAGTACCCAAAGATGGGGATGGACGCCATCGTGCATCGCCTTGACCGCCTGGACAACGCCAAGGACGATCTAGAGGAGGACTCCGCGTGGATCCTGGACGACCAGTCGGCCCCGGAGAACCACATGGAGGAGCTGCGAGCGGATCAGGCCCGGTACCGGGAGAATCTGGAGCTGGCCCTGCAGAAGCAGCAGCAAGTGGTGGACAGCCTCCTCCACTTAGTGGAGGACATGTCGGGACGCCTGAAAAGGCTAGAGGAGCGACAGCCCCTCGCCTCGGGTCCGGAGCTCCCGGCAAAGCCGGCCGCGGTGGAGCTGGTGGAGCGGGTTAAGACCCTCAGGAGCGCCATGTAGAAACCCATGGGCGGCCCAGCAGAGGCACCATACGCGCCTCCGCGTGTTGACCCGGGTGCGCTGCCGTTTGTTCCCATGTTCAGCGAATCCACAATGCTCGGGGAACACACGGCACCGGCTGGGTCCATGCGGGAAGGGCACGTGACCACGGACCCGAGGAGCCTGACGGTACAGATGTCCCATGCCGCCCAGGATGTACCGATCACGACGAATATGGTAGTTTATGCGGAAGAGAAGATCGACACCATGCAGGGGCGAACCATGGGAAGCGCCGACGGACATGGTCGAGGTCATCCAGGGGGAAACCTGTGGGCGAAGGACCCCAATACGGGGATATGGACGGCCGATAGAGCAAATCCTTCCCGCATTCCAAACCCCATGGGTTCAGGCCCAACTGGACCGCACTCCATGGAGGAGAGGGATGTACGGGGAGTGTACTCACACCCCCCGGCCACAGGTGGTATCCGTCTCGGTGGAGTGGTGGCTGGAGACGTCGGAGACGCCATCAGGATTGACGACCTCAGGGGAATCAAGATCCCCTACTACGATGGTAACCCCTCCAACCTGGATGACTTCATCCTGGATTGGGAGGACTTCGCCGAGGAGGTCGTCGGCGAGATGCGGGGAGCGCCGCGGGACGAGTGGGTATGCCGGACATTCCCACACTGGCTGGCGCAGGACCTGAAGGAGGAGCTGCGGGATCAGATCCGGGAAGGATTGATCCGTACGGAGCAGGCCTGCCTCCAGTGGTTGGAGGATGAGGAGCGGGTGGACGCTCCTAACCAGAAGCTGGAGGACCTGTGGTCCATTCTGCTGCCGCTGGACCGCGGTGAGTTGCGGGTCCGGGCCTGGAACCGGTATCTGCGGAAGTACCGCAGATGCCTCAAGCTGATGGAAGACTGGAACGAGGCCAGTGAAATCCGCCACTTGCTGAAAGACGTCCGCCTCCGGAAAATGGAGGAGGCGAGTGGAGGACGAGGAGAAGAAGCGCGCCAAGAAGCGGGTGGCGGTGCAGATCATGGCGGCGGAGGATACCCATTCGGGTATCATGGAGTGCTTCAGGAGGAACCTGGGCGAACCCAACCGGATGTTGGGACTGAAGAACGCCGTGTACGTGGAGGTGTTTGGAGACTCCATGGGGCAAAGGTTGCTGCGCCTCAATAGCGTGGAGTGGAGGCGCGGGGAGCCGCTGAGGATGCAGGTCATTTTCGCCCGCATGAGCCTGGACGAGATCGTGAAGTACATCACGGTGGAGTTGAAGCTCAATGCGAAGAACGAGGCCCACGTGCAGGATCGACATGGTCATGGACAACGGGGCCACCGAGAAGACCGCCACCATCGGGAGATCCAGGAGGACACGGCCAACTCTGTGGAGGATGGTGGTGGAAGTGGCCAAGACCACTGGTCCCGGGAGGATCACGAGGAGGCCCATTTCTTCGCGTTTGTGGCGCACAACGTGAAGAATCATGGGCAGGATCGGTCGAGATGGAGCCAGGTGGGACCCAGGAAGAACGGAGAAGGACCAAGGAGGATCGGGAACCGGCCGCTCTCGTTCCGGGAGTACAGATCTCAGCACGACGGGTGCTGGGTCTGTTATGAAAAGGGAAACAACCATGCACACGACCACCGTCAGTGCAAGGTGTATGAGGCGGAAAAGAAGGCCTACTTCGCAGCCCACCCCGAGAAGAAGCCCAAGGAGCAGCGGATTTCCGACTGGAAGGCGAAGGGCGGAGACGGGGGAAAAGGCCAAGGCAAAGGCCAAGGAAAAGGCGGAGGAAGAGGCTATGGTGGTGGACCTCACCAAGACCGACGAGTTAGGTCGATCGAGGAGGTTGCTGAGGACATGTTGAGGACGTTGGAGGAACTCAAAGCCCAGCAACGTGGTGGACAAAGTCCTGGCGGATCGCAGCCGGAAGGGGCTGCGGGAAGCCAAGTCTAGAGGAGCCCCCACGGGAGTGGGACCTCGGAGGTCTCTCCTCCGAAAATCAGTGGAATCCCAGAGAAGGTGAAGGCACATCGGGTGCCGGAGAGGGCTCGAGAAGAGCCAAAACCACTGAGTTTCGGCACTGCCAACCCCTGGAGCGCCCTGCCAAGGGAAGTACATGTGGGTACGGGACATGGCAAGAAGGAAGGAGCGACCACAGAGAGCCCCGTGGACGGGCAGGACCAACCCAAGATCTACACCATCCGTGACCATACCCTTGAAGTCCTGATGCACCCGGACGTGCTAGAGTTGCATGCCGTGAGAGTCGTCCATACACCTCATGGCGACGAGCGGCAGTTGCACTTGAAAGTGCGAGTACGGTGCGAACGAGAGGAGAAGGTGGTGGATGTGTTAGTGGATACGGGTGCCCAGGTGAGCCTGGTCCGGAGAGGGTTGTTCAAGGAGGAATTCCTGCAGCCCAGCCGGAGACCGGTCCGCCTGAAGGTCGCCAACGGAGAGATCATGGGTGGTGGCACCCATGAGGCCACCATCAGTATGGAATTCTGGGAGCATGAGCGCTTGAACCGCCCTGATCAGGCGAAGAGAAGCACTCTATCCGGGAACTTCTATGTGGCCGACATTACCGATTGGGATATGATCATGGGGTATGACTTCGTGGTGGCAAACGCCATTGGAGCCCTTCCCCATCGTGCAACGCTGGTCCGGGAGGATGATGAATGCCTCACATGGCTGTCCACGGACTATGCATGCGGATCATCCCAATGGAATGCTGAGGAAGAGGATCGGATCGTCCGAGTGGTGCAAGCTGTGGGTGCCAAGTCCAGAGGAGACCGCGGAGTTCAGCTCACGGAATATGGAATGGCGCCGCAGGTGTACAACAGGATGATCCAGACGCTAGGAGCCGAAGCACCCGAGACGGACCTCTTCGCTTCCCGGGATGCCCCACTTCTGAGGAAGTGTAGGCGGCACTGGCATCGAGGAGACTCAGCCTGGCACCGGCATTGGGGTTTGAAGGAGTGGGGACCCAGGTATTGGCATGGCTCCCTGAACAATACCAGACGTACGGTGGAGAAGATCACCGCGGATAGGGCGAAGGGGATCCTGGTCATAACCGGCATAGGATCCACCCCATGTCCGCTGGAGGGTCTCAAGTCGACGCTGGACTCCATCACCCTGAACGAGATGTCATTCGGGCCAGAGGAGGAGCTGTTCATCGACGCCAAGGGTGTATCAATGCCCTCCCCGGGTCAAGCGTGGGGTACCAAGGCTTTCCTGGTGGATGGGACGCAAGCCCAGCCCACGGGTGATGAAGCATTCATCCGTAGGGTGGGGGCGGTGCCCATGAAGGTCATGTTTGAGCCCAAGGAGGGGACGGATCAGCCAATTGATGGCATTGAGGTCCTGTCCCATGCCGAGACCGACGACGTCGTCAAATACATGCGGATGGGGATGCACGACCGTGTGGCAGCCAAGAGGAGGCGGGCCATGGTCACATCTCCGCATTGGTGGGATGACAAGATGTTGGTCACCGGCAAGTACGAGAAGGAAGAGTTCGTGGCGAGGGTCATGGATCACATCGCGGACCAATACGATGGTCCGATTGGGTCGGACCCACCAACATGGGATTTTCCAAGAATGGGTGCCGATAGCGACAGTCACCAGTCCGAGGGCGCAAATTTCCGAAGATTATCGCTGGGAAGAGCTCCCCACGACGATGAAGACGGCATATCGGACGAGGAGAAGTCAGAATCGGACCCAGAAGAGGCCAATACCGCAGTGCGGTCGGTTGTATCTATACCGAAGCAAGCGGCTGAAGAGGCCCAGGAGAACCCGAAGGTCGCCGAGCTGAAGGAGAGGCTGATCAAGGCCTATCCGCGGCTATTCAGTGGCGTCGCCAACAAGAACCCTCCAGATCGTGGGAGGTTTGGTACAGCGAAGATCAAGCTGAAGCCGAATCCGAAGATCTATCGTCATCGGGAGTACCAACTTCAGGGCGATCGGGCCGAGGCCATGAAGAAGTTGTTGGCCGAGTTCATTGAGCGGGGATGGATCGAACCCTCCGACAGTGGGTGGGCCAGCCCAGCCTTCATCGTGCCCAAGAAGGAGAAGGGCGAGTGGAGGTTGGTGGTTGATTACAGAGGTTTGAACGAGCAGACCGAGCACGACTCGTACTCGCTTCCCCTGATCGACTCCATCCTCCAAAAACAACAGAAAAAGCGGATTTTCACGGTGTTGGACCTGAAACACGGTTATCACCAGATGCCGCTACACCCGGACTCCAGGCCCTGCACAGCGATGTCGACGCCGCTGGGGCCCATGCAGAGGAAAGTGGTGCCCATGGGCGCCAAGAATGGCAATGCCGCTTTCCAGCGCATGATGGAGGACCTACTCGGTCCTTTCCGGGACTGTGCCGATCCCTTCGTGGATGACATCATCATCGGGTCCGGCACGGAGAACATGACTGAGGACGAGCTCATCGACGCGCATGAGAAGGATCTGCGCCGAGTGCTCAGCAAGTTGGACAAGCACAACATGGTGTGCAAGCCCACCAAAGCCTCACTCTTCGTGAAGGAAGTGGAGTTCGCGGGTCACGTGGTTGGTCACGGGCAACGCCGTCCCATGCCTGGGAAGCTGGCGTCCCTGCACCACTGGGAGAAGCCCCAGACCATCAGCGAACTCCGGTCCTTCATGGGGTTCTGCAACTACTATTCGGGCTATGTCCGGATGTATGCAGAACTATCGGGGCCGCTGCACAAGATGCTGCAAGTGGGCAAGTTCGATGGCCGGAAGGGGAGTAAGAAGAAGCTTGCCTGGACCCCTGAGGCTGAGGATGCGTTCAACAGCCTGAAGGAGCGACTCCTGGGGCAGCTGGGGCTGTTCCTGGTGGACCCGGACAAGGGATTCGTGCTACGGACAGACGCCTTGGACTATGCCGTGGGGGCAGTCCTCGAGCAAGTCCGGGACGACGGGACTCATGTACCCGTGGCGTTCTGGAGCCGGATCCTGGCCGAGGGCCAACGCCGCACCTGGACCGCGAGGGAGAAGGAGACGTACGCCATTGTATGTGCGCTCAGGAAGTGGTCTGGCCACATCGGATTGCAACCGGTGGTGGTTTGCACAGACCATCAGTCCTTGCAGAGCTGGCACAAGGAGCACGTCGACACCCCCTCGGGACCGGCGGCAAGGAGGGCCCGATGGCATGAGAGGTTCGCCAAGTTCGACCTCAGCGTCGTATACGTCCCGGGGAAGGACAACACTGTGGCAGATTGCCTCAGTCGATGGGCCTACCCCACGGGCAAGGCTTGGATGGACATATCCAGCCATGGAGACGCCGAGGAGACCGAGGAGGCCAAGCGCATGATCGAGATGGAGAAGGTCATGGAGCAAGAGGGGGTCAAGTGCTTTGTGGTGATGGCAAACCGTACGGACCTGGCCAAGTTCCGGGGTGCCCGCGTCCAAGCTATTCGAGAGGAAACGCTAGAGCAGTGGATGGTGGCCCCTGTAGAGCTAGTCAGGTCGGTACTCACAGAGGACTGGTCGGATGACTACGCGGCATCCGAGCACTGGAGCAAGTACTGGAATGCTGTGAGCGCCCCGTCGGACAACGAATGGCGCGAGGGCTTGACCGAGGATGGCGACAAGTTGTTCCTCAAGGAGAAGCTGCTGGTGCCTGAGAACCGAGTGGAGGAGCTCATTGACCATTGGCACAACGCCCAGCTCATGCACCCTGGCCGAGACAAGATGCAGCAGGACCTGGAGTGGCGTTTCAGGTTCCCTCCGGGGTACTACGCCATCCTGGATAGGTACTGCAGCGACTGTGCCGTGTGTCGGGCCACGAAGAGCCCCTCCCACTCCACAGCGGGCAACCCGGTGTATACGGCTATACCGGAGGCCCCTATGCGGTCCGTGGCCATGGATGTGTTCGCCATGCCTGAGGTTACCGTGGACGGAGAGACCTACGACTGTGTCATCCTGGCGGTGGACAAGCACAGCGGGTATATCGTGGCAGTCCCGGGCAAGAAGTCCAAGAAGAAGGACAAGAAGGACAAGCATGGAGTGGGGCTGCAGGCCAAGACCGTCGCTAATGCCAAGATCAGGCATTGGCTGACGATTTTCGATGTCCCAGCTGTCATCTGCAGCGATCAGGGCAGTCAATTCGTGTGGACGTGGTTCAAGACGATGTGCAAGCACATGGGGATTCGGCACGCCAAGACCGTGGCATACCACAGCCGGTCGAATGGCTGGGCTGAGGTGGCCGGGCGGCAGATGTTCGAAAGGTTCCGCCAGCTGCACATCGACAAACCGGGCCGGAATTGGTACAATTCGCTGTGGAGGGTACTCCAAGCGTATCACGACCTTCCGGGGCCCACTGGACTGTCGCCCCATCGCATCCTGTTCCTACGGGATCGAGTGTCACGCACTCTCCCGTGGATGAACCATGGCAAAGTGGCCCGGGATGCGAATGCCATGATGGCTGAGGCGGACGACACGGCGGCCAAGGTGTGCAAGGCACTTCAGGACGAGCACGACAAGAGGGCCGAGTACTTCAAGCAAGGGAAGGTCCAGAAGTATGCTCTCCAAGACACCGTGTGGGTGGAGCGGCACCACAAGGATGTCCTGTCCAGGCATCGGCAGGCATCTTGGTATGTGCCGGGGGTAATCGTGCGGAAGGTCGGACAGGATGTGTATGCGGTTCGTGTGTGGGATAACAAGATCCTGGACCGCGACCATACCCAGCTTCGTCCCCGAGCACCAGACCCCAGCGGACGTCCCGTCACCTTCGAGTTCACGGCCGGCGATGTGGACTCACACGACGAGGGTGAGGACGACGACTTCACCGCCGAGAGAATCCTGGCGGACAAGCCGGACCCGGGGACGCCTGGGGGAAGGCTTTATAAAGTCCGTTGGAAGGGATTCACCGCATCCAGGGATTCTTGGGAACCTCCGAGCAGTTTCGTGCCGAGGTATACCACGGTCTGGATGGACTACCTAAAGAAAAAGAATATTTCTTTGGATGTCAAGGATGTGTTGGTCCATTCGGTTGCTGCTGTAGCACCGTAATGGATCCCCCTTGGCATTTTGTTTGTTTCTGTGATTGAGGAGACGGCTGAGGGCGTTCATCCGGGGATTTTTCGGCCTTGATTGGCCATATACCCCCTTCACTCGATCTCCACATATATCTTTCATTGTGGTATACTTATTTAGATCGATCGACGACGTTTTTTTATCTTTGATCCCCTTGGTCCATGTTGTAGATCAAGAGGAGACCGGATATGGCGTAGGGCGCTGAGTATCAGTGTCCTCACCCCTCCCTTGGGGCGTGGGGGACGCCTACGACGTGTGTGGGGCCTCCATGTGTCCTTGGGACATGGAGGGGGGGGGTTGGAGCCCATTGGGGTCCTCCCTTCCTCTCTTCAATGACTTCCGAGCGGTAACAACGCTCTGAGAAGGGGGGTGAAGCCGGTTCGGACCCCCGTGGCCATCTTGGGGTCACTTGGGGTGTGTATCTATGTGCCGGCAAGCCGCCATTGGCTGATATCATACTTTCCCATCCACCTGACCTAACCCGATGTGATAGTGTGATAGGTTTGGTCATTGCGGCTATGAGCGGCAATATTCAGTACCGAGGCGCCGCCAGCGGAGATTTATATATCGGAATATCAGGAATCAACAGGGTTTTATTATCATGATGTTTCCGTAATTTTTCAGCCTTTCGTTCTGATGGTCAATGTATCGGCGACCGTCAGTTGGCTCGCCATTTTGCGGTAACCGATTGGTTAACTGTTATTTCCAGATATTTTGGCGGATACTCTGTTGAAGGGTCAGATCTCATCAGCAAAGGGTTCGTTGCTTCCACAATTTTCTAAATAAGCACTCGAAATTTTAATCTGAATTTTTCGCGATGTCGAAATCGGATTTTCGACTTCGACATCGCCGCACTTGATTTGGACTTCTTCGAGTGGTCATACTCTTTTCCCTATGCCCGAATCAGGTTTCCCCTATACTTGCCACCCATTTGACTTGGAGATATAAGGGAAACAAAAGCGAATCGTGGGACCACTTTGACGGGCCATATCTACGCGCGAGTGTGAGGAAAGAGAAAAAGGAACGTTGCGTTGCAAGCGCATTGGTCTTAAGTTAATTGAGGAAGCATCAAACGCCTTTGTTGTGTACACATCCCCGGTGTAGCAAGGAATAATGGTCAAGAGGGTATAAAGTGATATATAACTCTTGGACCGTGCAACCGAATATTTTAATGCGACTTTCGAGTGTACCCCATGAGTGTTGGGGTTGCATAGATACTTTCATTGGGTTCCTACGTATTTTTAACGTGAAGTTATGCCCATGGAGGGGCATGGCATATCATGGTGGGAGCCACTTTTGAGGGTATGTTTTATATGCATGGTATATGTCTTGATATGCTCACGCCCATGTTATATATCTTCGTGTGGCCGAAGAGATGGGGAGCCATACGTGACAAGGGTTTTGCCCATGTCCCAATTGTGGAATTCAAAGCGCTAGACTAAGTCTACCGCATATGTATTGCTCATGGTATGTTTGGGAAAGAGATCCATGAGTGCACTACCATTTTCATGGGGCATGTAGATATGGGTAACGAAGGTATCTCCATGCGCCTGATTGGGGATGCAAGTGGGGGAATTGTTTGCACATGGTTCCAATCATTTGTGTATTGAACCATGAGCGGATATCATGGGTGAGCATAGAGATATAGTATCATGACAACTTTGTATTTGGACATATTTTCATGTTTTTGACCTCATTTTATGCTCATTTTCGTGTTTTATGTGCTCAACTGGTCGGCTAACAGCAAAGTGCCTAGAGATCTGTGAACTATGGTATGTTGCTTATATGTTGGCATATGCTTTGGTGTTGTACCTCACCATATGCCAGATCACGTGGTCACTTTGGCTTGGCACAGGAGGCCTCACAAAATTAGGTCTCAAACTCATGAGCTGACTTGTGAAGCATGTAATGTACATAACTGGAAGAGTGTCGGAGCCAATGATGGGATATTCTTGGGCATGGACCTTTGGTCTATATCACCCCTGTATATTACTTTCCGGTTTGACACATGCATGGAGCATATGAACATTTGCCATATGCATTTTTGAGTATATAATTGATTTTTGGGCATAATGGTGTGATTTGCCTGATTTTGCCATGTTGTGAGGTCATCTTCATGGGGCAGTTCTCCAAGCCCATTCTACTTCAAGTCCAACCAAGGTTATGTCAGGGTAGGGCATGGTCCTGAGTGCCACCCTAGGCCCTGAGACGCCACCTCCCCCATTGGGCTAGGATTTAGAGGCTTGGGAGTGAACACATTTTTGGGGTTTATGTAGTGACTTGTGACACATGGCATTTAGCCATCTTTTTTGATTGGGTTCAGGGCATCATGTTGGCGAGTCAAGGGAAGGTCTTGAGTCCAGGGAATGAGGGGTCTACGGCTGTGAATGTGTACGTTTCCATCTTTCCCCAAATTTGCTTTAATTGTGTTCATATGCCAATTTCAGGGCTTTCTTCCTTGGTGCAATTCTTGTACATGCCCGCCATCGTGAGACAATCGATGTGCTGAACGAAAGCCCGCAGCCTGATTTGGATTTTGAATTGGGCTATTGCTGTATTTGTGGGATCTGGTTGCTGTTCAGGGTTGAAGGAGGATTACATTTTCTATATTTTTGGATTTTGGACCCTGGACTTTGAGGATTTTGAGAAATGCAATCGTTGATCCGGAGTAAATCAGCAGGGGTAACAGGCGGAAGGGGCACAGCGGGGGCCGGTCCTGGTAGGGACCTTCTTTATAGGCTTCTTGCTGTTTGCCGACCGGGTAAGTACACAAAATGCAAAAATGAGCAAAAATTGAGGTCAAAAACATGAAAATATGTCCGAATACAAAGTTGTCATGATAGTATATCTCTATGCTCACCAATGATATCCGCTCCTGGTTCGATACACAAATGATTGGAACCATTTGCGAACAATTCCCCCACTTGGATCCCCAATCAGGCGCATGGAGATACCTTTACCACTCATATCTACATGCCCAATGAAAATGGGAGTGCACCCATGGATCTCTTTGCCAAACATACCATGAGCAATACATATGCGGTAGACTTAGTCTAGCGCTTTGAATTCCACAATTGGGACATGGGCAAAGCCCTTGTCACGTGTGGCTCCCCATCTCTTCGGCCACACGAAGATATATAACATGGGCGTGAACCTATCAAGACAATACTACCAATATTTCACATAACCCTTAAGATAGGCTCCCACCATGGTATGCCATGTCCCTCCATGATCATAACTTTGGGTTAAATGGACGTGGGAACCTAAAGAAAAAATGCTATGCCACCGCAAGACTCATGCGCTACACTCGAAAGTCATAATATCAAGTCCGGACACATGGTCAACAAGTTATGTACAAGTTTCTACTATGTTGACCATGATCCTATGATACAACGAGTGTGTGTGACGACTTAAGGTGCTGGACCCTATCAAAGATAAGTTGAGACTAAGGCGCTTGCAACGCAACCTTCCTTATTCTCTTTCCTCACACTCGCGCGTAGATATGGCCCTTCAAAGTGGTCCCACGATTCACTTTTGTTTCCCTTATATCTCCAAGTCAAATGGGTGGCAAGTATAAGGGAAACCTGGTTTGGGCATAGGGAAAAGAGTATGACCACTCGAAGAAGACCAAATCAAGTGCGGCGATGTCGAAGTTGAAAATCCGATTTCGACATCGGGAAAGATTCAGATTAAAATTTCGAGTGCATATTTAGAAAATTGCGGAAGCAACGAACCCTTTACTGATGAAATCTGACCCTTCATCGGGGTTTCTGCCAAAATATCTGGAAATAACAGTTAACCAATCGGTTACCGCAAAATGGCGAGCCAACTGACAGTCGCCGATACATTGACTATCAGAACGAAAGGCTGAAAAATCACGGAAACATTATGATAAAAAGACCCTGTTGATTCCTGATATTCTGATATATAGATCTCCGCTGGCGGCGCTTCAGTACTGAATATGGCCGCTCATAGCCGGAATGGCCAAACCTATCACACTATCATATCGGATTAGTTCAGGTGGATGGGAAAGTATGATATCAGCCAATGGCGGCTTGCCGGCACATAGATACACACCCCAAGTGACCCAAAGATGGCCACGGGGGTCCGAACCGGCTTCACCCCCCTTCTGAGATCGTTGTTACCGCTCGGAAGTCATTGAAGAGAGGACGGGAGGACCCAAATGGGCTCCACATCCCCCCCCATGTCCCAAGGACACATGGAGGCCCCACACACGTCGTAGGCGTCCCCCATGCCCCAAGGGAGGGGTGAGGACACTGATAATCGGTGCCCTACGCCATATCCGGTCTCCTCTTGATCTACAACATGGACCAAGGGGATCAAAGATAGAGAAACGTCGTCGATCGATCTAAATACGTATACCACGATGAAACATATACGTGGAGATCGAGTGAAGGGGGTATATGGCCACTCAAGGCCGAAAAATCCCCGGATGAACGCCCTCACCCGTCTCCCAAGCACAAAAACAAACAAAAATGCCACTGGGGATCCATTACGGTGCTACTGCAGCCACCAAATGGACCAACACGTCCTTGACATCCAAGGAAATATTCTTTTTCTTCAGGTAGTCCATCCAGACCGTGGTGTACCTCGGCACGAAACTGCTCGGAGGTTCCCACGAATCCCTGGATGCGGCGATTCCCTTCCAACGGACTTTATAAAGCCTCCCCCCAGGCGTCCCCGGGTCCGGCTTGTCCGCCAGGATCTTCTCGGCGGTGAAGTCGTCGTCCTCACCCTCGTCGTCCGAGTCCACATCGCCGGCCGTGAACTCGAAGGTAACGGGACGTCCGCTGGGGTTTGGTGCTCGGGGACGAAGCTGGGTATGGTCGCGGTCCAGGATCTTGTTATCCCCCACACGAACCGCATACACATCCTGCCCGACCTTCCGCACGATTACCCCCGGCACATACCAGGACGCCTGCCGATGCCAGGACAGGACATCCTTGTGGTGCCGCTCCACCCACAGGTGTCTTGGAGAGCATACGTTTGGACCTTTCCCTGCTTGAAGTACTTGGCCCTCTCGTCATGCTCGTCCTGAAGTGCCTTGCACACCTTGGCCGCCGTGTCGTCCGCCTCAGCCATCATGGCGTTCGCATCCCGGGCCACTTTGCCATGGTTCAACCACGGGAGAGTGCGTGACACTCGATCCCGTAGGAACAGGATGCGATGGGGCGACAGTCCAGTGGGCTCCGGAAGGTCGTGATACGCTTGGAGTACCCTCCACAGCGAAATTGTACCAATTCCGCCCTGGTTCGTCGATGTGCAGCTGGCGGGACTTCTCGAACATCTGCCGCCCGGCCACCTCAGCCCGGCCATTCGACCGGCTGTGGTACGCCACGGTCTTGGCGTGCCGAATCCCCATGTGCTTGCACATCGCTTTGAACCACGTCCCCACAAATTGACTGCCCCGATCGCTGCAGATGACAGCTGGGACATCAAAAATCGTCAGCCAATGCCTGATCATGGCATTAGCGACGGTCTTGGCCTGCAGCCCCACTCCATGCTTGTCCTTCTTGTCCTTCTTCTTGGACTTCTTGCCCGGGACTGCCACGATATATCCGCTGTGCCTGTCCACCGCTAGAATGACACAATCATATGTCTCTCCTTCCACGGTGACCTCCAGCATGGCGAACACATCCATGGCCACGGACCGCATGGGGGCCTCCGGTATAGCCATATACACCGGGTTGCCCGCTGTGGAGTGGGAGGGGCTCTTCGTGGCCCGACACACGGCACAGTCGCTGCAGTACCTAACCAGGATGGCGTAGTACCCCGTAGGGAACTTGAAATGCCACCCCAGGTCCTGCTGCATCTTGTCTCGGCCAGGGTGCATGAGCTGGGCGTTGTGCCAATGGTCAATGAGCTCCTCCACTCGGTTCTCGGGCACCAGCAGCCTGTCCCTGAGGAACAACTTGTCCCCATCCTCGGTCAAGCCCTCGGGCCATTCGTCGTCCGACGGGGCGCTCACAGCATTCCAGTACTTGCTCCAGTGCTCGGATGCCGCATAGTCATCCGACCAGTCATCTGTGAGCACCGACCTGACTAGCTCTGCAGGGGCCACCATCCATTGCTCGAGGGTTTCCTCTCGAATAGCTTTGACGCGGGCACCCCGGAACTTGGCCAGGTCCGTACGGTTTGCCATCACCACAAAGCACTTGACCCCCTCTTGCTCCATGACCTTCTCCATCTCGATGATGCGCTTGGCCTCCTCGGTCTCCTCGGCGTCTCCATGGCTGGATATGTCCATCCAAGCCTTACCCGCGGGGTAGGCCCACCGACTGAGGCAATCTGCCACAGTGTTGTCCTTCCCCGGGACGTATACGACGCTGAGGTCGAACTTGGCGAACGTCTCATGCCATCGGGCCCTCCTTGCCGCCGGTCCCGAGGGGGTGTCGACGTGCTCCTTGTGCCAGCTCTGCAAGGATTGATGGTCCGTACATACCACCACCGGTTGCAATCCGATGTGGCCAGACCACTTCCTGAGCGCACAGACAATGGCGTACGTCTCCTTCTCCCTCGCGGTCCAGGTTCGACGTTGGCCCTCGGCCAGGATCCTGCTCCAGAACGCCACGGGTACGTGCGACCCGTCCTCCCGGACCTGCTCGAGGACTGCACCTACAGCAAAGTCCGAGGCGTCCGTCCGTAGCACGAATCCCTTGTCCGGGTCCACCAGGAATAGCCCCAGCTGCCCCAGGAGTCGGTCCTTCAGGCGGCTGAACGCATCTTCGGCCTCAGGGGTCCAGGCAAGCTTCTTCTTGCTCCCCTCCCGGCCATCGAGCTTGCCCACCTGCAGCATCCTGTGCAGCGGCCCCGAGAGTTCTGCATACATCCAGACATAGCCCGAATAGTAATTGCAGAACCCCATGAAGGACCGGAGTTCGCTGATGGTCTGGGGCTTCTCCCAGTGGTGCAGGGACGCCAGCTTCCCAGGCATGGGACGACGTTGCCCGTGACCAACCACGTGACCCGCGAACTCCACTTCCTTCACGAAGAGTGAGGCTTTGGTGGGCTTGCACACCATGTTGTGCTTGTCCAACTCGCTGAGCACTCGGCGCAGATCCTTCTCATGCGCTTCGATGAGCTCGTCCTCAGTCATGTCTTCCGTGCCGGATCTGATGATGATGTCATCCACAAAGGGGTCGGCACAGTCCCGGACAGGACCGAGTAGGTCCTCCATCATGCGCTGGAAAGCGGCGTTGCCATTCTTGGCGCCCATAGGCACCACTTTCCACTGCATGGGCCCCAGCGGCGTCGACATCCCTGTGCAGGGCCTGGAGTCCGGGTGTAGCGGCATCTGGTGATAGCTGTGTCTCAGGTCTAACACCGTGAAAATCCGCTTTTTCTGTTGTTTTTGGAGGATGGAGTCAATCAGGGGAAGCGAGTACGAGTTATGCTCGGTCTGCTCGTTCAAACCCCTGTAGTCAACCACCAACCTTCACTCGCCCTTCTCCTTCTTGGGCACGATGAAGGCTGGGCTGGCCCACTCACTGTCGGAGCGTTCGATCCATCCCCGGTCAATGAACTCGGCCAACAGCTTCTTCATGGCCTCGGCCTGATCGCCCTGAAGTTGGTACTCCCGATGACGATAGATCTTCGGGTTCGGCTTCAGCTTGATCTTCGCTGTACCAAACCTCCCACGATCTGGAGGGCCCTTGTTGGCGACGCCACTGAATAGCCGCGGATAGGAATGGATCAGCCTCTCCTTCAGCTCGGCGACCTTCGGGTTCTCCTGGGCCTCTTCAGCCGCTTGCTTCGGTATGGATACAAACGACCGCACTGCGGTATAGGCCTCTTCTGGGTCCGATTCCGACTTCTCCTCGTCCGATATGCCGTCTTCATCGTCGTGGGGAGCTCTTCCCACCGATAATCTTCGGAAATTTGCGGCATCGGGCTGGTGACTGTCGCTATCGGCACCCATTCTAGGAAAATCCCATGTCGGTGGGTCCGACCCCACCGGACCATTGTATTGGTCCGCGATGTGATCCATGACCCTCGCCACGAACTCGTCCTTCGAGTACTTGCCGGTGACCAACATCTTGTCATCCCACCAATGCGGAGATGTGACCATGGCCCGCCTCTTCTTGGCTGCCACACGGTCGTGCATCCCCATCCGCATGTAGTTGACGACGTCGTCGATCTCGGCGTGGGACAGGACGTCAATGCCATCAATTGGCTGATCCGTCCCCTCCTTGGGCTCAAACATGACCTTCATGGGCACCGCCTCCACCCTACGGACGAATGCTTCATCACCCGTCGGCTGGGCTTGCGCCCCATCCACCAGGAAAGCCTTGGTACCCCAGACTTGACCCGGGGAGGGCATTGATACACCCTTGGCAACGATGAACAACTCCTCCTCTGGCCCGAATGACATCTCGTTCAGGGTGATGAAGTCCAGCGTCGACTGGAGACCCTCCAGGGGACATGGGGTAGATCCTATGCCGGTTATGACCAGGATCCCCTTCGCCCTATCTGCGATGATCTTCTCCACCGTACGTCTGGTATTGTCCAGGGAGCCATGCCAATACATGGGCCCCCAGCCTTTCAAACCCCAATGCCTATGCCAGGCTGAGTCTCCTCGATGCCAATGCCTCCTACACTTCCGCAAAAGTGGGGCATCCCGGGAAGCGAAGACGTCCGTCTCGGGCGCTTCGGCTCCCAGCGTCTGGATCATCATGGCATACACCTGCGGCGCCATTCCATACTCCGTGAGCTGAACTCCGCGGTCTCCTCTGGACTTGGCAACCACAGCTTGCACCGCTTGGACGATCTGATCCTCTTCCTCAGCATTCCATTGGGATGATCCGCATACATAGTCCGTGGACAGCCATGTGAGGCATTCATCATCCTCCCGGACCAGCGTTGCACGATGGGGAAGGGCTCCAATGGCGTTTGCCACCATGAAGTCATACCCCATGATCATATCCCAATCTGTAATGTCGGCCACATAGAAGTTCCCGGATAGAGTGCTTCTCTTCGCCTGATCAGGGCGGTTCAAGCGCTCATGTTCCCAGAATTCCATACTGATAGTGGCCTCATGGGTGCCACCACCCATAATCTCTCCATTGGCCACCTTCAGGCGTACCGGTCTACGGCTGGGCTGCAGGGATTCCTCCTTGAACAACCCTCTCCGGACCAGGCTCACCTGGGCACCCGTATCCACCAAAACATCCACCACCAACTCCTCTTGTCCGCACCGTACACGCACCTTCAAGTGCAACTGCCGCTCGTCACCATGCGGTGTATGGAGGACTCTCACGGCATGCAACTCTAGCACGTCCGGGTGCATCAGGACTTCGAGGGTATGATCACGGATGGTGTAGATCTTGGGTTGGTCTTGCCCATCCACGGGGCTCTCCGTGGTCGCTCCTTCCTTCTTACCACGTCCCTTACCCACATAAACTTCCCTTGGCAGGGCGCTCCAGGGGTTGGGAGTGGCGAAACTCAGTGGTTTTGGCTCTTCTGGATCCTTCCTCGGCACCCAATGTGCCTTCGCTTTCTCAGGGATTCCACTGATTTTCGGAGGAGAGACCTCCGAGGTCCCACTTCCTTGGGGGCTCCTCTAGACTTGGCTTCCCGCAGCCCCTTCCGGCTGCGATCCGCCAGGACCTTGTCCACCACGTTGCTGGGCTTTGAGTTCCTCCAACGTCCTCAACATGTCCTCAGCAACTTCCTCGATCGACCTCACTCGTCGGTCTTGGCCAGGTCCACCACCATGGCCTCTTCCTCTGCCTTTTCCTTGGCCTTTGCCTTGGCCTTTTCCCCCATCTCCGCCCTTCGCCTTCCAATCGGAAATCCGCTGCTCCTTGGGCTTCTTCTCGGGGTGGGCGGCGAAGTAGGCCTTCTTGTCCGCCTCATACACCTTGCACTGACGGTGGTCGTGTGCATGGTTGTTTCCCTTGCCATAACAGACCCAGCACCCGTCGTGCTGAGACCTGTACTCCCGGAACGAGAGCGGTGGGTTCCCGATCCTCCTTGGCTCTTTGCCCTTCTTGGGTCCCACCTGGCCCATCTGGACCGATCCTGCACATGGTTCCTCACGTTGTGCGCCACATACGCGAAGAAATGGGCCTCCTCGTGATCCTCCCGGGACCAGTGGTCTTGCCCACTTCCACTACCATCCTCCGCAGAGTTGGCCGTGTCCTCCTGGATCTCCCGATGATGGCGGTCTTCTCGGTGGCCTCGTTGTCCATGACCATGTCGATCCTGCACGTGGGCCTCGTTCTTCGCATTGAGCTTCAACTCCACCGTGATGTACTTCACGATCTTGTCAAGGCTCATGCGGGCGAAGATGACCTGCATCCTCAGCGGCTCCCCGCGCCTCCACTCCACGTTGTTGAGGCGCAGCAACCTTTGCCCCATGGAGTCTCCGAATACCTCCACGTACACGGCGTTCTTCCGTCCCAACATCCGGTTGGGCTCGCCCAGGTTCCTCCTGAAGAACTCCATGATACCCGCATGGGTATCCTCCGCTGCCATGATCCTCACCGCCACCCGCTTCTTGGCGCGCTTCTTCTCCTCGTCCTCCACTCGCCTCTTCCAGTGGCCGGGGAGGACGTCCTTCAGGAGGTGGCGGATCTCGCTGGACTCGTTCCAGTCCTCCACCAGCTTCAGGCTCCGTCGGTACTTCCGCAGGTACCGGTTCCACTCCCGGACCCGCAGCTCACCGCCGTCCAGCTGCAGCGGGATAGACCACAAGTCCTCCAGCTTCTGGTTCCGAGCGTCCACCCGCTCCTCATCCTCCAACCACTGGAGGCAGGCCTGCTCCGTACGGATCAATCCTTCCCGGATCTGATCCCGCAGCTCCTCCTTCAGGTCCTGCGCCAGCCGGTGTGGGAATGTCCGACATACCCACGTGTCCCGCGGCGCTCCCCGCATCTCGCCGACGACCTCCTCGGCGAAGTCCTCCCAATCCAGGATGAAGTTGTCCAGGTTGGAGGGGTTGCCATCATAGTAGGGGATTTTGATTCCCCTGAGGTCGTCAATCCTGATGGCGTCTCTGACGTCCCCAGCCACCACTCCACCGAGACGGATACCACCAGTGGCCGGGGGGTGTGAGTACACTCCCCGTACAACCCTCTCCTCCATGGAGTGCGGTCCAGTTGGGCCTGAACCCATGGGGTTTGGAATGCGGGAAGGACTTGCTCCATCGGCCGTCCATATCCCCGTATTGGGGTCCTTCGCCCACAGGTTTCCGCCTGGATGACCTCGACCATGTCCGTCGGCGCTACCCATGGTTTGCCCCTGCATGGTCTGGTTCACGATCTCCTCTTCCGCATAAACTGCATAGGCAGTCGTAGTGGGCGGTGGATCCTGGGTGGCATAGGACATCTGTACCGTCAGGCTCCTCGGGTCCGTAGTTGCGTGCCCTTCCCGCATGGACCCAGCCGGCGCCGTTTGTTCCCCGAGCATTGTGGACTCGCTGAACATGGAAACAAAAGGCAGCGCACCCGGGTCAACACGCGGAGGCGCGTAGGGTGCCTCTGCAGGGCCGCCCATGGGTTTATCCATGGCGCTCCTGAGGGTCTTAACCCGCTCCACCAAGTCTGCCGCGGCCGGCTTTGCCGGGAGCTCCGGACCCGAGGCGACAGGGTGTGGCTCCTCTAGCCTTTTCAGGCGTCCCGACATGTCCTCCACCAGGTGGAGGAGGCTGTCCACCACTTGCTGCTGCTTCTCCAGGGCCAGCTCCAGATTCTCCCGGTACCGGTCCCGTTCCGCTCGCAGCTCCTCCATGTCTTTCTCCGCCGCCGACTGGTCATCCAGGATCCCCGCGACGTCTTCCTCTAGACCGTCCTTCGCGTTGTCCAGGGGGTCTAGGCGATGCACGATGGCGTCCATCCCCATCTTTGGGTACTTGCCCATGAGGAAGGACACGTGCTCGCAGTGGCACTCAGCCTGCTTTCCGCCTGATCCGGCGCATCCCGCGGCTCCCGGCGCCTCGGACTGCTCTGCCATGGGTGTGTCGCCCATGCTATCCCGCGGTGGCTCCGTGTGCCGGGCCACAGGCGCCGTCCTGGCTCTGGCGGGCCTCTCCAACGCCTCGGCGTCATGCTCCAGGCTGGGTTCTGGGGCCGTATTCGCCCTTGTGGGCTGTCTGGCCGGCTCCTTGGACTCCGAAGGTTGCTCATAGGCTGTCCGATAGCCCTCGGAGTGCCCCTCGGATTCCCACAGCCTGACCGGGCTAGGGTCCGTATCCATAGCCCCGGCGTCCCTTGCCGCGGACTTGGGTGACCCGCGCTTCCGGTAGCGCCGGGCCCGTCCTCCACTGCTGCCTGAATGGCAGGCCTCCTCAGAGTCCTCCGCGGCGGAGCGGAGGTTGCATGCCTTTCAGCAGCGACGCTCACACATGGAGACCAGATCCTCCATGTCAAGTCCTCCTCTTCCCGAATGTCGTACTTCTCTTCGGGCTTCAACTTCCGGAGTTCGCCATGCTCTTGAACGTCTCGGCTCTTCTATGGCTCCAATCTCCGGCGTGGTCTCCAGCGAGTCCACAATACGCACCAGGGGCGTACTTAGGCAGGGCTCATAGGGGCCCAAGTCCCCGGGTCGGCGGTAGGTAGGGGCAGCAGGTAAGCCTCTGCTACTATAAAGAAGGTCCCTACCAGGACCGGCCCCCGCTGTGCCCCTTCCGCCTGTTACCCCTGCTGATTTACTCCGGATCAACGATTGCATTCCTCAAATTCCAAGGTCCAAAATCCCAAAATATAGAAAATGTAATCCTCCTTCAACCCTGAATAGCAACCAGATCCCACAAATACAGCAATAACCCAATCCACAATCCAATCCACACTGCGGGCTTCCGTTCAGCACACCGGTCGTCCCACAGTGGCGGGCATGTACAAGACTTGCACCAAAGAGGAAAGCCCTGAAATTGGCATATGAACAAAATTAAAGCAAAGTTGGGGAAAGATGGAAACGTACACAATCACAGCCATAGACCCCTCATTCCCTGGACTCAAGACCTTCCCTTGACTCACCAACATGTTGCCCTGAACCCAGTCAAATCAGATGGCTAAATGCCATGTGTCAAAAGTCACTACATAAACCCCAAAAATGTGTTCACTCCCAATCCTCTTAATCCTAGCCCAATAGGAGGAGTGGCGTGTCATGGCCTAGAGTGGCACTCAGGACCATGCTGCACCCTGACATAACCTTGGTTGGACATGGAGTCGGATGGGCTTAGAGATATGCCCCATGAGTTTGAACTCATAACATGCCAAAAACTGCCAATTCACACCATATTGGCCATATATCAAATATATGCTCAAAATTGAAGTTACTGCTTATCTGAAGGCTCGAAGCATGCATGGAATCGAAGTCTAGTATTCATGGAGGATGGAGACCAAAGGTCAATGCCCATGTACATCCCCACCTTACCCTCGAAACCCCTTCCGATATGGGCGCCACGCACTGCCCAAGTCAGCCCATGATCTTGAGACCAACTCTTGTGCTCCTCCATGCGCCAAGCCAAATGGAGTACGCGATCTGGCATATGGTGGTGTTCAACCCCAAAGCATATGCCAACATATGAACAACATACCATGGTTCGACTCTCCATAGGCTTCTTGCTGTTTGCCGACCAGGTAAGTACACAAAATGCAAAAATGAGCAAAAATTGAGGTCAAAAACATGAAAATATGTCCGAATACAAAGTTGTCATGATAGTATATCTCTCTGCTCACCAATGATATCCGCTCCTGGTTCAATACACAAATGATTGGAACCATTTGCAAACAATTCCCCCACTTGGACCCCCAATCGGGCGCATGGAGATACCTTCGCCACTCATATCTACATGCCCCATGAAAATGGGAGTGCACCCAGGGATCTCTTTGCCAAACATACCATGAGCAATACATATGCGGTAGACTTAGTGAAGCGCTTTGAATTCCACAATTGGGACATGGGCAAAGCCCTTGTCACTTGTGGCTCCCCATCTCCTCGGCCACACGAAGATATATAACATGGGCGTGAGCATATCAAGACAAAACTACCAATATCACACATAACCCTTAAAATAGGCTCCCACCATGGTATGCCATGTCCCTCCATGATCATAACTTTGGGTTAAATGGACGTGGGAACCTAAGAAAAGATGCTATGCCACCGCAAGACTCATGCGCTACACTCCAAAGTCATAATATCAAGTCCGGACACATGGTCAACAAGTTATACACAAGTTTCTACCATGTTGACCATGATCCTATGATACAACGAGTGTGTGTGACGACTGAAGGTGTTCGACCCTACTAAAAATAAGTTGAGACTAAGGCGCTTGCAACGCAACCTTCCTTATTCTCTTTCCTCAGACTCGCGCGTAGATATGGCCCTTCAAAGTGGTCCCACGATTCACTTTTGTTTCCCTTATATCTCCAAGTCAAATGGGTGGCAAGTATAAGGGAAACCTGATTTGGGCATAGGGAAAGGAGTATGACCACTCGAAGAAGACCAAATCAAGTGCGGCGATGTCGAAGTTGAAAATCCGATTTCGACATCGCGAAAAATTCAGATTAAAATTTCGAGTGCATATTTAGAAAATTGCAGAAGCAACGAACCCTTTACTGATGAAATCTGACCCTTCATCGGGGTTTCTGCCAAATTATCTGGTGATAACAGTTAACCAATCGGTTACCGCAAAATCGCGAGCCAACTGACAGTCGCCGATACATTGACTATCAGAACGAAAGGCTGAAAAATCACGGAAACATTATGATAAAAAAACCCTGTTGATTCCTGATATTCTGATATATAGATCTCCGCTGGCGGCGCTTCGGTACTGAATATGGCCGCTCATAGCCGGAATGGCCAAACCTATCACACTATCACATCGGGATAGTTCAGGTGGATGGGAAAGTATGATATCAGCCAATGGCGGCTTGCCGGCACAGAGATACGCACCCCAAGTGACCCAAAGATGGCCACGGGGGTCCGAACCGGCTTCACAGATGACGCGACCGGTGCCATGGGCCTGGCACCCGATCGGAGTAACAGTCGCACCACGTCAACCTGCCGGTACAGGCAGGCGACACACAGAGGGGAAAACCCAACCGGAAAAACGGAGAGCAACTGGTCGGTGATGCACGTTTCGATGTCAACAGGACCCCCCCCTACCTCCCCCAGCAGCAACCATTCTAGGACACCTGTGTGTCCAGCCGCTGAAGCTAAGGGAGGGGCACCGCCCGACTCACGCTGGCGCCCATCCCCACCAGCGTGTGTATTGACGCCATACACGCCCCAAGGGCTGCGCCCTCGAGTGCCCGGTCCAGGTCGGGGTCGCTCGGTGGCCGAACGGGGCTGGCTGAACCCCCGACCGCGGCATGCAACCCACGGATATCGCCGTTGACGGCGGCCTAGAAGACGGGGGTTAAACCGTGGTGCCATACGATGTCGCGGTCGGCCGGGTGGTGGCGGGACCGGGGCCGCCGCTAGTTGTTGTTGTTGTTGTTGTTATTATTGTTGTGTAGCGAGAAGATCTATGTCGTACCATTGGCGATGCGGACCTCCAGCAGCTGCAGGCGCATGCGATCGCGCAGAACGTGCATGAGCGCAAACTGGTCCAGCGGGTTGTCCCGCAGCGACAGGCGGAGTATCCTCAGATTGGGTGTTGTGACGATGAGACCCTGGGTGACCAACTCCCTGCAATCGATCGCATTCTCGTCGAGACCCAGGGACAGTTCCACCACCGAGCTTGGCAGAACAGCGATGATGGGGTACACCACGTCATACGCAAAGCAGCACCCCGTGAAATCGAGGTGAACCACACGCACATTCGGGCATCGCGGTAGGACTGACGCGGTGGACCCTAGGAGATAGGACTGCGAGGCGAGGTTGAAGGTGATATGCATCCTTCGCGGGTGCTCGTCACCCCACAGGAGATCCACCATGCGCACATGGGTACCCCGATTTATCGTGTAGGTGATATGCCGAAGGCCGAGCGCCTCCCACGCCAGCCAACACATCTGACTGAGTGCACTGGATGGGTTAAACGTGGCCACTCTACGCAGGACATCCACGGGAAGAAGAGTAAACGACGACGACATCGATTATGTATACCTGATGCAGGACAGGGGTGGGTGGATGGATAACAGGTAGGTAGGTAGGTAGGTGCACTCGGTCGTGGAGAGGCGCCCCATGGTTCCCCCTGGCGTCGCCCCTGTGACGAACAGGAAGAGGCTTCGCGCGTGAAAAGGGGAGGCGGCTTACTTCCCGCTAGACCTGACTGTTGGCCCCCAACAAAGCGGCCCCGGGCTACGCGGATAGCCGCAGATAGGCTTTGATCAGCCTCTCCTTCAGCTCGGCGACCTTCGGGTTCTCCTGGGCCTCTTCAGCCGCTTGCTTCGGTATCGATACAACCGAACGCACTGCGGTATAGGCTCCTTCCGGGTCCGAATCTGACTTCTCCTCGTCTGATATGCCGTCTTCATCGTCGTGGGGTGCACTTCCCACCGATAATCTCAGAAAATTTGCGGCGTCGGGCTGGTTCTTGTCGCTATCGGCACCCATTCTTGGAAAATCCCATGTCGGCGGGTCCGACCCAACCGGACCATCATATTGGTCCGCGATGTGATCCATGACCCTCGCCACGAACTCATCCTTCTCGTACTTGCCGGTGACCAACATCTTGTCATCCCACCAATGCGGGGATGTGACCATGGCCCGCCTCCTCTTAGCTGCCACACGGTCGTGCATCCCCATTCGCATGTAGTTGACGACGTCGTCGATCTCGGAGTGGGACAGGATGTCAATGCCATCCACTGGCTGATCTGTCCCCTCCTTGGGCTCAAACATGACCTTCATGGGCACTGCCTCCACCCTACGGATGAATGCTTCATCACCCGTGGGCTGGGCTTGCGCCCCATCCACCAGGAAAGCTTTGGTACCCCACGCTTCACCCGGGGAGGTCATTGATACACCCTTGGCGTCAACGAACAGCTTCTCCTCTCGCCCGAATGACATCTCGTTCAGGGTGATGGAGTCCAGCGTCGACGTTAGACCTTCCAGCGGACATGGGGTGGATCCTATGGCGGTTATGACCAGGATCCCCTTCGCCCTATCCGCGACGATCTTCTTCACCGTACGTCTGGTGTTATCCAGGGAGCCATGCCAATACATGGGCCCCCACTCCTTCAAACCCCAATGCCTGTGCCAGGCTGAGTCTCCTCGATGGCAATGCCTCCTACACTTCCGCAAAAGTGGGGCATCCCGGGAAGCGAAGACGTCCGTCTCGGGGGCTTCGGCTCCCAGCGTCTGGATCATCCTGTCATACACCTGTGGCGCCATTCCATACTCCGTGAGCTGAACTCCGCGGTCTCCTCTGGACTTGGCACAAACCGCTTGCACCGCTTGGACGATCCGATCCTCTTCCTCAGCATTCCATTGGGATGATTCGCATGCATAATCCGTGGACAGCCATGTGAGGCATTCATCATCCTCCCGGACCAGCGTTGCGCGATGGGGAAGGGCTCCAATGGCATTTGCCACCATGAAGTCATACCCCATGATCATATCCCAATCTGTAATGTCGGCCACATAGAAGTTCCCGGATAGAGTGCTTCTCTTCGCCAGATCAGGGCGGTTCAAGCGCTCATGTTCCCAGAATTCCATACTGATAGTGGCCTCATGGGTGCCGCCACCCATAGTCTCTCCATCGGCTACATTCAGGCGTACCGGTCTACGGCTGGGCTGCAGGGATTCCTCCTTGAACAACCCTCTCCGGACCAGGGTCACCTGGGCACCCGTATCCACCAGAACATCCACCACCAACTCCTCTTGTCCGCACCGTACACGCACCTTCAAGTGCAACTGCCTCTCGTCACCATGTGGTGTATGGACGACTCTCACGGCATGCAACTCTAGCACGTCCGCCTGCATCAGGACTTCGAGGGTATGATCACGGATGGTGTAGATCTTGGGCTGGTCTTGCCCGTCCACGGGGCTCTCCGTGGTCGCTCCTTCCTTCTTACCACGTCCCTTGCCCACATACACTTCCCTTGGCAGGGCGCTCCAGGGGTTGGGAGTGGCGAAACTCAGTGGTTTTGGCTCTTCTGGAGCCTTCTTTGGCACCCGATGTGCCTTAGGCTTCTCTGGGATTCCACTGATTTTCGGAGGAGAAACCTCCGAGGTCCCACTCCCGTGGGGGCTCCTCTAGACTTGGTTTCCGCAGCCCCTTTCCGGCTGCGATCCGCCAGGACTTTGTCCACCACGTTGCTGGGCTTTGAGTTCCTTCAGCGTCCTCAACATGTCCTCAGCAACCTCCTCGATCAACCTCACTCGTCGGTCTTGGCCAGGTCCACCACCATAGCCTCTCCATCCGCCTTTTGCTTGGCCTTTGCCTTGGCCTTTTCCCCCGTCTCCGCCCTTCGCCTTCCAATCCGAAATCCGCTGCTCTTTGGGCTTCTTCGCGGGGTGGGCGGCGAAATAGGCCTTCTTGTCCGCCTCATACACCTTGCACTGACGGTGGTCGTGTGCATGGTTGTTCCCCTTGCCATAACAGACCCAGCACCCGTCGTGCTGAGACCTGTACTCCCGGAACGCGAGCGGTGGGTTCCCGATCCTCCCTGGCGCATTGCCCTTCTTGGGTCCCACCCGGCTCCATCTGGACTGATCCTGCCCATGGTCCCTCACGCTGTGCGCCACAAACGCGAAGAAATGTGCCTCCTCGTGATCCTCCCGGGACCAGTGGTCCTGGTCACTTCCATTACCATCTTTCGCGGAGTTGGCCATGTCCTCATGTATCTCCAGATGATGGCGGTCTTCTCGGTGGCCTCGTTGTCCATGACAATGTCGATCCTGCACGTGGGCCTCGTTCTTCGCATTGAGCTTCAACTCCACCGTGATGTACTTCACGATCTCGTCCAGGCTCATGCGGGCGAAGATGACCTGCATCCTCAGCGGCTCCCCGCGCCTCCACTCCGCGTTGTTGAGGCGCAGCAACTTTTGCCCCATGGAGTCTCCAAATACCTCCACGTACACGGCGTTCTTCAGTCCCAACATCCGGTTGGGCTCGCCCAGGTTCCTCCTGAAGACCTCCATGATACCCGCATGGGTATCCTCCGCTGCCATGATCCTCACCGCCACCCGCTTCTTGGCTCGCTTCTTCTCCTCGTCCTCCACTCTCCTCTTCCAGTTGCCGGGGAGGACGTCCTTCAGCAGGTGGCGGATCTCGCTGGCCTCATTCCAGTCCTCCACCAGCTTGAGGCATCTTCGGTACTTTCGCAGGTACCCGTTCCACTCCCGGACCCACAACTCACCGCGGTCCAGCGGCAGCGGGATGGACCACAAGTCCTCCAGCTTCTGGTTCGGAGCGTCCACCCGCTCCTCATCCTCCAACCACTGGAGGCAGGCCTGCTCCGTACGGATCAATCCTTCCCGGATCTGATCCCGCAGCTCCTCCTTCAGGTCCTGCGCCAGCCGGTGTGGGAATGTCCGACATACCCACTTGTCCCGCGGCGCTCCCCGCATCTCGCCGACGACCTCCTCGGCGACATCCTCCCAATCCAGGATGAAGTCGTCCAGGTTGGAGAGGTTGCCATCATAGTAGGGGATTTCGATTCCCCTGAGGTCATCAATCCTGATGGCGTCTCCGAAGTCCTCAGCCACCACTCCACCGAGACGGATACCACCTGTGGCCGGGGGATGTGAGTACACTCCCCGTACATCCCTTTCCTCCATGGAGTGCGGTCCAGTTGGGCCTGAACCCATAGGGTTTGGAATGCGGGAAGGACTTGCTCAATCAGCAGTCCATAACCCCGTATTGGGGTCCTTCGCCCACATGTTTCCGCCCGGATGACCTCGACCATGTCAGTCGGCGCTTCCCATGGTTCGCCCCTGCATGGTCTGGCTCTACATCCCCTCTTCCGCATAAACTGCATGGACAGTCGTAGTGATCGGTAGATCCTGGGCGGCGTGGGACATCTGTACCGTCAGGCTCCTCGGGTCCGTGGTTACGTGCCCTTCCCGCATGGACCCAGCCGGTGCCGTGTGTTCCCCGAGCATTGTGAATTCGCTGAACATGGGAACAAACGGCAGCGCACCCGGGTCAACACGCGGAGGCGCGTAGGGTGCCTCTGCCAGACCGCCCATGGGTTTATCCATGGCACTCCGGAGGGTCTTAACCCGCTCCACCAGCTGTGCTGCTGCAGGCTTTGCCCAGAGCTCCGGACCCGAGGCGAGGGGGCTGTAGCTCCTCTAGCCTTTTCAGGCGTCCCAACATGTCCTCCACCAGGTGGAGGAGGCTGTCCACCACTCGCTGCTGCTTCTCCAGGGGCAGCTCCAGATTCTTCCGCTACCGGTCCCGTTCCGCTCGCAGCTCCTCCATGTCTTTCTCCGCGGCCGACTGGTCATCCAGGATCCCGGCGACGTCCTCCTCTAGGCCGTCCTTCGCGTTGTCCAGGCTGTCGAGGCGGTGCACGATGGCGTCCATCCCCATCTTTGGGTACTTGCCCATGAGGAAGGACACGTGCTCGCAGTGGCACTCAGCTTGCTTTCCACCTGATGCGGCGCATCCCGCGGTTCCCGGCGCCTCGGACTCATCTCCCATGGGCGTATCGCCCACGGCGTCCATCTCTTGTCCCGTGTGCCGGGGCACAGGTGCCGTCCTGGTCCTGGCTGGCCTCTCCAAGCCCTCGGCGTCGTGCTTCAGGGCGGGCTCGGGGGCCGTATGTGCCCTGGCGGTCGGCGCGGACATCTCCTCCGACTCCGAGGGGAAGCAGGTCCGATAGCCATCGGAGTGCTTCTCGGATTCCCACAGCCTGACCAGGCTGGGGTCGGTATCCAGAGCCCCGGCGTCCCCTGCCGCGGGCTTGGGTGACCCGCGCTTTCGGTAGCGCCGGGCCCATCCTCCACTGCTGCCTGAATGGCAGGCCTCCTCAGAGTCCTCCGCGGACGGAGCGGAGGTTGCATGCCTTGCAGCAGCGACGCTCGCACATCGAGACCAGGTCCTCCATGTCAAGTCCTCCTCTTCCCGAATGTCGTACTTCTCTTTGGGCTTCAACTTCCGGAGCGTCTCGGCTCTTCTCCGGCTCCGATCTCCGGCGTGGTCTCCACCGAGTCCACTATACGCACCCGGGGCATACTGGGGCAGGGCTCATAGGGGCCCAAGTCCCCGGGTCGGCGGTAGGTAGGGGCAGCAGGTACGCCTCTGCTACCATAAAGAAGGTCCCTACCAGGACCGGCCCCTGCTGTGCCCCTTCCGCCTCTAATCCCTGCTGACTTGCTCCGAATCAGCGCTTGCATTTCTCAAAATCCAGGGTCCAAAATCCAAAAATATAGAAAATACAATCCTCCTTCAACCCTGAACAGCAACCAGATCCCACAAGTATAGCAATAACCCAATCCACAATCAAATACACGCTGCGGGCTTCTGTTCAGCACACCGGTCGTCCCACGGTGGCGGGCATGTACAAGAATTGCACCAAGGAAGAAAGCCCTGATATTGGCATATGAACACAAATAAAGCAAAGCTGGGGAAAGAGGTAGACATACACATTCACAGCCATAAATCCCTCATTCCCTGGACTCAAGACCTTCCCTTGACTCACCAACATATTGCCCTGAACCAGGTCAAATGAGATGGCTGAATGCCATATGTCACAAGTCATTACAGAAACCCGAAAAAAGTGTTCACTCCCAAGCCAATAAGTCCTAGCCCAATGGGGAGGTGGCGTGTCATGGCCTAGAGTGGCACTCAGGACCATGCCCTACCCTGACATAACCTTGGTTGGACTTGGAGTCGAATGGGCTTAGAGATATGCCCCATGAGTTTGAACTCATAACACACCAAAAAACTGCCAATTCACACCATATTGGCCATATATCAAATATATGCTCAAAATTGAAGTTACCACTTATCCGAAGGCTCAGAGCACGCATGGAATCGAAGTCTAGTTTTCATGGAGGATAGAGACCAAAGGTCAATGCCCATGTACATCCCCACCTTACCTTCGAAACCCCTTCCGATATGGGCGCCACGCACTGCCCAAGTCAGCCCATGGTCTTGAGACCAATTCTTGTAATGCTTTGTGCGCCAAGCCAAATGGAGTACGCGATCTGGCATATGGTGGTGTTCAACTCCAAAGCATATGCCAACATATGAACAACATACCATGGTTCCACTCACCATAGGCTTCTTGCTGTTGGCCGACCAGGTAAGTACACGAAATGCAAAAATGAGCAAAAATTGAGGTAAAAAACATGAAAATATGCCCATATACAAAGTTGTCATGATAGTATATCTCTATGCTCACCCATGATATCTGCGCATGGTTCAATATACAAATGATTGGAACCATTTGCAAACAATTCTGCCACTTGGATCCCCAATCTGGCGCATGGAGATACCTTCGCCACTCATATCTACATGCCCCATGAAAATGGGACTGCACTCATGGATCTCTTTACCAAACATACCATGAGCAATACATACGCGGTAGACTTAGTCTAGCGCTTTGAATTCCACAATTGAGACATGGGCAAAGCCCCTGTCACGTGTAGCTCCCCATCTCCTCGGCCACACGAAGATATATAACACCGGCGTGAGCATATCAAGACATATACTACCAATATCAAACATAGCCCTTAATATTGGCTCCCACCATGGTATGCCATGCCCCTCCATGGTCATAACTTTAGGTTGAATGGACGTGGGAACCTAAGAAAAGATGCTATGCCACCGCAAGACTCATGCGCTACACTCGAAAGTCATAACATGGTCAACAAGTTATAAACGAGTTTCTACCAATTTGACCATGATCCCATCATACAACGGATGTGTGTGATGACCCAAGGTGTTGGACCCTATGAAAAATAAGTTGGGACTGAGGCAATTGCAACGCAACCTTTCTTATTCTCTTTCCTCACACTCACGCGTAGATATGGCTCTTCAAAGTGGTCCCACGTATCACTTTTGTTTCCCTTATATCTTCAAGTCAAATGGGTGGCGGATGTAAGGGAAACCTGATTCGGGCATAGGGAAAAGAGTATGACCACTCGAAGAAGACCAAATCAAGTGCGGCGATGTCGAAGTTGAAAATCCGATTTCGACATCGCGAAAAATTCAGATTAAAATTTCGAGTGCATATTTAGAAAATTACTGAAGCAACGAACCGTTTACTGATGAAATCTGACCCTTCATCGGAGTTTCCGCGGAAATATCTGGAAATAACAGTTAACCAATCGGTTACCGCAAAATCGCGAGCCAACTGACAGTCGCCGATACATTGACCATCAGAACGAAAGGCTGAAAAATTACGCAAACATTATGATAATAAAACCCTGTTGATTCCTGATATTCCGATATATAAATCTCCGCTGGCGGCGCCTCGGTACTGAATATGGCCGCTCATAGCCAGAATGGCCAAACCTATCACACTATTACATCGGGTTAAGTCAGGAGGATGGGAGAGTATGATATCAGCCAATGGCGGCTTGTCAGCACATAGATACACACCCCAAGTGACCCCAAGATGGCTACCGGGGTCCGAACCGGCTTCAAGCCTGCCCGCCAGCCTCCCGCCGGTACACCATGGCGCCCCTGCGCCCCGCTCGGGCCGCGCCCGGGCAGGAGCGCGCGGACACGAGCCGGAGCAGTATGGAGGCCGCATCCTCCATGGACTGAGCAACGCCCAAAAAGCCTGCCTTGGTGCCATATATAAGGGAGGCAGAGGGACGGACCGAGGCAGAGCAACCCCCCGTGCCCCACCCATCGAGACCCCCTGACCGTCCCAGACCCAACCACGCTCCCCAGGGGGGCCGCGAGCGCCCCCCCCCCCCACCGCCACAACCCCTCCCCTAGCCTCCTGGACGCCGGACCGCACCAGACGCCCAGGCCCACCCATGAGGGGACATGCGACCTAGAGCCAGGCAGGGGGACGAAGGGACCAGGCCAGCCCCCCCCGAGCTAACTAGGCGGAGCACGGGACCGGGGCAGGAAACGCAGAGGGGCACAAAACGCCTGGAACGGTCCTACTAGCGCCCTGCCCCAGAGCGGCGCGTGGTGTGCGCGCCACGCCGACCCGGGGGGGACGGGCGCGAACGCCGCCGGAGCACAAGCGCACACGCACGCAACAGACACGCGGGGCGGACCCGAAGGGCAACCGGATCAAGCCCGCAGAACGCACAGACCGCATGGAAGGGCGTACCAGCAAGCCAAAGAAAGGGACACCCAGAGGGGACCACCCGCGACACGCACCGCGAGGAGCGCTGGGGAAGCCAGGGGGCCAGAGGGGAGACCCGGGAGCCGGCGTCGGCCCCAACCCCCCGGACCTGCCGCGAGCGGCGTGCAGACACGACCAGGGCACTGCACCCGCCAAGGCAGTACTAGCACACAGTGCTACGCACCAGCCCCGCGGCTAGGCAGCCTCAGCGCTAGCCCGTGGGGGTCCCACTGGCGACAAGCCAGTAGCACGGGCCCGGCGGCGCCGGCGGCCCAGGCGACCATGTATTAGGGGGGCGGTGTGGTGCTTATGCGACTGCACCACCGTTGCTAAGTGACACACTGACCGGGGAGTGGCGAAATCGGAAAGCCGGGGAGGGACAGGGCTCCAAGCCCCGTGAACCCGGGGGACTCCGCCACCAGGCAGGAGGTGTGTCATGAAGGGCCCCCCACTAGCTCCCCCCGGGCAGGATATCACCTGGCCCGACCAGGTGGCCCCCTGGAGACGAAGAGCGCCTAGTAACCGAAAATCAAACCTCAAACTTCAAACCTCATAGACACGTCGACCTCACAGTCCCCGCAACTGTGCACCACATTGCCATCCCCCATGCGAATGGCTGTGGTAGGCATGGTGTTCTTCAGGTCCACACGAGGTAAATTTGTCTTGGCCACAATTGATATGGTAGCCCGGGTATCCAATACCCCCAGGTATTCTCGTCCCCCAAGAGGGATACGTACCGAGAACACCAGCTCTGTAGATCCCCTACGGCATCCCTGTCAGAACTCAGAGGGACAGGTACCCTCAAACCCCTTCCTGCGCAGTTTTGGCGCCATCCGCATGAAGCGGGAACATTTGCGGGCGTTAGACTCGTCCCCATCTTCGTTGGCACGCTTAGTCCTTTGGTCTTGTTGAGCTTGCGTCTGGGAGCGGGTCTTGTGCCCCGTGTTTTCCTGCCCACCAGAGGCCTCAGGATTGGTCCCCCCTACCGTAGGGTAGGGGTTTCCCCCCGACCTGTCCTAGTTCTTATCCTTGTTCTTGTCCTGGTTCTTCTGGTCGGCGCCTCCGCGTCCTCCACCTTTGCCTTGCGCTTGACCTTGGCCTTTGCCCCGTCCTTGAGACTTTCCCTTGCCTTTCTTGCCATTGCTCTTGCCTTCGGCACTTCCACCGCCATTTTGGGCTTCGCTCTTCAGCTTGGCTGACAAGCGCTGCTTGTGGTAGCACTGATCCCTGTAGTGCTTGTGCTTGCCATTGAAGGCAGAGCTGATGGTACACCTGTAGTGGTCGGGCATCTTTGCCTTCCCACCGGTGTTGGTCTCCTGCTTCTTGCCCTGGACCACAAAGCACTCATGCTGATTGCAGTCTGGGGCATGCACGAGGCCGCCCTATTTGTCTTTGGCATCACACCAGAAGAGGTCTTGCACATTGCTCATATAGACAGCATTCTTAGGGGTAGTCCCTTGTCCAGGTCGAGGTCCTTGATGCCCACGGCCATGGTTCCCAGAGTTGCCTCCTCCGGGGCGGTAGGCGTTGAGGTGCTGATCACTCTCCTTCTCAAGCGCCAGCTCCAATAGAAGGACAGACAAGTCCTCGTAGGTGAGGCTTCTTGCCTTGCGTTCTGCCGTAGCCCGACACTCATCCCAGACGTCTCGGGGGATCTTGGCCAACAACCAGAAAAGCATCTCATGGCTGCCGTACGATCCAGGCGTCAGTCGCCCTACCCAGGGGTCCAAGTCGGCCAGTAGTTTAGAGATACGCGCAGCCTTGGAGTTGTTTGGCAACATGGCCAGGTTGTGGATCTCGGTCCGGATGGATAGGTTGGTCTCGTAGGAGGGGTACTGCCTCTCAAGGGCAATCAGAAGTTCGGCAAACGTAGCGGACTTAGTCATTATCTGCGTGACCTGTTTGTCCAAGTACTTGGCCTTGCGACACTGCAAGAGCAGGGCACACTTGACCCGCCAACTAGCGTTGGTCTGGCCGGTCATCCTCAAGAACCAGCCAAAACTCTCCGCGAACTCGCTGAGGTCCTTTGCAGTGCACTCAGGCAAGTTCACCACAATCTTAGAGGTGGCGATAGCCTTAGCCTCCTTGGATCTGCGTCTCTCGTTGCGCTTGCTCTTCCTCCTCCTCTTCTTCTACCTTCCGCTCGGGTTCTTGGGTCCTCAGGGTCATCGTTTTCAGAGGCTGAAGCAGACGTTAGTGATGGCGGCTCATTATCCGAAGAATCACCGCCCAAGTCACTGGAAGCATAGGGCTCCTCGTCCACCATTGCTCCTAAGGCTGTCAGTCCCAACTGATCCAGCTCAGCTCATGCGGAGTTCTCCACATGGCTGTAGGGCAGCTTGGCAGTTCTTGGCACGAACGGGCTCCTTTGTACAGCTGCAGGGGTCGGCATAAGTTGACTTCTCACGCTGCCAAGAGTATGAGTCAGTCCCGCCACCAGGTGGTTCGCCTGCACTCTATGAGGGGAAGCACGGATGGTCATAGGTGACGTTTCAGGAGGTATCAGGGCTTCAGGTTGTTCCTGATTTCCTGCGTCATGTCGGCGATTAGCTCTCCAGTAGCGCTGCGGAGAGCCTCCTTAATCTCTGAGCGCGTCAGGCACCTGTTAGAGAATCTTCCCCATCCCCTGCTCCCACCTCCACAGGACTCAGGGCCTCGAAGGCCACTCAGAGAGGCAAAGACAGGCGCTGGCATAGCATAGCCAGGCTCGGGTGCTGCATAGCCAAGAATATAGATTCCGCCCACACCAGCAAGAGGCCTGTGATAGCCCTCAGCGTATTGGAGTGGAATAGGCTCATGGATACCGGTGTAGGTGGAGCTGGATGCAACTGGTTTGCTGACTGCAGTTGCCATAGGTGTTGCCGTCGCAACTGAGTTCACACCAGAGGTGGGGTAAGTAAGGCATACCAGTAAAGCCTAGACCCTCAGCCAGAGGTGGAGTGGTTGTGGGTGAGGATGTTGCTTGATGCGTGGCCTGGAGTGTAGTGGTTGTTGGAGAGGGTGCTGCAGGGTGGTCAGAGGCGCTTGGCGCGCTCTCAGAAGGTTTGTCATGGAAGGGTACCTCATGGGATGGATCGCTTTCATCTCCAGGGTCTTGCTCTCTGAACCCCTTATCCACTACTACCCTCTCCTTCTCCTTGCCTTCAAGTGCTCCTACGGATAGTCCACTGAAGGCGACTCCCAAGCCCTCAAGCGAATCGTCTCGAAGCCGACTTAAGGGCACTGAAGGTACAGACCCCTCAGGTTGGAGTTCACCACGTCTGGGCTTCGGTGCCGGCTTTGGTGGTGCTGCTGAGGGCGCTGTCTTCCTGGCAGTGTCCTTGGTGTCAATATGGTATTCTTCCGCCCTTCACATGTGTTGTCAGTCTCGACGTACTGGTTGTACTGCACGGGGTTGCAGGTACGCAAAGACTGAAATTCTCTGCTACTAGAAAGTTAAAACAGGCCTCCACTGTTGATGCTTTGATGATATTGTTTTGGTTTGTGCCTCTGCTTGCTCCTGCTCCTTTTTGCTGTAGCTCAAATTTTCCAAATACCAATGTGTTGATGAAATGAGATAATAAACGGAAGCTCCCAAGTACCCACAGTGCAAGAAGCGGAAATTACGGATCAAATCCACAACATGAAGGGCTGCAGTCATAGCAGATAAGATTGACAATGTGTCTACATTAGGGAGCTCACTATAACTACAGATTAAAGAAATGATAGTTAGAAAATATCCTACATTCATGGGAAAACTGCCAACATGGGCAATCTCTCTTTTATAGTGCCATCTAGAGATGTGCACCCTTTGTTTTGGGTCCAATAGGTGCTGAGGTAACATGGCTTGTGGCGCTGAGGTCACTGCCATGTCACAGGGGATCTTCCTACCTAGCTAGGCTGACTAAGAATTGAACCTAGGACCTCTCAAAAGAAGGTGCCCCAGCCCTCTAGGGTGCAGGCCACTACCTTGGGGGGTCTAAGTGCACCAGCCTGCATACTTTCGCCTAACGGGACCGCTCTTACGCGAAAAATTGTGAACCTGTTTTGATGGTAGCTTTTGGGGGAAGGCACTGTTTTTGGACGCCAAAGATTTCTCTTGACACCCCAAAACCATTGCACCATTGCAAAGACCAGTTTTCTAGCGCTTATTGTGCTACTGGTGTTATAGAAAATACCATTGTGCTTTAGCAAATACATAATTGCTGCTCACGTAGAGGGCACCAAGGTTGCGGAGCACCTTTCTAAGACAGCTCCCTAGTTTAATACTGAGCGTGATTCTATTGCAACGATATCAACATGGCCACACACTGAGAACGTGGTGTCTCTGAATAACTCGAAAATACTTTCAACGAAATCGGTGAAAAGGTTTCTCCGAAATCGGTGAAATTAGTGCAAAAAGCCATGAAACTTATTGTATGCTAGTTTTTCCTACCTTGGACAAACTAGTTTCACCGAATTCGGCCAAAGTACGTTCACCGAGTTCGGCCAAAATGAATTGGGCCACACAACGATCAATATGTTTAGCACTTGCTCTGCCCTTCAGCGGACGTATACGACTTCGCCAAACCTACCTTGCTGCCAGCACCTATCTGGGACACCTTCCCAGAATTTTATGGTCGGTTGGTAACAAATTTCCATATTCATCCAACCCCTTTCGCAAAATGAGCCCGTTGCGTTTGTCAACACCTGGGCAACGCTGTTCAAGTGCGATACGGCGACGTGCAAACAGCTCAATAGGGACAGGTACAAAGAAACGTCTCCAGTAAGCATCATGTTAACAAAGCTAAATTTAATAGACGTGCATAGCAGGATGTGCCACTTCTGAAAATGTGCAGTCACAGAGGTAGCACCATAAGCAGTGCAAGGAACATGCCAGGACAGTGACAAATCCATGTAAAGGTCTGCCAGCTAACAACGTCGTTGACCACGTTGGATGAACCAGTAAGGAAATGACCCAAATGAATTGATTACTTAACCTTCAGCTGCGATGAAGCGCCATCGTATTTCTTTTGCCTTCTGTCGGGAACTAAAAAAAAGGGCAGAGAAGGCTACAACTGCTAGTCTACTATTACTCTACTCCATGCACTCTGAGCACTTTTGGCGAAATGCAAGAATTTTCTCACAGGTACGTATTCACCCCACATACCTTTGCACATCTCTAACAGGATGCAAAACATTTCCAGACGTTGTCGATTTCTTTGAAGTTAGCACATCAATTTTCTTGCACTCCGGCATCCACGGAGCAAGTAGTAGTAAAAGAAACACAACAACTCTCAATATCAACATGGAGGAAAGCTGATCAAATTTGACGTTTGAAGGTCAAAGGCCCCCTGTTAGAGATGAAAATACGGCCAAAGTGGCGCTTTGCAGCTATGCCCTGACAACATGGAAGATCAGAGGTCAAAGAGCAGTGGAGAGCGCACCTGAAATCATGTACTCTGGTCATACGTTGTTGTAACACAAATCAGCCCTGTCAAGAAGTAGACAACCCGCCTGAACTGCACACCACGTGAGAAAGATGATCATTGTGAAGGTAGGCGCATTGTGGAGGATGGTGTTGGCCAAAGCTGCAGCGCTGATGACAGTCGAATTGCTTGTGTTGCCACCACCGTAGGTGTAAACTCTGATTACTCGTCAACGGACAAGTGTAAAGATTCATCATTGTCTGCAAAGACAAGCGAGAAGTGGGCAGTTTCCGGTTTGTTGCAAAAGTGGGCTTCAAGCTGGCCAACATGCATTGTCTAATCGCTGAAGCCACTGCGGAAATAGTTCAATCTTCGTTTGCTTCACCGTTTCAGCATTTTACTCCTTTGCATTGCCCTTGCGTATCGGCGAACTTCCTTTGGTGCCCGAGGGAAAAGATCTCTGGCTTTTAGCAGGGTGTGATGTTGTTCCACCCTTTGACTACTGATCCCTGTGACAGTGCTTGGGAACGCCATTTTATCGGAATTCATGCTTTTTAGCTTGCTGGCCGGCATCATCAAGAAATACATAACAAAAAAGATAGTTTGGCCGAAATCGTTGAAACCACTTTCACCGAATTCGGTGAAACCGATTGTACATAAGTTGATTGTTACATGAAACTGACTTTCACCTGAAACCATATTAGTGCAAAATGTTTTCTTGGAAACTGATAACGTTCGAGGGCACGTAATTGCGCTTGCCTGACACTGCGCACAGCGGCAGTTTCTGTCTGATGCAGAAAAAGCAACTTTCCCCGATTTGGGCAAAACCTTTTTCCCGTGATTTCTTAGAGTTGCTCCAGATACAAGTGCAGGATACACTTGGTGTTTTTTCGCAATCCTTCCGTGAATGAGATTGTTGATCGTTTTAAGATGACCAAAGACAATGAAAATTGGTTCCTTGTTTTCAACCATACACCCAGGAACCTCATCCTACTTGGCTTTGCCCGAGTAGTACAACATTGCCGGCAAGAAACAGTTTCACTGAATTTTTCTGGGGGGGACGGGTGCCCTACCTGCATGCACTTAGACCCCCCAATACTAGGATAGCTACGCATTCATGACAAAATATAGAAAACTGTACAGGCCCTGGATCAATGTCAGCGCCGCAGTCCATCCAGGAAATGTTGTTTAGTAAGCAAAAGTGCTTTTTGATTCCTTTAGAGTAGACTTTAGTTGTATTAGAGATGCTCTTAGTTATCCTGCATTTTTATCTTAGTATTGGCCTGACCAAAAAGGGTGATAACTCACTTTGACCTATAGAACCAAACACTAAACCACGGTGTTGTGTGGACCCCTTAATTCACAAGCAATGTGAACTAAAACATCATTTCCTGACTGACTGAGGCACTGACCTACTGAGGTAGAGCCTGTAGATTTATCTAAGTTTTCTCGTAGATAAATCTAGGTATCCTAGTGGTCTGCACCCTAGGGGGCTGTGGCACCTATTTTTGAGAGGTCCTGGGTTCAATTTCCAGTCAGCCCAGCTAAGTAGGAATTTCCCATGTGACATGACAGTGACCTCTGCGCCACAAGCCATGCCACCTCAGTACCTATGGGACCCAAAACTAAGACTGCACATCTCAGGATGGCACTATATGGAGTGTGAGCCCTTGGGGCAGTTTTCCAATCAGTATTTCTCAATCATGTAAAATATTTTGATCCAATTTGCATTGATTGTCTATTGCTGTAGTATATTGTTGATATCTTTATTATCTAACTCTTTTCTGACTGCAGCCCTGCATGCTTTGATCCTGTTTAACTTCTACTTGCTCATCTGTGGCTTGGGTTATCCTGTACTGGTTGTATTTCATCAACAAAACATTTTCGCCACCAAAAACAAGCAGCAGGAACCCTACACCAGCAGCAAGCAGCAGGGGAGGCACAACAACAGCTGAAAGACTCATAAAAACGTTCTTGTAGCAGAGGCATGGACACGTGAAGTATGGACACGAAGGAGGACACCGACGTGAAGATGGCGCCTGAGGCACCAGCAATGCCAGCGCCTGTAGTGCTTGGACCTGGAGCACCTGGCGCTGTACCTTCGGTGCCCTTACAGGGGCCAGTGGACACGGCTGACGATTCGCTGGAGGAACTGGGATCGGCCTTCAGGGGCCTCTCAGTCGAGGAGGTGGACACCGACCCTGTGAAGAGAAAGAGAGAGAGAGAGAAGGATGCAGGAGAAGGCATGGCAGACCAAGGAGTGGACCATGGGCACGACCCAACGAGCGAGCCAACCTTCGAGGGCGCACCAAGCGCCTCTGGCCTCCATGCATCACCCTCTCCTACAACCACCACACTCACAACTCCAGACCCAGCTGCTGCAATATCCACACCGATAACCACCCCGCCTATGGCTGAGGGCACGGGGTCTAGTGGCATGCCTACCCACCCTGCCTATGGTGTGGACCCATCCACCACTGCGTTTCCAGAGGAAACTACTGCCAGTGAGCCAGTGAATTCCAGTTCTGCGCCGCGCTGGTATGCGGCGGATTATCACCATCACCATCCTCTACCCGCTACGGGAGCCTATATGGCTGATGTTCCTGGGTATGCAGCGTATGAGCCTGGCTATCCCATGCCAGCACCCGGGTATGCAACCCTAAGTGGGCTAAGGAGAGGCCCTGAGTCGTGCGGGAGCAAGAATAGTGGATTCAGGGGATCGTTCAACCTTTCCCTGACCAGGTCTGAACTGAGAGAAGCCCTGAGTCGAGCGACTAAGGACCTGGTTGGGGACATTACCCAAGAGATCAGAGGATGCTAGAGCCCCTGATTTCGCCCCAAGGTTCACCTACGACCCTGGGAGCCTCTCCTCATCGCCTGCAGGCTAGCCACCTGCTGGCTGGGCTGAGCCACACTCTTGGAGAGGTGAGGAGCGGGCCTATGCCTACGCCTGCAGTGGTGCCCAGGAGCCCCTTTGTACCGAGCACCGCCCAGCCGCCATACAGCCACGTGGCCAACTCCACCAGAGCAGAGCTGAACCAGCTCGGACTTACAGCCTTGAGGGCTATGGTCGACGTTGAGCCTCATGGCTCCAGTGACCTAGGCGGCGGCCCCTCCGACGATGACGGGCCTTCCCTTATGTCAGCCTCTCCTTCAGACGATGATGACCCTGACCACCCCGACTATCCGAGGATAAAGAAGAAGATGAAGAAGAAGAAGAGCCGACGTCATCTTTCTCAGGATGCCAAAGCGGTTGCCACTTCGAAGATCGTGGTCAACCTACCGGAGTTCACCGGGAAGGAGCTACCCGGGTTTGCTGAGAATTTAGGGCGCTTCCTGAGGATGACCGGCCAGACCCCTGCCAGTGGCAGGGTCAAATGCGATCTGCTCTTGCAGTGTTGCAAGACAAAATACCTGGAAAAGCAGGTAAAACAGATAGTGACGAGTCCGCCACCTTCGTCGAGGTTCTGGTGGCCCTGTAGAGGCAGTACCCCTCCTAGGAGACAGACCTCTCCATCAGGACGGAGATACAGAACCTGGGAAAGCTACCCAACAACCCCAAGGCGGCTCGCATCACAGAGCTGCTCGCGGACCTGGACCACTGGGTGGGGCGGCTGACCCCAGGGTCCTACGGCAGCGACGAGCTGCTGTTCTGCCTCGTGGCAAAGATCCTAGCCTCCGTGTGGGATGAATGCCGAGCTACGGCCGAGAGGAAGGCAAGGACCCTCACCAACGAAGACTTGTCTGTCCTGCTCCTGGAGCTGGCGCTGGAGAAGGAGAGCGACCAGCATCTGGATGCCTACAATCCTGGAGGAGGAGGCTCAGGGAGCCATGGCAAAGGGTAACAGGGACCCAGACCGGGACAGGGGACTACCCCCAAGCACGCCCGTATCATGGGCAATGTCCAGGAGTTCTTCTGGTGTGACGCCATAGACGAGCATGGTCACCTGCAGCACGCCCCCGACTGCGATCAGCGCGATTGCTTCGTGGTCAAGGGGAAGAAGCAGGAGACCAACACCGGCAGCCAGCCTAAGATGCCGGATCATTACAGGTGTACTATCACCTGTGCTTTTTGTGGGAAGCGCAAGCACTATGAGCTGAGTGCTACCACAGGCAACGCCTGTCGGCAAAGCTCAAGGGCGAGGATCCTGGCAAGGGCTGTGGCAAGGGCTCTGGCAAGGGCGGTGGCAAGGACAAGAAAGACTCTGGCAAAGGCAAGTCGAAAGGCCGTGGGAAAGGCCAAGACAAGAGACAAGGTGCACGAGGAGGAGGCGCTGACCGCCAGCAAGAGAAGGATAACAAGAACCAGGACAAGTCCGGAGGCAACCCCAACCCTAATCCACGGGGGAACTCCGAGCCCTCTGGAGGGCAGTCTGGTTCCGGGCCGACCACACGCTCGCAGACTCAGGCCCAAAAAGAGCAAGGGGCCAAGCGAGGACGTGAAGGTGGTTACGATGGCCAAACTAAGATGAGAACCCGCTTCATGCGGAGGGCCCTCAAATTGCGGGACAAGGGGTTCGAGGTGACATGTCCGGCGGAATTCTGACTGGGACACTCCGCTGGGGCCCTGGACTTGGTGTTCTGGGTACGTATCCGACTTGGGGGACGGGAATACCTGGGTGTACTGGATACCGGAGCCACTATATCTATAGTGGCTAAGAAAACTTTACCTCGTGGGAGCTTGACAAACACCATGCCTACCGCGGCTATCCGAATAACGCATGGACATGTGGTGCACAGCTGCGGGGACTGTAAAGTGGAGGTGCCTATCGGGTCGCGAACTATAGCCCATCGGTTCTATGTGATGGACACTGAGGCCTTCGACTTTGTACTGGGTACCGACTTCTTTGTACAGCACACCCAGATAGAATCCCTAACGCTGCAAGCCCCATACCTCCTCTACGTGGACCATGGTGATGGCAGGGAGTCCGTGCCACTAGAGCAGTCTAAATACACCGCGAGCTACCTGAGGGTATCAAAGGAGGAGCCTTCAAACATGATGGCGGCCTCCAAAACTGAGGACTATCCACTACTGGGGGAAGTCCTGGACCAAGGTCTGAAGGAGTTGGGTAACTCCAGAGAAGATCTGAGCGTGGAGTGGTTCGCCAGTGACAAGTAACATGTCTTGGACCTCTACTGCAGCAAGAGGAAAAACTGCTGCACCAAATTTTGCTGGCCCTCTTTCGGGATGGCCTACGGGAACCCCAGGTTCAGTGAACTGGGGAAGGTCTTGACCAAGGTGGCCCTGGAACGGTCCCGTATTGAAGCCAGTTCGGACCCCCGTCGCCATCTTTGGGTCACTTGGGGTGTGTATCTTTGTGCCGGCAAGCCGCCATTGGCCGATATCATAGTTTCCGATCCACCTGACCTAACCTGATGTGATAGTGAGATGAGATTGGCCATTCCAGCTATGAGCGGCCATATCCAATACCGAGGCGCCGCCGGCTGAGATTTATATATCAAAATATCAGGAATCAACAGGGTTTTTTTATCATAATGTTTCCGTAATTTTTCAGCTATCAGTTCTGATTGTCAATGTATCGGCGACTGTCAGTTGGCTCGCGATTTTGCGGTAACCGATTGGTTAACTGTTATTTCCAGGTATTTTAGCGGAAACCCCGATGAAGGGTTAAATTTCATCAGAAAAGGGTTCGTTGTATCCGCAATTTTCATGTTATACACTCGCAAAAAAAATCTGATTTTTTCAGACATTCAGAATCGGATTTTTGACTTCGAGGTCGCCGCACGAGATATGATGAATTTCGAGTGGTCCTACATTTTTCCTCGATCACGAATCAACCTTTCTTTTGTTGTCTCCTTCATTTTGCCTGGAGATATAGTCGAAACAAAATTGATTCGTGAGGCCACTTTGAAGAATCATATCTCCGACTCATTGCGAGGAATTTCAATTTTGAGATATGGGCTGGTCTCCCCTCGGTCTCAACCTGATTTGTTGAGCATCAAATACCTTTGATGTGTACACATGCCAGGTGAAGCAAGGGATAATGGTCAAGAGAGTAGAAAGTGATTTATAACTCTTGGACCATGCAACCGACTATTTTTATGCGTCTTTCGAGTGTACCGCATGAGTGTTGGGGTTGCATAGAAACTTTCATTGGGTTCCCACGTATTTTCAACGTGAAGTTATGTCCATGGAGGGGCATGGCATACCATGGTGGGAGCCTCTTTAGGAGGGTATGTGTTATATGGATGGTATGTGCTTCGTTATGCTCAGGCCCATGTTATATATCTCCGTTTGTAGGAAGATATGTAGAGTCAGAGGTGGCAAGGGCTTTGCCCATGTCCCAATGGACAGCTCCATGGCCCTACACTAAGCCTACCGCACATATAGTGCATGTGGGAACGCTTACGGAGCAACCCACAAGCGCCATTATCAATTTTCCAATTCTCATGGTGCGTATCGTGAGGAGGTTCGAAGGTGTCCCTATGCGTCAATGTGGGGATCCAAGTGGGGGGATTGTTTGCAAATGGCCCCAAGCAATTGTGTCTTGAACCATATGTTGATACCATGTGTGAGCAAAGTTATATACTATTGTGATTACTTGGGATTTGGCATTATTTGCATGTTTGTGACCTCATTTTATGCTCATTCCTGTATTTTATGTGCTCAACTGGTCGGCTAACAGTAAAGTGCCTAGAGATCCGTGAACTATGGTATGTTGCTTATATGTTGGCAAATGCTTCGCTGTTGCACCTCACCATATGCCGGATCACATAGTCACTTTGGCGTGGCACACGAGGCCTCACAAAATTAGATCTTAAATTCGTGAGCTGACTTGTGAAGCATGGCATGTATATATATGGAGGGGTTTGGGAGCCAATGTTCGGATTTTCTTGGGCATTGACATTCAGTCCATATCACCCTTGTATATTACTATCCGGTTTGACACATGCATGGAGCATTTGAATACTTACCGTATGCATTTTTGAGTATATAATTGAATTTCGGGCACTATGGTGTGATTTGCCTAATTTTGCTATGTTGTGAGGTCATCTGCATGGGGCAATTCTCCAGGCCCAATCGACTCCAAGTCCAGCCAAGTTTATGTCAGGGTAGGGCATGGTCCTGAGTGCCCCTCTAGGCCATGACACGCCACCCTCCCCATTGGGCTAGGATTTAGAAGCTTGGGACTGAACACAATTTTGGGGTTTGTGTAGTGACTTTTGACACATGGCATTTAGCCATTCTATTTGACTTGGTTCAGGGCATCATGTTGGCGAGTCAAGGGAAGGTCCTGAGTCCAGGGAATGAGGGGTCTATGGCTGTGATTGTGTATGTTTCCATCTTTCCCTAATGTTGCTTGATTTGTGTTCATATGCCAATTTCAGGGCTTCCTGTTACATTATTCTATTGGTGCAATTCTATGTACATGCCCAACGCCTGTGTCTCCGTGTGCACCGTGAGACGACCGGCGTGTTGAAAGGAGTTGTTGAGTGTCAACGCGGGACATCAAACACCCTTGGAAGCCCTCAGTGTGGATTTGGATTGGAGCTATTGTACTTGGGAGTCGGTCATTGCAAGGGATCAGGATTTGTGTGAAGGAGCCATATTTTACTATTTTTTGTGGGAAATTGTGCAGGATAGGGCAAGATCATGCAGAACCTGGTGAGAAGCAAGACAATAGGAGTGACAGGAAATGGTGGAAGGGGTACAGCAGGGGCCGGTCCTGGTAGGGACCTTCTTTATGGTAGCAGAGGAGTACCCGCCCACTACCGCCGCACCGGGAACTTGGGCCCTCATGAGCCATGCACAAGGACGCCCCAGGTGCAGATCGTGGAGTCCGTGGAATCGACGCCGGACTTGGAAGCCCGAGAAGAGTTAAGATGCTCAGGACGGAGAGCCCTTGCAGGACATGGGCTAGACATGGAGGACCTGGCCTCCATGTGTGAAAAGCAATGCCACAAGGCTTGCAATCTCCGCTCCGCTGCGGAGCAGTGGGAGGAGACTGGCAGCAACGGCAGAGCTCGGTGTTACCAGAAGCGCGGGTCCCCAAAACCCGCGGCGGAAGCCAGGGCGATGGAGACGGATCCCAGCCCAGTCAGGCTGTGGTCAGCTGCAGATTCCGAGGGGCATTCCGATGGCTATCGGACCGCTTTCCCTTCGGAGTCGGAGGAGATGGCCAGACCGCCCACAAGGGCGAACACGGCCCCAGAACCCAGCCTGGAGCATTGCGCCGAGGCATTGGAGAGGCCTACCAGAGCCAGAACGGCGCCTGTGGCCCGGCACACGAAACCAACGCAGGATAACATGGGCGACACACCCATGGCGGAGGAGTCCGAGGCGCCGGGAAGCGTGGGATGCGCCGGATCAGGTGGAAAGCACGTTGAGTGCCACTGCGAGCACGTATCCTTCCTCATCGGCAAGTACCCAAAGATGGGGATGGACGCCATCGTGCAGCACCTCGACCGCCTCGACAACCAGAGGGACGGCCTAGAGGAGGACGGCGCGGGGATCCTGGATGACCAGTCGGCAGCGGAGAGAGACATGGCGGAGCTGCGAGCGGAGCAGGACCGGTACCAGGAGAAACTGGAGATTGCCCTGCAGAAGCAGCAGCGAGTGGTAGACAGCCTCCTCCACCTGGTGGAGGACATGTCGGGACGCCTGAAAAGGCTAGAGGAGTTACAACCCCTTGCCTCGGGTCCGGAGCTCCCGGCAGGGCCGGCAACGGCAGAGCTGGTGGAGCGGGTTAAGACCCTCAGGAGCGCCATGGATAAACCCATGGGCAGACCTGCAGAGGCACCATACGCGCCTCCGCATGCTGACCCGGGTGCGCTGCCTTTTGTTCCCATGTTCAGTGAATCCACAATGCTCGGGGAGCATACGGCACCGGCTGGGTCCATGCGGGAGTAGCACGCAACCACGGACCTAAGGAGCCTGACGGTACAGATGTCCCATGCCGCCGAGGATCTACCGACCGCTATGACTGCCCATGCAGTTTATGCGGAAGAGGAGATCCAGACCATGACCATGCAGGGGCGAACCATGGGAAGGGCCGACGGACATGTTCGAGGCCATCCAGGCGGAAACCTGTGGGTGAAGGACCCCACTACGGGGATATGGACAGCCGGTGGAGCAGGTCCTTCCCGCATTCCAAACCCCATGAGTTCAGGCCCAACTGGACAGCATCCCATGGAGGAGAGGGAGGTAAGGGGAGTGTACTCACACCCCGCGGCCACAGGTGGTATCCGTCTCGGTGGAGCGGTGGCTGCGGACGTCGGAGACACCATCAGGATTGACGACCTCAGGGGAATCAAAATCCCCTACTACAATGGCAACCCCTCCAACCTGGATGACTTCATCCTGGATTGGAAGGACTTCCCCGAGTAGGTCGTCGGCGAGATGAAGGGAGCGCCAAGGGACAAGTAGGTATGTCGGACACTGCCACACAGGCTGGCGCAGGACCTGAAGGAGGAGCTCAGGGATCAGATCCGCGAGGGATTGATCCAGACGGAGCAGGCCTGCCTCCAGTGGCTGGAGGATGAGGAGCAAGTGGACGCCCCCAACCAGAAGTTGGAGAATTTGTGGTCTATTCCGCTGCCACTGGAGCGCGGGGAGCTGAGTGTCCTGGAATGGAATCGGTACATCCGCAAGTACAGAAGAAGCCTCTAGCAGGTGGAGGACTGGAATGAGGCCACCGAGATCCGCCACCTGCTGAAGGACGTCCTCCCCGGCCACTGGAAGAGGAGAGTGGAGGACGAGGAAAAGAAGAGAGCAAAGAAGCGCGTGGCCGTACGGATCATGGCATCGGAAGAGACCCACGCCAGAAGAATGGAGTTTTTCTGGCGAATGTTGGGGTTGAAGAACGCCGTCTACGTGGAGGTATTCGGCGACACCATGGGGCAAAGGCTGATGCGCCTCAACAACGCGGAGTGGAGGCACGGGGAGCTGCTGAGGATGCAGGTCATCTTTGCCCGCATGAGCCTGGATGAGATCGTGAAGTACATCACGGTGGAGCTGAAGCTCAATGCGAAGAACGAGGCCCACGTGCAGGATCGACAGGGCCATGGACATCGAGGTCATCAGGAAGATCGCCAACACCGAGAGGTCCAGGGAGACACGGTCGACACCGCGGAGGAAGGGAGTGGAAGCGGCCAAGATCTCTGGACCGCGACCACCCGAGAGGATCATGAAGAAGCCCACTTCTTCGCGTTTGTAGCGCACAATATGAAGGAGCATGGGCAGGACAGGTCCAGGTGGAACCGCCTGGACCCAAGGACCAAGAACCGCAGAGAACCGCGGAGGATCGGGAACCCGCCGCTCTCGCTCCGCGAGTACAGATCACAGCACACCGGTGGCTGGGTCTGCTACGGCAAGGGGAACAACCATGTACATGACCACCGGCATTGCAAGGTATATGAGGATGACAAGAAGACCTACTTCGCTGCCCATCCCGACAAGAGGCCCCAGGAACAACGAATTGCCGATTGGAAGGCAAAGGGCGGAGACGGCGGAAAAGGCCAAGGAAAGGGCCAAGGGAACGGCGGAGGAAAAGACTATGGTGGAGGACCGGGCCCAGACTGACGCGTGAGGTCGATAGTGGAGGTTGCTGAGGACATGTTGAGGATGTTGGAGGAACTCAAAGCCCAGCAACGTGGTGGACAAGGTCTGAGCGGATCGCAGCAGGAGGGAGCTGCGGCAGGCCACGTCTAGAGGAGCCCCCACAGGAGTGGGAACCCGGAGGTCTCTCCTCCGAAAATCAGTGGAATCCTAGAGAAACCGAAGGGACATCGGGTGCCGAAGGAGGCTCCAGAAGAGCCAAAACCACTGAGCTTCGCCACTCTCAACCCCTGGAGCGCCCTGCCAAGGGAAGTGTATGTGGGCAAGGGACGTGGCAAGAAAGAAGGAGCGACCACGAAGAGCCCCGTGGACGGGCAGGACCAGCCCAAGATCTACACCATCCGTGACGATACACTCGAAGTCCTGATGGACCCGGATGTGCTAGAGTTGCATGCCGTGAGAGGTGTTCATACACCTGAAGCAGTTTCGGACCCCCGTGGCCATCTTTGGGTCATTTGGGGGGTGTATCTATGTGCCGGCAAGCCGCCATTGGCTGATATCATACTCTCCCATCCACCTGACCTAACCCGATGTGATAGTGCGATAGGTTTGGCCATTCCGGCTATGAGGGGCCATATTCAGTACCGAGGCGCCGCCAGCTGAGATTTATATATCACAATATCAGGAATCAACCGGGTTTTTTTATCATAAAGTTTCCGTAATTTTTCCGCCTTTCGTTCTGATTGTCAATGTATCGGCGACTGTCAGTTGGCTCGCGATTTTGCGGTAACCGATTGGTTAACTGTTATTTACAGATATTTTGGCGGAAACCCCGCTGAAGGGTCGGATTTCATCAGTAAAGGGTTCGTTGCTTCCGCAACTTTCATATTATACACTCGCAAAATTAATTTGATTTTTTCAGACTTTCAGAATCGGAAATTCGACTTCGACATCGCCGCACTTGATATGACGAATCTCGAGTGGTCATACAGTTTTCCCCGATCACGAATCAACCTTCCTTTTGTTGTGCCCTTCATTTTGCTTGGAGATATAGTCGAAACAAAAGTGTCTCGTGAGGCCACTTTGAAAGGTCATATCTCCAGCTCACGGTGAGGAATACCAATTTCGAGAATTGGGTTCGGACCGCCTTGGTCTCAACTTAATTTGGAAAGCATCAAATATCTTTGTTGTGCAAACATGCCTGGTGTAGCAAGGGACAATGGTCAAGGGGGTAGAAAGGGATATATAACTCTTGGACCGTGCAACCGAATAGTTTAATGCGTCTTTCGAGTGTACCGCATGAGTGTTGGGGTTGCATAGAAACTTTCATTGGGTTCCTACGTATTTTTAAAGTGAAGTTATGTCCATGGAGGGGCATGGCTTACCATGGTGGGAGCCACGTTTTCAGGGTATATGTTATATGCATGGTATGTGCTTCGATATGCTCACGTCCATGTTATATATCTTCGTTTGTAGGAAGATATATGGAGTCATACGTGGCAAGGGCTTCGCCCATGTCCGAAAAGTGAGCTCCATAGCGCTAGACTAAGTCTACCGCTCATATAGTGCATGTGGGAGGGATTACGAAGCGATACACAAGCGGCACTATCAATTTTCCCATTTTCATGTTGCGTGTTGGGAGGAGGTTCGAAGGTGTCCCTATGCGTCCATGTGGGGATCCAAGTGGGGGGATTGTTTGCAAATGGTCCCAAGCAAGTGTGTTTTGAATCATATGTTGATACCATGGGTGAGCGAAGCTATATACTACTGTAATTATCTTGAATTTGGCATCATTTTATGGTCATTTTTGTACCTTATGTGCCCAACTGGTCGGCTAACAGTAAAGTGCCTAGAGATCCGTGAACTATGGTATATTGCTTATATGTTGGTATATGCTTCGGTGTTGCACCTCACCATATGCCGGATCACGTGGTCATTTTGGCTTGGCACACGAGGGCTCACAAAAGTAGATCTCAAACTCATGAGCTGACTTGTGAAGCATGTCATGTACATAACTGGAGGGGCTTCGGAGCCAATGATGGGATGTTCTTGGGCAAGGACCTTTGGTCTATGTCACCCTTGTAAGATACATTCCGGTTTGACACGTGCATGGAGCATTTGAATATTTGCCGTATGGATGGTTGAGTATATAATTGATTTTTGGCATAATGGTGTGATTTGCCTGATTTTACCATGGTGTGAGGTCATCTTCATGGGGCAGTTCTCCAAGCCCAATCGACTCCAAGTCCAACCAAGATTATGTCAGGGTAGGGCATGGTCCTGAGTGCCACTCTAGGCCATGATACGCCACCTCCCCTATTCGGCTAGGATTTGGAGGCTTGCGAGAGAACACATTTTTTGGGGTTTGTGTAGTGACCTTTGAAACATGGCATTTAGCCATCTTATTTGACTGGGTTCAGGGCATCATGTTGGTGAGTCAAGGGAAGGTCTTGAGTCCAGGGAATGAGGGGTCTATGGCTGTGATTGTGTAGGTTTCCATCTTTCCCCAACTTTGCTTTACTTTTGTTCATATGCCAATTTCAGGGCTTCCTCTTTGATGCAATTCTTGTACATGCCCGCCACCGTGAGACAACCGGTGTGCTGAACGGAAGCCCGCAGTTTGGATTGGATTTGGATTGTGCCTGGGTATTGCAAGGGTCTGTGTGAAGGAGTTGTTTTTCTACTTTTGTGGAAATGCAGACCCTGGTGAGGGGCAAGACCCTGGGAGTGACGGGTTATGGCGGAAGGGGTACAGCAGGGGCCGGTCCTGGTAGGGACCTTCTTTATGGTAGCAGAGGAGTACCTGCCCCCTACCGCCGCACCGGGGACTTCGGCCCTCATGAGCCCTGCCCAAGGACGCCCCGGGTGCAGATCATCGAGTCCGTGGAGTCGACGCCGGACTGGGAAGCCCAGAAAGAGCAAAGATGCTCAGAACGGAGAGCCCTTGCAGGACATGGGCTGGACATGGAGGACCTGGCCTCCATGTGTGAAAGGCAATGCTGCAAGGCTTGCAATCTCCGCTCCGCTGCGGAGGAGTTGGAGGAGACTGGCAGCAACGGCAGAGCCCGGCGTTACCGGAAGCGTGGGTCCCCAAAACCCGCGGCGGAAACCAGGGCGATGGAGACGGATCCCAGCCCGGTCAGGCTGTGGTCAGCCGCAGACTCCGAGGGGCACTCCGAGGGCTATCCGACAGCTTATGAGCACCCTTTGGAGTCGGAGGAGATGGCCAGACCGCCCACAAGGGCGAACACGGCCCCAGAACCCAGCCTGGAGCATGACGCCGAGGCGTTGGAGAGGCCTGCCAGAGCCAGAACGGCGCCTGTGGCCCGGGACACGGACCCAACGCGGGATAGCATGGGCGACACACCCATGGCGGAGGAGTCCGAGGCGCCAGGAACCGTGGGATGCGCCGGATCTGGTGGTAAGCACGTTGAGTGCCACTGCGAGCACGTATCCCTCCTCATCGGCAAGTACCCAAAGATGGGGATGGACACCATCGTGCAACACCTCGCCCGCCTGGACAACGCGAAGGACGGTCTAGAGGAGGACGTCGCGGGGATCGTGGATGACCAGTCGGCCGCGGAGAGACACATGGCGGAGCTGCGAGCGGAACAAGACCGGTACCGGGAGAATCTGGAGCTGGCCCTGCAGAAGCAGCAGCGAGTGGTGGACAGCCTCCTCAACCTGCCGGAGGACATGTCGGGACGCCTGAAATGGCTAGAGGAGCTACAGCCCCTCACCTCGGGTCCGGAGCTCCAGGCAAAGCCAGCAGCGGCAGAGCTGGTGGAGCGGGTTAAGACCCTCAGGAGTGCCATGGAGAAACCCATGGGCGGCCCTGCAGAGGCAGCTTATGCGCCTCCGCGTGTTGACCCGGGTGCGCTGCCGTTTGTTCCCACGTTCAGCGAATCCATAATGCTCGGGGAGCAAACGGCACCAGCTGGGTCCATGCAGGAAGTGCACGCCACCACGGACCTGAGGAGCCTGACGGTACAGATGTCCCATGCCGCCCAGGATCCACCGGCCACTACGACTGCCCATGCAGTTTATGCGGAAGAGGAGATCCAGAGCCAGACCATGCAGGGGCGAACCATGGGAAGCGCCGACGGACATGGTCGAGGCCACCCAGGGGGAAATCTGTGGGTGAAGGACCCCAATACGGGGGTATGGACAGCCGGTGGAGCAAGTCCTTCCCGCATTCCAAACCCCATGGGTTCAGGCCCAACTGGACCGCACTCCATGGAGGAGAGGGATGTACGGGGAGTGTACTCACACCCCCCGGCCAAACGTGGTATCCGTCTCGGTGGAGTGGTGGCTGCAGACGTCGGAGACACCATCAGGATTGACGACCTCAGGGGAATCAAAATCCCCTGCTACGATGGCAACCCCTCCAACCTGGATGACTTCATCCTGGATTGGGAGGACTTCGCCGAGGAGGTCGTTGGTGAGATGAGGGGAGCGCCAAGGGACAAGTGGGTATGTCGGACATTCCCACACAGGCTGGCGCAGGACCTGAAGGAGGTGCTCAGGGATCAGATCCGCGAGGGAGTGATCCAGACGGAGCAGGCCTGCCTCCAGTGGCTGGAGGACGAAGAGCGAGTGGACGCCCCGGACCAGAAGTTGGAGGATTTGTGGTCCATTCCGCTGAACTGAGGGTCCGGGAATGGAATAGGTACATCCGAAAGTACCGAAGAAGCCTCAAGCTGGTGGAGGACTGGAACGAGGCCAGCGAGATCCGCCACCTGCTGAAGGACGTCCTCCCCTGCCACTGGAAAAGGTGAGTGGAGGACGAAGAGAAGAAGAGAGCAAAGAAGCGCGTGGCCGTACGGATCATGGCATCTGACGACACCCACGCCGGAATAATGGATTTCTTCCGGCGAAACCTCGGCGAGCCCAGCCGAATGTTGGGGTTAAAGAACGCCGTCTACGTGGAGGTATTCGGCGACACCATGGAGCAAAGGCTGATGCGCCTCAACAACATGGAGTGGAGGCGCAGAGAGCCGCTGAGGATGCAGGTCATCCTCGCACGCATGAGCCTGGACGGGATCGTGAACTACATCACGGTGGAGCTGAAGCTCAACGCAAAGAACGAGGCCCACGTGCAGGATCGACAAGGCCATGGACATCGAGGCCTTCGAGAAGATGGCCACCAGCGAGAGGTCAAGGGGGACACGGTCGGCACCGCGGAGGAAGGGAGTGGAAGCGGCCAAGATCTTTGGACCCTGACCACCTCAGAGGATCATGAGGGAGAATGGGCAGGACAGGTCCAGGTGGAACCGCCTGGACCCCAGGTCCAAGAACAACAAGGAACCGCGGAGGATCGGGAACCCGCCGCTCTCGTTCCGCGATTACAGATGGCAGCACACCGGTTGCTGGGTCTGCTACGGCAAGGGGAACAACCATGCACATGACCACCGGCATTGCAAGATATATGAGGAGGACAAGAAGACCTACTTCGCCGCCCATCCCGACAGGAAGCCCAAGGAGTAACGAATTGCCGATTGGAAGGCAAAAGGCGGAGACGGTGGAAAAGGCCAAGGAAAGGGCCAAGGGAAAGGCGGAGGAAAAGGCTATGGTGGAGGACCCGGTCCAGAACGACGCGTGAGGTCGATCGAGGAGGTTGCTGAGGACATGTTGAGGATGTTGGAGGAACTCAAAGCCCAGCAACATGGTGGACAAGGTCTGAGCAGATCGCAGCAGGAGGGAGCTGCGGCAGGCCACGTCTAGAGGAGCCCCCACAGGAGTGGGAACCCGGAGGTCTCTCCTCCGAAAATCAGTGGAATCCTAGAGAAACCGAAGGCACATCGGGTGCCGAAGAAGGCGCCAGAAGAGCCAAAACCACTGAGCTTCGCCACTCTCAACCCCTGGAGCGCCCTGCCAAGGGAAGTGTATGTGGGCAAGGGACGTGGCAAGAAAGAAGGAGCGACCACGGAGAGCCCCGTGGACGGGCAGGACCAGCCCAAGATCTACACCATCCGTGACCATACACTCGAAGTCCTGATGGACCCGGATGTGCTAGAGTTGCATGCCGTGAGAGTCGTTCATACACCTGAAGCCGGTTCGGACCCCCGTGGCCATCTTTGGGTCGCTTGGGGTGTGTATCTATGTGCCGGCAAGCCGCCATTGGCTGATATCATACTCTCCCATCCACCTGACCTAACCCGATGTGATAGTGTGATAGGTTTGGCCATTCCGGCTATGAGCGGCCATATTCAGTACCGAGGCGCCGCCAGCTGAGATTTATATATCAGAATATCAGGAATCAACAGGGTTTTTTTATCATAAAGTTTCCGTAATTTTTCCGCCTTTGGTTCTGATTGTCAATGTATCGGCGACTGTCAGTTGGCTCGCGATTTTGCGGTAACCGATTGGTTAACTGTTATTCACAGATATTTTGGCGGAAACCCCGCTGAAGGGTCGGATTTCATCAGTAAAGGGTTCGTTGCTTCCGCAACTTTCATATTATACACTCGCAAAATTAATTTGATTTTTTCAGACTTTCAGAATCGGATATTGGACCTCGACATCGCCGCACTTGATATGACGAATCTCAAGTGGTCATACAGTTTTCCCCGATCACGAATCAACCTTCCTTTTGTTGTGCCCTTCATTTTGCTTGGAGATATAGTCGAAACAAAAGTGTCTCGTGAGGCCACTTTGAAAGGTCATATCTCCGTCTCACAGTGAGGAATACCAATTTCGAGAATTGGGTTCGAATCGCCTTGGTCTCAACTCGATTTTGGAAGCATCAAAAACTTTTGTTGTGCAAACATGCCTGGTGTAGCAAGGGATAATGGTCAAGGGGGTAGAAAGGGATATATAATTCTTGGACCGTGCAACCGAATAGTTTAATGCGTCTTTCGAGTGTACCGCATGAGTGTTGGGGTTGCATAGAAACTTTCATTGGGTTCCTACGTATTTTTAAAGTGAAGTTATGTCCATGGAGGGGCATGGCTTACCATGGTGGGAGCCACGTTTTCAGGGTATATGTTATATGCATGGTATGTGCTTCGATATGCTCACGCCCATGTTATATATCTTCGTTTGTAGGAAGATATATGGAGTCATACGTGGATTGCCGCATGGTGACGAGCGGCAGTTGCACTTGAAGGTGCGTGTACGCTGCGGACAAGAGGAGTTGATGGTGGATATTTTGGTGGATACGGGTGCCCAGGTGAGCCTGGTCCGGAGAGGGTTGTTCAAGTAGGAATCCCTGCAGCCAAGCCGTAGACTGGTACGCCTGAAGGTGGCCAATGGAGAGATTATGGGTGGTGGCCCCCTTGAGGCCACTATCAGTATGGAATTCCGGGAGCATGAGCGCTTGAACCGCCCTGATTTGGCGAAGAGAAGCACTCTATCCGGGAACTTCTATGTGGCCGACATCACAGATTGGGATATGATCATGGGGTATGACTTCATGGTGGAAAATGCCATTGGAGCCCTTCCCCATCGTGCAACGCTGGTCCGGGAGGATGATGAATGCCTTACGTGGCTGTCCACGGACTATGCATGCGGATCATCCGAATGGAATGCTGAGGAAGAGGATCCGATCGTCCAAGCGGTGCAAGCTGTGGGTGCCAAGTCCAGGGGAGACCGTGGAGTTCAGCTCACGGAGTATGGAATGGCGCCGCAAGTGTACACCAGGATGATCCAGACGCTCGGAGCCGAAGCGCCCGAGACGGACGTCTTCGCTTCCCGGGATGCCCCACTTTTGCGGAAGTGTAGGAGGCATTGGCATCGAGGACACTCAGCCTGGCACAGGCATTGGGGTTTGAAGGGATGGGGGCCCATGTATTGGCATGGCTCCCGGGACAGTACCAGATGTACGGTGGAGAAGATCATCGCGGATAGGGCAAAAGGAATCCTGGCCATAACCGGCATAGGATCCACCCCATGTCCGCTGGAGGGTCTCAAGTCGACGCTGGACTCCATCACCCTGAACGAGATGTCATTCGGGCCAGAAGAGGAGTTGTTCATCGACGCCAAGGGTGTATCAATGCCCTCCCCGGGTCAAGCGTGGGGTACCAAGGCTTTCGTGGTGGATGGGGCGCAGGCCCAGCCCACCGGTGATGAAGCATTCATCCGTAGGGTGGAGGCGGTGCCAATGAAGGTCATGTTTGAGGCCAAGGAGGGGACGGATCAGCCAATTGATGGCATTTACGTCCTGTCCCACGCCGAGATCGACGACGTCGTCAACTACATGCGGACGGGGATGCACGACCGTGTGGCAGCCAAGAAGAGGCGGGCCATGGTCACATCTCCGCATTGGCCGCATGACAAGATGTTGGTCACCGGCAAGTACGAGAAGGATGAGTTCGTGGCGAGGGTCATGGATCACATCGCGGACCAATATGATGGTCCGGTTGGGTCGGACCCGCCGACGTGGGATTTTCCAAGAATGGGGGCCGATAGCGACAAAAACCAGACGAATGCCGCAAATTTCCGAAGATTATCAGTGGGAAGCGCGCCCCACGACGATGAAGACGGCATATCGGACGAGGAGCAGTCGGATTCGGACCCGGAAGAGGCCTATACCGTAGTGCGGTCGGTTGTATCGATACCGAAGCAAGCGGCTGAAGAGGCCCAGGAGAACCCGAAGGTCGCCGAGCTGAAGGAGAGGCTGATCAATGTCTATCCGCGGCTATTCAGTGGCGTCGCCAACAAGAACCCTCCAGATCGTGGGATGTTTGGCACAGCGAGGATCAAGCTGAAGCCGAACCCCAAGATCTATCGTCATCGGGAGTACCAACTTCAGGGCGATCGGGCCGAGGCCATGAATAAGCTGTTGGCCGAGTTCATTGAGCGGGGATGGATCGAACCCTCCGACAGTGAGTAGGCCAGCCCAGCCTTCATCGTGGTGAGTGGAGGTTGGTGGTTGATTACAGGGGTTTGAACGAGCAAACCGAGCACGACTCGTACTCCCTTCCCCTGATCGACACCATCCTCCAAAAGCAACAGAAAAAGCGGATCTTTACGGTGTTAGACCTGAAACACGGCTATCACCAGATGCCGCTACACCCGGACTCCAGGCCCTGCACGGCGATGTCGACGCCGCTGGGGCCCATGCAGTGGAAGGTGGTGCCTATGGGCGCCAAGAATGGCAACGCCGCTTTCCAGCGCATGATGGAGGACCTACTCGCTCATGTCCAGGACTGTGCCGACCCCTTTGTGGACGACATCATCATCGGGTCCGGCACGGATGACATGACTGAGGACGAGCTCATCGAAGCGCATGAGAAGGATCTGCGCCGAGTGCTCAGTGAGCTGGACAAGCACAACATGGTGTGCAAGCCCACCAAAGCCTCACTCTTCGTGAAAGAAGTGGAGTTCGCGGGTCACGTGGTTGGTCACGGGCAACGCCGTCCCATGCCTGGGAAGCTGGCGTCCCTGCACCACTGAGAGAAGCCCCAGACCATCAGCGAACTCCGATCCTTCATGGGGTTCTGCAACTACTATTCGGGCTATGTCCGGATGTATGCAGAACTATTGGGGCCGCTGCACAAGATGCTGCAGGTGGGCAAGTTCGATGGCCGGAAGGGGAGCAAGAAGAAGCTTGCCTGGACCCCTGAGGCCGAAGATGCGTTCAGTCGCCTGAAAGAGCGACTCCTGGGGCCGCTGGGGCTATTCTTGGTGGACCCAGACAAGGGATTCGTGCTACGGACGGACGCCTCGGACTATGCTGTAGGGGCAGTCCTGGAGCAGATCCGGGACGACGGGTCACACGTACCCGTGGCATTTTGGAGTCGAATCCTGGCCGAGAGCCAACGCCGAACCTGGACCGCAAGGGAGAAGGAGACGTACGCCATTGTTTGTGCGATCAGGAAATGGTCTGGCCACATCGGATTGCAACCGGTGGTGGTTTGTATGGACCAGCAGTCCTTGCAGAGCTGGCACAAGGAGCACGTCGACACCCCCTCGGGACCGGCGGCAAGGAGGGCCCGATGTCATGAGACGTTGGCCAAGTTCGACCTCAGCGTCGTATACGTCCCGGGGAAGGACAACACTGTGGCAGATTGCCTCAGTCGATGGGCCTACCCCGCGGGCAAGGCATGGATGGACATATCCAGCCATGGGGACGTCGAGGAGACCGAGGTGGCCAAGCGCATCATCGAGATGGAGAAGGCCATGGCGCAAGAGGGGGTCAAGTGTTTTGTGGTGATGGCTAACCGTACGGACCTGGCCAAGTTCCGGGTCTCCCGAGTCCAAGCTATTCGAGAGAAAACCCTCGAGCAATGGATGGTGGCCCCTGTAGAGCTAGTCAGGTCGGTGCTCACAGAGGACTGGTCGGATGACTATGCGGCATCCGAGCACTGGAGCAAGTACTGGAATGCTGTGAGCGCCCTGTCGGACGACGAATGGCCTGAGGGCTTGACCGAGGATGGGGTTAAACTATTCCTCAAGGACAAGCTGTTGGTCCCTGAGAACCGAATGGAGGAGCTCATTGACCACTGGCATAACGCCCAGCCCATGCATCCTGGTCGAGACAACATGCAGCAGGACCTGGAGCGGCGCTTCAAGTTCCCACAGGGGTACACGCCATCCTGGACAAGTACTGCAGCGACTGCGCCGTGTGTCGGGCCACGAAGAGCCCGAACCACTCCACAGCGGACAACCCAGTGTACATGGCTATACCGGAGGCCCCTATGTGGTCTGTGGCCAAGGATGTGTTCGCCATGCCACAGGTCACCGTGGAAGGAAAGACCCATGACTGTGTCATCCTGGCGGTGGATAGGCACAGCGGGTATATGGTCGCGGTCCCTGGCAAGAAGTCACAGAAGAAGGACAAGAAGGACAAGCATGGAGTGGGTCTGCAGGCCAAGACCGTCGCTAATGCCACGATCAGGCATCGACTGACGATTTTTGATGTCCCAGCTGTCATCTGCAGCGATCGGGGCAGTCAATTCGTGGGGACGTGGTTCAAGACAATGTGCAAGCACATGGGGATTCGGCATGCCAAGACCGTGGCGTACCACAGCAGGTCAAATGGCCAGGCTGAGGTGGCCGGGCGGCGGATGTTTGAGAAGTTCCGCCAGCTGCACATTGACGAACCGGGCTGGAACTGGTATAACTCGCTGTGGAGAGTGCTCCACGCGTATCATGACCTTCCGGGACCCACTGGACTGTCGCCCCATCGTATCCTGTTCCTACGGGATTGAGTGTCACGCACTCTCCCGTGGTTGAACCATGGCAATGTGGCCCGGGATGCGAACGCTATGATGGCTGAGGCAGACGACACGGCGGCCAAGGTGTGCAAGGCACTTCAGGACAAGCATGAGAAGAGGGCCAAGTACTTCAAGGAGGGAAAAGTCCAGAAATATGCTCTCCAAGACACTGTATGGGTTGAGCGGCACCACAAGGATGTCCTGTCCAGGCATCGGCAGGCGTCTTGGTATGTGCCGGGGGTAATCGTGCGGAAGGTCGGGCAGGATGTGTATGCGGTTCGTGTGGGGGATAACAAGATCCTGGACCGCGACCATACCCAGCTTCGTCCCCGAGAACCAGACCCCAGCGGACGTCCTGTCACCTTCAAGTTTACGGCCGGCGATGTGGACTCAGACGACGATGGGTGAGGATGACGACTTTGTCGCTGAGAGAATCCTGGCGGACAAGCCCGACCCGGGGACGCCTGGGGGGAGGTTTTATCAAGTCCGTACGAAGGGATTCGCCGCATCCAGGGATTCATGGGAGCCTCCGAGCAGCTGTGTGCCGAGGTACAACACGGTCTGGATGGATTATTTGAAGAAAAAGAACATTTTCTTGGATGTCAAGGACATGTTGGTCCATTTGGTGGCTGCAGAAGCACTGTAATGGACCCCCCTTGGCATTTTTGTTTGTTTTTGTGCTTTGGAGACGAGTTAGGGCGTTCATCCGGGGATTTTTGGGCCTTGACTGGCCATATACCCCCTTCGCTCGATCTCCACATATATATTTCATTGTGGTATACTTATTTAGGTCGACCGACGACGTTTCTCTATCCTCGATCCCCTTGGTCCATGTTGTAGATCAAGAGGAGACCGGATATGGCGTAGGGCACCGATTATGAGTGTCCTCGCCCCTCTCTTGGGGCATGGGGGACGCCTACGACGTGTGTGGGGCCTCCATGTGTCTTTGGGACATGGGGGGGGGGTGGAGCACATTGGGGTCCTCCCGTCCTCTCTTCAATGACTTCCGAGCGGTAACAACGCTCTGAGAAGGGGGACCGAAGCCGGTTCGGACCCCCGTGGCCATCTTTGGGTCACTTGGGGTGTGTATCTATGTGCCGACAAGCCGCCATTGGCTGATATCATACTCTCCCATCCACCTGACCTAACACGATGTGATAGTGTGATAGGTTTGGCCATTTTGGCTATGAGCGGCCATATTCAGTACCGAGGCGCCGCCAGCTGAGATTTATATATCAGAATATCAGGAATCAACAGGGTTTTTTTTTCATAAAGTTTCCGTAATTTTTCCGCCTTCCGTTCTGATTGTCAATGTATCGGCGACTGTCAGTTGGCTCGCGATTTCGCTGAAGGGTCGGATTTCATCAGTAAAGGGTTCGTTGCTTCCGCAACTTTCATATTATACACTCGCAAAATTAATCCGAATTTTTCAGACTTTCAGAATCGGATTTTCGACTCCGACATCGCCGCACTTGATATGACGAATCTCGAGTGGTCATACAGTTTTCCCTGATCACGAATCAACCTTCCTTTTGTTGTGCCCTTCATTTTGCTTGGAGATATAGTCGAAACAAAAGTGATTCGTGAGGCCACTTGGAAAGGTCATATCTCCTACTCACGGTGAGGAATACCAATTTCGAGAATTGGGTTCGGACCGCCTTGGTCTCAACTTGATTCAGATAGCATCAAATACTTTTGTTGTGCAAACATGCCTGGTGTAGCAAGGAATAATGGTCAAGAGGGTAGAAAGGGATATATAACTCTTGGACCGTGGAACCGAATAGTTTAATGCGTCCTTCGAGTGTACCGCATGAGTGTTGGGGTTGCATAGATACTTTTCTTGGGTTCCTACGTATATTTAAAGTGAAGTTATGTCCATGGAGGGGCATGGCTTACCATGGTGGGAGCCACGTTTTGAGGGTATATGTTATATGCATGGTATGTGCTTCGATATGCTCACGCCCATTTTATATGTATCCGTTTGTAGGAAGATATATGGAGTCATACGTGGCAAGGGCTTCGCCCATGTCCCAAAAGTGAACTCCATAGCGCTAGACTAAGTCTACCGCTCATAGAGTGCATGTGGGAGGGATTACAGAGCGACCCACTATCAATTTTAGCATTTTCATGATGCCTGTTGGGAGGAGGTTGAAAGGTGTCCCAATGCGTCCATGTGGGGATCCAAGTGGGGGGATTGTTCGCAAATGGTCCCAAGCAATTGTGCTTTGAATCATATGTTGATGCCATGGGTGAGCGAAGTTATATACTATTGTAATTATCTTGAATTTGGCATGATTTGCATGTTTGTGACCCCATTTTATGCTCATCTTTGTATTTTTTGTGCTCAACTGGTCGGCTAACAGTAAAGAGCCTAGAGATCTGTGACTTATGGTATGTTGCTTATATATTGGCATATGTTTCGGTGTTGCACCTCACCATATGCCGCATCACGTGGTCATTTTGGTCTGGCACACGAGGCCTCACAAAATGAGGTCTCAAACTCATGAGCTGACTTGTGAAGCATGTCATGTACATAACTGGAGGGGCTTCGGAGCCAATGATGGGATATTCTTGGGCATGAACCTTTGGTCTATATCACCCCTGTATCATACTTCCCGGTTTGACACATGCATGGAGCATTTGAATATTTGCCGTATGCATTTTTGAGTATATAATTGATTTTTGGCATAATGGTGTGATTTGCCTGATTTTACCATGGTGTGAGGTCATCTTCATGGGGCAGTTCTCCGAGCCGAAACAACTCCAAGTCCAACCAAGGTTACGTCAGGGTAGGGCATGGTCCTGAGTGCCACTCTAGGCCATGGTACGCCACCTCCCCATTTGGGCTAGGATTTAGAGGCTTGGGGGAGAACACACTTTTGGGGTTTGTGTAGTGACTTTTGACACATGGCATTTAGCCATCGTCTTTGACTGGGTTCAAGGCATCATGTTGGTGAGTCATGGGAGAGTCTTGAGTCCTGGGAATGAGGGGTCTATGGCTGTGATTGTGTAGGGTTTAATCTTTCCCCAACTTTGCTTTATTTTTGTTCATATGCGAATTTCAGGGCTTCCTGTTTGGTGCAATTCTTGTACATGCCCGCCACCGTGAGACAACCGGTGTGCTGAACGGAAGCCCGCAGTTTGGATTGGATTTGGATTGGGCCTGGGTATTGCAAGGGTCTGTGTGAAGGAGCTTTCTTTCTATTTTTGTGGAAATGCAGACCCTGGTGAGGAGCAAGACCCTGGGAGTGACGGGTTATGGCGGGAGGGGTACAGCAGGGGCCGGTCCTGGTAGGGACCTTCTTTACACCGCATGGTGACGAGCGACAGTTGCACTTGAAGGTGCGTGTACGGTGCGGACAAGAGGAGTTGGTGGTGGATGTTTTGGTGGATACGGGTGCCCAGGTGAGCCTGGTCCGGAGAGGGTTGTTGAAGGAGGAATCCCTGCAGCCCAGCTGTGGTCCGGTACGCCTGAAGGTGGCCAGTGGAGAGGTTATGGGTGGCGGCACCCATGAGGCCACTATCAGTGTGGAATTCTGGGAGCATGAGCGCTTGAACCGCCCTGATTTGGCGAAGAGAAGCACTCTATCCGGGAGCTTCTATGTGGCCGACATTACAGATTGGGATATGATCATGGGGTATGACCTCATGGTGGGAAACGCCATTGGAGCCCTTCCCCATCGTGCAACGCTGGTCCCGGAGGATGATGAATGCCTTACATGGCTGTCCACGGACTTTGCATGCGGATCATCCCAATGGAGTGCTGAGGAAGAGGATTGGATCGCCCAAGCAGTGCAAGCTGTGGATGCCAAGTCCAGAGGAGACCGCGGAGTTCAGCTCACGGAGTATGGAATGGCGCCGCAGGTGTATGCCAGGATGATCCAGACGCTGGGAGCCGAAGCGCCCGAGACGGATGTCTCCGCTTCCCGGGATGCCCCACTTCTGAGGAAGTGTAGGAGGCATTGGCATCGAGGAGACTCAGCCTGGCACAGGCATTGGGGTTTGAAGGAGTGGGGGATACCAGACGTACGGTGGAGAAGATCGTCGGGGATAGGGCAAAGGGGATCCTGGTCATAACCGGCATAGGATCCACCCCATGTCCGCTGGAAAATCTCATGTCGACGCTGGACTCCATCACCCTGAACGAGATGTCATTCAGGCCAGAGGAGGAGTTGTTCATTGACGCCAAGGGTTTATAAATGCCCTCCCTGGGTCAAGCGTGGGGTACCAAGGCTTTCCTGGTGGATGGGACGCAAGCCCAGCCCACTGGTGATGAAGCATTCATCCGTAGAGTTGGGGCGGTGCCCATGCGGGTCATGTTTGAGCCCAAGGAGGGGACGGATCAGCCAACGGATGGCATTGACGTCCTGTGCCACGCCGAGATCGACCACGTCGTCAACTACATGCGGATTGGGATGCACAAGCGGCTGGCAGCCAAGAAGAGGTGGACCATGGTCACATCTCCGCATTGGTGGGATGACAAGATGTTGGTCACCGGCAAGTACGAGAAGGATGAGTTCATGGCGAGGGTCATGGATCCCATCGCGGACCAATATGATGGTTCGGTTGGGTCGGACCCGCCGACGTGGGATTTTCCAAGAATGGGGGCCGGTAGCGACAAGAACCAGACCGATGCCGCAAATTTCAGAAGATTATCGGTGGGAAGAGCTCCTCACGACGATGAAGACGGCATATCGGGCGAGGAGAAGTCAGACTCGGACCCGGAAGAGGCCTATACCGCAGTGCGGTCGGTTGTATCGATACCGAAGCAAGCGGCTGAAGAGGCCCAGGATAACCCGAAGGTCGCCGAGCCGAAGGAGAGGCTGATAAATGCCTATCCGCGGCTATCCAGTGGCGTCGCCAACAAGAACCCCCCAGATCGTGGGAGGTTTGGCACAGCAAGGATCAAGCTGAAGCCAAACCCCAAGATTTATCGTCATCGGGAGTACCAACTTCAGGGCGATCGGGCCGAGGCCATGAAGAGGTTGTTGGCCGAGTTTATTGAGCGGGGCTGGATCGAACCCTCCGACAATGAGTGGGCCAGCCCAGCCTTTATCGTGCCCAAGAAGGAAAAGGGTGAGTGCAGGTTGGTGGTTGATTACAGGGGTTCGAACGAGCAAAACCGAGCAGGACTCGTACTCGCTTCCTCGGATCGACACCATTCTTCAAAAACAACAAAAAAGCGGATCTTCACGGTGTTAGACCTGAAACACGGCTATCACCAGATGTCGCTACACCCGGACTCCAGGCCCTGCACAGCGAAGTTCGACGCCGCTGGGCCAATGCAGTGGAAAGTGGTACCTATGGATGCCAAGAATGGCAACGGCATCTTCCAGCGCATGATGGAGGACCTACTCGGTCCAGTCCGGGATTGTGCCGACCCCTTTGTGGATGACATCGTCATCGGGACCGGCACGGAGGACATGACGGAGGACGAGCTCATCGAAGCGCATGAGAAGGATCTGCACCGAGTGCTCAGCCAGCTGGACAAGCACAACATGGTGTGCAAGCCCACCAAAGCCTCACTGTTGGTGAAGGAAGTGGAGTTCGCGGGTCACGTGGTTGGTCACGGGCAACGCCGTCCCATGTCCGGGAAGCGGGCGTCCCTGCACCACTGGGAGAAGCCCCAGACCATCAGCGAACTCCGGTCCTTCTTGGGGTTCTGCAATTACTATTCGGGCTATGTCCGGATGTATGCAGAACCCTCGGGGCCGCTGCACAAGATGCTGCAGGTGGCGAAGTTCGATCGCCGGAAGGGGAGCAAGAAGAAGCTTGCGTGGACCCCTGAGTCCGGAGATGCGTTCAGCCGCCTGAAGGAGCGACTCCTGGGGCAGCTGGGGCTGTTCCTGGTTGACCCGGACAGGGGATTCGTGCTACGAACGGACGCCTCGGACTATGCTGTAGGTGCAGTCCTCGAGCAGGTCCGGGACGACAGATCGCACGTACCCGTGGCGTTTTGGAGCCGGATCCTGGCCGAGGGCGAACGCCGAACCTGGAATGCAAGGGAGAAGGAGATGTACGCCATTGTTTGTGCGCTCAGGAAGTGGTCTGGCCACATCGGACTACAACCAGTGGTGGTTTGCAGGGACCATCAGTCCTTACAGAGCTGGCACAAGGAGCACGTCGACAACCCCTCGGGACCGGCGGCAAGGAGGGCCCGGCGGCACGAGACGTTCGCCAAGTTTGACCTCAGCGTCGTGTATGTCCCGGGGAAGGACAACACTGTGGCAGATTGCCTCAGTCGATGGGCCTACCCCGCGGGCAAGGCATGGATGGACATATCCAGCCATGGGGACGCTTAGGAGACCGAGGAGGCCAAGCACATCATCAAGATGGAGAAGGCCATGGAGCAAGAGGGGGTCAAGTGCTTTGTGGTAAGGGCAAACCGTACAGACCTGGCCAATTCCGGGGCGCCCGAGTCCAAGCTATTCGAGAGGAAACCCTCGAGCAATGGATGGTGGCCCCTGTAGAGCTAATCAGGTCGGTGCTTACAGAGGACTGGTCGGATGACTATGCGGCATCCGACCACTGGAGCAGGTACTGGAATGCCGTGAGCGCCCCGTCAGACGACGAATGGCCCGAGGGCTTGACCGAGGATGGGGATAAATTATTCCTCAAGTACAAGCTATTGGTCCCTGAGAACCGAATGGAGGAGCTCATTGACCACTGGCATAAAGCCCAGCTCATGCATCCTGGTCGGGACAAGATGCAGCAGGACCTGGAGTGGAGATTCAAGGTCCCCCCGGGGTACTACGCAATCCTGGACAAGTATTGCAGCGACTACGCCGTGTGTCGGGCCACGAAAAGCCCCAACCACTCCACAGCGGGCAACCCGGTGTATACAGCTATACCAGAGGCCCCTATGCGGTCTGTGGCCATGGATGTATTCGCCATGCCAGAGGTCACCGTGGAAGGAGAGACCTACGACTGTGTCATCCTGGCGGTGGATAGGCACAGCGGGTATATCGTGGCGGTCCCTGGCAAGAAGTCCAAGAAGAAGGACAAGAAGAACAAGCATGGAGTGGGCCTGCAGGCCAAGACCGTCGCGAACGGCACGATCAGGCATTGGCTGACGACTTTTGGTGTCCCAGGTGTCATCTGCAGCGATCGGGGCAGTCAATTTGTAGGGACGTGGTACAAGACGATGTGCAAGCACATGGGGACTCGGCAGCCCAAGACCGTGGCGTATCACAGCCGGTCGAACGGTCGGGCTGAGGTGGCCGGGCAGCAGCTGTTCAAAAAGTTCCGCCAGCTGCACATTGACGAACCGGGCCGGAATTGGTACAATTCGCTGTGGAGAGTACTCCAGGCGTACCACGACCTTCCGGGGCCCACTGGTCTGTCGCCCCATCGTATCCTGCTCCTACGGGATCGAGTGTCACGCACTCTCCCGTGGTTGAACCATGGCAAAGTGGCCCGGGATGCAAGCGCTATGATGGCTGAGGCAGACGACACGGCGGCCAAGGCGTGCAAAGCACTTCATGACGAGCATGAGAAGAGGGCCAAGTACTTCAAGCAGGGAAAAGTCCAGAAAAATGCTCTCAGAGACACCGTGTGGGTGGAGCGGCACCACAAGAATGTCCTGTCCAGGCATTGGCAGGCGACTTGGTATGTGCCGGGGGTAAGCGTTCCGAAAGTCGGGCAGCATGTGTATGCGGTTCGTGTGGGGGATAACAAGATCCTGGACCGCGACCATACCCAGCTTCGTCCCCGAGAACCTAACCCCAGCGGACGTCCCGTCACCTTCGAGTTCACAGCCGGAGATCTGGACTCTGATGACGAGGGGGAGGACGACGACTTCACCGCCAAGAGGATCCTGACGGACAAGCCAGACCCGGGGACGCCTGGGGGGAGGCTTTAGAAAGTCCGTTGGAAGGGATTTGCTGCATCCAGAGAGTCGTGGGAACCTCCGAGCAGTTTCGTGCCGAGGTATACCACTGTCTGGATGGTGTATCTAAGGAGGAAGAACATTTCCTTGGATGTCAAGGACGTTTTGGTCCATTTGGTGGCTGCAGCAGCACCGTAATCGATCCCCCTGGCACTTTTGTTTGTTTATGTGCTTGGGAGACGGGTGAGAGCGTTCATCGGGGGATTTTGGGCCTTGAGTGGCCATATACCCCCTTCACTCGGTCTTCACATATATATTTCTTTGTGGTATCCGTATTTAGGTTAACCGACGACGTTTCTCTATCTTTGATCCCCTTGGTCCATGTTGTAGATCAAGAGGAGACCGGATATGGCGGAGGGCACAGATTATGAGTGTCCTCACACCTCTCTTGGGGCATGGGGGACGCCTACGACGTATGTGGGGCCTCCATGTGTCCTTGGGACATTGGGGGGGGGGTGTGGAGCCCATTGGAGTCCTCCCGTCCTCTCTTCAATAACTTCCGAGCGGACACAACGCTCTGAGAAGGGGGGTGAAGCCGGTTCGGACCCCCGTGGCCATTATCGGGTCACTTGGCGTGTGTATGTATGTGCCGGCAAGCCGCCATTGGCTGATATCATACTTTTTCATCCACCTGACCTAACCTGATGTGATAGTGCGATAGGCTTGGCCATTCCAGCTATGAGCGGCCATATCCAATACCCAGGCGCCGCTGGCTGAGTTTTATATATCAAAATTTCAGCAATCGACAGGATTTTTTGATCATAATGTTTCCTTAATTTTTCAGCTATCAGTTCTGATTGTCAATATATCGGCGACTGTCAGTTGGCCCGCGATTTTGCAGTAACCGATTGGTTAACTGTTATTTTCAGATATTTTAGCGGAAACCCCGATGAAGGGTTAACTTTCATCAGAAAAGGGTTCGTTGCTTCCGCAATTTTCATGTTATACACTCGCAAAATTAATCCGATTTTTTCAGACATTCAGAATCGGATTTTCGACTTCGAGGTCGCCGGACGGGATATGATGAAATCTGAGTGGTCCTACATTTTTCCCCGATCACGAATCAACCTTTCTTTTGTTGTCGCCTCCATTTTTCTTGGAGATATAGTCGAAACAAAGTTGATTCGTGAGGCCACTTTGAAGAATCATATCTCCGGTCCATTGCGAGGTATTCCAATTTTGAGATATGGGCTGGTGTCGCCTTGGTCTCATCCTAATTGTGGAGGCATCAAACGCCTTTGATGTGTACACATGCCTGGTGGCGCAAGGGATAATGGTAGAGAGGGTAGAAAGTGTTTTATAACTCTTGGACCATGCAACCGAATATTTTTATGCGACTTTCGAATGTACCGCATGAGTGTTGGTGTTGCATAGAAACATTTTTCCTTAGGTTCTTACGTATTTTTAACGTGAAGATTTGTCCATGGAGGGGCATGGCATACCATGGTGGGAGCCACTTTCTAAAGGTATGTGTTATATGGATGGTATGTGCTTCGTTATGCTCACCCCCATGTTATATATCTTCGTTTGTAGGAAGATATGTAGAGTCATACGTGGCAAGGGCCTTGCCCATGTCCCAATGGTGAGCTCCATAGCGCTGGACTAAGTCTACCGCACATCTAGTGCATGTGGGAAGGCTTACAGAGCGACCCACAAGCGCCATTATCGATTTTCCCAATTAGATGGTGTGTATCGTGAGGAGGTTCGAAGGTGTCCCTATGCGTCCATGTGGGGATTCGAGTGGGGGATTGTTTGCAAATGGTCCCAAGCAATTGTTTTTTGAACCATATGTTGATACCATGGGTGAGCGAAGTTATATATCACTGTGATTACTTGAGATTTGGCATTATTTACATGTTTTTGACCTCATTTTATGCTCATTTATGTATTTTATGTGCTCAACTGGTTGGCTAACAGTAAAGTCCCTAGAGATCTGTGAACTATCGTATGTTGCCTATATGTTGGCATATGCTTCGGTGTTGCACCTCACCATATGCCGGATCACATGGTCACTTTGGCGTGGCACACGAGGCCTCACAAAATTAGATCTCAAATTGGTGAGTTGACTTGTGAAGCATGGCATGTATATATCAGGAGGGGTTTGGGAGCCAATGTTGGGATATTCTTGGGCCTGGACCTTGGTTCATATCACCCTTGTATATTACTCTCCGGTTTGACACATGCATGGAGAATTTGAATACTTGCCGTATGCATTTTTGGGTATATAATTGAATTTCGGGCACTATGGTGTGATTTGCCTAATTTTGCTATGTTGTGGTGTCATCTGCATGAGGCAATTCTCGAAGCCCAATCGACTCCAAGTCCAACCAAAATTATGTCGGGTTAGGGCATGGTCCTGAGTGCCACTCTAGGCCATGATACGCCACCTCCCCGATTGGGCTAGGATTTAGAAGCTTGGGACTGAACACATTTTTGGGGTTTGTGTAGTGACTTTTGACACATGGCATTTAGCCATCTTATTTGACTCTCTTCAGGGCATCATGTTGGCGAGTCAAGGGAACGTCCTGAGTCCAGAGAATGAGGAGGCTATGGCTGTGATTGTGTATGTTTCCATCTTTCCCAAATGTTGCTTGATTTGTGTTCATATGCCAATTTCTGGCTTCTTTTTCCATTATTCTATTGGTGCAATTCTATGTACATGCCCAACGCCCGTGTCTCCGTGTGCACCGTGAGACGACCGGCGTGTTGAAAGGAGTTGTTGAGTGTCAACGCGGGACATCAAACACCCTTGGAAGCCCTCAGTGTGGATTTGGATTGGAGCTATTGTACTTGGGAGTTGGTTATTGCAAGGGATCATGATTTGTGTGAAGGAGCCATATTTTACTATTTTTTGTGAAAAATTGTGCAGGATAGGGCAAGATCATGCAGAACCTGGTGAGAAGCAAGACCATAGGAGTGACAGGAAATGATGGAAGGAGTACAGCAGGGGCCAGTCCTGGTAGGGACCTTCCTGTGTTCCCCCGATTGGGGAGCCCATGGGGGCAATGAGTACTGGCCAACCCTCCTGGACAGGCTGACTATTACCTCTGTCCAGTTACCTGATGAGGCTATCTATGTGCCTCTGGGCCGCAAGACACCCATGGGGAAACCTGGATGGGGAAGTATGCTCAGCGTGGTGGACGGTAGTCTGACCTCTATCCCTTGGGAGGAGCTAGACTCAACCCTGGTCCAGACTATCCAACGCGAGAGCAATGGACTCGCCCTGGGGCACCTGAAGGATCGAATACGACCTCGAGATGCTATTGAGGCTATTCTAGGGGGAGACGAGTACGTCCTGACTAACAACAAAGCCCCCAACTCTCCCTGCCATGTATCCATTCCTGATCGAGTCACAGAGTGTGGACTATCCGGGGTACCAAGCTCTATTCACTCTGACGACAAAACTGAGCATGACGCCTTCTTCGTGCAGACGTGTGTGGAGGAAATGGAGAACGCCGAGTATGTCGCCACACTGAAACCCCTACTCTCCATGAGGAGAGAAGAGCCCTTGGACGAGGAGTGGGACCCCCGATCCAGGCTGAGGTAGTACGTGGACACCAAGAGGAGATTGGTGGCGAAAAAGCTATGCTATGCTAAGGCGACCCGCAGCTCATGGCCACTGAAGCAAGGGTGTATGGGAGACCTCTCCCAACTGACGGGGGGCCTCGAACAAAAGATCACCACCTGGCAAAGGGAGGTGGATCTCAAGCTCACGAGGAGATGAACTCTCAGAGGAATGTGTAGGTGAACCCCCTCAAGCGTGCCTATGTTGCCATCGTCCAGCGGAAATGGTTGAACAAGACCTTCTATATGCTTACCAAGGGTTGAAGGATACCACCAAGGACGAAGAGCCAGTGGAGGATCACCTCCCGGCGTCTATTACCCAGGGGGCAAGCAACTTACACTCTGATGAGGACATGGAGGACAAGATCAAACTACTGGGCCTGCGGGTACAGAAGCTTATAAGGACCTATCTGGAGGTGTTCGGGGAACTACCACCCCCAGCCACATGTGACAAGCTGGTACAGATGGACGTCAAGCTGAAACCCAAGTTCGTGGGCCATGAGATCCAGAGGAGACCCTACGCGGCTCCTAAAGAGCAGGCCGATGAGATTGAGCGACAGTTACAAGAGTGTATCGACGCTGGCCTAGTCCTGCAATACAGGGACGGGGACTACCCCGAACACTGCAGCCCCTGTTTCCTGGTGGCGAAACCTGGGTCTACAGCCAAACGGCTGGAGATGGACTATGGAGAGCTGAACAAGAAGACGTTGAACCACTCAGGGGCATTCCTAACATGCAGTCTACCCTTGAGAAGATAGCCTCCTGTCGCTACAAGACCAAGACGGACAAAAGAAGCCGATTCTGCAGGCGGACCTGACGCCCAACGCCCAGGAGCTACTCGCCTTCATCACCCCTCGGGGGAGGGTGTTCAAGTGGAAGGTTGGGCCCTTTGGCGTGGCCAACGCACCCGCTCTGTTCCAAGACCCAAGGTGCAAGAACTCATATCCCGTGGGGCCCAGATGGAGGCGCTCATTGACGATGTATGCCTAGGGACCAATACCCAGGAGGATCACCTAATCCTCTTGGGTGAGTTCTTTGCGGTCTGCCAGGAGAACCACACACGACTCAAGCTGGAGAAGTGTGAGTTCATGCAGGAGACCATGCCGTACCTGGGGTTCGATATTGGCTATGGGTGGTGCACCCCCCTGGGCTCGAAGGCCTAACCCCTGATGGATGCAAAGGTACGGCATGAAGTCCACAAGAAAGGACTCCATGATGTACGTAGTTTCATTGGGGCCTGCAACTTCTACCGCCGCCATATCAAGAACTTCACCTACACCAGCGCCATCCTAACGGACTTGATCAAGAAGAGTACCACCTAGCGCTGGGGCCCACAAGAGCAACAAGTGTTTGACGAGCTCATAAACAACGTGGCCAACGATAAGTGCTTGGGCGTGTTTAGAGCACAAGGGGAGACGATCCTGGTGACCGACGCCAGCAATGTGGGCGGTGGTGGAACGTTGTTCCAATGGCAAGCACTAGAGAAGGAGGAGTTCGACTCGGCCATTACCCAATGGGGGACAGATGGACTGAACTGAGATGGTACCCTCATGCACAGCTACGCTGACGACAAGTGGGTCCTAGTACCCCTGGGTCACTGGAACAGGAAATGGAACCAGGGCCGGGGTAACTACTCCACCTATGAGCAGGAATTGCTCGCGGGTATGCTGGTGCTATCCTCTCAGGCACGCCTGTTTGAGAGTAACCCTGTGGTATGGTTGTGCAACCAAGAGCCGGTCCGCACTTTCCAGAAGGGGCCCCCACCTGAGAAGGCCAAGCTACGGCGCTGCTGGACCTACCTCAGCCAACTACGGCTGACGGTGCGCCATATCCAGGGAGTCAAAAACGAGTGTGCAGACTACATCAGCCGCAACAACTTCAACGACACGTCAGAAGCGCTAGCCAAGGAGGCGTTCAGCCGTATGGATGTACACCTGGACCTCAACATGACCATGATCCGACCCCTAGATGGACTCCAACAAACTGAGTACCTGATAGAGTTCGGAGACATCTATAAGCGCCTTGAGAAGCGCCTGGAACCCCTCCTGGTCAACCAAGAGCAGTGGAAAAGGGACAAGAGCTACCGCTGGCACGAGGACCGAATAGTGGTACCTAGTGACAGAGTTCCAGCGCTACTGAAGTGGACCCATGAGTCCCGTGGTCGTGAGTGCTAACCGTACCCTGAGGCTATTCAAGCAGTGGTCCCACACTACGTGGAGTGACGACCAACTGTGTAAGACCCTCCAGCCTATCGTGGACAATTGCCCGTGTGGTGTGAGGTTTCAGGTTTCAGTTTGCGGGTACTAGACGCCTTTCGGCCTCAGGGGGCCACCTGGTCGGGCCAGGTGATATCCTCCCCACCGGGTCCTAGTGGGGGGCCCTTCATGACACACCTCCTGCCTGGTGGCGGAGTCCCCCGGGTTCACGGGGCTCGGAGCCCTGTCCCTCCCCGGCTTCCCCATTTCGCCACTCCCCGGTCAGTGCATCACTTAGCAGCCGTAGCTGCAGGCGCTTACCCACCGTGCCGCCCCCCTAATGCGTGGTCGCCCGGGGTGCCGGCGCCGCCGGGCCCGTGCTACTGGATTGTCGCCAGTGGGACCCCAGTGGGCTGGTGGGGAGGCTGCCTAGCCGTGGAGCTAGTGCGTGGCGCGATGCGCCACTACTGCCTTGGCGGGTGCAGTCCCCTGGTCGTGTGTGCGCGGCGCTCGCGGCCGGTTCGGGGGGGTTGGGGACGGTGCCGGGTGTCGTGTCTTCCCCGTTTCCCCCTTCCCGCTCCGCGTTTCCTGCGCTGTGTGTGGCGGGCCGTCCCGTCCCGGTGTCCCTTATCCTCGCTCGCTGGTACGCCATTCCATGCGGTCTGTGCGTTCCGCGGGCTCGGTCTGGTTGCCCTTCTGGTCTTCCCCGCGTGTCCTCTGTCTGTGCGTGCGCTCGCGCTCTCGCAGCGTCCGCGCCTTTCCCCCTCTCCCCAGGCAGGTGTGGCGCGCGCACCTCGCGCGGTCCCGGTGCTGGGCGCTGATAGGGCCGTTCCACTCGGTCCGTGCCCCTCTGCGCGTCCTGCCCCGGTCCCGTGCTCCAGTTGGCTTGCTTTGGGAGGGGGGGGGGGGGTCCCGTTCCCCCCCTACCTGGCTTGGGGCTGTGCGCTCCCCGTGGGGTGGGTCCGCGCCAGTCCATCGTGGACAATTGCCCGTGTAGGTCCTGCAAACCTGGAATATCAGGGACAGGGGTCTCTTTTCGACCCTGCCCATCACCCACTGTGCCAACAGTCTGCTCTATGTGGACTACACGGAGATGCCGAAGTTTGGAGGCTATGATTTTGCCCTCGTGGTAACCTGTGGGCTGACCAGGTTTACCCGGGTGTTTGCGTGTACCAAGCACATTACCTGAGAGGAGACTATCAAGATACTCCTGGAGGAGTGGTTTTATGTCTATGGGGCGCCCAAAGAGATCAACTCCGATGAGGACGTACGAGTACGCTCTGACACCGGCTGTACAAGAGGGTCCTGAGATCCCTCAATGTCCAAGTGTCCACGGCGAACCCCTACTCTCATACGAGCAACCCGCTATGTGAGCGACAGATTCGTGTCCTCAATGAAAATGTAATGATATGGTGCAAGACAGAGCGCACCAGAGACTGAGTGAGAGTACTCCCCATCATATTCTTGATGATGAACTCCCAAGAGAGTTAGGCGACTGGCTACTCGCCCCATGAGCTATTCCTAGGGCGCCCAGCGTGGTTTTTACATGCTCCCTATCCAGAGGATACCCATTCTACTGTGGGCAACTGGGTCCAGGAGCAACAAGCCAAGTTGGACAAAGCCAAAGCTATGCTCCAGAGAGTGAGGGAGCGACAGTGGAATAAGAAGAGCAGGCACCGGGTGCCCGCCTCCTACCAAGAGGGGGACTGGGTGTTGGTGCACCACAGTCGACTACCCGCCTGGCCACGCTCTACCAGCGATGATCCCTACTTCGGGCCCTACAAGATCCTCTCAGTGGATGGACACCGTATCATGGTGAGGTGTTCTGCCTGGCTAGTGGGGACCCTGGTGTGCGCTTCTCAGCATCTAAAGCGCTACTACGATCCTGAGGACCTGTGTGGGGAGGAGTGGGAGCTGAACGAAGAGGAGATCGCCGCTCTGGACCTACAGGGCGCTGCCAGCCTCATGGAAACTGAAGGGTTACTCCCCGACATGGACGCCGAGGTGATGGCTAAGGAGGGCTTCTATCTCCTGAAGTCTATACTACGCCACCTCTACTGCCAGAGTTGGTGCTTCCCCGCCCTCTGGGAAGGGCTCCGGGTCAAAGAGGCCACCTGGGAGCCCTTCTCTGCGTTTGTACCAATTGAGGGACGACTAAACTCAGTTGTGGTAGACTACTTGTCCCAGAACAACCTTGGAGAGTTGCTGAGGCTCGCTGAGACGCTTGTCTCCAAGACTAAAGCTAGAGACTGAACCATACCCTTACCTGCCTAAGTGTGTGTGTGAGTGTGCTTTTCCTGAATTCCTGGGAGCAAGCTGCAGAAATGGTGTCCTAATTATACGCAAGTCTGCACCCTTGCTGAACCTGGCGGATGTCTTTCCGGTGCCAAGGGGTACGCCCCGGGTCTCGCCGACCCTAAGCGCCCAGTTTGTGTGATGGCGCAAAACCTTTGGGGAATACCCAGCACGTGAGTCGAGGTATTGTTTCCCTACCTACCTGCCTACTACAGGGGAGGGGTGGCCAAAAGCTATGAGGCATGAAAACGCCTGTTTGCTACAATGGCCAAAACCTAGACTAACCACTGTCACTGCCCACCAAAACCCTGACAAAATTTCAGGAAACAGGCAGGACAGTGACACAGACACTACAGGTCCTACACACACTATGGTAGCACCAGCGGTCGAGGGCCCAGCGGGCTCTGAGGCCCGATCCCTCACCCTGGTTGGCCACTCCTACACCCACACGCTACTTGGGGTTGTTGACGAGGATGTCAAAGGCTTTAGAGGCCTGCCTGTGAAAGGGACGAGAAAACACAGCGCAACTAAGCGAATGTGGCCTATCAGGCACGCCACAACGTGTTTCCCTGTTAGGGCTTAGAGGAAAGGAGTGCTCAGGTTGCGTGCACAGCGTGGATGTTGAAGAGGTCAGACTGCCCTCGCCACTCCTGGCTGAGGGGCAGTCTGTTGATTGTGTGATCAGTGCCCGTTTTAGCTTGGGCGAAAAGTTCAAAAGTCGCTGAAGGCAACTGCAGCTGCACCAATTCACCCTGACCTTCCCACCTGTAAAGCAAAGGCCAATGACTGGGGTTCAAGACGGAGGAACCAAGACAGCCTCCACGTATTTCACGCTTCTCAGGCTGCCCTATAATACGCTGTTCCTGAACCCCAGTACAAGCAAGCAAGCTTAAGGAACTCCACCCGTTCTGTTAAAGAAAGTAGGGTGGAGCCCCTGGGTAACCTAAACAAGGGTTTTACCGTGACCACCACACGTGGCCTACCCTTTAATGCGTCATATGCATGTATGGTCATGCACGAGGCTCTCAATCCCCTTTGTCAATCTCTTTTCTCCTACCAATCTACACCAGAATCACGGACTCTACCAGGGGGTGGCCCCTCCTGGGCTTACTTACCTTACCTACCGCTGGAGGGTGAAGCAAGGGAAAGGAGAAAGCGAGACACAAGCGACGCAAGCGTTTATGCACTCGTCTGTATGTTCTAATCACCCGATTCCACCTCTAATCATCTGCAATCCTTCTAATCTAGCCCTCTATCGTTTGTTAGCGCTACTACAAGGCTCGTTCACGGAGCTACGAGGCAAGCAATGTGCATGCTGCATACGAGACGAGGACAAACCTGCATGTTTATACCTGTTTTATTGTAGTCATTTTGAATTCTTGAATTCTTGAATTTTGAGTTTGCCTTTGAGCATCGGTGGAATACCTAAGTTTACTTATTTATCTGTGTCTCGTCATTTACATCATCATACGTGACAAACGTTTAAAATCTTATTATTTCTTGTTTTTCCGGTGCTTTGTTAGGACTCGCTCCGGCGTGCCGCCTTTTTCAATGTGGAAATTGCTGGATTTAAAAATTCAGGAGATGACCACAATTTTATAAAAATGCCATCTGATGTAAAATTGGATTCTGGTCAGCTGTGTGCCTTTAGAAAAATTCTAGGCTGTTATTTGATGGATTTAGGTGTTGCACTTCGCGTTTTGCGTGGATTCGTCCCCCATCCTCTCATTTTCTGTTGTACAGATATCCTCGAGAAGTGTCGCTGAGTAGGCCGCTGTTCGGGCCCAAAAGCAGCATCAGGAGACTGAACCAGAACCCAAGACCCCACCAAGGGGCGATTTCATTTTTTGTTCGTCGCCCCCTCACCCTAAGACCAGGACAGGTGCCGCCAGCAGGTTCCAAGAGACTCAGAGCGAACGCCCCGTGAGAGTCTAGCGTTGGGTTGTGTCGCACTGCAGCTTGGAGGGAGGGATGCATATGCATATCGTCTTTGCATACCCAAACCTAACCCCACCAAGTCTCAGAGGCCGCTGCAGCGCCAAGAGCGCTGAGTTTTCTCTGGGTAATTGTCACGAAAAATGCAGCAAAAGGCGCTGGCCATGGTAAAGCGCTCTTTTCCAGTGCAAGGGAAACTATAGGTATTTTAAAGTAGATGTGGAAACCAAGGAAAGGCCAAGGAAATTTCTTTTCTTCTTGAAATGCGACAGTGGTGGCCACCACAGCACAAGGGGGGAGTAAGAAAAAGCGCTTTTCCATTCCTTTAGAGTAGACTTTAGTTGTATTAGATATGCTGTTAGTTATCCCGCATTTTTATCTTAGTATTTGCCTGACCAAAAAGGGTGATAACACATTTTGACCTATAGAACCAAACACTAAACCAGGATGTTGTGTGGACCCCTTAATCCCAGAGCAATGTGAACTTAAACATCATTTCCTGACTGACTGAGGCACTGACCTATTGAGGTAGTGCCTATATATTTATCTATGTTTTCTCATGAATGCTTAGCTATCCTAGTGGTCTGCATCCTAGGGGGCTGTGGTACCTCTTTTTGAGAGGTCCTGGGTTCAATTCCCAGTCAGCTCAACTAAGTAGGAATATCCCATGTGACCTGGCAGGACCTCAGCGCCACAAGCCATGCCACCTCAGCACCTATGGGACCCAAAACTAAGAGTGCACATCTCAGGATGGCACTATATGGAGTGTGAGCCCTCCGGGCAGTTCTCCAATCAGTTCTTCTCAATCATGTAAAATATTTCGATCCAAGTTGCATTTATTGTCTATTGCTGTAGTTTTTTGTTGATATCTTACTTATCTAACTCTTTTCTGACTGCAGCCCTTCATGCTCTGATCCTTTTTAACTTCTACTTGCTCATCTCTGGCTTGGGGTATCCTGTACTGGTTGTATTTCAACAAAAAAACTTTTTCTCCACCAAAAACAAGCAGCAGGAACCCTACACCAGCAGCGAGCAGCAGGGGAGGCACAACAAGAGCTGAAAGACTCATAAAAACGTTCTTGTTTAAGTCCAATAAGTTGGGGGGTCAGGGGTCCACACAACATCTGAAGTGTAGTGCTTGGTTTTATAGGTCGAAATGCTTTGTAAGCCTTTTTTTGGAATGGCCAATACTAAGATAAAAGTGCAGTATGCCTCTAGGCATCTCTAAGAAAACTAACGCTTACCTTTTGGCATGGAAATACACTTTTTCGTACTTCGCTGATTGACTCCATCCTACAAAAGCAGCAGAAGAAGCGCATCTTCACGCTGTTGGACCTGAAGCACGGGTACCACCAGATGCGGCTGCATGAGGACTCCAGGCCATGCACAGCAATGTCCACTCCGCTGGGGCCCAGAAGGTCCCTACCAGGACCGGCCCCCGCTGTGCCCCTTCCGCCTGTTACCCCTGCTGATTTACTCCGGATCAGCCATTGCATTCCTCAAATTCCAGGGTCCAAAACCAAAAATATAGAAAATGTAATCCTCCTTCAACCCTGAACAGCAACCAGATCCCACAAATACAGCAATAACCCAATCCACAATACAATCCACCCTGCGGGCTTCCGTTCAGCACACCGGTCGTCCCACGGTGGCGGGCATGTACAAGAATTGCACCAAAGAGGAAAGCCCTGAAATTGGCATATGAACACAAATAAAGCAAAGGTGGCGAAAGAGGTAAACATACACTGACAGTCGCCGATACATTGACAATCAGAACGGAAGGCGGAAAAATTACAGAAACATTATGATAAAAAAACCCTGTTGATTCCTGATATTCTGATGTATATATCTCAGCTGGCGGCGCCTCGGTACTGAATATGGCCGCTCATAGCTGGAATGGCCAAACCTATCACACTATCACATCGGGTTAGGTCGGGTGGATGGGAGAGTATGATATCAGCCAATGGCGGCTTGCCGGCACATAGATACACACCCCAAGTGACCCCAAGATGGCCACGGGGGTCGGAACCGGCTTCAATGGAAGGTAGTTCCCATGGGTGCCAAGAATGGGATTGCTGCTCTTCAAGGCATGATGGAGGATCTCCTACAGCCCGTTTGAGATTTTGCCGACCCGTTTGTTGATGATATCATTGGTGGGTAGGGCACCGAGGACATGACCAACAACCAGCTCATCAAGGCGCATGAGAAGGACTTGCGCCGAGTATTGGAGGTCTCGGACAAGCACAGCATGGTGTGCAAGCCCACAAAGGCCTCACTCTTTGTGAGAGAAGTGGAGTTCGCTGCAAATGTGGTTGGGCACGGGCAACGCCGACCCATGCCCGGGAAATTGGCAGTACTACACCACTGGGAAAAGCCCCAAACCATTAGTGAACTCCGGTCCTTCGTGGGATTTTGCAATTATTTTTCAGGATATGTACGCATGTATGCGGAGCTCTCGGGGCCTATCCACAGGATGCTACAGGTGGGCAGGTTCGATGTTCGCAAGGGAAGCAAGAAACAATTGCTATTGACAACCGAAGCTGAAGAAGCGTTCGACAATTGGAAGAAACAACTTTTGGGTGCATTGGGTCTTTTCTTGGTGGACCCAGACAAGGGATTTGTGCTGCGCACAGACGCCTCGGACTATGCCGTGCGGGCAGTCCTTGAGCAAGTCCGGTGCGATGGAACGCATGTCCCTGTGTGCTTTTGGAGTCAAGTCCTGGCGGAGGGCCAACGTCGGATGTGGTACGCAGTGGAACGCGAGGGAAAAGGAGACCTATGCCATCGTGTGTGCGCTCCAGAAATGGTCGGGCCACATCAGACTTCAACCCGTGCTGGTATGTACGGATCATCAATCACTTCAGCGCTGGCACAAGGAGCATGTGGGTACCCCCTCGGGTCCAGCGACAAGGCGTCCCCAATGGCACAAGACATGTGCGAAATTCACACCTTCTCAGTGTCTATTTCTTTGCGATTGCAGCGATTTTGTAATGCAGGGACTTGGGCAAGTCCGCATAAACTGCAACCGCAGATCACAACTACCAGTCCCAGATCAGCGCCAATGCCAGCAGCTGACAGTACCGCAACAAGTCGCCTTTGCGATCCAGAGCTTACAGTACACAATATCAACCAGCCCTTGGTCAGACTGGGTCCTGCTTGGAGTTTCCACTCAAGAAGCACAGCTACAACGACTTTTCCAGCAGCAGGCACGTTTTCCACGGGTGCCTTCAGCAGCTGTCCAACTACCAGACAACAGCTCGCTGCACCGTTCCCTAGACTACTGTTTTAAGTTATCATCGTTAATTTCATTTAAACTCAGATGAATCTGTCAATTTAACCCAATTGAACACAATTGAACAGGGACAGAAATGCACGCGCTCAGAGCGCTGCCGCATTCACGCGCGCACACTCAGTTGTTTGAAAAAGGAACAGAAAAAAGGCGTTACAGAGCAGAAAAACAACGTGCGTGGCTGCAAAATATTCGGGAAAATAATGTAGTACCACTAGCACAACTTTACCCACTTCCTTTGAACTGTCTGGGAGTGGTGCGTAAGTCTGTCGCTGAAAGTTGAAAAGTGGTAGTACACACAATATGTTCTATTCATTATTATAGATCATGGTGACTCGTCAACGGTTGTTTGACCTATGTGGGCTACGGGAGTTGGTATTGGATAGCACTAACACAACCAATCTCTTTGGTGAAGAGGTCATAAACGTATTGGCTAACTTCTTTTCTCAAACACCACGGCACCGGAACTTGTTGAATGAGGTTCACAACAAAATAGTTAATGGAGACCACCGCCAAATGTGTGCGCAACAACTCATAAATGGTGTTCCAAGTGTGGTATGCACACCAACGGATGCGGTGCAACTTTTGGTGGACCTACGTGTGCCACGCAATCGGTATGCAATACTCCAGAACGTTATGACCCAAGTTGGTACCACCTTCTCCGCAAAAGCTAGAATTGATTGGCAAACAAGACTTCCAAGTAGACAACATATGGAACAAGCTTGGACCCAACTAGTTGGGGCAGTGGAATTGGATTATCCCAAAATTGATAAAGAAGCCCAAGCCGTTGGAATATCATGGCCCCTACCAAAGGGTCTTCGAATTCATTGAGCAACACCCCATCTTTTATCAACATTGGGACTCGAGCATGCCGGTGATGCTCATTATCCGCGGTGATGCCTTTCCAATTTCCGGGACCCAATGGTCTCAAACCTCCCTAACCTTCGAAAATTGGTGGGCATTGGCGCGGAATCTTTCACATACGTTTATAATTGGGGTGGCCTATACCGATGATAAACACGCAAGTGTGCTAGCACGCCTTTGGGACGAAAATGTTAAAGTATGTTGTTAAAGTTAACGTTAATTTGTCAATTTTGCATGTTGAACGTTAAATTGAACGATGAGACGTTGACATAGGAGCTAGTTCTTGTTGCGTAGCAAGCATATGAGGCCGACTCTTGATTTTCGAGATACTCCAAGACATTGTGGATAGTGGCACCATTACATGGTTTGGGTCCCGCACGAGTGCCAAAGTGTGGTGTGGCGGAATTGAACCCTGGCTACGCTGATGGCTAGGAATTAGTGAATTTTGGGGGCTTGTTTCAATTTATACATATGCCACATGGAGCCGTGAACTACAAAAATTCATGGATGTCCTACGTTGGAGAACACCAAGTCAAGATGCTACCTACCGCACATTGAGACTTGGTTGTGTCCAAAAAAGGGGTGTATGACGGAGCCTTTACTTGCTTTGGAAGATCGCTGTAGATGGGGGCAATGCATTTTATATTGTTTAATCGCAAAAGGCCGTTTAATTTGTACTTTCATAGGTGAGCGTATTGAACACCTCTCAACTCCACGTGCCCACGCCATTCAAAACATTTTGAGAGTTTGTAGAGTCAGATGGCGGCTCGGCACAAAACCCAGGCCCACCGGCGAGGGCACATGGGGATTGATGCTATATGCATTGCCAATCATAGTTGATTGGTTGAATTTGAAAGGTGGTCGAAGTGACCATGCCGTTACCAACATGTGTCGGCTTCTTTGCCGCCTATATAGCACATGGCGTAACGACAAGGCCATTTCTTGGTGTGCTAGTGTTGGTCGCGAATTCTGCAAAGAGAATGCTCCCACGGGTGCTTCGCACTATTTGCTGTTCCTAGAAACCGTGTGCCCCACACTCCTCCCCAAACTCGGCAAATTTGGCCTAGGCATCTCTTGCCAAGACACTGCGGAGTCTCTAAACCACCTCATCAAAACTGTTTTTCTTACACTAACAAATCGCGGTGGTTCCACACAGCGCAATGATACTTTGCCACGGAACACTTGTCCTAACATGCATTCTCAATCTATTGCTTTGCGCCAATGCCTACAATATATATTGTTGTACTTTTACCTTCCGGTGTTTGAGCGGGGAGAAACTCGGTGGCATCAGTCTGCTAATGAAGAGTGCCTCAAAGAATTAGAGGAGTGGTTTGAAAATAATGAGAGTGCGTATTGGAAAGACTATGAGTCTGATTCTCAATGTATGAGTGATGGTTAATCCTCCCATACGTGTTTGGAAAGGGCCTTATTTACATGGCGGCGCTCGCCCTTGATGGAGAACAACTACAAGCGTTGGCAACCGTATGCGAGTGCATGAAGGGTCTCATCAATGTGAGCAACCAACCTTCTAGTGGGCCCATCCAAGGAACAGAAGCTGAGAGCCCCGTGAAAGGCGTTGAAGAAGCGGCCCGGGTATCATGTTTCACCTACCCCAAGTGTGACACACCTGCCTCACCTACTCCTACCGGTGGGTCCATTTACTGGTTCAATTTAAATTCAACAGAAATAAACGTTAAATTTAACAGCGGTGTTCAATTTAACACATCGGTGCATATTCCACCCAGGTGGTTGCGCGTGCCCTCCAAGCAATCGCTGTGCAACAAGGCCAAGGGCCAACCACATCGCCGCCAAAGTCAGAGGCCTCCCAAAATGCTGTGGAATGGAGCCCATCCCCCCAAATGTTGCCGATTGAACACTCATGACCACTCGCCACCGCCACCACTATCGGCATGAACAGTCGTGAGTGCTCGTGGCATGACACACGTGTGTTGGAGTTTTTCTTTGGTCACTCCCCCAGTTTTTCATTACGCAGATCAAGGAAGAGACGTTTTGGCAACCAACGTTCGACGATGAAGTAGTGGTACCAGAACTCCCTTATCCGGACTTGGCGTTTGATGAAGATGATTCAATTCTCGACGTCAACTCCCTTGAGGACGGGAGCGAAAGCGATGCGTGGTTCCCGGAGGTAAAGGCAGAAGAAGCTGGACCACCACCACGACCACCACCAGCACGGCAACCACCAGTAGTTCCCTCTCCACCATGCCCTTCCACAACTGTGGTTACCATCGATTTCACCTTGACGCAGGCAATGCTACAAGGCTGTTGGCCCCACCCACAAGCTAGTATGGTGACGGAAGCGCACGGTGCGCATTTGACTTTTTTGAGCATATTCCAACGGACATTCCAAAAAATGGTGAACACATTCGGTGCCTTTGGACCGCATTGGGGGCCGCTTGAGGCCAGAGATGCGCAACAGCGACACATATTCAGTCTCCAAGGTCATAGGCCACCAAATGATGCAGTGTGGGCAGGGATCCTCATGGCGTGGGACCACTACAGGCCGGGACGGTTTACGCATCAAGGTGCCCTTGGTCCTCGAAGCCCAGCGAGTATGAGCTTCTGCGAACCCTCAAAGGATTTGTACTGTCCAGAGAATACATGGCAGTACCAGGGTAAGATTCCAGGTGTGGTCCTCACCCGCGGAGGCGACCGCAAGGGCCCACTCCAACAGATTTTGCATGATGAATCAATAAGTGCGCGGGCCCAAAGAGCCGATTTCAGCTCTGCCGCCACTGCACTGCGCGACCCTGCATGGGTCGCTACCAATTTCCTTGTCAGTCCGAGAGGCATACAACTCTCCATGGAGCACCCAACCAAAGGAGAGAAGCTCGTGGACATGGGCAATTCGGGCCAATTGCTTACCACACAACCGGATTGGGAACTCGAGCCAATCCATAGTATGGGGCATCACACAACCCCACTCCGCCACAAGGTTGCATCCTTTGAGCGAGATGAGAAGCGTCCACTAGGAACGTGTGGTTGGTGGAAGCAATTGGAACAAGTTGCACCCCTCCCAACAAAGACACCAGCGTTTAGTCAGGTGGAGAGGAGAGTAGTGCGGAAAGCGGTCGGCTCCGACAGGGAATACAATGACCAAGGCCCCAAGCGGAAGAAGCATTTGAAGCCCAAGAATGCGAAGAAGGCACGCACCACAGAGTCCCCACCCAATAAGACAGAGGAGGGCGCAACTACACCAGGTGTGGCACCTTCCATTGAACCGGATTCACCCCAATTGAACATAATTTACCTAAATTTGAACAGATATGATGATGCAAATTCGGCGTGTGTGTACATTGCACCCCCCTTCCATGCGTACCATGCGTAGTGGCGCGGATGAGCAAAAAGTCGTTTGCTCTCCCTCCCATGGCGACATGTAGAGGGCTTCGGCGCAAAATTTCGAAAGCTCATATTTGGTACTACGCCAGTTTTTCCTCATTATAGGTCTGTCGTCTTGAGTAGTCCAACGATACCACATTCCGATCTTGTTTTGGCCCTTAATACTTTGGCGTTGGTGGCATTTGAGGAATGCCACCTTGAGTACACGGCTATTGCCGTGGTGTTCGGTTACGGGAATACACCAATGCGGTTGCACACACACATGAACGATCATTCTCCAATCTCCGGCATTATTACCGTTGGCGATTATGTTGGGGGAGCGTTGTTTTTGGAGGAGGGGGGAGTGCTTTGGGGGAGGGGGTGCCGGCCATTGGCACAAATGATTGCAGGCAAGTTCGGGGCTCGTTGCATGATGTATCAAGAGGAGTGAAGTTCGATTCCCATGTACTTCATGGCCCTTGGCCATGGAATGGCACCCGCATTGCCTTGGTGTACTATAGCCGTGCAGCGGCACAAGAGGCGACTAGTGAGGAGCAACAACACATGCGGCAAATGGGTTTCCCCATTGCAGCCTAAGGGGATGATGGGTATCCTCTTCTCAACATCCGTTTGCAACACTTTGGTATGTGTCAATGTGCGTTTGATATTGACACGCCAAAAGTGTGGTGCTTCTTTTTCATTTTGCAATCTGTATGATAATGGGCATCCTCATATGATGATGGACATCTTCATCTTGATGCCTATGTGGCGTCATCACATTTCATCACATTGCCATTGCACAAAGCTTGTTACATTGTCGTGCTTGTGTGGTTATTTTGTGTTTCTCTCTTTTTTTCCAGAAATTGTTCAAGGTGAAAGCAATACCAAAGAATGAGAAAGCCGTAGTGGATGAGAGTGCGGAAGGCGCAGAGATGGATGCGATGGTGAATGAACCCCAAGAAGAGAAAGAAATGATTGAAGAGGGAACTAACTGGCCTCAAACAAAGGAGTCTTTGGTAGGGGAAGGGAATGACGATGGTGAACAAAGGAATGACGATGGTGAACAAGGGGATGACGATGGTGAACGGCCACTACGGCTAGGCGACCCAGAAAGGGTTTGGGTCCCAATGAGAATGGATAGGACAAATGAATTTGTAGCACATTTTGGTTACGAAGCAAGTAGGCTCAAAGGCACTCCTGAACTATGGCGTAAAGCACAAAAAGCCGGATGGAGAATGTTGCTAACGCCTCCACAATTCCCGGGTAAAGATGACCTCTCCCTAGTAACGGTGCGGCGGGCCGATTGTAAAAAAGATGAGTCAGAGGCATTGGCAAGGTGTAGGGACTTTGGGGCTAAGGAGGCAAGGAAGAAGAAAGAGACATAGTGCTCTACAAATTTGTATGAGTTTTTGATTCTATGTGGTGTATGAGGGTGCTCATGTGGTCATGTGCTCTTCAGTACATGAGAGAAATCGAGCCCATCGTGCCACACCTCATCCTGCCCAAGTCGGCATCGTGGTTCAATTTAACGTTCATTTTCCTCAATCCGTTCCATTGGTGTGGCTTTGTGCATTTGTCTTTGTGGAAGCGTAGGGAGGCTGTTTGCCATTGGTGGGAAACTCATTTATGCATGAGGTAGTATATGTTTGGGTTTTTTTTTGGCCTCCAAAATGTGATTTTCTGAGCAAAACACACTTGTGGGATTGAAGCATTCAATTTGAGACAACCGATTACAATTGAAACAATTGCATGGAGATGAAATGAACAACGATAACCTTAGAATGGTATTCTAGGGCCCACCAAGCCCACATAAGGTTTTCGCCACTCTCCTTGCTTCGCAGAAAGAACTCATGATCAACATGACGGCGAGAAGAAGACTTCAGCAAGCACAAAGTCCAATGGTTCAAGCGAAACAAATCCTCAGCTAACAGAAGACAAAGTTTGGGTCCAGCTCACGTCTGCTAACCAACCTCTTCAACCCAAAACCGAAGCCCGCAGCCAGCGTGCGAAAGCGCTGTTGAAGCCGAATGCAAACTCAGTGATTCAGGACGATAGATTCAAGGTGGCAACTACGAAAAAACAACAACGCCGCTGCCATCTCCCTGCGCCTGCCCAAACGAGTGTTGACAACAGAGCCAGTGCTTTTGCTCACTACAATCTGTTCACAGCGCTACGTTCTCGCATGACTGGAGACTGGAGAAAGGGAGTAAGAAAAAACCACTGCCATGTCTTTCTTGGAGGGCTTGATCCAGGCGGAGCCCCCCTTAAAACCCTTTTGCTAATGCTAAGACAAACGTAAGTGTTTTTGTCTCTCTTTTGTAGCCTAAAGTACACTTTCTCAAAGTAACTAGGGTTGTGACCTCAGCCCCCCATGAAGTTCACCCCTACCACTCAAGTGAGCGGAGGTACCTTCCTTCATGGAGGATATACCGAAAAAAAACAGGCATTTAATGCTTTAGGCCTTGGAGGTTAAGCCTAATGGTCTCCCACCCCAAGACCCCTATACTCAATTGTTTCTACCACTTATTGTGGTCCTACTTTGTAACTGTTTCTGAATTCAGTTGCCTGGCCAAGTCATTTTCTGTGTGGTCCTGACATCTATGCCCCACATTCCTAACCAGCACCATTACACCCAAAAGAGTGCACATAAAGTGCCTAATGCTATCTCTGAGGCAAGAGTCAGACCAATTTTCATATAAAATCTTTTGTATTGTCCATTTGTGATTGAATCTTTGTGCATAAACCTGCTTTGTCTATCTGCAGCCCTTCTGTGTTACACTGGATTCCAAAACCAATCATTGATTCAATCCACATCCTGTCCTTGCTCTACTTGCTGCTTTGGTTGGGGTTTTCAACTACAAAACCTGCAGGAATACATTAGAATATCTAGGGCATAATTCAAGGACATCTTTCTGGTAGCAGAGACAGTCCCTTGTGACCTTTTGAACCGACCCTGAGAAGAAGTGCAGCACAAAAGCTCAACAACAAGTTCATCATGTCCACGCCAAGCGTCAGGACCTGGCCCATCCGAACTGTCCAAGTGCAAATGGGCAGCATGGCCCACCCAATGAGTGAACCACCTTACCGAGCTCCACATCATCTCAGTGGCGCATTTGGGTCCCAAGAAGATCCAGAACGCAGAAGGGCGGAAGAAAATAAAGGCCTTACCACCGAGGCCTTAGCAGCACACGGTGGAGACAGCTTCAGTCACCTCCACAGACGTGTAGCTGCCTCAATCTCCAGATCAAATTGTCCAGCTTCATCCTCAAATGCCATTGAAGGGCCTGAGGAGTATGAGGAGCTGAAGAAGAAGATGGATGAGTACATCCTACACGAGGAGTACTACAATTCCATCTGTGGGGAAGATGGAGAGGAGCCATTGGCTGTACATGGATCCAGACCACGTACAGACCTAGGGTCCTACGCACACTCTGGTCCTCTGTCCACTGCATCCCTGCCAAGACGACTAAGACCTGAGTATCCAAGACCATGTTGTCCAACCCCAAGGGCTCCCGAAGTGGGCCCGACTCGAGTCGAAGAACAACATCATCCAAGGCCAACCTACGGGGCCCTGGATCATACGGCCGAGCTGTGGGCCAAACTCCTGTCTGGATCAGAAGATCCAGATGTGACAGCCCTATCGGAGGCCATTAGGGCTAAACTGGGTATTGTAGAACCCTTACCCAAGCCAGTTTTGCCCTCTCTCTCTCCAGGACTGAGTACCCTGGCGGAAGATCTCAAGAGATCAAGGGTCTCAAGGCTGTTGCCTAAGGTCACCTGCCCCAGCACCTTTCACCCCCGTGCCAGGACAGTGCCTATGGCTGATCTACAGGACGTGCCTGTCACAGAGAGTGAGAGAAGAGGGCTGTCAGCCCTGGCACCTCTTGCCGGCGTGTCGCCTTCAGGCCTAAATCCGGGGGGTGGGAAGATGGGCAGACCCATTGCCCAGGCGAACATCCAGCTGGAATTGCCGGAGTTCGACCCCAAAAATCTGCCCGAATGGGCAGAAGAATTTGCAGAATTCCTTTTGTTGACTGGCCAATCCCATGTGAATGTGGTCACCAAATGTTCACTGCTAAAACGATCATGCACAAAGAAGTTTTTGCAAAAACAGGTGAAACAGATTGTGAAAACCTGTTCTACCTGGGCAGAGGTACTCCTGAAGTTGGAGAAACCATTCCCAGTCTATGAGACTGACCTCAGCGTACGCACACAGATCGAGGAGCTACCTATGTTCCCTGAGTTTCCATCCGTTGCGCGAATTTCTGAGTATGTGTGTGACTTGGAGTACTTATTTTCGAGGATGAACGTGGGCTCCTACGGAGCCACTGAGCCCCACATGTGGCTCATGAGTAAGATCCCCCAGCGTACGTGGGATGATTGCCGCTCCACCTCTGAGAGGAGGAGCAGGACCCACTCGTACGATGAACTGGTGGATCTCTTGATTGAGCTAGCTCTTGAGAGAGAGAATGACTCCCACATGGAGAAATTCCTCAAGAAGCATTTGGGACGAGGTGGTACCCCTACCCCCGAACGTGGCGAAGGGAAGGGGCATAAAAATCCCACTAACACCAACCAGGGAGGTGGTAAAGGGAGGGGCAATCTACGTGCCATGAACGAGGTTCAACCTGATGCAGGCACCCCCCCCCTGTTCTACTGTAGACCTGTCAATGACGAGGGCGGACCTTGTCATGCCTCTGACTGCGATCTCCGCAGTGGCTGTATGCTGCAGATGAAACGTCAGCAGCATACCAGAGATGGGAAAACTGTGACCCATCAAGACCATTTCAGGTGTACCATCACCTGTGGTTACTGTGGCAAACGTTGTCACTACGAGGACCAATGCCACATCAAGAAACGCGAGAGTGACAAACTCAAGCGTCAGGAGGCGGAAAGCCAGAAGACCCAGACACCCGCCAGAAATCCCCCTAATGGGGATAAAGGTGGTAAAGGAGGTGGCAAGGGGGGTGGCAAAACTGGACCCCCTAACCCCCAGAGGCGCTCATCAGCGCCCGTTGCTACACCCACTCCTGCTGCTACACCCGCTCCTGCCGCAGGTGACCCTAAGAAACGCCCCCAAGGGCATAACGCTACCCCTGAGGGGAATAATTCCAAGAAGAGGCGCTTGGCCTGGATGGCCAAGTCCCTCATGGCTGCAGGGGTGGATGTGAAATTCCCTGATGAGGAAGGGGGGGGGCGGCTCCGAAGAGGAGGACTTGGTTTTCTGGATCCTCGTGACAATCGGGGATCAGGTTTTTCGAGCGGTGCTTGATACCGGTGCAACACTTTCCATAGTGGCCCGGCGCCTGCTTAAGACTTTCAGGAAAACTAAGACCGTGACCATAAGAGTAGGGGATGGGCGTACCATCCATTCCTTGGGTGGGGTCGATGTGACCATATGTCTGGGCGACGAAACCGTGACCCAACACTGCAGAGTGTTGGACACTGACGCCTTTGACATCGTCATTGGCACTGACTTTCTACGAAGAAACCCCCAGGTAAAAATGCTGTCCCTACAGCGTCCCTATTCTTTGCACTGCGACTTTGGCAGTGGGCTATTCTCCGTTTTTTTGGAGCTGTCAGGACGAAAAGAGTCTGGGCTGCGCTACGCAGCCAAGACGAACTATCGTACTGAAAACTACCAACTGGCCCGTCACTCTCTTGAAAATGGACTGGCGGCCCTTCAGGTAAACCTGGATGAGATCCAGGTGGAATTGTTTGCGAGCCAACAACAGCAGATCATGCAGTTGTACTGCTCGAAACAACTGAACAATGCTTTCCGTTTCTTCTGGAAAGCAATGGGCCTAGCGTATGCTAGCCCTCCCTTCTCCCTGCTCGCGAAGGTTCTAACAAAAATCGCTTATGAGGGGGGAAGGGTTGTTATGTGCACCCCTGACAGGGGTTGCTCTGGTGAACATGCTTACTGGCGCCGTATGCTAGATCGAATGACCATGGGAAGAGTGCAACTCCCCGACGGCCCCATCTATGTGCCTGAGGACTCAGACACAGCTATGCAGGCCCCTGAGTGGGCCAGTTTCCTGTCCATCGTCGATGGATCTCTCAATCCTGTACCCCTGTGTGACCTAGACCAGGTGCTACTAAAAGATGTCATGGCCGAAAATCGTGGCCTGACCCTTTATGATCTCAAAAATCGATCTCCTGAGCACCTTTCTGCCACACTTACAGGGTGTGAGTCTTCTGATGACTATCTGGAACCTGCAGCTGTAAAAGAGGATGCTGACGACCAACTGTCTGAGATCGCCAGCACTATCCCCTCTGTTGATCCCAGCTGTGTTGACCTAAAACATAGTGCTTTCCTAGCCGAGCTGTTGCTAGAGGAGGTAGATCTAGAGTCAACCTCTGAACCTGCTTCCCCTGTTGGGAAGCCAGTGCTACACATGCAGCCTGTGCACACAGGTGAACCCGTGGCCCGGAGTGCTGATGCTCTGGCGCGGCCTGCTGCCAATAACATGCCATTGTCTGAGCATGACACTCAAGAACTCCGGCGGCTGTTGTACCTGAAGGCCGAAGGTATTGAGTGCCAAGAGCGGCTGCAATACCTCAGACAGACCTGGAAATACTCCATCTGGTCTGAGGAGGACGATGAGTCCTTTACGCTGCCTGATCCTGAGATACCTCTAGTGTATTCTCTACACTATGGGCAGCAATGTCCCCCTGAGTGGGACGATGGTACTGTGCCTGCCGAAACTGCTGATCGGCAGAAAAAGAAAGAACACGGAAAAAGCAACCTCCATGCTGAGGAGGATTTCCTTCAGAAACTCGAGAGTCTTAACCTTGACCCCCGCCTGAAGAAACTGCTGATAACCTTTGAGGAGGTGTTCGGCGCCTTGCCGCCTCCCCTTTCTTGTAAAAAACTGGTCCAGATGGACCTGAAATTGAAACCAGAATTTGAAAAGACGCGAGTGAGGCGTCGTCCCTATCCCGCTCCACAGGAACAGGTTGAAGAAATCGAGCGCCAGATCCAAGAATGCATTGATGCTGGCCTCGTTGAAGAGTATAAACACGGGGACTATCCCCATCACTGCAGTCCCTGTTTCCTTGTTGCTAAACCAGGGTCGACTGCCCTACGTCTTGTTGTAGACTATGGTGAGGTCAACAAGAAAACCCAGAACCACTCAGGGAGTATTCCTAACATGGTAAACACCCTGGAGCGTATTGCCAAATGCAGGTATAAGATCAAAATGGAGAAACGCTCTGTTCTCCGGCAGGTTGACCTAACCGCCGCCGCTCAGGAGCTGCTGGCTTTTATAACCCCTAAGGGTCGTGACTTCAAGTGGAAGGTTATGCCTTTCGGGGTGGCTAATGCCCCAGCGCTCCTCCAGGAGCTTATGAACAAAATTTTGTACATACTGAGGCGCAGGCCTCTAGTACAAGAGTTGATTTCTCGGGGCGCAGAAATGGATGCTCACATCGACGACGTGAGTTTGGGTACTAATACCAAAGAGGACAACGTCCTTCTCCTCCGTGAATTTTTCATTGTCTGTCAAGAAAACCATCTCCGAATCAAACTCGAAAAATGCAAGTTTAGGAAAGAGGAGATGGAGTATTTGGGTTTCGACGTGGGGTATGGCTGGTGGAAACCAGCCGCGTCTAAGATGCAGCCCCTACAGGACATGCAGATTCGCGATGACCCTAAGAAGGGTCTACACGATGTGAGGAGTTTTGTGGGCGCCTGTAATTTCTATCGGCGTCACATCCACAATTTTACTTACTCCTCTGCACCCCTCACTGACCTGATCAAGAAAACAACTCCCTGGAGGTGGACCTCCAGAGAGGAAGAGTGTTTCCAGGAGTTGAAGAAGAAGATTGCCTCCTCCAACTGCCTGGGAGTGCCCCGCCCTGAGGGCGAGATAGTCCTGATCACTGATGCCAGTGATGTAGGGGGGGGTGGTACGATCTACCAATGGCAGGAGCTTAACCCCGCTGAACTAACCCACTGCCATCATCGTACTACTGGACTGAATCGTGATGGTTCGTTGGAACATGACTATCCTACCAGTGAGTGGCGACTGGTACCACTAGGACACTGGAACTGGAAATGGAACCAAGCGCGTTCCAACTACAGCACCTATGACCAGGAACTCCTGGCCGGTATGTTGGTGCTATCGTCACAATCCCGACTCCTGGGATCTAACCCTATTGTCTGGCTGTGTGACCAGGAGCCTGTGAAGTCTTTTCAGAAGGGCCCACCACCAGAAAAAGCAAAGCTAAAACGGTGGTGGACTTACCTGAGCCAGTTCAGGCTGACAGTGCATCATATCCCCGGGATTAAGAATGAACTGTCTGACTATATATCGCGCAATAACTTCGATGCGCTTATTGGTGAGAGCTCTGAGGCGCTCGCCAAAGAGGCTTTCCAGCGTATGGATGTCCAGCTTGACCTGTCCATGCGCACTGCTGGAATCCTGGAGGGTTGGAGTCTAACCGACTATCAGTCAGAGTATAAAGAAATTCTCCAAACCCTCAGCACTGGTCTCGAACCCCGTGTCATTGACGGGCACCAGTGGTATAAAAACAATCAGTACCTCTTCTACCGAATTGTTGTGCCTGAGGCACGACTGGATGGGTGCCTACAGTGGTCCCATTTCAGTTCTGGTCACACTGGCGCTAATCGCTCAGTGGACTTCTTCCGTGAGTGTTTCTACTCTAGTCTAACCCTGACAGAACTGAGGTCGCGTATGCAGACCATTGTGGATGCTTGTGGCTGTCATGCCAGCAAGCAGAGCGACAGTAGGGATAGGGGCCTGATCTCCAGCCTACCCTTACCCTATTGTGCTAACTCTCTTCTCTACGTGGATTTCATCCACGGCCTACCACGCTTTGGCGGCTATGATAGTTGCCTCGTGGTCACCTGTGGTCTATCTCGCTTCACCCGTGTGTTCCCTTGCAATAAGAAAATCACAGGTGAGCAGACTGTGAAAATGTTGGTCGAACAATGGTTCGAACCCTATGGAGCACCTGAGCAGGTGCACTCTGATGAAGATGTACGCATCCGCAGTGACACTGGGTGGTACAAACAAGTGCTAAATGCCCTCAACGTGGAGGTAACCACAGGTGTGCCCTATACCCACACCTCTAACCCTCTCTGTGAGAGACAGAACCGTGTGGTGGAGCAAAACTTAAGAATCCTGATGAAACAGGAGCGCACCAAGGACTGGGTACGCCTAGTGCCCTGGGCAGTGCTGTCCATGAACTCACAGCGGAGCTCTTCTACGGGTTTCACCCCCCACGAACTGTTCCATGGAGGACGACCTGCTTGGTTCTTCAAAACCCCCTTTCCTCAGGACTTCAAGAGCCCTGTGGGAGATTGGCTGGAACACAAGCAGTCTCTGGCTAACCAGGCTGGTACTAACCTGAGGCACATTCGTGACCGTGAACAGAGCCGACGGAACCGCCTACGGCGACCTGCCAGCTTCAAAGTTGGTGACCTTGTTTTGGTACACCATTCACGCCTACCCTCCTGGCCACGTAACTGCCTACAGGACCCTTACTTTGGACCCTATCGTATCATCAGGATAGATGGATCCAGGATGAATGTCAGGTGCAGTCCACGTCTAGGTGGTGAACTGCTGTGTGCACCTAAGCAGTTGAGGCACTATCACTCCCCTGACGACTTGTCTTGGGATGAGTGGCGCCTCAGCGACAGTGGGATTGAACGTATAGACCTAGAGAACGCTGCCAGTCCAGAGGAGGCAGACGAACTCGAAGAGATGACTGCCGATGAGATGGCAGTCGATGGTTACTACGTGGTTGCAGGTATTGCTCGCCACGAGTATAAACAGGGCTGGAAATTCCTTACCCTGTGGGATGGCTATGGGTTGTCTGAGGCGACCTGGGAACCTATGTCAGCCTTCATACAACCAGATGGGAGTATCAACCCCATCTTCCGCACTTACCTCGTTGAGAACAACGAGGGGCAGCTCCTAACCCGTGCTGAGACTATGTCCCAGCGTAAGAAGCGAAACTAATCTCCCTGTGTCAGTCTGTGCCCTGCAGACCCATGCCTATGGTTTCCAGCGTGAGCCAGGTGGCCGCTTATCATGATTGCAGCCACCCAGCGAGTGTGTGCCTTGTTGACCATGCGTTGCATGGGTACTGCCCTAATGTAATGACCTTGGAGAGCCAACGAAGAACGGTGGCTTACTACACCAGGGGGGAATGACAAGCAAGGTGTTATGAGGCAAGGTGTGTCTTCCCTCCTTGGGGACAAGGGAGCCCACAGTTAGGACCCCTGACTGGTCCAGACCCATGGGGTTCTACCCTTCCTTACAGGGTTTACCATACCCCTAAGTGTGCTACGTATGTCTGTATGTGTCTCACTTCTCTCCCCAGCGTGGCTCCCGGAGACCGGGCTTCGCTGACGTCGGACCGAAGGTCCTAATCAGGTACTATTACCACTCCTATAGCACCCAATTTCTGTGCTGGCGCCTATCCTTGGGGTAGGACGGCAAAAGCCCTACCTACTAGAGGGGAGGGGTGGCCAAGTGTGCTAAGGGCATACAAAACTCCCTTTTTCGCTACAGGCCAAAAGCTAACGCACTCCCCTGCCCACGAGGAAAAGCACGGGGGACAGGAGACACCACTACACTACACTCACTAACCCCAGCACCGGCCTTCGAAGGCAGGGTGAGCACCCATCACTTGCACTCCACTCCTGCCAGGCCTGCTGACCCTAACCCCTACACACGCTACTTGGGGCTGCTGTCGAGGAAGTCTCAGGCCCTGGTGGCCCTCCTGTGAAGAGTACAAGAGAACACAGCGCTCCTAAGCAGCTGTGGCCTAACAGGGGACGCCACATCGCGTTTCCCCTGCTAGGGCTTGGAGGGAAGGGGTGCTCTCGTTGCGTGCACAGCGCAGATGTCGTTGAAGTCGAATGCCCTCGCCGGTCCTGGCTGTGGCACAGTCATTTGATTTGTGATCAGCGCCCCTGTTTTGCTGGGGCAGAAGAACGGATAGCCGCCGAAGGCAGCTGCTGCGTGCACCAATCACCCTTAACCTCTCCCACCTGTACAACAGAGGCAAATGAAGGGGTGTTTGCGGCGGAGGAACCAAGCCACACTCCAGGTATTACACCCTTCTCAGTGTGACCTATAATACACCGTCCGCAAACACGCTGACGGATCAGCTCCCCTGTCAAGCAAGCAAGCTTTAAGAGACTCCTCAGGTTCTCTTAAAGAACGTACCGAGGAGCCTCTGGGTAACCTAACAAGGTTTACCGTGCGCAATTCTTGTGGCCTACCCTTTAATGCATCATGTGCTAGCAGGGAAGGGAGGCTGAACCACTGACTCAACCAGGAGCCGAGCTCCTCCTGGGCTAACCTACCTTACTCACCATGCATCGTGTGAATGCCGAATTCAAACGAACACAAAACAAGCCTAAGCGTTTTAAGCAACCCTACTTTAACGCCACGGCCACACACGAACAAACGCTTTCTTTACTTACCTGTGAAGAAGAAAACAAGGGTGAATTTGGGGTCAGGGAAAGCGTCACAGCGTGTGGATGCCTCGATTAGGCATATGCATCGCGAGCACAGCGCATATTCTAACCCTACGTGCGCGCTGCGCGCTCCATTCGCATCGCATACCTTTCATTCCTGTTTTTACCTGTGCAGAGCACGAGAGAGGAGCACCCGACCCCCCAACGAGCACAGCGTTGACAACCCTAAAGTTTTGACGAAACAACCAACACGAACGCAATGCGTGAGTGTGAGGTGACACTGACATACCTGAGAGATGGGTTGTTGACCAGCTCTGTGGTGTGGGCTGAATTTGAATACTTGACTCTGAAGTTTATAAACATTTTGATGCAACTGTGCGAAAATTTCCTTTAAAACTTCAAAAACTACGGCTCATACCTTCTTTTACAAAAGCCGTTTACGCTTGCGCAACCCTTTTCTTGGAGTCTGCTTCCTTTGCGCTTGTCTGCGACTTTGAGTTATGTGTAAAAATGACGATTTCCCGCGTGGTTTCGTCGATTTTTAACGATTTCACTTGCTAAATCGCAACCCCTTCCGCTAAACCGCAGGAATCAATCCCTGCTGGTTACATTTTCTTTTTTCCCCAGCTCCTGGAGGTTTGTGTCCTCCATTGGGAGTATTGCTCCGCCCTGGCCCTTGGTCAGGACGTTTACTAAAACGCTGTTTATACAGCGATAGCCGTCCGCATTAGAGCGTTCGACTGTACCCTAGTGGGCAAGCATATTAGCTCTAGGGAGGGAGTCCTGGGTTCAAACCCCACTACCCCCAAAACTTTTTCCAAAAGTCTTCGTCGCACGCCGGCGACTTTTGAGGAATGCCCCATCGAAGGGACATCATTCACGGTACATTACACTGTTTTTCAAGGGTACCTACAGTGTGATAGGCTTCTATGAAGTGATGAGGATGTTTTTGGTAAGTTTCATGCAATTTCTGAGGTAATTTTGGGAATATTTGAGCCTTTTTCCTTGGTCCTACTAGCTTAGCTAACTAGTACTCCAGGGGGGAGTAAGAAAAAGTCACTGCCATGTCCTTCTTGGAGGGCTTGATCCAGGCCAAGCCCCCCTTAAAACCCTTTTGCTAATGCTAAGACAAACTTAAGTGTTTTTGTCTCTCTTTTGTAGCCTAAAGTACACTTTCTCAAAGTAACTAGGGTTGTGACCCTAGCCCCCCATGAAGTTCACCCCTACCACTCAACTGAGCGGAGGTACCTTCCTTCATGGACGATATACCGAAATAAAACAGGCATTTCATGCTTTAGGCCTTGGAGGTTAAGCCTAGTGGTCTCCCACCCCAAGACCCCTATACTCAATTGTTTCTACCACTTATTGTGGTCCTACTTTGTAACTGTTTCTGAATTCAGTTGCCTGGCCAAGTCATTTTCTGTGTGGTCCTGACATCTATGCCCCACATTCCTAACCAGCACCATTACACCCAAAAGAGTGCACATAAAGTGCCTAATGCTATCTCTGAGGCAAGAGTCAGACCAATTTTCATATAAAATCTTTTGTATTGTCCATTTGTGATTGAATCTTTGTGCATAAACCTGCTTTGTCTATCTGCAGCCCTTCTGTGTTACACTGGATTCCAAAACCAATCATTGATTCGATCCACATCCTGTCGTTGCTCTACTTGCTGCTTTGGTTGGGGTTTTCAACTACAAAACCTGCAGGAATACATTAAAATATCTAGGGCATAATTCAAGGACATCTTTCTAAGAGCCGACACACTACGTGAAACAGGGCTGCAAGATCAAGAATCAAGGCGAACCAAATACGAAAAAAAGCTGGGAAGAAAGAAAGGAGCTCCGTATTGCATAACGCGGTCGCCGCAAGTTCCCACAGTGCGACAATACCACGCTGTAAGTCCTGCGTCGCAGGTTTGGAGAATGCGGCAGCCAGCGACAAACGCAACAGCGCCTGAGCCAACAATTGCACGCGACGAACCACCGCTGCACGCTATGAACAACTGTGGGTCACACGATTCTTTCCCGAGCCTACAGTCTTCATCTGAGTCCAACGACGCTTCACACTATGGACAAGGAACGTTGAAAGCCCGCTGCCAACGCTGACGCGCCTCAGAAGCAAAGGTGAACCTGACGATCACCCTACAGTGTGTTCATGGTACGAGCAAGACCTCAGAATCGACTATGAGTGGCACAACTCATATGGTATGCTTACTGAAGTCGACGCACAGCGTTTGGTGTCTCCTGCACGTAAGCTAACAGAACAGGAAACAAGGACTATTCCATATGTTGTCAAAGAAACTCAATATTTGATTCAACAAGGGGTTATCAATTGCTGCGAAGGTGAACACAACGCTTTTTACTGGTTGGAGACATAATTAAGTGACTTGCCTCATATTTCAGCAAATATTGTCGAATCTGCATTCTCATTTACAGATGCAAATTTTCACTCAACCACCAACTCCATTTTTCGGCAAACTGATGTTATCGCCCGTGTATATTGTGTACAAGAACGACTGCTTTTGCCTCAGTTGTCCTCAAGTAAGTAAGTAAGTAAGTAAGTAAGTAAGTAAGTAAGGGCGGCCGCGTCCGCAGCCTCATCTGACATCTCCTTGCTTGTTTTACATGGTGGCCGCCTCTGGCGGGAAGGAGAGCTCTCCACCATCAGTTCTCCTGGTGACCCCTTTCTCACCTCACGGCCGAGAAATTCAACCAGATTCCCTTGGGGCATGACCGGCGGTAGGTGTCCTTCAGTCGCTGCCCTCATGGTCTCAGCTCCTTCCGGTCAGCCATCGAAGGATCCTCCGGCCTTCCCCCCCTAACACAGCCTTTCGGGCGCCTGCAGGCAGGTTTCCTGTGGATAGCCCTCGCCGACAACAGAGCATTTCTCTCTGTCAACCACATTCCACCACTCCCCATCCCTCACGGGTTGGAGTACCCACTCGGCTCCCGGATGCACTGGGTGTCGTCCATCCGCGGCTGGAGGCCAGGGGGTGACCCTTTCCACGTTTTTCCAGGTCCCGCTCAAGCGTGAACCTACGTGTACTTAGGCCTTGACCCGGCAACCTCAGGGCCAACCCTCACCCCTGCGGACACCTCACCGCCGTCCCGCAGTTCAGGGCATTTTCCCGACTTCCCGTGGCGAGGCTCCCCATGGTTGGCCCATGGTTCACCACTCCATGGCAACTGGTTCCCCAATCCCACAGGGCTGTTGCTTGGCGCTTTCGGACTCCCGTCCCATCCGACGTCCCGTCCCCCTTCGCCACATCCCGTCACCGGCCCAATCCCCGCGTCCGGTGGTTTCTCGCTTCCATTCGGCCGTTGTGTGGCCCGTGCCACTCCCCTGTCCTAGCCCCGTGCCCCCATCCCATCCCTTTTCCCGTGTTTATACCCCACCGGGCCGCCAGCAACCCCGTGGCACGGGCCCACAGGAATCTTATCCATCCGGGGACCGTTTCGTGCTCCTTGCACTCGTCCCTGCTATCCACTCCCCTTCTTCCGCACACTCGGCGCGTTGTCCTCCGCACGTTCCTGTCCGGGTCGTCTGGCCACTTTTCCCATGTCATGGCCCCTTTGGCCCACCTATGTATTGGCACAGGAACACAGCGTGTCCAGGCGGCTGTGGCCCAGCAGGGATGCCACCACAGGTACCCCCACTAGGGCTTGGAGGGGAGCTTTGTTCTGTGTTCTGTATGCTTGCACGGCCTGCTGTCTTGCCGTCGTTGACGTCATTCTGCATACCTCCCATGGCGGATTGCCCTTCTGATGTTTGTCCCCTGCTACTCATGGCCGAGGGTCCTTCTCTCTTCTGTTCTCCCCATACCTGGCTCGGGCGTGCTGCTGTTCGTGTGATCTGCGCCCTGGGTCATGCAGGGTGGGCAGCCCATGAGATCCACCTGTGTTTGGGCACAAGAACACAGTGCGTGTTTTTTTTTTGTTCGCGCTGTGGCCTAGCAGGGACACCACCACACTTTCCCCCACTAGGGCTTGGAGGGGAGTTCTGTTCTGTGTTCTGTATGCTTGCACCGCCTGCTGTCTTGCCTTTATTGACGTCGTCTTGCATACCTGCTATGGCAGATTCCCCCTCTGATGTTTGTCCCCGGCTACTCATGGCCGAGGGTCCTTCTGTCTGCTGTTCTCCCCATACCTGGCTCGGGCGTGCTGCTGTGTGTGTGATCTGCGCCCTGGGTCATGCAGGGTGGGCAGCCCATGTGATCCACCTGTGTTTGGGCACAAGAACACAGCGCGTGTTTTTTTTTTTTTTTGGTTTGCGGCTTTGGCCTAGCAGGGACACCACCTCACGTACCCCTGCTAGGGCTTGGATGGATGGAGTGTTCCGCTGTCGTGCCCCGCCTGCGTCGTGGTGTCCATGTTGATGCCAGTTTTTTGTGTATGTGTTTCCGCCCTTGGTTTAGCTGGGTGGGCGGCTTTGGGTGCACCACTTCACCCTACTTGTCCCACCAGCGGTACGAGTGACTCATGCATGGTAGGGTTGTTGAGAGGGGTAGCTACCAGCACTCATGTCTTGCCTGCTATACCCGGTCAAGGGCCCGCCTCAGCGCGGCCTGTCGAGCCAGGCTCTTGTGCGGACAGGCTGCCAGCCCCGGATGATCCAGTCCGGGGCGCCAGGCCGCCACTTGTCCCTGGATGATCCAGTCCGGGGGACGGCGGCTGCTGCTGCTTGTTCCGCTCCGGATGATCCAGCCCGGGGCGTCTGGTCTTATTTCACTGGTGAATGCTCACGTCATGCTTCGGCCATTCCTTCTTGTTTAACCCCGGATAATTCAGTCCTTGGCATTTCTTGGCCTCGTCTCCGCTTCGCTGCATTACCACGGCCTCGTCCGGGTCTTCGCATCACTGTGTCACCACTGGCTCCTCTTCTTGGCTGCCGCACTGCTTCTCCATGGCCTCGTCCTCTTGGGTGCTGCTCTCTTCACCTCGGCCTCGGCCTCTTGTTTACCTCACTGCATCACCACTGCCTTATTCCCCCCATGGTTGCAGTACCTCTTCGCGGCCCCGTCCTGATCTCCCCTTCTTTGTTGTACCCCGGCCTTATCCTCACGGCTGCTTCTCTGCATCACCCCGGCCTCATTCATAGGTCTGTTTCGCTGCTGCACCACGGCCTTGTGCTCATCTTTGCTGCCCTGCGCCTCCTCGGCCTCGTCCACTTCTCTGCCTCCCTGCATTTCCTCGGCCTTGTCCTTTGCGTTGCCTCCGGTCTTGTCTCCTTTGTTGCACCACCTTGGTCTCGGCCTCCTGTTTCCTTCGCCTCTGGCCGCCACTTTCCCCTGGACGCTCCAGCCCGGGGGGTGGGGACCCTTTTTTTTTGCAGTGTGTGTCCCCGCGCTACCCCCGGGGCACTGCGGACCCCTTCTGGTTGATCCCGGGGCGGTGGAGCGGTGGAATGCCCGGGGCGGCAAACCATCTTTCACCGGCCCCGGTGGTTGTGGCCACTCCTTCTTGTTCTGCCCCAGATGCTCCAGTCCGGAGCGTCTGCCAACCACGTGTCCCTCGACCTTCGTGTCGTGGGTGCAGTGGCTCCTGCTGCCTGTTCCACCCCGGATGTTCCAGTCTGGGGCGTCTGGTCGCCTTTTGTCCCCGGATCATCCAGTCCGGGTTGCGGCGGCTCGTGCTGCTTGTTCCAGCCCGGATGATCCAGTCCGTGGCGTTCGGCCGCCACTTGTCTCCGGATGCTTCGAACCGGGGGCATGTTCCGCCCGGGACCTTCCAGTTCGGGGCGTCGGGACTCCTTCCTACGCTTTTTGTTCTCGCTTTGCTTCGGCCGCTCCTTCTTGTGTTGCCCCGTATGATCCAGTCTTGGGTACTCCATGTCTTTGTCTCCTCTTGGCTGCTTGTCCTCGGCCCCGTCCTGGTCACTTCCTCACTGCATCTCCTCGGGCCCCTCCTCTTTGCTGCTCCACTGCTTCTCCTCGGCCTTGTCCCCTTGGCTGCTCCACCTTATCCCCGCGTCCTCGCCCACTTGTGTGCGTCGCTGCATCTCCTGGGCCTTGTCCTCATCTTGGTTTCTCTGCTTCTCCTCGGCCTCGTCCTCCACTCCGCCTCGCTGCATCTCCACTGCCTCGCCCTTGTGGCCGCTTCTCTAGCTCTCCGTGGCCGACGATCCTGTCTGAGGCAATCGGCTGCCGCTTGTCCTCGGTTGTTCCAGTCCGGAAGGCGGCTGCCCCTGCTCCTTGTTCCGTCCCGAATGCGCCCGTCCGGGGCGTCTGGCCGCCACTTGTCCCCAGATGTTCCAGGTAGGTAGGTAGGTAGGTGCACTCGGTCGTGGAAAGGCGCCCCTTGGTTCCCCCTGGCGTCGCCCCTGTAACGAAGAGGAAGAGGCTCCGCGCGTGAAGAGGGGAGGCGGCTTACATCCCGCTAGACCTGACCGTTGGCCCCCAACAAAGCGGCCCCGCGCAACACCGGAAAGGCTGATTGCCGCCGGCGTGACGTGCTTGTCTCGCCGGGGGGGTGTGCCCCCGTGCTTGCACACGTCCCCTCCTTTGGGGGGAACCCTAGAGGTTCACCGGACTTGCTGGCGTATCCCGTTCCCAAGGCATGCATGCATGTTCTTGGTACTAGGGTTCCGAGGCGCTTGGGTGTCGCACGCTCCGCGTCGAGTGCCAAAGCAGCGCAGGCCTTAGGATGCAGCCTTACCCCCTGTCTCCTGATCTCATTTGGCCGGGTCACCTGCATGGCACGGGCTGCCTCAGTGCCCGGGCTGTGGGCACTGGGTTTCCTACTGTTGTGCGGCGTTTGTGTTTGGGTCCGGTTTGCGGTTGGGTGTGGGTTTTGTTAACCCCGCCAGTCCTGGCTGGGGTCTTGGTCGGGTGTGTTTGGGCACGGTTTGTGGTGTTGTCCCTCTAGTGCCGGCTGTTTGTGGTGTTCGTTGTTGGGCTTAGGTTTCGGCCTGCTTACTCTCGTGCACGCTCCGCTTGCCCCCCGCCGTTTCTGATTCCGGTGTGCGGTGTGGGCGTGCGTGCTGGGCCTGGGTCCCGGCTGTGCCCCGCCCTTCTTGGGTGGCTCGTCAAGGTGTGATTTTTGCGCTTTTTTTTGTGTCGGTTGCTGGGTGTCCCTGTCCTGGGCCTTGTGGTCCCTGTCCCCCCATCCCCTTTCTTTCGGGCTGGGCTGCTGGCTCTTTTTTTTATTTTTCGTGGTGTGTGTCTGCATGTTTCGGTGTCCCTTTTTCCGGTGGGCCGCTGTTCCTGGCTTGGTGTTGCCGGTTTTGGCTGTGTGGTCCCCCTGTGCCTCTTTGGGGGTCCTGTCTTCGGTGCCTTCTGGGTGGGGGATTTGGCCGCCTCTGGTGGTGTTGGCGGGCGGTTCGGTGGCTGTGGGCTGTTTTCGCGCCCCCCCCCTCCCCCTTCTTTTTTTTGGGGGGGGGGGGGGGGGCTGCGTGTTCCTCCCTCTGCCTTCCCTTGGCTGGCGCACGCACTGGCTCGCATTCACTGTTGTCTTCCGGGCTGCTGTTGGCGGTTGCGTTCAGTTTTGCAGTGTTCCGGCCCCATGGGTCGGGTGGGGTGTGTACACGCTCGGCCCGGCGCCCCTTCTTGCCGGGTTGGGTCCTGGCTCTGCTGGCTGGGCGGCTGCGCCAGGCGGCTGCGTGTGGCTCTGGGTTAGGGGGCTTGGGTTGTTCGTGTCCTTTCCCCTCTGCGGTACCGGTTTTAACCTTCTGGGCGGTCCGCCACCGTTGTTGCCGGGCACGCGGTGGCCCCGTGTGTGGCCTGCGGTGCAAGTGAATGGCGTGTTGGTGCAGCGCCTTCCGGGGTGTGCGGTGGCTTGCTTCAGTTAGTCCTTCAGGTTAGGGTCAGTGGTGCCGTGTTGTGCCGCTCTGTGCCGCGTCGCGTCGCGTCGTGCTGTGACGCGTTGCACTGTGGCGCGCTGTGGTGCGGTGTGCCGTGGTCTCCCCTTGTGCCGTGGTGGGTCAGTGGAGGTCAGCCTGGCCTGTGTCGTGGTGCGGAGTGCAGGCCGGAGTGTGGCTGGCTGGTGGCTGGGGGGTGCGGTTAGGTGTGGGTGTCTCGCTGGGTCCGTGCTGTGGGGGCCTGGGCGTGCCGCTCGGGCTGGTGGGTCGGGTAGGCGTCCGTGGGGTTGCCCTCCCTGGGGGCCTAAGCCTTGGTCCCGTGTCCTCTGGGGGTTTCGGTCCCTAGCCCTGGTCGCTGTGGCCGTGCCTTCGTCCTCTTCCGGTGCCTGTGAGGTGGCCCTTGTGGCGGCCGGGCTCGTCGCCTGGCGGTGAGGGCGTGGTGGTGCGCCGTGCGGCGGCGTTACCTGCGGCTTCCTCTGTGGGTGTGGCCCGTTCTCCCCGTGTAGGTGTGCCCTCCATTCCCCGTGTGGTTTCCGGTGGCTGGTGGGTGTGCGCTGGTGTGATCCGTATGGCATCCGATGCTTGCTTCCGCGGTGCGTGTCGGGGGGTGCGCCCCTGGGAGTCGTGGGGCGTTCGGTGGGGGTGGGGCGGCGCTGGTCCCCCCGTCGTGGTATGCTCTTCCTGGGTGTGGGTCGTGGCGTGGGCCGTGGTGCCCTTTTCCTCCGCGCCTTGTTCCCCGCTCCTGCCCCTTCCTGGTTCTTGGGTGGTTTCCTGCCCCCATGTGGTGTCCCTTCCGGCGCCCTGTCCCTATGGGTGCCTGCCCTCACTTGGGGCCCCCCGTGCCCTCTTGCCTGAGTGCTCCTTGGTGTCCCTTGCCCTCCCCTTGCCCTTGTCCTTCCCCTTTCTTGGTGTGGTGGTGGCGGGGGGGGCGGGGTGGGGAGGGGGCGCCGATGGCCCAGGCCCGAGGTTGGGTCGCCTGGAGCCATTGGCGGAGGGCTTGGGGGTTGTAGGGGGGCGGAGGCCCTGGACCGCTTCGCGGAGGAGGACCTCCCATACCGCTTGCGGCATGATGGCCTCCGGGGCGGCCTCGTTCGGGTCGGCGGGGGTGCGGGTGCGTATCTCCTCGAAGGTATGCACCATGTGCACCCCATCTTGCCTTCCCGCTCCCCCGGCCCACTTTACCCAGCGGCGGAGCTCCTGCAAAGCGGGGGCAGACCACCAGGCGAGGTGGGCGGGGGCCTTGGGGGGGGAGGCGTCCGTGCCCGGGGTCCTGGAGCGGCGCGCAGAGGACGTGGACCTGTGGTGGTGTCGGGGGTGGTGGTGCCTGGGGGAGCGGGAGCTGCAGTGGCGGGGGCTGGGGGTGGAGGACGGGTACGGGTGGAGGGGGGAACGGAAGGGGGAGGTGGACATGGGGCGGCGGTGGCGCGCTTGGTGGCGTCCGGAGGAGCGGGAGTGGTGGTGGCGGGGGCTGGGGGTGGTGGATGGGTATGGGCAGCAGGGGGAACGTGGAGCCTGGCGGGGCCTTTGGGAGGAGGGGGAGGTGGACGTGGGGCGGCGGTGGCGTGCCTGGCGGCGCCGGGGGGAGCGGGAGCGGTGTTGGCGGGGGCTGGGGGTGGGGGTCTTGTATGGCCGGAGGGGGGAGGGTGGGGTGGACATGGGGCGGTGGTGGCGCTCGTGGTGGCGCCGGGGGGAGCAGGAGCGGCAGGAGCGGGGTCCTGGGGGGTCGTTGTGGCACCTGGGGGAGCGGGAGCGGCGCGAGTGGGTGGTTGAGGTGCGGTTGCGGTGTGGGGAGTGTGAACGCCGGGGGCGAGTGTGCCGTGCGGGGGGGGAGCGGGAGCGCCGCTGTTTGCGGGACCGGGCCTCATCGCTCGAGTCGGGCCCGTCAGGAGGCGTCGGCGGGTCCCAGGGGGCTTCACGTGGTGCCGCCTGGTACTGGGGGGGGGGGGTCCCTCGTCGTCCATGGATCCGCCCTGTAGGGGTGTGGTCGCGGCAGCGGCTGGTGGTATGGGTCGAGTGACTGTCCTTGGCGGGGTTGGGCCCGGGGAGCCCCTTCGGCGTGCACGTGGTGGCCGGGGGGATATGGTTCCTGGTACGGGGGATGTGGCTGGTACGGGGGGGGTGGCCCCTGGTGGTAGGTGGGGTATGCAGGTGGAGCGCTCGGTGGCTGCCATCTCATTCGCTGGTGCTGTTCGTGCACGGGGGGTTGTGGCCCGGTGGGGTAGGGTGGTGGGCAGTGGTAGTGGCGGGGGTGGTGTTCGTGGTGGTGGTGGCGGGGCTGGTGGTGGTGGTTGAGTTGGTAGTGGTGGGGTTGGTGTTGCCGGTATGGCCCTTTGACCCCTTGTTGGTTTTTCGGTCCCCTTTGTGGGGTTGGGGGGTTGGGCATCGTGCGCAGCCCCTGGGGCTGCACTATGTGGTGGGCAGGGGGGGCGGGTCGGGGGCCGGGCTAGACGGTGACGGTGGTCGAGGGGTCCCACATCCCTGGGTCGGTTTGGCCGGCGGTGGTGGTGGTTTGTGGGGGATGGATGACGGGGCGCTTGGTGACAGGGATGTCGACGAGGGTTTGGACAGGGTCGTGTTGGGTGGCCGCCTCTGCGGTGGTGGTGGCTGCCGGTGGGAGGGGGGCGTGGGTTGTGGTGGGTGGGGGGTCCTGGCTTGGGTGAGGGTCTGCGTCAGGGCGGTGTCGGTTGGGTTTGTGTCGTTGCGTTTGTGGTGTTGTGTGTGCTCGCGTGGGCGCCCGCTTGGGTTTTGGGTCGGGCTTGGGGTTGGGGTCCAGTTCGAGGTTGAGGAGGACCTCTGTCCGGAGCTGTGATGGCGCCGATGGTGGGTTGGGGGCCTTCCTGGTGCGTTGCTGGGGTGCCCAAGTCGCCTGTGTGGGGGTCGCGGGGTCGGTGTGTGCGGCCGCGGCTTTGACGTTTGCCGTGACCTTGAGGATCAGGGCGGCGGGGAGGGGGGGGTCGGAGGATGAGGTTGAGGAGGTGGATGAGGCTGAGGATGAGGAGGAGGTGGTGGACGCGGGTTGGGCTGTGATGCGGGTGGGCTTATTGGCGGCGGCTTCTGCTGTGGCCACCGCTGGGAGGATGGAGGGCATGTCCTCGGGTCGTAGGTTGGGGGCGGGCGACTGGGGGCGCCCGGTCGTGACTTGGCGGCCCGGCGGGCCGATCTGGTTGGCAGCGGCGGGGGAGGGAGGCGCGGGGCTGTGGCCTTCTCCTTCTGGGCTTGGCTGGGCCGGGTTCCTGCAATGTGTGAGGTTGTGTGGGTCGGCGTCCGCGGGGGGGAACAGTTTGCGTGGGCTGCATTCAGGGGCCGGGGGGGGTCGGCCTGGGTCTTCTGGGGTGTGTGCGGGGGGCGTGGGCGGGCCACTGGGTGGGGTGGGCTGCCACGGGGCGCGGGGCTCCTCTCGGCCGGTGTGTGTGGGTTGTCGAGTGTGGGGAGCTGTGAGGGGTGTCTGGCGGGTGGGTGTGTGGCGGGCGTGTGCTGGTGTTCGGGCGGGTGGGCGAGGCCCGTGTCGCGGGGCCCGGGGCTGCGCGCGATGGTGGGCGTGTGTGGGTCTCCGGGTGAGCAGCGAGAGGGGAGTGGCTTGGGCGGGGATTGTGCGGTGGGGTGTGTTGTGTCGGTGTATGTGTCCGCTCGCCGCGGAGCGCTTGCGTGGTCAGTTGTAGGCCGGGCGGTTTGGAGGAGAAGCTTGCCGTCTTCTGCTGCCGCGGCAAGGATTTCGCAGACGAGCTTGCGTATCTGGTGGACCTCTTGGTCAGTGGGGGGAAGGGGGTATGCTAGCTTTGGGCTAAGACCCACGCGGGTGAGGACCCTGTGGATGGCGTGGTACCCGCAGGTGAGGGATTGCTGCGGTCTGGAGGGGGGGTTTGACCGCGTGTCCGGGCCCGCCTCAACTTGTGTGTGGGCCGTGGGGATGGCCCAAATCCAGGGCACGGTCCCCGTCGGTGGCCAGCGGCGCTGGATCCAGTGGGTCAGGCAGAGCATGGCCAATCCCATGTGGTAGCCCGCCTTCCCTGAGGTGATTTGGGCCAGGGCGCGGGCTGGGGGCTTGTCCCCTGGCTGGAGGACACCTCTGAGGACCCTGTGCTGGGTGGTGGGGTCCCCTACTGCCCCTGGCGGGGCGGACCCTGGGGCGAGCATGGTGCTGTCCCTTTGACGAGCCATTGCGGGCCGGGGGACGTATCTGTAGCGGCTATCACGTAGTAGTGCCCGCGCTCGAGGACTGTAACCCAGACCTCCGGCGGGGGATGGTCACTGTCTGTAGGTGGGGGGGGGAGGTCGTCATCTGGGGTGCGGAGGCCGGCGGCGCCGAGGGCGGTGTCGCGGGTTGGTGCGGTTGCCTGTTCCCACTGCTCCGGGCGGTTCGGGTCTGCTGGGTGGTCCCTCTCCGCTGGGGCCCGTCGTAGGCGTACGGTCCCTCGACGCGTGACGTTGATGTCGGTGTCGTGTGTCAGGGCCTGGCACCACCCGATGGGGGGGATCCAGACGTACTGGCCCTGGGCGTGTTTGCAGGCTTGCCAGAGTACGAGGTCTACGATGGTCTCGTGGAGGCCGTTGCCTGGGGTGGTCAGGTCCTGGAGGGCTTTGACGGTGAGCTTGGTCCAGTCCTCTTGTAGGCGGTACCAGCCCAGGGGGGTGGTCGGGGCCCTGCCTTGGAGGGTTGCTCGGAGGAGGTCGGGGTCGCGGATGGTGGCCGGTGTGAGGGGGGGGTGCCCCGGGTCTGGGGGGGGTAGGCTGGATGGGTTGCCGGGGTCTTGCGCGTCTACGTCCACGTATGGTTGGCCCTGGTTGGGCTCCGCCGGGCTGGGCGGTGCCGGGTGGCTTCTTGGGTGAGAGATGGGCCTCGGGGCGCTGTGGTGGTGTCTTGGAGGCCTGTGGATGGGGATGGGGGGCGGGTACGGGGCGCGGACTGGGTTAGTGGACGTCTGGGTCATGCACGGCATGGTAATGGACCAGACGCTGCATGTGTTCCCTGGCGATGGGGTCGGTGAGTTGCCCCACGTGTGTTACCAGGAGGTGTTTGCGGTGTACCATTTGGGCCGCTGCTCTGCGGACTGCCTCTAGCTGGAGATGCGCTGCTGCCTCCATGGGGCTTTCCGTGTCTTTGGTGAGGTGTTGGTGCAGGGCGGGTGTCACCACCCCTCTCATGGTGGCTTCTTTGACCAGGGGATCCCGGAAGAGGTGTTTGGTGGTCCGGTGTGCGTGGCTGTGGGTTGGCCATCCTTCGTGTCGTCGTAGGGTTTCCGCCGGGGACCAGCCCACTAGCGTGTCCCTGCCTGTATGGTGGGGGCATTTCTTGAAGTGTTTCCAGTCCTCCGGGGTAATGTGGTCGCACGGGCAACGAGTGTGTTCATCTGGCGACCCTGGTAAGGAATTGTAGTTGCTCCCTGAGGAGCTGGATGCGTCGTTTTTGGGGGTGGGTTGGGACGTTTGCTGGGCGCAGCGCTGAGTGGTAGAGGCGGATTTGCAGTCTGTCCTGGAGCTCCTGGATGTGCACCCGGCTGTCTGCGTCGCCGAGCACGCGGGCCAGATGTTGGATGGGGTTGGGGTAGTGGTATGCTCTGTCGTGGGAGGAATAGGGGGCGTCCTCTGGTAACCAGTCTGGGGTATGATGGGGCTCGGGTACGGGGGGTATGTGTTGGAGGTGTGTGTGGTTTCGGCCGAGGTCAGGGATCTGGAGGGCTGGTAGGTGCGTTGTGCGCTGGTGTACTGCCTGGTTGTCGACCTTACCATTTCCGTATTGGTGTCTGTGGGACTCTTGTTTCACGATGTGAAGTTCGATATAGGGGGGAAGGCTGCGAAGGGCTTTCCAGAGCAGCAGTGCCTGGGTGCCGAGGCTCGTCGCGGTGGCTTTGTGAAGTGGTTGCCTTGCTTTGCGGAGGAGCAGGTGTGTGTCGACAGTGGCGTCTACCACGAGCCAGACCCGGACGATGTGCGGGAGGTGGACGGGTAGGTGGGCCGCGATCTCGGCGATGGCGTCGGCCATGGCCCCTAGCCCCCCGTGGGAGGAGGCCCCATAGGTGGTGTGGCCCGTGTGGTGGTCCATGTGGTAGTGTCCCCCGGTGTGGGTTAGCTGCAGGGTGGCCCCCCCGGTGATGGGCGTAAGGGCGGATTCGCCTGAGGCGTCAGTGAAGAAGAGCCGGTCCGCCGGTGATGGTTGTGGGAGGCAACATGGGTTCATGGGCAGGTAGGCGTATATGGCAAGGCCCGTGGCGAGGTGGGCTACTGGGGTTGTGGGCTGCAGGATGCGGGTGGCGTACACCC